>OZ026596.1:33171921-33201921 GCA_964020085.1 Micromussa lordhowensis | reverse complement strand
GGAATGTCAAAGCTCATTTGGTACAAAAGAAGAAATATTTTAATATAAGGATTATGATAAGGACACTGAGATGGTGACATCTTATTGGCCTAGCTTATTACTTCAATATGCATTGTTCATGTTTCAAATAAAATGACGAAGGATCACTACAAAATCTATCACTCTTAATAAGGTCATATGTATGTATTGCATGTCCGACCACGTAGGCATTGCGTACCTATTTTCTGCATTACCAGACTCAAGCAAACAACTCATTTATTAACAGCCCGGAGGCTTTACAACTTTCCACCAGTCAGTAGGGTAGATGTACTTCAAAATCTCTTTTCCACCTCTGGGTGCTGAAATATTGAAAAACCCAAATTGAATCTCAGGTAGTGGTTGTTCAATAAGCTCAGCTGGATAGGTGTGAAAATTATTGTACTGAAAATAGAACAGCCATGTTACCCAGCCTGGTCTCTTCATCCATTTTCCTGATCTATTAAAAATCATCAGATCGACGGTGAACTCAGAGTTTCCATCGTGAATCTTGATCAGGCCATCTCGGGACCAAAAATAATCTAGGCGTTTCGCGCCAACAGATTTAAGTTTTTCGATGAATGCGGTTTTGCTGAGCGTGTTTAACCTCCCATCTCCATCCAAACCTATGTCGGCGTCGTCGTCCCATACAAGAGGAGCGTGTCCACGAAGGGCTCCAATGAGTGAACCGTACATGAGCCAATGCTCCACTCCCAGCTCGTCCAAAACCTGATGAACTTTGTAAGACAGGCTAAGAAGTTGATCCATTTGTGGCTTGGTGAGGTTTCTGCATTTCATGGTTGGATTTAATGGATGGCGGCCTACATATCGACCGAAGTTTTGCGTGCTAATGAAGTAGTAGGCGGTCGTTGCCAATGTTATGATGCTCAGTAAAATAAATAGTTTTAGATTTTTGCGAAAACAGCTGATATTTGGTGAGATCTGTCGTGGGCCGTAATATACCTTCATGATGATGTCTCCACCTAGTTAAAAACA
This sequence comes from Micromussa lordhowensis, assembly GCA_964020085.1. Classification (NCBI taxonomy): domain Eukaryota; kingdom Metazoa; phylum Cnidaria; class Anthozoa; order Scleractinia; family Lobophylliidae; genus Micromussa; species Micromussa lordhowensis. The sequence continues at coordinate 33,200,910 of OZ026596.1, read as the reverse complement.
CAAAGACTACATTTAAGGCTATGTTCAGCCATAACTCTTAAGTTAAGTAATTATGCAACAACTCAAACTGGGATTTAATTGGATGACGATGTGAAACAATGGAATCAAAGACGGCAGAACTTGGTCATTTCACGTTGCTGTTTTGCAGTGGATGGCTACGAAATGTTCAAAGGGTTATAACGCACGTGCACAACTATTGTTTTGCTCGTTAAACCCTTTGCTTGGTGGCGTTGCCGTCGTGCTTTGCTTAAGGTCCCTATTAACTTATTTCCGACCGCTTCCAGAATTTAGACTAACTCTACTTGACGTCATGATTTTAACTATCTTCTGGAAGTCTGAAATGTGGTTAAAACGGGTTTCTCGTGTTAAAACACTGAACTTATATAGCTAAAGCCTTCCTACCCAGAAGGCACTTGTGTTTAGTAGAATTCTACTACAGTAGTATACTAATGCAGATGCTGAAATCTGATTGGCTAAACTACTCGCATACTATGAGCCATTGGAGTGCAGTGGCCAGAGGTCTTCCGCGCAGTGTCAACATTTTTTAGTTTCTCTAATGTTTGGAGGACGTTTTAGGAATATTACTGGACAATTAAAGTCTCAAAAACCATAAAGAAAAGAAACTGAGCGTTATGAGATTCTAAAACCTCAAAATTTTTCAATGAACCAATTAGCGCACGTGCACAAATGCAAGTTTCAAATAACATGATTCAATTCGCACTATTTTGCTAAAGCATGAATAATAATACTGCGTTGAGAAATGATTAGAAAATCGTTCTTTGAAGGAAAGTATTTAGTTAGGATTTTACTAAAACAATAAGACTAAGATCTAATTTTTAATGATACACCAACAAGAAAGAAAATAAATTGACTAACGAGAAATGTGATAAAATTCTAGCCACAAAGTTAATAAACTAACTTTGGTAAATGCAGTTACAACCATGAATACGATACCAGCTACGAATTTAATATATTATTACTTAATCTTTGGGCCGCCATTTTGCCTCTAATCGTATCTATAACAAAATTCTCGATCGTGATTGGTTCTCCGCGCGCCTATTTGTCACGTCATCGGCGCACGATCACGTGGGTGTCCAATTACGGGTGTCCGATTTTAACTTTTTGTAATCGGACACCTGTAATTGGATACCCACGTGATTTTCACGTCAACTACACGCGCTTTAATGGTTTCCTTAGCAAAGTTTTCTACAGTTTTCAAAACTTAGGAAAAGCGCTACAGACGTTTTCGCCCAAAAGAAGTTCTCAAAAGACATTTTTAATTTCGCAATTTGTTATAGATACGATTAATTAGTAATTGGACCTCGTGTCGTACAATTCAGGGAGTCATCGCGCTTGTAATTTCAAATCGATTTTGAAATTACTAATTAAATTAAAATTAATTTCTAAAATTAATTAAATAAATAAATTAATAAATTAATTACAAATTAAAATTAATTATTAAAATTAATTAATTACTAGTTAAAGTTACTAATTACAAAAAGATTTTGAAATTACTCGCTCGATTACTCCCTGAATTGTACTCCACTCGGTCCAATTACTATTACTTAAAGCCATGCGCTGGGCTGGCTACAGTGTAGCTGACGATTAAATCGTCCTAATCCATGGATTAAATTTATCCTTCGATTAAAGTCTGTTCCTCGAAGTTCGATTAGCAATATGCAAGGATTAAACTAACGGTTAAATTTAACACACCTTGCGAGGGTATTCAGTATAGTTTGAATTTTTTGTAAACACGACGCTGCGCGGTTTTGATTGGGTGCTTGACCCAATGGTGCATTGTAGGTTGACCTGAGGGGACCCCGGGTGTTACAAGAAGTTTGGTTGACAAATTATGGTCTAGTACCCCTGCGAGTCTTGGTTTGCCAACACGACAAGGTCAACGGTCGTACTTTCGTGGATGAAATGGACGCGGATGTCTTCCATCGTTTCACTGGGGACACGAAGAGCAGCCTGGCGTCGCTCCCAGGGCTGCCATTGTGTGGTTAGAGAATAGGCCATTTCTGAATTACCTTTAGCCTCTTTCTCAAAACGAGTCTAGGTGCCCATCCTTTCATATGAAAATGAGATTTCATTCACATGGAAATTAAACTCATTTCCATGTGAGTTTAATTTGCATGTGAATGAAATCTCATTTTAATATGAAAGGATGGGCACCAAGACTCGCTCTGAGAAAGAGGCTAAAGGTAATTCGGAAATGGCCTATTGAAATGAAAGATCAACCTTTGAAATACTATCTGGTCTACCACAACATATGCTGCAAAAGCTTCAATACGTGCAAAATGCCGCAGCCCGTCTTCTCACGTATTCTAAGAAGTACGATCACATTACACCGATATTGATAGAACTGCATTGGCTTCCAGTTAAATCAAGAATAGAGTTCAAGATTTTAATTTTGACTTTTAAAGCCTATTATGAAACTGGACCTAAATATTTAACGGACACTATAATTAAACATTTGCCCACTAGAAAACTTCGCTCAGCCACTAAAGAATTGTTAGTAGTCCCTAAGTACAATCTTGAAACTTATGGAAAGCGTGCTTTTTCAGTAATCGCACCTATACTTTGGAATAATTTACCTGGTCATATTAGAACCATATCATGTCTACGTGCCTTTAAAAGTAGAGTTAAGACTTTTTTATTTAATCGTTCTTTTTAAATCTCTGCTTTCCTTACAATTATTCGTTTTTATAAATGTAAATTAAGTAGTTATATAGTGGAGCTGCGGAGGACATTTACGCATTTTACACAACTTAGCGTAGTTAGCCGTAGTTAGCGTAAGATGCGTAGTTAGAGTATCGGGAAAACATGAGTTGTAATACGCGGAGGACATTTTACTCATTTTACACTAACTCAGCGTAGTTAGCGTAGTTAGCGTAAGATGCGTAGTTAGCGTAGTTAGCGTTTAAGCGTAAAAATGCGTTTAAGCGTAAATTGCGTAGTTGGCGTAAGATGCGATGGTAGCGTAAAAATGCGTAAAAATGCGTATGAATGTATATAAGAGTAAAAATCCTTAAAAATGCGTAAATTGCGTTTAAACGTAAAAATGATTAAATCCTGTATGGGTTTTGAAGGATAATTAGCTATATGATAATCTATGATATCCTCTATTACTTCTTTAGGATTATTTACAAATCTAGGTGTATCATGAATTGCATATGTATATTCAATATCATCTGTATAAATTTTAATATATGCAATTACATCTCTATTAAATGATAGAAAGCTTTCTCTTCTATTTTTGGGTATGTAATTTTCACCTAATCCTTTTAATGAATTATCAATTGATAATGCGTTTCCTATATTTATTATTCTTCTAGGCTTTTTGTTGACAATTTTTTCTTCATTTATTGACATTTATATATAAATATTTATTAACAATTTTTTTTAAATATAAATATTTATTAACAATTTTTTTTAGACTTGATAAAATTTCAAGATTTGATAAATTTCCAACCAGCACTCTCACCACCTAGATGTTCACAGATTTTTTTCCAAATTTTATCAAGTTCATAGAGTTTTAAACGATCTTTATACAATTTTAGCTTTGGTAAAAATTCATTATATCCAAGTATTTGACAAAATTTATAAATGATATATGAATAGGAAAAGAAATTTCTTCTATTTTTACCTTTAAATAATTCAAATGGCTCCTGAATTTGTAAAAACCTCATTTTCATTTTTTCTTCCATTATAGAAGTCATTTGTAATGGAGGTATTTTTGTTATTCTATACAATATTTAGGTGGTATGATTATAATAATTTAATTTACGATGTTTTTTAAGATATCTTTTAATATCTGATTCAGTTAACTTTTCCAAAGAATTTTCCATCCTTTCACGAATGATTTCTTTGAAAATATTATTAATAACATCTTCTGAGACTTTAAAACTTTCTTTGCCTTGGATATTGGCTAAACAGTCACAAAAATGATTATATCTTTTGTAATCATTTTCTGCGGGTTTTATAGATGCTTTTTCTGGATTTGTTGAGACATTAATGCTTATTCCACAACTTAGACAAGTACTTATCCCTTCATCGCTGTTCAATACTCGAAATTTTTCACATGTATAACAATAGTTATCTTCATTTATATTATTTTCACTGTATTGTAGTTCATCAGGGAAGATATTATATTTATACTTTTTATAATAAGAATTATCAACACCATGGACAAATTTTTTTGCTTGATTTTCTTTATGTAAAAAAAGTAAAATAGCATTCTTTAATAAATAACTAGTACGAAGATTTTTGATATCATTTATTTCATTTTCTAGCCTTATTTGTTCAATTTGATCAATTCTAGAATAATCTTTTTTGATGGATAAATTTATAATTTTTTTTTTTAAATCTGGTATTTTTTTTTCTTTTATAACAATTTCTGAAAGTTTTTTACGATGTAGATTGCCAATGGTCTCTTTGTTCATCATAATAATTAATATACTTTATTCTTTAAAGTAGAGTAATCTTCACTCTCACTGCTCGTCGATTCCTCATTTGAATTAGGATCATAATCACTATCGCTACTATCAGAATCAGCAAGAGGGTCGTCAGTCAAGAATTTTTTATAATTTGGAATTACCTCTGTAAAGTTTTTTACCATATATTTATTTATTTATTTTTTATTCTACAATCACCATATGCATAACTACTGATACCATCATCTAAAATATATCTTTTATCATCAAAAGGTGATAATGATATTTTATTAATTTGATAACTAGATATTTGATGATACTCTGACCTTATAGTTCTCATCTTATGTCTCATTGTATTACAATTATATAAGGTATTACGATAATCAGAGAGAGATAATTCACTCTTGATAACATTCTTTCGTACACCTTTAGCAGTTTTGTTTTCCTTGTTTTCAGTCTTGTAACTATACATTTTGCTTTTTAGACCAACAAATTCAGTGATTGGATCACCTGACGCTTCATCTTTGAATTTACCAATTACTTTTTTATTTTCTTCAAAAAAAAACTTAGAAGATTTGGGATAATCACTATTGTCAAATCGAGCCTTATCCTTAAAGAAGTTACTATATATGTCTTCTGCTTTTATATGGTAAAATAAAGAGTCAATATCAGTAAAAAGTAACTTCGCTTCTGGGTATTTTTTTCTGATATAGTTGTAATGGAAGTCATACATTAATGTTTTACTTAGATCTAGAATAGAGAATCCAACATAAGAGGGTTTATCTAGGACTAGTCTGGTCTTTTTCATTTGTACCCCAACTAAATTTTCATCAAATATTTTACTAGAAACGTACATTGGTTGCCTTGTCAATTTCAATAAATGATCTGGATCAGTTTCTAATTTGATATTAGATCTTTTTCTTAGGTTTTCCATGGTTTTACCAAACACTGAATTATTCATAAGTTTAAAGAAGTCTTTCTCAAAACTATTCTTAGCCATTGTTCTCTTTTCAGTGTTTAAATGGATGTATCGTTTCATCCAAGGTCGCTGAGTAAATTCCAATACTCTATGAATCTTTGTTAACTTCATACCAAGAGATAAATAAAGCTGCAAATTTCTGTAATGTAATACATACTTTTCTTTATTCCTTAGATTAGGAACCAACTTGTGAACTCTACCACTGCTAATATTTTCTTTCGCTTTTAAATCTTTGCAATACTTTGACAACATATCATCAGAGATTAAAATCTTTTCTGGTGCTAATGGATAATCATTATGAAAATCGTGTAGCTCTTCCGGATATTCTAAATCTACCTCTAAAATAACACCTTTTCTAGTATCATTTGTGTAATTTTCTAAGATGAAATCTTCAGAGGGAATCCATCGGAAATCTCCAGTTGGAAGTGACTGTGACATAGCCCATCCATAAAGATTATTTGCATCCAAATACATTAAATAACTACTTTCCAACTCTGGATTGTAACCCTTCATATACTTGTTGTTTGCTACAGCATGTCTGTGTGTAATAGTACTAATACCACCTCTCATACCCTTTTCAATGAATAGTTGTTGATCTATATCTGAAATTAAATCCAGATTTACATTAGTCATTTTCAGTAATGCATCTCAAGATAACCCAGGCGCTGAATAATAATGACAAGGATCTAGCCCATAGTCCTTCAAACATATAGTTCTGAAATTTTCAAATACATCCGCTAAGAGTAGAACATCAGTCCGCAAATATAGGTTATGATACTCTCCCATGTCTCTGATTTGGAAAGTACTCCAGACCTCCTTTGCGTGTGAGTAGTCACTCTCTGAAATACCTGTATCATTTAAAATGCTATAAAAATCTTCTATCCCTGGTAAAGACTTCTCACTAAATCGCTCGAATGAGTCCATGTAATCATAAGGGTAAACACCTTTTCGCTTGATTAATCTGAATTGTTCATCATTTGGAAAAGCTCCCCGTGTATACGAGAACGCATCATCAGTTAAATTACTGCTTAATCTGTCTAAACTCTGACTCATAAATGAAAAACTATCAATGAAAGTTAAATGTTTTCCAATATTAAAACCAATATATTTCTCAAAATTACTTGCTATAACTGATAGATCAAGATTACATCCTTGCCTGATCAAATGACCAATATTTTGCATGATAAAATGACAATCATAACCTTTAAGATTATGAAAGATCACAGGAATTTTTAACTTTTCTGCGCTGATAACCCATTTTAGATTGCAATCATTGTGTGCTGCTCCACGATATTGACCAGTTATATGGCAATGATCTCTGACTTTCAATTTCCCACCATCCACATCTTTCCCATCCACCACTTTAAAACGACGATTACAAATATGACATTTAGTTGCATTTTGGTAATCTATTTCATTTTCCTTTGTCATCACTAATGGTTTCTGGAACTCTTCTCTCACCATTCTTTGACAATGGGAGACTTCAGATAGCATATCCCTGATAAACTTTTCGATACAATCAGGTCCACGGTAAATTACTTCTGGCTTGGAATATTTCTGATCATATCTGCAGACCAATTTATATGCGTAACCACAAGCCTTGTGACTCTGATAAGTACTCGTGTAAGATTTACCATCAGGAGGAAGACAGTTGTCTATCTTTTCTGTGATGGCTTCAAAATCAGCGTAAATAGCAAAAGGCACTGGTAACATTTTCTGGTGATTTTTAAAATAAATTTTTGATCCTGCTTCAGGCATTCTTATCGCTTGGGTTCCATTAATAGCTAAGCAATCCTCTCTGTGCATTTCCAGGACTCTAGCAGAAGAGCAACAATGAAGACAATGGAGACAAAAATATTTCCTACCATGATGTTTAGTGAATGAAGTCATAAATTGATCAAAATTCTTAATAAGTACATAGTGGCTCTTGCCCCCTTTTTCAATCCATAGTAATTCCAAGTGGTCTGTAAAATTAGTTTTTGATATTCTGATAGGATAAGCTCCCTTATCATAACCAAATACATTAATATTAATCTTATTTTGCTCTTCAATCCTTTTCATATCCGAAAGAGTGACAGGAAAAGTGACACCAGTGTAATCTAACCGTTTCACCGTTTCTCTATCTGCCTTAGTTATCCTTTCTGGATGAACTTTTAGTGGATTTAAATACCTGTTATGACACCATAGGAAACATCTATTGTCCTCATTTTTTGGATTGACTAATGTTTTCATAGAGTGACGTAGTTCCTCTGGGAGCTTAATATATGATGTTCCTCTTAATGGAAAGTAAGAGACAATATTAATGATATGTAATTCTACCGATTCAAATACCCAACCAGAACCTTCAGAGAGCCAAACAGCTATTAACTCTAAAATTCTTTCAATACCATTATCGATACTTTCTTCTATATCTATTCTATTGGTCACCGTAAAAGGACCAGCGTTAAAATAAGGTTTTCTGTATTCAATCGTATCCTCTTTACGCTTTGATAATCGTACCCTTAGTGTAGTATTGTATTTAAAACCCCTTTTATCTGATAATGATCGTATTAAAAGATCAAATATTGCTCGTTTAGTCCTACTTAACTGTATTGATGGATCATTACTATTAACAATTGGTACTTCATAAGATTTTACATATCCTTTTAATGCTTTACTACGTTCAGGAATATTAATCGCTTCAGGTTCAGTTTTAGCTTCAGGGAAAAAAAAATTACTAATTGCTTTAGGGATAATTTTCGTAGTAAAATTACTAATTGCTTCAGGGATAAATTTCAATCGTTTAATTGGTTCAGGTATATAATATGGAATTATTTCATTAAATAAATTTTTAACCTTTTCTTGGAGTCTTTTAGGTAATGAAGCCGGTTCGGTAGCTGGTTTGGCAGGTGTGGCTGGGGCTTGTTCGTCAGGTGTTTGCCTCCTAGGTAATGCTTTTATCTTCCTTATTTTTTTCGGCACGAGTGGTTTTGGTAATGGTTTGGCAGGTAGGTGGGTCTTGGGTTTTATTTTAACTTTATTAATCATCTATAATATATTTTATGTAACTAATTTTTTTTTTAAATTATTATTATTATTACCATTAACTACATTATTGTGTAAGTTTCTATTATGTTTCTTTTTCTTTAGATGCATATATTTTCCTCTATAAGTGTAATTTTTTCCATTTCCGCAGATATCACAATACCATTCATAACTTTTGAGTTTTTCATTGATATATTTGTTTCTCTTTTCTCGTTTCAATTGTTCTTCTGTTTTTTCCATTTATATAAATATTTATAATATTCTAATTTTTTTTAAATAATTTTTTTTAAATCTCCAGCTGGCACCCAACTGTTAAATTCGTCTGGGTAACCTTTCCATTTGACTAATGCTTTTCCTTTTGACTTTCTGATAATTTTCTCTATTCTATAGACCTCTTGATCTGTCTTTTGTAACTCTTCTCTGTAGAAAGTACCCTTAATCACTTCACCATTTAAGTCTTTTATCTTATAAGTAATAGGATTAGTGAATCTAATTTCGTCTATGATGAAAACTTCTTCAGTCCAATTAGGAGTATAGCCTTTATCAAAGGTCACCCTTTTGTATTTGCTTATTCGGACTCTATCACCTACTCTAAATTCGTTTTTTTTGTTTGTTTTTGTTCTATTGTTTTCTCTAGCTAAATCACCATATAAATTAAAATAAACTTTTCCATAGTTTTCAGGTTTTCTAGCTTGGAAAGGTGTCATTCCTATTGATCTATGTCGGCTGTTGTTGTAAGAGGCGAGTATTTTCGGAAGTATGTCAACGTAGACTGTATTGTTTTGCATAGTGAATCTCTTATACATTTTATCTTTGATAGTTCTATTCCATCTCTCACAAACTGATGATTTCTCTTCATTTTCAGTGGAATAGACCTTTATCTTATCCTTAGCTAAGAGATCCAACACATTTTTGTTATAATATTCTTTTCCTTTGTCTACCCATAACATTTTAGGCTTATTTTTCACTAATAAGCTTTCAAACGCTTTAGCGACTTCTAAGCCTGTTTTTGTCTTTAGAGGTACTATCCAACCATATTTACTGAAAAGGTCTAATACCATTAGTAGATATTTATAACCTCGGTTCCATTTGCTAAGCTTTTGCATATCAACTAAGTCTGAACACCAGATGTCATCTACATTATGTGCAATGACTCTTCGCTTGATAAAATTTCGTTTTATAGGTTTGTGTAACTCATTAGCTAGCTCTTCCCATGTGTCTAAATTTTTAGCGTTTTTTTTTTTTTAACTCCTAAACCAAGTTTTTGCTTTGTATTAATAGTGTTTCTAGCCAGCCAATGACCCCACTGTCTCTCATTCCAGGGAATTGCATCTAGAGCTCGGACCATTTTCTTGTCAGCCACATTTTTACATGATTTTACATTACCTCCCTTATCAGCACATACTGAGTAATCGACATCGTGTTGCATGGCTATAGCATCTGTGTTACCTGTTGGCTGATCATAGATTTCATAGATTTGTCCAGTATCACGATCCCATTTTACTTGTTTTTCTAAATCATTGTAAGGACCAGTATATTTGTGTCCTGGAAGAGTCCAACCAGCTTTCGGTTTAGGTAACTTACCTATTGCTTTATGAATATCGAGACCCCTTCCCCTTCCCCTTCCACTGATTTTTTTAGAAATATCATCAGCCAGAGAGTCAATTGCTCTATTCAAATACCTTTTACCAATGCCTTTAACTTTGTCTTTTACATAGTCAGATTTTATTGCTCTACTAGCTCCCCTTTTACCTATGTTGTACAATCCTTTTGCACCAGCAGCCAACCCTTTGACAATTAGTTCATCAAAACCGCTTCCTTGCATTTCCGCTTTAGATATAAAACGAAATTTTGTAATTCCACATTCAGCACAAATACATCGCATTGCATTTCTACCATTTTTTGTAATTACAAAAGTTTCAGAATTAGGTACACATTCTGTCCTTTTTCTTTGTCGAACACAATAAGATAACATATATTTATTAATATTATAATAAATATATGTTAATCTATTGTTAACAAAGTTAACTATTGTAAAGTTCCTTTACTATAATATAGCTCCTATGAGTGGAATTCCCTTAAATGGACTGTTTTTACCCAGTAATAGCCCTTTTCCTTTTCTACCTCTCCCAGTCATACCGGAAGGGACAAATTTAGTTTTTGTTATCCCGCATTCTGCGCATTTACATTTCATCATGGTACGACCATTTCTTGTCTGTACAACCCTTTCTGAACCAGGAACGCACTCTGTCTGTTTGCGTTGTTTGACACAATAGCTTTTCATCTATATAATAACTATTTTTTTTTTTTATTTTTTTTTTTTTTTAATATATTATATAATGGAACAAATTGTCATTGAAAAAGAAATACGTAGAATAGAAGCGATGTATAAACATTACAAACTTCTTTATAGAAAAAGTGCCTTTTTATGTTGTTCTGGAGAAACTAAAAGAGTGAGAAATCTGAGAAATAGTTTGAAACGAGATTTAAAAAACATGAGAAATATTAAAAGCAATTTAGTAATTTAGTAATTTAAATTAATGTAATTTACTAATTTAAATTACTAATGTAATTTACTAATGTAAAGTTCCTTTACTAAAATAGTTTTCTATGAATTTTTCATTCTCTTTGGTGTCGAAGCTAAAAACTTGCAATAAATCGAAATAAGAGATTCCTTTATGCATTTCATTCAAGAAATACAAGCAAAAATAGCCACAGGTTGTAGTATAGAGATTCTGTATTTGCTGGTTTTGGTGTAATAAATTTAAGTCCTTCTCTTTTGCATGGTTTACCAACTCTTGAAAAGGTGGCATACCAAAAGAGTCAAAGTAATTTATTGTACCATCACGAACATAGGTTGTAACCCAATGACTACCACTCATATAATGAGGTTCTAAATTATAAATAAAAAGCGCTAACTTATGATTATGAGGTACAGTCTGATCTCTGCTTAGGACATTTTTGATAGGTATCTCTAAGTATTTACACCAATCTAAAAGATCAAAATTACTCATTGGGATATCTTTATGGAATTTAGGCTTTTTTAGTTCTTTTTTTTTTTTTTTTAACCCTACCCCTACCCCTGCCCCATGTCCCAATAAAAGGTGGTGGAGCCATAGGCATTCCTATACGAGGACCTCCTCCTCCATCCGATTTCCCCATTCGAACTCCTCCTCTTCCTTTTATACTTCCTCCTTTTAATGCATCAATAATCATTGGAATGCCAATACTAGCTAGTAACGTGCCAATACCATTACCTACTTGTCGTTGTGTAAGTCGGAAAAGTAAGTCTTCTCCTAATTTATGAGCTCGTGCTAAATCTCCTATTTGTCCTTTAGTCAGTAGATCGCCCATTTTAGCTAACATATATAGATTTTTATTTGGTACTTGATACATTTGTCCGCCACTAATTTTCTTAACTATTTGACTAGCACCTTCAGAAGCTAACCCTGCTAGAGCAGACAATCCTAGTGTTTTACCGATAGTTGGTGCTACATTCTTTAATACTGGCAATATTGAGCTAAAGATACCAGACCCAGTTTGTCGCCTGATATTATACTTTGATATAGTAATTACCATTCCTCGATCCATTGATTTGGCCTTAGCGAGTCTCTTAACAGTATTCATTGGTACCATAAGGACATTGGAACCACTTAACGCATTTTTACTTAAGCGTAAACTTATTTCTTCTCTGTTTCTGTAAGCCTTAGATAGTTTTCTTTTTTGACCTTCAGAAAGTTTTACAGAAATTTGATGTAGTTCAGTCATTATATATTATTTAGGGACTTTTTTAAATTCCTAAATAATATTTATTCTATGACTTTGGCATAGTTAACTTTGTTAACAATAGTCTATGACGTTATTAATCAGATCAGATCTTCATCATCATCATCATCATCATCATCATCTAAGATGAAGTCTTTAAAAATATCTTCTCGTTCTCGATATGTTACTTGCATTAATTTTGGTTTTAGAGTAGCTCCAGAAGTTCCAGTTGTAATTGAAAACCAAGCAGCAATAAATTTCACTTCGCTTCGTGGACCAATTTTTACTGATTCATATCCTAAATATTCCCGTTCCCATGTAAAAAATCTTGTAGCTAGTATATCATTTCTAAAAAAGAGATTAAACTCCATCTTTGATGGGTAATCTTGATACACTCTCCCTTCATCAACAATTTTATACGGTTTTTTACAGATTCTTTTCCAAGAACCACCTTGACCGTATTCATCATAACCTGATACAGCTTCTCTTGGTTTTTTTTTTTTATTTTTGGTATTTAAAGAATGTATATAATCAATGAAGAATTGATCCAATTCTTTGGCTTTTTCTAGATATTCCCCATCACAACTAATTTGCATGCTAGTACCTTGATATTCTCCATTTTTATCATAATTTTCATTTAAACCGAACGGAGTATATCCTTCATATTTAACAAACAATGGCTTTCCATTGTACAATATTCCAATCTGTGTTCCATTGTGCTTGTTTGGCTTTGGTTTTGAAAAAGTTATCTTTGAAGGGTCAAGATCTAGAAAATTGACTATTTCTTTGTCTGCTCTTTCGTTCTGACTCTCTTTAACTCTCATATATATTATATTAAAATATTTTTTCTAAGTATTTTTTTAGACAATAACTAATTGATCTCCCACTTTATCCACAACAACATCTTCTTCATAAAGAACAATTGCATGCACTCGAAAATCAGCAGCAGCTGCTTGTGAGAGGCGAAATCTTATGTTAAGTTGCTTTGGATCTCTGCTTACCTGTTCTGTTTGATAAGTTAGGTCAAAATAAAGCATTGGGTAAAAATTCGAAAAATTAGCGATATTGAGCTGAGTACCTGTATTATAATCATTCTTTTTCCATGAATAATTCATTAAATCATAATAGATTCTTGTTTTACTTTCTGTATCATATTCAAGTTCTGGATAATAGACACCATTACCATATTCAAGACGACATGTGCTAAGATGACTATTATCATTGGCTGCGTTCAGTTTAAAAGTATCAAAAATATAAGGATTTGCTGACATATCATTTGTCTTAAGTCTCTGGAAGTAGAGGAAAACATGCTTTACTTTATCAATACTAGCTGAGATTCTGAAATCACCACTGTTTCTGGTAGTATCTGAAGTTTGGTACATTTCTTTGAGGTATTTCCATTTACTGGGTTTTTGGTATTCACTGATGAATTTAGTCATAAGAGCATCTTTTGGTTCTAGTCGGGGTACCCATAGATAAAAACGATCAATTACTAATCTCAATGTATCAACTGCCCCATATAATACTTCAGCGTCCGGTGTCAGTTCTATTTCAAATTGGAGATCCATTGGAGGTAACAATCGTCCTTCTAATTCTTCGAAAAAAGAATACCTATTTAATGGAATACTTGTATTAACATGAGCTCTGTTAGCTGTTAATGAACGCCTACTTATTTATTTATTTATTTATTTATTATCTTGCCACACAGAATAAGTTACAGATATAATAGAAATGATACTAAACAGTAATATACTTTCAAAACCAGTGTTTGTATCATCTGAAGTCCTATCTGTATCTAAATACCATAAGCTATTTTTGGCTGTACTACGCCCAAAATCATCTGAATATTCTAAAAGATTTTTTGCAAAAGTTACAAGATGAAGATTATCAGTGTCATAGACGATTTTTCCTGCACTCTTTATTACCATATGCTTAATTAATGAATGCGATCCATTAATAATTGTTGTTCTGGCGTCTGCATTGTCTCCACCATTTGCTTTAAGGTCTAATTTGAATCGCACTTCAAAAAAGGCGTTAAACCAATCAAGCATAATACCACGATCAGTAACATGAAATTTGTATCCTTTCTTATTTTGCTCTTGAGTATTGGCAGGAGCTCTTATAGCATCTTGAAGACGAAATTGCACTAGTTCGTTTCTCTGAACGTTCTCTGGTGATCTAAATGCCATTATATATTTTTTATCAGATTTTTTTTTTCTTTAAGATCGCGCTATAAGATTATTAATCAGTGTATTAACTTCATCCTGAGTCCTTGGCTTTGCTCTGCCTGGCTTTGACTTTGTTGACTTTGTTGACTTTGTTGGCTTTTTAGACCCTGAGGACAGCCTTTTTTGGATAAGCTCACCAGATCGCTCTATAACTTTATCAGCAGCCTTTTTACCAACTCGTTCTCCCGCTTGAGATACACCAGCTTGTATTGCTTTTTTAGCAAATGGTTTTATAACCTGTCCAGTTAAAGCGCTAGCTACTCGTTTTAGTGGTTTCATAAGATTGTCTACTATAATTCCATTGCCACGGTGTTTGTAGACATATCTTCCCGTTCTTGGGTGATAAATCTTTTTGAACTCTCTTGACTTCATATAACCTTAGTATGGAACTTTTTTTAAGATTAACGAAAATGCTGTGTCAGCATGATTTAAATAGGCTGGTCTTCTTAAGCCATCAGTTACATAGATTCGAACGCTTGAAACTCTTGTTTTATTGATAGGATTAAATATAACACGACGCGGTTCAAGGGTAAAATTGTAAGAAGGTCTCAGGGTTCCTGTACCAAAACTAAAAACAATATCTGATTCTACCCCATCTACTAATGAATCAGAGACTAAATCACAGTGAATATTTTGGACATCTGTATCTTCTGATAGGTTAGGTACTTTGGGGCTAACGTTTCTCTCATCTCTTAAGATCACCTTATCGAATCCTATTAGTTTACCAAAATTAGATTTACGCAGGTCAAGCTGATAGTTAGCGTCTAAAGTCACTAAAACTCTAAAAGTTGGTTCATCAAAAGTCACCGTAATTGGAAATTCTTCATCACCATCACCGCGGACTGTTTTAGTCTTTTCCTTAATGTAATTATCAATATCAGTGTAATCCCAAACTCCTTTTGGAAAATCAATATCTGTAAATGTTTTCCCACCGTCTTTACTGTAAGCTATCTTTTGATTGTCGTAACCAGAATTTATATTTGTCCATGTAAAAGCCATTGAAATAATTTTATTAAAACCAATATACCAAATCCCATCACTGTGTTCATAGTCCAGCGTTCTAGAAAACCTTGTAGTAAAATCACCAGGTCTATTACCAGGTTCACCTTTAACTGCAAAACTGCTTAATGAGATTTCTCTCTCCATATAAATTAGGAAGTAATTTAATTTACCCCGAAATATTTTTTGACTAACTTTTGATATTGCGACTTATTGATTGATTTTGTTCTTAATAGAGTGTCTAAGATAGTTTGACCCATATTTCTCATCTTGACACTTATATTGCCTGCTTCCATTTCACCAATAATTAGTGTTAATTTCTTTAGTAATTCTTTAGCATCATTATAGAAATACACACCACTTCCACTGACTCTTTTGGTCCCGTAACCTTTCGTTGATTTGCTTTTAAATCTATATTGCTTAATATAATCATTAAGCTCTCCTCTAAATCGGTCTGAATTTTGATGTATTCTATCTCTTTCTGCTGCATCAATCTCACCTTTCTTAAATTTTCTAGTAGCGTTTGCTTTAAAAACAATTACTTGTCTTCTTCTCCTTTCAGCATCTTTTATAACTTTACCTAGATAATTTCGTTGTTTTGTTGGAGTCATTTCAGGTTCGGCCAGTCTCAGTTCAACATCATCATAGTTGGGAAGTTCCAAATGATCTAAAATCTTATTTGCTTCTCTTTCATCTTCTTCTCCCTTTCGTGGTGCTTCTATAGCTGGAGGATCTTCATCATATTCTGGTGGTAAAGATTCATCTCCTTCTTCTAGATTCCAAAAACTAGAATCCATTTCATATTTTGGTGGCGGCCCTTCAGGCATCTTAGCTATTTGTTTTTCTGTCTGCGGCGCTACGTAATCTTGGAGATCTAATAATCCTTCCACATCCATATCTTCATATGGATCTACTTCAGGTGCATAATCAATTTCATCTGGTTTACCTGCTGGGGCAGGACGTATTCTCATTTGTGGTCTATTCTTAGGCTTTTGTGCCCTTAAACCCTCTATGATTTCATCAAGTCTAAAATATTTTGTTATCCTTGCGTCAGAGGTCTTACTCTTTATCTTCTCTTCAGTGATCTCATCATAAAGCTGATTCTTCATCTTTCCAGTCTCTGTCCGCTTCTGAGCTAATCGTTTCCAATTTGAGAGACTCATATAATATTTATATTTTTTATATTATGTTAATTAATATGCGACATTTATTAAAAAAATATTAATTATATAGATGAAAATTCCTAATTATGATTCAGCTTCTAATTATGACAGCAATTTCAAACAACTGCTACCTTATATGCCTTCAGGCACTTTTCGAATGTTAATTTGTGGACCAAGCGGTTGTGGTAAAACTAACGTTCTTATGCATATGCTTTATAATCTACTATACTATGATAAGATTTACTTGTTTTCTAAAAATATCGAGCAACCAAAGTACAGGCAATTATTAGAAAGATTTGAGCCTATTTCAGAAGAAGTAGGTTATGATGTTATAGAAGAGAGCAATAGTGATGTCATTCCTCTAGAAACTTTAGACTCAGATAATCAAAAAATAGTGATCTTTGATGACTATGCTTGTGAAAGAAACCAAAAACCAATTGTTGAATATTTTATTGGTGGTAGACATAAGAATTGTAGTGTTATCTATTTAAGTCAATCTTATTATCTGACCCCGAAAGACATCAGAATAAATTGTTCTCATTTTTGTATTTTTGACTCTCCACGTAATGCAGAGAAAGCAAGAATGTGCAGTGATTTCAATGTACCTAAGAAGCGATTCGAGAGTGCGACTAGTGAGCCTTATAGTTTTGCGTACATTGATAAGACAAAAAAGACAATCAGAAAAAATTTCAATGAAAATATATAGGATGGATAGAAATCGTTCGACGAGAAGATTAACAAAAGAAATATATAATGAGTTTAATAACATAAATTTTTCATTAGAGAATCTTACTAGTAAACTAGAATGTTTAAAAATGATTGAAAGAAAATACAACGAATCTATTTCGGATGAAATATTATTATTAATTCAAGATCTGAAAATGTTACGTTCTGATTACTTAAGAGATCGAGAAGAAGAAATTTAATTTAGTATATTATATATGGGTGTTACTAATGGACAACTTGAATCACCATCAGCAACTGGTAAAGGTGAAAAAGGTGATCCTGGTTTACCTGGAATTGGATTTAGTCTAACTGATGATGGTAATTTTGATATTGATAGTAAGCGATTAACTGAAGTAGCCCTTCCTATCGATAATAATGATGCAGCAACAAAAGAGTATGTAGATAATAACCTACTAGCTATTGATTTGTCACCTTATCTGAAAAGAGATGGAACAACTTCAATGACTGGTAATTTAAATATGAATAATCATAAGATTAGTGATTTAGAAGATGCTACTAATGATAATGATGCTGTACCTCTAAAACAATTAAAGGAGATTACAACAGATCATAGGACAAATTATCATTTGCAACCTAGTTTTACTTTTTATAAAGATTTTGGTGATAAAGCAGAATGTACTAAAGGATCTATACCTATTCCTGGGCACACTGATCATTTTGAACTATTAGAAGCGCCTCGAGAAGGGACGCAATCTGGTTATGCTTATTCTACTGTTCGACTAGTGAACAATTTAGAAATAGATCCTAATTATTCTATCGTTTTTGAAATATTTGGATATGATGGAACAAATATAGTTACAGATGGTGATTCAGATAGGCTATTATTTACAAATGTCACTGGTAATGCAAACATAATTGATTTTAGTCATGATTGGTTTAGCAATTACGCAAAAGCTTACATAATATTTAATAGTTCTAAAAGAGATGTGAACATCCGTTTACAATTTCGATATTATGGTTCCAGTAACTCTAATTTTAAATTTCTATTTTTTAGTAGATGTGTCAAAGGAATACAAAGACTAGTTTTGATCATAGATTATTTAATGTTAAAAGTACTGATTTTTCAGGAACAATATTAAATTTTGAACCGATCAATATGAATAATGAAAAGATAATCAATATTGGTAATCCTACTGACCCTAAAGATGCAACAACCAAAGAATATGTTGACGATGAAGACGCTAAACAGGATATTGCTATTAATGATTTATCTTCTAGAAAAGCAGATAGGTTAGAAGTATTACTCCTAAACGGAAGCCAAAACATGACTGGTAATCTTTCTATGAATGGAAATAGGATTTTTAGCTTACCTATTCCAACTGGGCCGCAGCAACCTGTGACAAAAACTTATTTAGAAAGTCAAATTGCTTCCATACCACAGTCTGATTTAAGTCTTTATCTTAAAGTAGATGGTTCACGCGCTATGACTGGAAGTCTCCAAATGGGTGATAATGCTATCACTGGAATTAGGAGTAGTTCAGCAGACGATGCAGCCCTAACAGTTGGTGGCGCAAAATCTACTTATCTACCACTTTTAGGAGATAGAGGTATGGAAGGAGATCTCGATATGGGGGGTAATTCAATTAGAAATATAAAACCTTTTGTTGAAGATGATTCAAGTCAAGCTGCACAAAATGCTCAATCTAATTATGTTATTAACTTTGGATATTTTCACGGACAAAGAGGAGATTTAAAAAGAGAAATAAATGATGTCTCTGCAGCAGCGCTTAATAGAAAAAATCCTGATCCGATGGAAGACTCCATTGATATGGCTAATCATAGCATTATCCGCTTGAAAGATCCAAAGTCATCAGATAGCTTTCACGCTTCCACTGTTAACTATGTTAATAGGACAATTACTGATAATAACGCTGTAATTAACACTTTGATTACAGATAAAGTCAATGAATCTGAAGCACTTAATATAAAAGCAAACCGACAAGAGAATGAATTCTCTTTTGTCATGGATGATGATTTGTTTAAGGAAGATGATGATGATATTGTCAAAGTAAGAAAAGTCGACAAAGATTACTATAATATCAACAAATCTACTTATCAATTTAAAATTAAGTATGACTCTGCTATCGGTTATTATAGCACCCGATTAACTATTGATTTAAAATCGTTAGATTTAGGTGAGTATACATTAGCTTTTGAAATGTATTATGGTAATCTAGTAGATCGAAACGAAGTGGTTGTCAACGCAGTATCCGAAACATTAAATGTTTCACGTAATAATACAAATACTTTTACCGATCACAGTAGAACAATAGTGAATTTTCATAAATATGGAAACGTTGGGATTATTGATTTAGATATTGATTTAACTTTAAAGTATAAGAGTGGTGAAACTTATGATGCAGAAACAAACATCTTTGTAATTGTTTATGGCGTAAGTGGTCATCAGAATGACGTTGACTCGAGAATTTGGGATAGATTCTATACCATCAGAAACAAAATCGTCTATTATGAAGCACCTATAGATATGTCTAATCGACAAATAAAAGGATTAAATGATGGGAATGAAAACGGTGATGCTGTTAATGTGAAACAACTAAATGAAACAGAAGATAATGTTGTAAAATATGTTGATGGTGAAATTGCAAAAGTAAATAGTGAAATTGCAAAAGAAAATCCTACTATTAATCAAAATAAAAATTTTCTAGATTTATTAGTAAAATATATATTAAGAAATGAATCAAAGTTCACTCTAATAAAAGATTTGTATTTTTCTGATAATGATGAAGCTAGATTACAAAATACATATTCGTTTGCAACTCCTAATAATAGAGTGGATTATTACACTTTTTATTATGTATTTCAACATAGCGCAACTACAAATAGTGTAATGTCTATACTTTTTAGATATGGACACTTACGTCTTCGTAGGCATATTCATATTGATAAAAGCAAAGTCGTACTTTCAGGTAATCCTACAATAGATGAACCATCTTATAGAACATTTAATATTCCAAATAACGCTTTAGGAAAGCAAGTCCTATTTTGGATTTGGGAGAAAGACGACGTTATGAACATAATTTTTAGTGGAATTAGTAATCCAATCACTTTTAATGATGGTGCTAAAGGTATTGACCATCTAAGATATATACATGTGGATGATAATCCTTTCAATAGGGTGAGAGGATTAATAACAAGGAATGTTTGGGATAATAATAGTACCGCATTTGAAAATGTGAAAGAATTTGAAAAGAGTGAAGGAACTATTATATAAATAAATATATATATATATATATATATATGGGGTTTACTAATGGACAACATGACAAACCATCAACAACAGGAAAAGTAGAAAAGGTTAAAAAAGGAATAGGTTTAAAATTAACTCCAGACAACCATTTCCATTTACAAAACAAGAGATTAACTAACATTTCCGCTCCAATGAATGACCATGATGCAGTGACTAAGAAATTCGTCGCTGATTTATTAAAGACAAAAGCGGCTACTACATACGTTAATAACGAACTAGCTAAAAAGACTAACTCATCTGCTTTAAAGGATTACGCTTTAATTACTGATTTAGGAACTTTAGCAATCGAATTCAATGATGCATTAAAAAGCAAAGTCGATTACAATGATTTAGAGACTAAGACGCAAGATAATAATTTAGCAGCTAATACGCAAAAAACAAACCCTTTCATCACCGTCTATGCAGAAGAAAATGGACCACTGATTAAAAGCAGTCTCCAATGGAGTTTCGGCAATGGATGTGAGCGAAATAAGCAATATGGTTGGCCTAGTCCTGTAGACTGTAAAATAGTTCGTGGCAGCATTTGTGTTTGCGCTGGCAATCATCAAGCATCTGAAGTGATCGTTGGCTTAGTTCTTAATGGCAAGGATAAAGATTTAAAAATTGTCAAACCTGTGGATGAATGGTCAAAGATGACTATTTTCAGCGATCCGATTACGATAAAAGCCGGCGACAGGATCAATTTTCGAAGCAAAACATCGAATTCATCTGTAACACACGCGATGGTAAACTTATTGATTCAAATTGATGTCTAGTATGAAAATATATGAAGCGTGTCTGATGCAAATGAGTTTCAGACACGTCAGATATTTGAAACGCTTCATCCACCCACGCTAAATTAATGGCTTGCCTGATGCGCATGGGTGGATGAACAGTGTCTTATATATGAAGCGTGGGTGGATGGAAAAAAGTGCACCACATGCTCGAGAAAACCGGGTTGGTGCAATATAAATATTCCAATTGAATTGAGTGGAGAAACAGCGAGCAAATGGTGGTGCTTTTGGAGGTGGGGAATGGCCGCCCCTGAATCCTGATACGGCACGTGCAGGCGCTTGTTAGGGATAGTAGGGTGAGACCGTCTACGGTGATAACCCTCGGGTGAACCCGTCCCGGCCCAGTAGATAACTGGGGGTGCTCAGAGGTCTTTCGGGATCTCAAACACGCGAGAGACAGCCGCCTTGTCAGCGGCGCGAAAGTCCTAGCCGAGACTAGGCAAGTAACAGCCACCGAGCACCCCCGACCAGGGTTTTGTCATTTTTTGTCACGCATTTTAGAAAAATTTATCTTATCCAAAGAATAGATGGATATCAAAAGTTTATCTTCTTTGATAGATGAAAGTAGAAAGTTTATTAAAATTTCTCTCGAAAAGAGGGGAAAAAAATTCATCACATCTTTTGAAAAGATTGAAGGTTTTAATTTAAAAGATTGGAAGAAAAAGTTAGCGTGTAACGGTTTTATTAAAGACCAAACTGTAAACCTTCAAGGTGATCAAACTGAAAAAATATATGATGAATTAATCCAAATGGGCTATGATAGTGATCAAATTGTTTTTAATTTATAAATATAATAAAATAATATAATGGTGTCTAAAAAGAATATTTTCGATTGGAATCATATTTCAGACAAATTATCAACTGATGAAGTAGACGAACTAAAATCTTATTATCTAAGCTATCATAGGAAATGTTGGGCTTTTAAAAGGGCTTACAAAAGATTCAAATTGCTCAAATTCATTGGTAATTCACTCTCTGTCCTAACTGCTTCAGGTGGGATTGCTAGCGCTATTGCTACAGGTGGTATAAGTCTAATAGCGATTAGTACAGTGGCATTATTAGTTAAAGGATATATGGAACACAAAGGATTAGACTTAAAAATTCAAAATTGTACCTATGCCTATCAAAGTTACCAGCATTTGTTAATAATGATTCGAGAAGCGATGCGCTCAGGTTATCTTAACCGAGAAAGTTTAATTAATCAAATGACAAGTGTTGACAATTTTGTCATTGATAATAGTCCAATTATTGATAAATATTTAAAGATGTATGACACTGTCCACCAACTTAAAAAATAATTAGCTAACTACGCTAACTACGCATCTTACGCTAACTACGCTAACTACGCTGAGTTAGTGTAAAATGAGTAAAATGTCCTCCGCGTATTACAACTCATGTTTTCCCCGATACTCTAACTACGCATCTTACGCTAACTACGGCTAACTACGCTAAGTTGTGTAAAATGCGTAAATGTCCTCCGCAGCTCCACTATATAACTACTAAATTATCATATTAGTAAAGTAATGTTTATTTGTTTATAATAAGTAGCTTTGTTAAGCGCTGTTGGTTTTTTAGTAGAAACGGCGCTATATAAATAAAGATTATTATTTATTATTATTATATAAATATTTTCCAACTTAAAAAGGGGTTCACCAAGCTCGTTTTTGAGTTAGCACCCCGATATTAACGGCCAAAGTAAAGATAGCGCGTGTTGTTAGCAGGTCATACTGTTGTTATCGTAACTTACGACAAGAACGTGTTCACCAATGATTGGGCAGCGTTTTTGATTCAATGATTACAGAAGGGTCAACTGATAAAGAGCGGTGATAACTAATAAAGATGGTGAATTGTAAACATAGAGTGGTTATAGTGACTCTTAAAAGCTTCGATAAAACGAAAAGAAATATATTTGACATACAATAAAGAACGCAATATCCGTAACATTTTCCGTGTATTAATGTTCCAACAGCTTTTTGCCAATAAACATCACAGATTGCGTGATTCAAAGTTTGGGTCTGGTCTCAGACAAAACAACTTTTTTTCATGCGGTATTTGGGTAATTTTAATCTTAAAGTGCAATATCCCGGTATCATCTAGCCGGGCGATATACGGTTTTTCATCCTTTTGGCTGACGGTATTCGGTAAAAAACGGTCCTTCATGGTATTGCGGTACCGTTCATGTGTCAATTTGCCAATTTTTTCTTGCGTTTTACGGGTGTTGGGTACCTCCCAATGTGCCCCTCATTTACACTTAGAATAGGGAGCACCTCATCATTCACTATCATACTATCATCTCATTGACACATTACTAAAACCTCAGCTTGGTCGAAAAGAAAAGCGAAAAGTTGATTACATTCATTCAACTTCCCCGGTCCCAAAAACTGAACATATATTTGCTATGTAATAGTAATGCTGACCTTGCAACATCGCTCAGCAGATTCAAGACCAAAGAGCTTCTGGCAACCGCATCGCGACTCAAGTAAAATAAATGAAATTGTACTGCATCTAAACCAAAAAAAATGTTCGTTTCGTGCGTTGCGGACGTTGCGTAGCAATAACGTGACAAGGCAATCATTTTAAGTTATGGACAGCCGGGTTGCTGCGGTGAATCACTTCGTTGTACAGCCTTCGCGCGTGTTTGGCTAAAATTATAACGGTTTGTTGACTGTAAATATATCTTTAAAAACGCTTAAATGAAATAACGGTTTTCTGTTTCCTTGTCACTGGCGCCACATTTGCTGTCTATTTACTTGTCGAGCACTTCCTTATAGTTTTCTTTCTGCGGATACTAGTTTCGTACGCAGCCGTTGAGGACGTCCCAGGGATTTTTGGGAAAAAAAGGAACATGATCATTTACTTCTAGGGAAATGTATTCACATTTGGCGGAGCTATACGTAGTGACAGTGACAGAGAATGTAAATACTTTCCTATTGGTATGAACGCACGTGAACCGCTATGGAGTTAATTGACTCTATTGTTATGAGGTATATAAGGTTTTGACAGTTGTAATCTATTCATCTCAGCTCTCGAACTATCAACTTTTATTTTTATATCTTACTTTATTCTTCTATCGATTGATTTTTTACCTTTAACCCCCAGAGGTTGTGCGAGTGGATCGGTTGGGGAATACGTTCCCAATTTTTTGCCATTGGGTTTTTGGGTTTTCGTATTGGGCGGCGCACGTGAATACTTAGCCTAGGTGGCTTTATGTAGGGATATTTATATACTATTCTTTAGTTATGATGTTGAACTTTGTATATTTGGACGGCATTAAACACTCAGGCTCCTTAGTTCGAGCTGCACACCCATTCCCGTCTCATAGTCGCTGAATATAAATAGCAGGGTTGTTTTTTAGATTCATTTGAAGGAACACCACAGGCAGCCCAAGCTCTCTCTGTGAATCACACAAACAACACAATATGGCATCGAATTATAAGGGTTTGTATGGGATTTTCTACAAGATATCCATGGATATATGTCGACCTACAATACACCATTGTCTCAAGCACCCAATCAAAACCGCGCAGCGTCGTGTTTACAAAAATTCAACTCGACTCAACTGAGGGGACCCCGGGTGTTACAAGAAGTTTGGTTGACAAATTACCGTCAAGTACCCCTGCGAGTCTTGGTTTCCAACACGACGAGGTTACCAAGCCGACTTGTCGTGGATGAAAGATGTTTTCCATCGTTTTATAGTTTCACTGGGGACACGAAGAGTCGCCTGGCGTCGCTCGCAGGGATGCCATTGTGCGGCTAGAGAATTGAAATGAAAGATCAACCTTTGCAGTGGCCTTGATTTCTGCGGTGGATTTGTGGCCGTGGGTATAAGGTAAGCCATTTTTATTGAGAATTTTCACTTTTAACTACCTCCAGCCTCGCTACTACGCAGCCTCGCCTTGTTTCTGTGTATCTCTGCTGTCCAAAGTCATTACTGGCGCACTAAACGTTGAACTGCTGACGAAATACTTGCTGTGCCATCTACACGATCAAAGTGTATTTTTCCCATAACAATTGTCACATAAAAAATTGCCCGTATAGACGAGGCTTAAGGCGGGGGTAAACGTGAATTTAAGTGAAATTTTGGTAAGTTTAAAGAGAGGTTGAAAGGGAAAAAAAGGGTTATGGAACACCACCAGACAGTTGCCCGACCGCACAATGGCATCCCAGGTTGTTGGGCAACTGTTTGGAGTGTATCAACCAATTTTTAATTTCAAACTCTAATTTTAAAACAACAACAAATCTTCAAAATTTCCTATTTCCATCAATTTTACTAATCCTTTGAGAAAAACTGTTTCTCTCCAAATATACCTAAAAATCACCAAAAAATTTACAAAACAACCCAAAACATAGATATGTGAGATGAGCAGAGAGATTCTTGATTGCTTGAAACGTAAACAAGATATTTACATTAAAAACATAATACCCAGCCAAAATACGGCTTTCTTGTGTACCCCCGCCTTAAGGGAACATACCAACCCCACTGTGATGCCCCCGTTCTTATTTGAGTCGTCACGCAACCACTCTAATAACGGCTGCTTCGTTGGAGAATATCGCGGAATATTGCTCGATAGTTTGTAACAGCTTACCAGACCCATAGGGCCTTGTTGGGGAAATTGGTCAAATGAGGTGATATCCCGCCTGATCGAATGGAATATGTATTATTATTTTAACTGCTGCATCTACATGATGTTAATTAATTACTGGAATACGTACACGTATTGCTTTGTTCTACAGGCAGCATTTTCGTTTGCGGTCCTTTGCACCATTATGTTAAACTGTCCAGCTTTAATGATCACGCCATCCATTCGTGATCATGGTGTGATTTTGACAGCCAGTCCCATGTTAGGGTTTGATTACAGGTTTATATAGAAAGTCACGTAATACATGTCCATGGCAGAAGCCCCGTCAATCATCTCGGTACGGAGAGCGATATGTAACAAATAAAGAAACCACGGGTATTCGAGAACACGAGGGAAATGTTAAAAACACGAGCCGCCGGCGAGTGTTTTCTACATTTCTCGAGTGTTCTCAAATGTCTGGAGTGTTTTATCACAGTGTAGTACATGGCTTAGGTTTCTTCTTTTGCTTTATAACATAGATAGGACCCTGCGCGCACTCTGATTGGTCAAAAACCCATGTTTTATCAGAGTATAAAACACAGAAAAAGCGTGTTTTATTGTTTTGCGCGCGTAAAATCTATATCATAAAGCAAATGAAGAAGCCCAATCCGTGTATTACACTGTGATAAAACACTCCGCACATTTGAGAACACTCGAGAAATATAGAAAACACTCGCCTGCGGCTCATGTTTTCTACATTTCCCTCGAGTTCTCAAATGCCTGTCGTCTTTTATCACAGTGTAATACACGGCTTAGGCTTCTTTATTTGTTAAATAAAAACATAGGTTTTAAACCAATCAGAGCGCTCGCAGGGTTCCGATCTAATTACAACAAGGTGTAAAGTTTTGAAGTATTTCCAATATAAACGACCAAATACGAAAACCTCGTGTTGTAATGACTCCTTTTTTTTTCTTTTCTCTGTTTCTGTTCGTTCCCTTTCCAAGGCGATATTAGTGACTGCTGAACTCCCAGTCCTGCCGTAATGTCTTTTTTTCTATTAATCTCTATTTTGTTCAAATCATTTCGCCATGTCTGTATTCAGCTGTATTCATCTTTGAAGCATTTATTCTCAATATTCTGTAAATAACACAGCGGAACGCTTTCGTTCGAATTCTCCTCCATTCTCTTGTCTGTTGATCGTCAAAAGCTTTTACTCACTTAGGGTGTTGATGACGAAACGCCGCCATTCTTAGCTGTCAAAATATGCTTTAGGGTGCACTCGAAACAAATAATAATAATAAACGAAACGCTCTCATTTGTTTTCTGCTGATCTCTCGGCCGGGTACGCAAGTCGGGTCTACAAGAGCACGCGGGATCCTTTTGTGAACAGTTGCTAGTAATCGAAGCTATTCCGTTTTAAGTGGTTTATTTTACGGTCTACCGAAGCTCGAGGGGAGGAGGGAAGGAGTGAAGGAGCGGAGGAGCGGAGGAGCGGAGGAGCGGAGGAGCGGAGGAGCGGAGGAGCGGAGGAGCGGAGGAGCGGAGGAGCGGAGGAGCGGAGGAGCGGAGGAGCGGAGGAGCGGAGGAGTGAGTGGCTAATTAAGAACTGAAATGGAGTGCTAGTAGAAAGAACGAAAACGTGTTGACAACTGGGAGGCAATAGCAATAAGTACGTTACAAGCTAAGTCTACCTCAGCATACATTGTGCAACTGGGTGGATTGTTGCAAGTCTCCAGGAGTCAACTATATATAACTTTTATACGGCCTACTTTATAACAACTCAAATATTGGAGAGGACAATCTGCGAGAAATTCGTCATTGCTGTCGCAGCGTTATAATTAGCTCAAGGAGGAATTCTGCTCTGAGTCAGAAACACAAAGTTCATTGTTTTAGATTAACATCCCAAATGCTCGACCGCTTTCAGCCAGTCGGCAGGATAGTTGTACTTTAACATCTCGCTTCCATTTCTCTGCACCGAAACGCTCAAGAACCCAAATTGAGCCTTTGGTAGTGTTTGTGCAACAAGCTTCATTAGAAACTTGTGCCCATAGGTATTGCAGTAAAGGTAAAAAAGGTAAAAAAAGTCTCATTTTTTGACTTACTGTGCATCGTTGCATTTAACAGGGTTCTTTCTGTAATAAAGAAAAATCAGAGAACTGCTGGGTTCTTTGATGCGTCGCGTTTTCTCACATACGTTTGAAATGAAAGACTAAAACCATCAATACCCGTGTCATCATTTATGAAGAAAATAGCAAAGATAGCGCGGACATTGAACCAATATTGACGCCATGTTTGTTTTTTGTAATCCTTGTGCGCGCGGTGAATGGCATTATTAGCAAGAGCGCACCCGAAAAGTGCGTTCGGCCTTCTTAAATCTTTCAACCGTGTTCTACTGTGTTGGTAAACAGTTATAACCTTTCTGTCTCCTTTCTCAGTGCTGTAGGCACTGAAGTCCGCCGGCAGTAAAGATCTTTGTGAAAGTAATTGCCTAGGATCATTCTAAAACCTCTCACGGCAACATATGGAATCTATTTGTTAAATAGCTGACGAGGACGCAGCCCGAGGTTCAGTATCACACATAGAAATCGAGAGCGAATTCATAATCGAATTGTTTTAGTATAAATCTACTGGTCGTTCAAAACTGTATGCAAATCCTCTTCACAGACACTTCGAAAACACAAAGTAGTGGTCGCCATGAACAGAGTGACACTGCTAGGCTACTCAGTATCTACAACAGG
The DNA here is from genome assembly GCA_964020085.1 of Micromussa lordhowensis. NCBI lineage: Eukaryota > Metazoa > Cnidaria > Anthozoa > Scleractinia > Lobophylliidae > Micromussa > Micromussa lordhowensis. The sequence continues at coordinate 33,172,231 of OZ026596.1, read as the reverse complement.
AATAAATCAGTGTGTAGCGTAGCTAATAAGAGAACGTACAACATTCGCGATAGAACGATGGAAGATTTATACTAAAACTCGAGAAAAAAACACGGAAAATATTTCTTAAATGGAGACTCGAACCTGCGACGTGAGACGGTCGAGCCGTATTTTCTCGTGTGTGTCTGGGTGAGGGGTTGGCGGGCGACTTTTGGCGGGAATTTTGAAAAGAACCCCTAAGAGGCACCAAGATCCTGTTTTGTGCGTGCGGCTTGAAATTTCTCACCCCTAAGAGGAACCACACTTAAAACAAAACATTATTTCCTATCAT
>OZ026596.1:33154421-33164421 GCA_964020085.1 Micromussa lordhowensis | reverse complement strand
TGAACATATATTTGCTAACCTTGCAATATCGCTCAGCAAACAAAAGGCAACCAAGCCTCTGGCAAGGGCATCGCGACTTAAGTAAAATGAAATGAATGAAATGAAATTGTACTGCATACAAACAATGGCTGCGAGACTTGGGGGAAGAAAACAAAAGAAATTAATTATTCATCCCTCAACCTCGATGCGATTTCTTTTGTTTTATTCCCCTAAGCCTCGGAGCAAAGTTAGAATTTTAATATATCGGAAATGGTCTAATTCGTTTCGTCCGCATCCTATTTTCGTTTCGTGCGTTGCGCCTCGGGTTGTTGTGGCCAATGACGTCATCGCACAAGCTTTGTGTTTTCGCTTTGTCAGCTCAAGATATTTGGGAAACGACTTTACTCTGATCAAACACCGTTCGGAACTATCCTTTTTACTCTGGGAGGGTACAACAAAAGCTAAGTATGAATTTGCTAGAGATCAAGCTTTCCTAAGATTTCCTACGAACTTGGATGAAATTAAAATAAAATTATAGCGGTTTACAGACTGTAAGTATATCCTTAGAACGCTTAATGAAATAACTTGCTATTGGTTTTCTGTTTTCTTGTCAATCTCTGTGTCTGGCGTCAGATTTGCTGTCTGTCAAAAATCAATTTTGCTGTCCACACAACGCAATTTGGACTCGTCGCGCACTCCTCGATTGCGTGACGAGTCCAAACAAAACCATCATTGAAGGCTGCTACGCTGTATTAAAATTGAGAAACATGATGTGTAACCCGCGCCGTTCTGCGTGGGGGAATTGAAGAATAATATAAAGCATAGACAATGCAACTTGTTATGACAGTGTAGCTCCTCAAAAATATATGGTCTGTAACTGTTCTATGTTTGATATTCGTATATATTCTGTATATTTAACGATAGAAAACATAGTGTTCAGTAATATTTCATGTACTTTTCCTAAGGTGCTGCCAAAGAAACAACAAATTGGGGTAGCACAAAAGGTGCCAAACAGACGACGGTTGATGGGGGAGTACTGCCAGAGGAAGCAAAACCAGCCGAGCAATCTTGGCGAGATGTTGATCAAGGATACTTACCTCATGGAAATCATCCAGACACCATCTCTTCCAATCATCTACTTGAAAAATTTTATGAAAATGCGGGGAAATACTTTCCCAATAAAATGCTTTTCCGGCAGGCCTTTTTTAAAGAAAAAACAAGGCAATGGGAAATAACCAAGCAGAAAGAAAAAAGTGAGAAAGCATTCGCATTTCTAGGCTCGTATAATCCAGCAGCAATTGGAAAAAGGCTTGATCAAGGCTATGTACCAAAAATCAATGATTCCAATGTACTTGGTGAAGTGGGGAAACGTCTTGTGTTACTGAAGACGGGTATTGAAAGTTTGACCAACGAAATTAAAACACATGATCAGGCCCTTTTTTATAATCAAGGCAGGCACCTTAAACTGGATTGGACGCAGTTCAGCCATGATTGCAACTTGAAGTTCATTGAAGAACTAAGGGCACTTCATGCAAACATACAACAGATGGCGGATAAATGCAAGGAGGCTGCGGAGCGGTTCAAACGTATCTATGGTGCAAGGGATAAAAGTTCTTCTAGTGGTGCTCTGAGAAGGGAGAAGAAGAAAAATAAGAAGAAAAATAAGAAGACGAAAGAAAAAAATTTCAAGCGAAATGTGGAAAAATTGTTTGACCAAATTTGTAGTCAAGAAGTCAGGGAAGAATATATTGCAAATGGGTTCCTTATACCCGATTGCGAAATTAAAGTCGATAGGGAGGGGTATCTCCGTATAACAAAATCAAAGTTAAAGCATTTTGTATATCTATTAGACCACTTTAGTCATCGTGCAAAATGTACGCTACTAGATTTGGTGCCCGATGAGTTTGGTACTGATCTTCTGTTAGCCTTGGAAAAGGAGCAAGAGGAGGCGTTGGAGAACATTGGCATGAGAAATACGGATGAGGAAAACTACGTCGAAGAGGGTGGAAGTTCAGGCATCAGAATTAACTCTGATGAGAGCGGAAGCGAGGCTGATGATACATGTATGAGTGACAATGACAGTGACCAGGCCGCAGATGATAACGTGCAAGAAACAGTAAATAAACTACAATAGAAGACATTTATTCCCATAAACACGGTATGTTACCGTTATTGCTTATCTTTTATCCAGTCAGACAATTTTTACATATACACTGTTATTAGTGGGTACTCAACCATCTTTGTAATATCCGTCACTGAGGACATTTATTCCGACCTATAAACACTGTGTGTTACTGTTATCGTTTATATTTATTCGCCGGACAATTTGTACATATACATTGTTATCAATGGGTATTCAACCGTCTTCGTAGTATCCGTCACTCATTTTACAAGTCATTAATCCTCCATAATTCAAATCAAATTTAAAGAATTGAATACAGTTACTGATCACTTTTACTGAATGTAATAGCAAAAGACTAGCAGATTCAGGAGCTCTTTGTTAGCGATTTACAACAGAGGGTACCTTAAGTCAGTCCTGAACAGAGAGAACAGAGAAGAGCAGAAGTTACCTTCATGTTGCTTGACAAAACGGACAGATAAACAGAATGTCAGTCTCTACGTATTTCTTTCGCTCAGTTTCATCTATCTCGATACACTCCCCATGGTACCATTCATCACAAGAATCACAGCAAATCATAAAACGACCATCTTCATAGCCTCTACAAACACAAAACAAATCAGAGTCATCGAGTTCAGCATCAATGTCAGTTTCGTTACCTTCCCACTCACAAAGTATTGTTTCTTCAGTTAAAACTTGTTGGTCCTCGCCTTCTTCTGGTTCCTGTTCTTGTGGATTTTCCTGAGCAGCACTTAGTTCCTTAAAGAGTGTCATTGCAATGTGGGTTTCGACAAGGGCCACTTTATCCTTTTTGTTCAGTTTCATAGTCGTTAAGCTATGTTGCGTTATGTATTTGTCCAGCTCAAATACCCTCAAACCCTTAATTTGCCTTGTCTCGTAGAGTTGCCTCCAGTTGTAGTCTTTGTACGCCTTCTCTTTCCTCTGTGACTTCTTCTGCGATTCCTCCCTCTCTCTTTTCCGTTTTAGCAGATCAAGGTGCTCCAGATGCAGAATGTACTCTCGCACCAGTCCTACAGCAACCACATACTTTCTGCTAAACTCCTCTATTTTGCTTTCGTCACTAGAAGATATCTCTTTACCATGATATAACTTACGGATTTGTGCTCGGGGTTGGTAATCATCAACCTCGCGTAATTTTCCATCTGTCCCACTGAGTGGCGTTTTGCTGGCATCCATGTAATGGTGTCCTTCCTTGTTGTAGTCAGGATACGGCCTTGGGACATAACCTGTTTGAGATCCACTCCATTCCTTGCAAAATGCGCAGCATTCGGTGCCAGATTCTTCGCAGGCACCCTTCAAAAACTCTATGTATAGTTACCCTCTTTGCAGTGGCTTGCGAAGAAACGGTCAATTTTTGAATAATAGCCATAACCTGGAAGGTTCTCCTTTGCAGACTGCGCTTTGGTGGAAGCATAGGCACTCAAATGTTCTTTGTCCCAGTAAAACTGTTCAAACTCGCGAGGGGTCACCGAACATGAAATGAAACCATGGGGAGCTGGTTCTCCATCCACTCTCTCGGCCAACTCTCCAGCAGCTTTCCAGGCATTCTTTTCCATCCTTTCTTTTTCTAGTTTCTCATAATCTTGTAGCGTCAGAGCTTCAATGTCTTCTTCGGACATGTTCTCGAATCGTTTATAATGTTCCCAGTTTAAGGTTTCCCCTGTAACCAGGGCATCACCTATTGAGGCATTGGTCCTCTCTGTTTCATTTTGTCCGCTATCCCCACGGGCCCAATGCACGCGAACTAACTTATCCAGGTTGTGAATCAAAATTCTTTCAGCTATTCTGAATTGGACTTCATTGTTGTTACAGCCAACCCCGGGTCCAGCATCGGTGAGTTCTATAACTCTTGGTTTCACGATAGGCAAACCAAAACTGGAAAACAGATTCAACAGTTCATGACATGTAGTTAATGTTTTACAGTACTCTTGCCACAGCAGAGAGCCCGTTGAAGTACTGTCCTTCACAGCTTCCATCTGAGTTAGCACTGGCGTGAGAAGAGACTGTATTTGAAGGCAACAGGCTTTCTCGTGGTCACTCATCTTTACAACGTCGCACTTCGCGATTGCTCTTTCCAAATACTCAAAAGTGTGAGTAACTCTTTTCATCTCATATTGTCGATAAACGCAATCAAGCTTGTTAGTTACGGAAAGTACATCTTTCTGAGTTGTGGACAAAATGAAATGTTCAATTTTGTCTTTAATCCTTGCACAAAAACCCCGAAATGCCATCGATAAATTAGATCCCTCCACTTCATAGAGGTCCGCATGGGTAGCACGCAGTTAGATAAGATAAGATAATGTTTTATTTAGCTCATGTTGTTGTTTACATTGGATTTTTAAATTCTCAAATTTCAGTAGTAGTTCCATGTCCTCAGATGCCCAGATAGTGCCTGAACTTCCTACAAAGGCTTTAGGCCTCATGAAAACAAAACTATCGTCCTCTGACTTGGCAAAAACCTCTCTTTCATCGATCACTTTAGATTCCTTAGTAAAAATGCGGTGAGTAGATGGAGTGACATACACTTGTTCATTAACCCAGTCATATTTGGGGAGTTTGCGCGCAGCATTGTTATCTGTTGGCTGATAAATGCCCATTTTCTTTACATCTCTGAACCCAACAGACGTTCCGGGCCTCACATACGCTTTGTCATCAATACTTTTTAAAAAAGAGTATTTTCTGTCTTGTTCTTTGTAGCAGAAGTCAAACACCGCGTTCTTTTTTTTACGTGTGCTCTCTGGTGATGTGTTAGTTCCGTTTCTTTATCCTCAGTTTTTGGAGGTTTCTTACAGCAAAAGAGGGAGCGTCCCTTGTGGCGTTTTGCTTGAATGCTTGTTGCTCTCTTTGCTTTACCACGGGATAGCACTGTTGACAAGCTCCTCAATGGTTTCAGATTCTTTTCTTCTCTACGGCAGTTGACAATGCTCAACATGTCCCGAGCTTTTACCCTATGGTTCATGTACAAGACTGTGTCATGCCGTCTTCCGTGAGCGGTAGACATCTCTCTATGGATTGTAGAAGGAATTGTTCCTCGTCTTCTCCCATTTCCATTGGTCTCCCCGCTCCGAGTCTTCTGCGTTTGACCCTGTTTTGCTCGAGCAAAGAATCGGCGACTCATTTTGCTGCATTCCTAACTTTGTTTGCTGAAGACCTATCTTCTTTCCAAACAAGCCTATTCACTTCTTCTTTTCTATCTTCTAAATGACGTAAGGACTCTTCTAAATCTGACAGGCGCGTTAACGGCCAGGTTTCTCGTTTTTTCTCAAGAACGGTTTTCTTTTCCTAAATTTCAGCGTCAATTCTTTTCAGCCGATCCTTAAGTCTTAAGTTGACTATATCCTCGCCAGCAACGATAGACATTCTGCATTCCTCAGCAACTTCAATTACCTCTTTTATTTTTCTCCTTGCCAGGGTTGGGTCAATGCCAAGATTAACTGTTTCAGACCGCGTGTGGAGTAATGCGATAATCGCTCTTAATATACCTCTGTCATACTCTGTGTCCATGCTCTTCAAAAGTGCCGAGACTGTTTCTTGATCAAAACTCAATTGATCCGCATTCTCATCATCAGATAAAAATTCTTGTGTAAAGTGATTCATGAACATTGAAACATCACATGAAGGGTTGTTTAGAACAACAAACCGCTCGAGTGTAACAGGATGCGTCACAATCACAACATTTAATCCCGCTTCTGGATGAAGTAAAATGTCCCTAAAAGCTTCCTCGTCTTCCTAGTTTCAAAATACGAACTGTAAATGTGAAATGCTTCTTTAAATAACATGTAAAACTGGGAACCATGCAGCAGTGTTTCCATGATCGCGCGAAGCCCGTGAGCGGATGCACGTGCATGACCTTTGCAATTTATAATTTTTGTCTCCAGTTTCACAAGTACATCCTCGTGGTTCAATTCTTGCAATGCGCTCCTTACAAATTTTCCTACCGATGACTTGTCTCTTAAATCTGATCTTTTCTGGGCCCACGTTAACACCGGCGCTGCAAATTCGCTTTCCTTATTTAGAGCTTCCATACTGTACGATCACAAAAGTGGATTTTGGTTTATCAGCAAACCGGCCAGAACACGTGTTTTACGCAATTTTGCAATCGGAGGCACATCGCGTCCTGAGGGGAGGGGGGTGGGGGTAGAGGGGGGGTTACATTTTGGGCCTGTCACATAAACGGGGGGTAATTTTTTAAAATACCTACTTCCGGGGAGGGGTAAATTTTTCATATGCCTGAATTGCTTGAAAATCACCGACCCCCCCTTAGGCATAAATAACGAACAGTCCCTTATGCTTAAAAGATATACTATCCAACACATTCTGAATATGATATTTCCGATTATAAACCGATTTCCGTCGTATCCTATGTATTCCGTGACATAATCATAACCGTGAACTAAACCACAATTCATACATGTATTCATACCGTCTGTATTTTCCAACTCCTGTTCACCACAACATGGCTCCATCACTTTATCAACTTCTACTAATTGTTGATCACAGAAAGGACATGACGACTCCATCATATTCTTCAATTCATCGTGAATTTGAGAATCACAATTTATTCTATACTATCATATTAGATATCAATTTTATGTCACTAAATTGAGAATGAAATTCAAAGTCATTGAGTGATCTACCAATGCAGGTGATAAATTATGTATCTACCAATACAGGTGGTATGCAAATATCAACCAATCAAAATTTGTCTGATGCATCAGACAAATTTACATCCTGTTTGAATATTTAATGTGACCCACATGATTGATTTGTCCGACTTGTCGGACAGTTTCTTACGCGTAAGAAACACAACGAACCAGCATGGACAAAAAAGGTTTTCAGATGTCTGAAGTGAACTTGTAAAGCTTTGGGATTTGATTTTGTAGAGTTGATACAGACTTTGACATCTTCTGTTCGACAACAAATTTCAGCATAAACTTTTTAAGTAAAGTTTACTCAAAAAGTTTATAATTAAAACACTTGAAACACAATATCATTGACTTCCTGTTTTTCCAAACATGTTCAGACCTGCCAGTTTTCCGAGAAATTATATGATGTGACCCCGCTTTTAATTTCACAACAATAATAAAAAAATAATCCATATTCCTTTAGTTGCAATAAATTTTAAAATTATTTTGATTGATTTCATTGAAAACATTTTATATATAATATTATATGAGAAAAATAATAATTGAAGGTTGTGGTATCAGACCTAAGTTCATAACCTGTCGTTTTGATCTGTCGTTTTTTGATCTGTCGTTTTGATGTGTCGTTTTGATCTGTCGTTTTGATTCCTATGTTTTGATCTGTCGTTTTGAGATTACATTTTGATTCCTATGTTTTTATTCCTAAGTTTTTATTCCTAAGTTTTTATTCCTAAGTTTTTATTCCTAAGTTTTTATTCCTAAGTTTTTATTCCAATGTTTTGATTCCCATGTTTGAATACCAAGCATAAGATTCTATATTTGGAAACTGTTCTGATACCATATTTGGAAACTGTGCTGAAACCCCCAACTATATAACTACTCTCTCGTGCTCTCCAAATTTTCCGCATGTATATCCAGAACTCGATAAACGCACCCTAAGCAAGAACCAGTTCTATAGTGGTTTGCTACAATACTGATCTAAGACGGATCAAGATGATTTGGCCACATTCGCTCTAAAGCGACATTGAATGAGCGAGAAAAGGGTAAAACCTCTGCGAAATATACCTGCATGCCGGAGAGTTTGAAACTGCCATCTCATGATCAGGTACAATCGGGATAAACTTATAGATAGATAGATAGTTTAATAAGCAATACATTGCAGCCCGAAGGCTGAATTGCGTATTTACATATGATATAACTAATAAAATGTATATAAAAACTAAATACAGTGAATATGAAAGTATAAAAAAAGATAAAAGGACTAACAATCTACGTATATATATATTATCTATACAGGATCTAATAATAAAAGTGTTCCTAAAACGATCTGTCTTGCATTTGGGTACGATGATGCGCCTATTGCACCTTAGGGAATAACGTGACGGTCCACTAAATTGTATCTCTTATCTCTTATCTCTATAAGACAAACGTTTGAATCAACTGTTGAGATGTAGCCAGCCACACTGAAGTGAAACTTCATAGGGTATAACTTCTTTAGTCGTAGTTGCTGTTGATATCGTTGATATCCCACCATGAAAGGAGATCTTCGCCCAAGAAAGATCAAGCCGAAGACCTGGTCGTATCGCAAGATCATGCTAGCAGTCGTAGCATTTACAGTGGCTGGGTACTGCTTTCTAAATTTGAACTACTACGACCAATACACTGGCTATCAACCTTGTCGAAACCTCACCAAGTCGCAAATGGATCAGCTCCTTCATTTTTCTTACAACGTCCACCAGCTCTTGGATGAGCTGGGCCTGCAGCATTGGCTCATGTATGGCTCACTCCTAGGAGCCCTTCGTGTGCAAGCTCCTCTTGCGTGGGACAAGAACATCGATATCGGTTTGGACGGGGATGGCAGATTAGAGGCACTCGGCAAAACTAAATTCTTTGAAAACCTCAAATCTGTTGGAGCGACAAAAATAACTGATAGTTGGTCTCGAGATGGCCTAATTAAGATTTACAATGAAAACTCCGAGTTTTCAGTGGAGCTGATGATTTTTCATAGATCAGAAAAGTGGATGAAGAGACCGGGATGGGCATCACGCCTTTTTTACCTGCACTGCAATAATTCTCACAAGTTTCCAACGAAGCTTATTGAACAACCACTGCCGCAGGCTCGATTTGGGTTCTTCAGTATTTCGGTGCCGAGAAATGGGAGCGAGATGTTAAAGTACAACTATCCTGCTGACTGGCTGAAAGTGGTAGAGCATTTGCAGTGTTAATCTAAAACAATGAATTTTGTGTTTCTGACTGAGAGCAGAGGTGCGTTGCTCCTAAGCAAACGCTGCGGTAACAATAATTTATCCCTCGCACATTGTTCTCTCCCGCAGTATTTGACTGAAACAAAGAAGAACTGATTGCTGCCAATACTTCTTATAAAGTAAAGCTGTATAAAAGTTATATATAACTGACTCCTGGAGACTTCCAGCAATCCACCCAGTTGCGAAATGCATGCTGATGTAGACTTAGCTTGTAACGTACTTATTGCCAGTTCCCTTGACAACACGTGTTCGTTCTTTCTACTCCATAATTAGCCATAGTGATGACTGGTTCAGATGTTTATCTCTCTTGTTTTTTTTACTGAATGTTAGTATTACTGTTTCACTTCATTGTATAAACTTCGGTTGAATCACGTTTTGTCTCATTTTTTTTTCCAAATTGACTACCTTATTTTATTAGTGCTGAATGTTTAGTTATCAATTTCAGAACTTTCCAAATCTTAGATTTTTAAGAGTCATTATAACCACTCTTTGAACCTACTGTAATCATGGAAACTCGTGACACAATAAGTTACGATAGCACCAGTATGACCTGCTAAAAGCACACACTTTATTTTAACTTTTGCTGCCAATATCGGGGTGCTAACAACTTAAAAACGAGCTCGGTAAACCCATTTTTATTATCGCATTTTGATGAGTAGGATTAGACGCAAGCTTTAGCAAAGTTTCAAAAATTCTGTATATGGACTGGGTTAAGAGTCATCTTAAATTTCCGAAAATTTAAGGTGGCTTTAAAATCCCGAGTACTGAATTTCGGTTAAACTTTACCAAAGCATCAAAATTCGATAATAGAAATTAGGAGTCACCGAGCTTATTAATATGCTTACTTCATCCTCCAAACCAGCAATACTAAATTGTATTCGCAACTGGTTTATGTTTAATGTTTAGATGGGAAATACTCCAAAACTTTACTCCTTGATATCGCTCTCAGTACCGAGATGATTGAGGGCTTCTGA
>OZ026596.1:33129421-33146921 GCA_964020085.1 Micromussa lordhowensis | reverse complement strand
TGAAACATAAACCTAAATTGAAGAAGCAAATGGTTGTCATTCACTAAAATTTGGTATCTCATAAAGCTTGTGAAACTGAGAAATAGGTTGCTAGTCCTTTTTAAAACACTTATAGCTTTTTCCCTTGCAGTTATTATTTAGAATACAATCATAAGCACTAACACTAATTTTTTTAGAGGTGTGTCCCTCTACTAAAATGGTGAGAATTTGGAATTTGTGAGGAGTGAGCTTTACCACCATACATCATGTACATTGTACTTACTTCTATGATCTTTTCCAGGGACTGCCTCAAGCTTTTGTCCGTAAGATCCTTGCCATGGGGAAGGCCTCTGTGTTTGTACGATGCAGGATTTTTTAAGAAGCCACACCAGTTGCCACAGGAGGAATGGTCACCGTAAGCATGAGGCACAATAGACTTTAGACCGTTTTGCACACCTTCTCCATCATCCTTATTTTGCTTTAGTGCGTAACCGAAGCAACGCTGGAAATACCGTATCACCATATCTGTCAGGCTTTTGTTTTGGGTCTTGATGCTGTATAGTGAGCTACCAAAGGATCTTTTAGCATGGACTACGTCTGACCATTTTTCAACCTCATGCTCAACATTTTGCTTCACTTTGCTTATGGTGGACGAATCATCATCCCCAACAAGGACAGATACAACTGCATTTTTTTCTCCACAACTGTTAAGTAGAATAAAACCATAGCATTTTGTGGCATAAATAGTCAGGGCATCCAAACTACACCTAGGAATTATTATAAAGTATTAATTTTTCTCTTCTGCATTTTCAACATACTCGTATTAGAAAATAAAAGTGCTTTTTTATGTTCACTTTCTTGTCAAGTTTTCAATCATTATTACCAAGGTTGTAAGGTACTGTTAGACTCTCCACTATTCATGGTTCAAGTGTCATTACTGTAACACTTATATCATAAGAACAGATTCCAGAAGTCTCTCTTTGGAGCAATAAAACTGTTAATTTAACATTTAACAGCTATTGTTATTATTATTATCATTATTTATTTTTTTAATTTTTATTGTTATTGTTACATACCCAGTTAGTAATTACCTTTTGACTAGATCAACACAAACATCAGCTTCCATAGCTTTTGACGAGCCATCCCAGTTGAGCCTGCAGTCGTGTATGCGAGGCTTTTTTGAGGATACCTAAACTTCGAGCCAGGATCCGAGCCAGGATCCGAGCCAGGATTCGAGCCAGGATTTGAGCTACGATGAGCTTTCTCCGCTATTTTGAACTTGACATGCCACATAACCAGGTTTCCTTGTTTGTGTTTCCGCGTAGTAAGGTAAGGTGAACTTTATTTCGCCAGGGAGGCCGATATTCAGAGGGGCCCTGGACTAAAAATATAATAACTGAAAATACAAGTCACAAGGCAGGTGGAGTAATGCGTAGGAAGCGAAGGTTTTTTTAGCGCCAAGTCCATTCGAGACTTCTGTCTTTTATGCCCGTTTTTCGTCCCAAGATTGGGATAGAGGTATGCGTGTTCTGAACTTCTAAACACTCTTTGTTCATGATTATCGTTTTTTAAAAAAAATGCGAAGTAGGATATTCTTCAAGTAGGTGAAGTGCTAGTCCCTGTGCTCATCAGATGTCAATATTTTCGTTAACTTCCTGTAGGGGTAACTAGGGGCGTATATGAACTCCTTTGCAGGGTAGGCTGAGAAATTGTTTCCTGCCCACTCCCCATAGATTTCTTTGGTGCCTGTTATGTTTTGGTCCTTTGCATATTCTAGGGGGTAGCGGAAGGGCTTGTTTTGATCGCAACAAAGATGGCGTCTTCTTCTAGATGCAAACTTCTGTATTTAGAACCAAAACACACCCTTAAAGAGATCAAAATGGCAAGGAATAAGCATCAAGAAGACTCGACCGATGGTTAAGAGGGCGATAACGACTTACAAGCAATGATATCGTCCTTCGGGCTACAAGGCCTGCCTGAGTAAAACCAAAACAATGCTACGGAACATTATAAATGGACTTTCTCCTGCTGTCTCCTTCACAGTATGGGAATATTGCTAGTTCAACCAAATGTATCGCTTATTTAAAATTAGCATTCTCTTCTAGAGGAATGGTTTTGATGTTATTAATGATAGCAGAAATGCACTTTTCGAGAATGCTTATTGTAGAGAATAAGCACTCCCAAGCTAGAGATTATATATCCTCGAATACTGGGAGGTTATCTATTGTTTCGTATCGTTCAACTAGTGATTTCCTGCCATAGTAACTCGGATTAGTTACACTCAGAATTATTTATTTGCACTGCTATTTAGTCACCTCTACTTTCCTCCATCTTGACATAAAGAAAAACCAGATCACGTGATCAAAATGACGGGAAGAACTTAAGGCCCGAAACTCTGGGCGCGCGAAGGGGTGAATCCTGGCTCGGTGTCCAATCCTGGCTCGAATCCTGGCTCGGATCCTAGCTCGAATCCTGGCTCGAATCCTGGCTCGGATCCTGGCTATATTCTTAGTTTATCTCCAAAAGACATTATGAGTAAAGGTCCAGGGTAACATTTTCAAGAGGACGCAAATATGGGTGCTGTCATGTGTTGAATGATTCTGTACTTTTTGTCGTCAAATTGAAAAAAAAAAAAAACTGTTGCACTTGTTGTACAAGGTCCTAGTAGACAATATATGTATATATATTACCTTTCTGACCGGGAACCATAGCAAATCACATTGCCAGTTTTTAGGCCAACCATGGAGCCAACACCTAGTGGTTAAAATAGGGCTATATTTATTTATTTATTTATTTATTTATTATTTAGTATTTATTTAATTAACTTTGGCTATTGGCCAGGACACCAAAACTGTAAGTAAGCTAAAGAACAATCCAGAGGGAAAAAAGCAGCTTTCTATGAAAATGCATATCTAAATGCACCCTTTTCCATTCTCTCAGATGTAGAATTTGCAGTGTACCTGTCAGGCTGTTGTGGGCTTTTCCCCTTTTTTGCCATCCCATGTCATATGATGCTCCGATCTCCACATTTTCTTTTTCACTCTCCTTTTTCCACAGGTCTCTTTCGCTTTCCAAACTTTCCAGGCATGACTCCTTTGCCAACTTTTCAATTTGGGGCCCTACTTCCCTCTCGCGAGTCTTCAATGTGGATTCTCCAACTGATGGTACATTGATGGATGACAACAACTCGTTTACGTGGGTAGGACCAATGCCTGCGTGTAGCATCCCTATAAATATGTTGATTCAACTTATTGAAAAGTTGGCTGGATGTTAAATGGATGCTTTAATGTGGAAAATAATATTTTAACATCATTAAAAGTAAAGATACCTGCAGCGAGCTTCGTGTTTACATCAAAAATTGGTCTCCCTCGCGTGGTTCCGGTGCTTCGGTGGGTCTTATTTGTTCGACAGATATTTGTCTCTCCACACTCGGAGTTTGAACAGCATATGTAAAGTAGTGATCCTAGCCCGGACACTGTTTCTTTTATACAGTCGGAGAGCCGTAGAGCTGCCCCACAGGCTTCACAGCCCCCATCCAAAGCCTCGGCGAGAACATTTAATTCTACAACTCGACGGCCGCGAAGTGAAAATCCACTGCAGACTTCCGGTTCACGCACATTTTGTTCATTTTCTTGTTTTTCGATAGCAGACCAGGAAGCTGTAAGCCGATTTGCGGCATTCTCATTACGAATAAAAGCTTTAGCTCTGCAAAAGCGACCCTTGTTTGACCTTTTCGCGCTAGCGAGAAGAACCGCCGCCATCTTGGATGTCGCAATGTTATGCGCAGAAGAGGTTACGCAGTGCAAAACAAGGGAATCACCTTAAATAAAACCTGAGCACTAGTTTAGTGATACACGTCCTGAGACTGGGACTGAGAAATGTCAGAGCTGTTTCTGCTTCCGCTATTGAATGCAAATTTGGTCAATATAAATGTAAAGTCACTCATAAAGCAGGACACTGTGTAGTAGAACACTAATGTCATGATTAACTAATGTCTTTGGTCCGTGTGGCTAAAGCATTTTTAGATAAACTTGCCTTCAGAAGAATTGAGACGTCTTCGGAAGTTTTCGGACATCTTCGGGAATCTTCGGATAAAATTATGTCCGTGTCGTCTTCGAAAATCCCGGCACACCCAGGATAAAATCTCATGCCTATAACTCAGAAGAAGTTGGCAGGCATACTACAATCACCTCGCTGGAGGTGATTATAGTGGAATATGACGCCATTCTCTGCCAATGAGAGCGCAGAGATTTCTGTCATCACCTGAGTAATTATACTAAAAACAATTATTCACCACAGTGTAGGCGAAAGTGGTGGATGTTTACCCATGTTAACTTTGGTGACTAATTGTTAATTATCACGATTTCAAATCAAGGCTACATGTCCCTGTAATCTTTTTCCCTGACCAGCCATCTCTCACTCACATCCCCCTCTCTTAGCCGAAGTCACCGGTTGCTTCTCGGCAACTTGCCCGCTTTTTGCAATTGATCTTCAAGTTAACAGTGTTCATAGCTAAAGAAGACCCGCAAGTCAATAGGGCCGACGTATCAACGAATAAAGGCAAAAAAATGATATTATTAACCTTACCTCCAGTGGTAAACTACACACTGTAAAGTGCGATCAAGGTTTGGAATCACATGGTGAAAAGCAGCAACCAATGAAAAAGAAAAAATCATCCAGACATAACTACTTTTACAAAATTGATACCTAACAGTGAAGGAAAATATTGATTACCTCCACAGTATTGTACTTCCAGTGGATACTCGATTTTCTCTTCTGTTTCGGTAGGATTTTCTTCTATTGCTATGTTGTCCGCCATGTTCAATTTCCTAGATTTTCAGTAGGTACTTCATGTATAACGTAACCTGCGATCATGCCCTTCTTCTCTGTATTCAAAAAAACATACGCCTGATCGCAGGTTATGTATAACGCTGTCCTTGAAAACGGCCGCTGTAGATTATGCTCGCAGATACAGAAATCTCCTCTGCCCGGGGAAGTAGATCTTTCGGATAGGGTATTCCGCGCCGCTGGGATGTTGAAACCCTTATCATATACTTGACCATGATCAGCTTGATTTTGCAACCTTATACTAGAAAACTTGCCCGACTAGAAAAACTAGAACTAGAAAAACCCCTACCCTATCCCAGAATAGCTATTTCCATGCAGAAACTGTTATCACTATCGTAGGCTAACACAACATCTTCGGTACAAAGTCGCTTCTGAGTTTCAGTTTCTGTTACAGAACCCTAGGTAAAGAAGCCTGTTCTACACTCAATATACACTGGCCACTTTTCTAAGATAACTTCCCAGACTAAATTAAACTGCCTGAGAACCATACCTTTCACCGCGGCACATACAGTTAGCTCCCCGTGGAGAACAGGTTCAAAATAGGCCCATACCTAGAATCGACTCGCCTTCGAACCGATCGCAACCGGCCATCCCCGAACTTTTGCGGAAAGAATTACTGCCTTTCGCCCCCCCCCCCCCCCTATGCCCCCAAAGGGCTCTCCCCTAATAGGTGTCTTTTAACACGCTTTTTTTATTGGGATACATAATCAATTTTAGCCGAATCGGATTCTTTGTATTGGGGGTGGAGATTTAGGTTAATGGAATTTTTTTTACAGGCACAACTATGAACACGATCTGTCCTCAGAAATATAGGCTCATTTCGGAAAAAGTGTTCCAAAGCATTCAATTATCACTTCTGTACAATCGAAATCGGTGTAAAATTAAATAGATTAAATCAGCAACATAGGTTTGATAATGATATTCCAAGGAATTAGTGGCACCAAAAGTTGTTCTTCATAATTTATCAAGCAATTCAAGCTATTTTAAAAGAATATGCATTTAAGTAATCGACTAAAGCTGTTTATCTCGTCATTTTTAGCATCTAGAACTGAACTGGTAACAGCAAAATAGTATTTACTTGTTTTACAAATTAAAGAAAATTTCAGCTGTGAGGTAAAGCGTAACGTCCATCACATATGTTATTGTCCGGCTAAGTAACTGAAGCCGTTTATGTCCTCAGAGGTGCGCTGGCGCTTGTGCAGTTCGTCTTCTACAACAAAAAAGTCAGTCACAATAACGAGAAATACTGGATATTCGCAGTAATTACACAGCACGATAAGTAGCAAGTATAAATCAATAAGTGAAGCCCTGTGTGCCACTTAGGCACAGATAGGATAGATTAGGCGGGGCGGAACGGAACGAGCGATACGCGAGGGAGGAGCGCGGAGCGCGACAACGCGCGAGGGAACTCCAGACCAAAAATGATGCTTTTCTATTGATGAGTTGTCAAAGCAATGGTTAAAATCATTATTCATTATCGCTTTCTAGATATAATCAAGGATAGTAGAGGTTATGAAGCCTGGCCAACAAAGATCTTTATTCAATCATTAACTGTTTGACAAGCCTTAACGAAAACGTTCGCACTCAAAGTTCGACGACACAGTTTGTGTCGCTTTATCGAGCTGTAAAGCTTGGATGTTTTCCATACTGAGTACTGAACATGAAGAGCTCCTCGGCGAAATATTATTTTTTTGAAGGTTTGTCCGTATTTCAGTACAGACAAACCTTCAAAAATAGTTTTGTTTTTGCCGAGGAGCTTCGACAAAGCGACACAAACTGCAATAAAGTTATTGATGACTTTTTATTAAGCTCAGCTGTTCGCGTCCCAAGATTCAATGATTAATGATCAATGACGAACCATGCGCGTTCGTCTCTCAACCACAGAGGCCTCCTCAGCTTGACCGTGTAGACTAACGGTTCGGGAGCTTAAGAGGAAAGGATATCGTCTCCTCCTTCTCCTTTTTCTTCCAGGTGATTACATGCAGTGGAATTTAATTAACCGCTTGTATATATTTAGCAACTGATTAGAGTTTTCCGCACAACAACCTCCTTACAATATGTGTGGCTTCATAGCTCGGTTGGTAGAGCATCGCACCAGCATCGCGGAGGTCACGGGTCCGAATCCCGTTGAAGCCCTGATTTTTTTCATGCTTCTCCTTTCCAATTCCTTAAATTGGAAAATATACTGCGATGATCATTCTTCACTTTCAACCTCCTTACAGATGCAAATATACCCATTATGACATTAGACATGTAAATTTCCCGCCCGTTCGATCAGTAACGGCCTGTTACTTCATGTCAAAACCTTCAAAGAGCTGACGTAGAGTTATGACACATGGTTAAACAGTAGCACACTAAAAAAAAAATTTTCTTGAAAACAATAATTGTTTTCAGCGGTTTATTGACACTCCTAAGCGAGTAAACAAGTGACGATAGTTTTGAGCATTTGAAGATTATAATTAACTGCGCGTCGGGAATTAATATAGCGCTAGGGAACAAGACGGTCTTTACCAGTTGTGGTAGAATTATGCACATTCTTCGTTTACTGAACGCCATATTTCTTTATTCCAAGACCTGTACCGAGGAAGAAACAGTCTGACAAAGCTATCATGTCATTTGATGCCCAAAAACGGTAAAAGCATCTTTGCATTTGTATGGTTCTTTATCTACTGATGCAGGTTACGGAAAACACTTTTGACACCTGCACAAATTTTAGTCGGTTATTTCGCTTGCTTTGCCGTCCAAGTGTCTTGAATATAGTTTTTAGATTGGAAACACAGTAGAAACCCGGTAACTCGGACTTGGATAACTCAAACGGGCGTGTTTAAAACACGAAATGGCGAAATGACGAAATGTCACTCCAGTTAGCCTAAACAGCGCTTCGGTTAGCCTAAATAGCGCTTCGGTTAGCCTAAACAGCGCTTCGCCGGGTTAGCCTAAATAGCTCTTCGGTTAGCCTAAATATCACTGACTTGAAGGTGGTTAGCTCTCCATAATTGTATGGGTTAACCGTATCTCACATTTTTAAGTGCTATTCCGTCATTTCGCCATTTCGTGTTTTAAACACGCTCAACTCAAACTCCCCCGCTAATTCTTAGTCCCATTTCCCTTGGATTTGACCCCACTTTTCAGTCATTTTAACTCGGTTAACGTTGACTTGAACTCGGATAACTCGAATTCACTGCTAACTCGAACCAAAAATCGTTTCCCTTGATCAAAATTAACCCCGATAACTCGAATTCTGGTTCATGTAACTCAACACGGATGTCATCCCATTAGCTTTTCTTGTTGTGTAATGGGTAAAAAACTCAAAACTAAAATTTGATTTTATTTAGTGCAACCGACCGTTCACATATGTGACAGTCATTTCCCGATCTTATGAGTCATACCGGATGTGGTGCCTTTAGCTGTCATACTTTATCTGCACTGTACTGTATACTGGACTATCAATTATTAACATGGCAAGTTGGATATTCAATCGACTGAATCGACCCCGATAACTCGAGCCCCCGCAAACTCGAACTGTTTTTCGTTTTCATTCAGAGTTCAAGTTACCGAGGTTCTACTGTATTTGAAAAGGAAATACTCCTTGGTAATTTAAATGTTAATCGCCGTCTCGGTCACGAAAGACATAAAAAGACATAAAAAGACATAAAAAGCCAGTCATGTGTTAAGGTAAATAAGCCTGACATGTGATTGGCCAATTAATAGCACACGATGATCACGAGACGATGGCGTGAGCACAAAAGGCAAAACTATCACAAATAGTAACTAAGGTAATCAACTGCAACAGTTAAAAAATAATATCCTGCTCTATATAACGTGATATCACCTGATTTAACCACTTAGGACAAACAGGCCATGAAGGCTTGGTATCGAGGGAGCCTTCCGCGGGGTTTCGCATAAAAAGTGCTGATTAATCATTTAAAATACGGAACTATACTCGACCAGTTTTTTTTTTTTCATCAAACGACGAAATTTTTGTCTGTCTAAATTTAGTTTAAATCACATCAGAGGCAGAAACATTCAACAATTACCATTCGTGTTTGCATTCACTGTCTGTTTCACTGAAAGAGAACTTAAACCTCTACCGATGATTTAAATGGGCACCACTATAATACCCCTGGCCTTGTTAAAACCCTATGAATTCCACGCAGACCGAATCACTCACTAACTCATTTTTTTAATTCTAACCTGGCTAACATAACAAGCACATATCGCGTAGAGTTTTCATCAGTAAAACTACCGGAAGTCAAAACGCATGGTAGAAGAGTTGAGAGCGGTGTGCTTGATTTCTGGTACAGCAAGTACAGTACACAGCCATCGAGCGAGAAAGGACATAACATGAACATATTCCCGACCGGTATACACTGTAAACTGTTCCCCAGATATCTTGGGTTCACAGTTCACGAATAATGTTTCGGAAGTTTATGCAATGACGTCATTGACAAACTGAGTTTACGCATCTACTAAAATGATTGGTTTCCCATCGTATGTAATTAAGACTATTTTAACTGCGCAACTGAGTTGATAAACGTTATATGCACACCGAAGGGACTCTAACGGTTTCTA
Organism: Micromussa lordhowensis; assembly: GCA_964020085.1. Lineage (NCBI taxonomy): Eukaryota > Metazoa > Cnidaria > Anthozoa > Scleractinia > Lobophylliidae > Micromussa > Micromussa lordhowensis. The sequence goes on along the minus strand of OZ026596.1, from coordinate 33,137,522 downwards.
GAGTACAAGGTACAGTTATTTTCCTTGAGTGGCGACACCCTGAGCAGACGTTTTCACATCTCCTTGAGTGACTGTGCATAGGAATATTTTCCAACAACTTTGCAAGGTGAGCATATACATACTCAGCTATTGTCGAGGAAATTTTAAATTGCAACTGAGAGAAATTTTACGTTCATGTTGATTCTATCGTTCACGTTGTGGTTTTTCGTGCGGCTGAGGTGCACGTTTTCCCAATAATCACTTATGACATCATATGAAATCATATTAATTATCCATTTACTGACGCATTATTTTTGTGGCAACATGATATCGATTTCTTGGTAACATACAACGAATAACTGAGTTGCTATCGAATGAAATTTGAGAATTCTCAGCTTTCGGGAATAAAACAGTGTTGTTGTTGTGAAGAAAATTGCAAAGGTGATCGGCCGCGCAACTAATCGAAACTCGAAAGTTCTGCTATCAAAGTCCGAAGAGGCTTGATTATTGAGAAGCCTCTATAAAAATACTACTATCTCGTCTTCCCTCGCTGAAGCTTAGCACATATATTTGGTCGGTATGTTGTGAAGTTTCTTAAATCGAAACATTCGCTGTACATACATACATACTTAAATTGTTATGAAGCGGTTCATTAAATAGGCCGCTAATAGCTGATGTGGCCCTAGGAGGTGGTATGCGGCCTCGACGATGCGAAAAGCACTTATGGCGATGCACGAAACAAGAACTGCGTTCTCACCATTCGCAAACTAGTATGTCGCACGTACGTTATTATAAACATTTGCTACATTTCAATGGCTATACTCATAAAAAGTAATCAAGATCAGCTAAATAGAACAAGCATTGCTTTATCGTCATAGACGAAAAGAGAATTTCATCTCTCGTCTTGTTTGTTTCGTTGGCAGCCATGTTTCGTTGAATTCCAGAGCAACCTCAAAGGGAATCAAGAAAATAGAGATCTCAAACTCAAATGATTGAAAAATATATTCAACAATCAACTGATTGAAAAATATATTCCATCATGCTCTTGTCTGTTTCGATAATATACAGATGAACAAGTTGCTTCGAAATGTAGTACTGAGGATAAATATCAACTAGAAGACACAATCTGTGCTGAGAACGGAACGCTCTAAAAATCCTGATGGAATGTAACTCTGGAGACCACTCGGCTTGGCTTGTCGTAAACTCGTTACAGTACTTATGTTGCTTTCAGTAAGTATCTGTTTGCGGTCAGTTGGCGAGTTAGAATTTTTAACCTGTACTGTAAGGTGATATTTTAAAACTTACATGTCCAAAATGTTCTCATTAGTTCCTCACACGTCAATACTGATTATATACTGATACCGTTATCGAAAAACTGAAAGAAGCTAAAAAGAATCGAAGTTTAAGACCAAGAGGGATTTTCATCTCTGTAAACAGGCGATAAAATAAAATGTATGGCTAGAGAAGAGTCGTTTCAGCGTTCGCGACAAACTGACCTAAAACTGCAAAATCTGATCAAGGGAAGAAATTGTCAACAGTCCACATTTTTCCTCTCAAGTCTAACACGTTCTGTCTAAATTGCTATATTATGAATTTCCCCCAAAATCCACAGGTGTTAGGCAATACCAGACCATGGTAAATCATCTCTAGTATGTAATACTCGTTTAATTTGTTATAACTAACTTTTATTCAACAAATACTTATTTTAAGAGTGAAATTTTCTTAATGTGTTTGGCAGTCATTGAACTTAATGATAACTGGAATTATATACTAGTAAGGCAATGTTACTGTTGCAAGTTATTTCGATTTTTGATACCAAAATCGTCCTAGTAAGTTCATACTCCTGGAAGCATAAAATTGTATCTCCCCCCAAAAATATTCATTGATTAACGACATCAACTTCGAAAGGTTAGCAAATATATACAGTTAGCTATTGTTAAGGGTGTCAAGATTTGGTTTTTCGGACTCAAACTTAACTGAGCAGGGAACGCTCTGAATAACCTGGCCATGGGGGATTTAATTCTTGGAGCGTACTACTCGGCTTGCGGGAACGGAAACTTGTCATAATTCCCTCATAGTGATACACGAGATTCACTTCAATGGTCTTCTTACTGACGCCAAGGATGAGACAGGACTCAAGTCACTTTATTTAAACAGGGTAGCCCTTTTAGTACCAGGATGGTGTTAGCAGGTACCCTGACCAAAACTAATAAAAGCTTCCGCACATTTAACTAATAAAGTCTAATAAATAAGGCAACTGTTCAACATAGCTTAGATCGTTTGGAGAACCTCAGTCTTTGATGAGGTCTGAATTACTGGAACCAGAGAAGCAAATGACTGTGTCCTAAACATACATGCCTATCATAAAACGTTTACAATATAGCTTGCTGATATGTGGTTCTTAAAAGTACAATTTATGCTGCTAGTCAAGTAAATACACCCATGCTCGAAACAAAAGAGGCCTAAATTATCCTTTTCAAAGTTCGTGGGTCTTAACTGTTAATGATTGACAGCAGGGAGAGAGTCCCACTTGAAAGAAGAGTACGTGGCAAAGGTATAAGTTCAGTACAAGGGAAAACGCGGCAGTATGAACGCATATCGAACAAAGAAATTATAAAGAGCAGCTTGTACAAAGTTGCAAGGTTCAATAGAAACTGAATTATCTATCAAACTAGAAATTACAAAAGCGCACTGAGCTAACGCGAAATTCGGAAATTAGAAAGTTTGATTTAAGAAAACAGAAACCTAAATGACAGGAAGAAAGTTGGACTACGTTGTAAGGTAAAATACTTCTGTTGGCTTTTAGGAAAGGTTTCCAAATTTTAAACATGGTTAAATGTAAAATGGCTGAAGAACGACCAATCCTCTCTAAATAAGGAATATTCAAATCGCTTTTGGGGGGGGGGGAGTAAACGAGCGCATGATTTTAAGTCACCCAGTTGTCGGTTCTGTCGCCCAAGTTGAGCTTCCTTGTGTATCTACAAGTTCTAGCCTCATAATACAACTGCTATTAGTTTTTTTATGAATTTTGGACGCAAAATCTTGGGCCAAAATGATGTCAAATTCTTGGTAACGTATATCCCTTATTCTATGGAACTGAAATGTCAGAATTTCAGATTACGAAAATTGTGCTGCTGTTGTTAAGAAAATTGCAACACCGCTGGATCGGTGCTACTGAAGCTTAGCACATACAGAATTATGTTAGAAACGGGATGGTCGCCTGTGAAGTTTTCCGAATCAAAATATTCGCTGTAAAAAAAGTATGGGGCCTTGACAAAGCGAAAAACAGTTGTGGTCATGGACGAAACAAGAATTGCGCAGTGCTCACGATGTCACGTGCGTCTAATTGCTGCCTTTCTGTTACTTTAGTAGCCAGTAGATACGGTTCAGTTAAACAGAGCAAGCCTTGCTGTTTCACTTCTTAACCAGAAATCATATTGATCTCTCAACATGTTTTTCACCGACGTTGCAGCCATTTTTCAGTCTAAACTCTGGTATAGAACCTCATAGGGAATCGAAGTTACAGGGAAAACAAAATCAGCTGATTAGAAAAAAAAATTCATTTTGCTGTTTTCTGAAGTTCATCCGAAGATGAAAAAAATGCTTGAAAATATGGCGAGAACAAGGTCTGGCTCTATCTGGTTTCTTACAGTTATTTTTATCATGTGTTTGATGAGTGAGTTTCCTGCGTTAGGCACCTTCCAAGCTTCCACGACCGTTGTGTATGCAGCTTAGACAGTTGTCAAAATAATAATGCCTGGCCTTTGTTCAGGCTTTATTTTCGCATATGCTTAAATTGTGTACATAACTGCGATGGTCTCTCTTGTCTTTCAATCTTTATCCCGCAGTTATTTCATACCCGGGATATTTACTTTCATATGTTCAGCATCTTCGTGGATATTGTACGAAGTCAAAACCTGATCAGTGCCCAATTGTCTTGATAGACTTGATAGCTCAGATGGAAGAGCACTACACCGGTATTGCAGAAGTTGTTTAGGCTATATTATCGCCACTGCCTACTTGTGTGCATGACTGCATAGATCTCTCATGTCTTTCAATCTCTATTCCGCGGTCCAAGTATACAATGTTTCATATATTCACTTTCATAGTTGACTAGACTAGGGTCTGAATGGGGTTTAACTGATACCTGCGAAATGGGCTGACATTGTAACCATAGCTGGTAAACGCGGGCTATATTCAGTTAATTAACTAGGCCAGGGCATTTGCTGAGAAAAGAATTGGTTCATGCTTTTAGCTATGCATATCATTTGGTTATGGATGCACTTGGGCAGTTTGGAGACTACTCAAGAAACTAGAGTACAATTGTAGCTCTCGGCAGCGCCTCGAGCAACCCTTGCGCTTCTAGGGCCGTAGCCAGTATGAGGCAAACCCGCAAACCGAAGCACTTACCTCATTCATTTGTTCTGTTTTGGCTGTCTATAGTCACCAAAAACACCCTTAATAACTAGGAAGGGAAGTTAACCATGGACATTACCAAAGTCATTATTCTTTTCTGGCTACGGTTCCGGCTTCTGTCGTGCTCTCCAAACTTTCCGCATGTATCCATAACTCGATAAACGCACCCTAAGCAAGAACCAGTTCTATAGTGGTTTGCTACAATACTGATCTAAGACGGATCAAGATGATTTGGCCACATTCGCTCTAAAGCAACATTGAATGAGCGAGAAAAGGGTAAAACCTCTGCGAAATATACCTGCCGGAGAGTTTGAAACTGTCATCTCATGATCAGGTACAATCGGGATAAAGTTATCTCTATAAGACAAACGTTTGAATCAACTGTTGAGATGTAGCCAGCCACACTGAAGTGAAACTTCATAGGGTATAACTTCTTTAGTCGTAGTTGCTGTTGATATCGTTGATATCCCACCATGAAAGGAGATTTTCGCCCAAGAAAGATCAAGCCGAAGACCTGGTCGTATCGCAAGATCATGCTAGCAGTCGTAGCATTTACAGTGGCTGGGTACTGCTTTCTAAATTTGAACTACTACGACCAATACACTGGCTATCAACCTTGTCGAAACCTCACCAAGTTGCAAATGGATCAGCTCCTTCATTTTTCTTACAACGTCCACCAGCTCCTGGATGAGCTGGGCCTGCAGCATTGGCTCATGTATGGCTCACTCCTAGGAGCCCTTCGTGTGCAAGCTCCTCTTGCGTGGGACAAGAACATCGATATCGGTTTGGACGGGGATGGCAGATTAGAGGCACTCGGCAAAACTAAATTCTTTGAAAACCTCAAATCTGTTGGAGCGACAAAAATAACCGATAGTTGGTCTCGAGATGGCCTAATTAAGATTTACAAAGAAAACTCCGAGTTTTCAGTGGAGCTGATGATTTTTCATAGATCAGAAAAGTGGATGAAGAGACCGGGATGGGCATCACGCCTTTTTTACCTGCACTGCAATAATTCTCACAAGTTTCCAACGAAGCTTATTGAACAACCACTGCCGAAGGCTCGATTTGGGTTCTTCAGCATTTCGGTGCCGAGAAATGGGAGCGAGATGTTAAAGTACAACTATCCTGCTGACTGGCTGAAAGTGGTCGAGCATTTGCAGTGTTAATCTTAAACAATGAATTTTGTGCCGGTTTCTGACTGAGAGCAGAGGTGCGTTGCTCCTAAGCAAACGCTGCGGTAGCAATTATTTATCCCTCGCACACAGTATACATACATATATACAGTATAGTTTACTCCTGGAGACCTGCAACAATCCACCCAATTGCGAAATGTATGCTGAGGTAGACTTAGCTTGTAACGTACTTATTGCCAGTTCTCTTGACAACACGTGTTGGTTCTTTCTGCTTCATAATTAACCACAGTGATGACTGGTTCAGATGTATTTTAGTATTACTGTTTAACTTCATTGTATAGACTTTGGTTGAATCACGTTTGTCTCATTTTGTTTTCCAAATTGACTACCTTATTTTATCCGTGTTGAATATTTAGTTATCAATTCAGAACTTTCCAAGTCTTTTCCAAGATTTTTAAGAGTCATTATAAGCACTCTTTGAACCTACTGTAATCATGGAAACAAATGACAAAATAAGTTACGATAGCACTAGTATGACCTGCTAAAAGCACGCACTTTATTTTAACTTGCTAATAACTCAAAACCGAGCTCGGTAAACCCATTTTTATTATCGCATTTTGATGAGCAGGATTAGACGCAAAGCTTTAGCAAAGTTTCAAAAATTCTGTATATGGACTGGGTTAAGAGTCACCTTAAATTTCCGAAAATTTAAGGTGGCTTTAAAATCCCGAATACTGAATACCAAAGCATCAAAATTCGATAATAGAAATTGGGAGTCACCGAGCTCATTAATATGCTTACTTCATCCTCCAAACCAGCAATACTGGTTTATGTTTAATGTTTACATGGGAAATACTCCAAAACTTTACTCCTTGATATCGCTCGAGATGATTGAGGGCTTCTGGTAAGGAAAGATTCGTTTCTACATGTGTTACAGTGTACATGACTTCCTGTATAAACCTGTAAACAAGCCTAACACGTGATTGGCTGATCAAAATCATACCATATGATCACGAATGGAAGGCGTGATCAATAAGCAAAGCAATACGTGTACGTATTCCAGTATTAAATAAATTAAAATCTTATGCAGCAGTTCGATCATGCACGCGGGATATCACATCATTTGACCAATTTTCCGAACAAAGCCCTACGGGTCTCGTAGGCTGTTATAAACTACCGAGCGATATTATTCCGTGATATATTCCAACGCGGCAGCCGTTATTAGAGTGGTTGCGTGACAACCCAAATAACAAAGGGAGCATCACAGCGGGGTGGCATGGACCCCTTCAAAATTTCACTTTTTCTCCCTTGTTCCTTATTAATAAAATTCAGTTATTTCGCGCTTTTTTGTCAAAGATATCTGATGTTTCCTTTAAATGAATCTCAAAAACAACCCTTGTTCCCTTGAAATAAGTGATCATGTACCTTTTTTCCCTAAAACCTCTGGGTACGAGACTAGCATCCGCAGAAAGAAAAATATAAAGTAGTGCTCGACCAATGTTTGTTATGAGAGCCAGCGAAATAATCTTTGCCAGCCTGTTCAAACTGACTATTCTACAGGACTCGTACAGGAATATTTAAATGCCAATTTCCATTCGAATTTGCATACGTTTTTTCCAAAGAAAACAGACAGCAAATCTGACGCCAGACACAGAGATTGACAAGAAAACAGAAAACCAATAGCAAGTTATTTCATTAAGCGTTCTAAGGATATATTTACAGTCTGTAAACCGTTATAATTTTATTTGAATTTCATCCAAGTTCGTAGGAAATCTTAGGAAAGCTTGATCTCTAGCAAATTCACACTTAGCTTTTGCTGTACCCTCCCAGAGTAAAAATGATAGTTCCGAACGGTGTTTGATCAGAGTAAAGTCGTTTCCCAAATATCTTGAGCTGACAAAGCGAAAAACACAAAGCTTTGTGCAATGACGTCATTGGCCACAACAACCCGAGGCAATGATTGCCTTGTCACGCAACGCACGAAACGAAAAATAGGATACGGACGAAACGAATTAGACCATTTCCGATATATTAAAATTCTAACTTGGCTCCGAGGCTTAGGGGAATAAAACAAAAGAAATCGCATCGAGGTTGAGGGATGAATAATTAATTTCTTTTGTTTTCTTCCCCCAAGTCTCGCAGCCATGTTAGAATTTTAATATATCGGAAATGGTCTATTGTTTGCATGCAGTACAATTTCATTTATTTTACTTGAGTCGCGATGCCCTTGCCAGAGGCTTGGTTGTCTTGTGTTTGCTGAGCGATATTGCAAGGTTAGCAAATATATGTTCAGTTTTTGGAGCCGGGGAAGTTGAACAGGTAAAATAAATTTTCGCTGTTGTTTTCGACCAAGTTGAAGTAGTGCATTAATGAGATGATAGTGTGATAGTGAATGATTCAAAGTGTAATGACATCGTGCGAAATTAGTTTCATAGAAATACTTTTTTAATACTTTTAGTCATTTCTAACTACGTGTTACCTGTCTCGAGCCAAAATGACTTCTTGGTCACATAGTGATGAGCTGCTATCGAATAAAATCATAAGATCAGGGTTTTATAAGACCATAAGAGCAG
>OZ026596.1:33086921-33124421 GCA_964020085.1 Micromussa lordhowensis | reverse complement strand
ACTGAACATCACAACAGTGGTAACGACCGTCTACTACTTGATTAACACGCAAAACTTCGCTCGATATGCAGGCCGTCATCCATTTAATCCAACCATGAAATGCAGAAACCTCACCAAGCCACAAATGGATCAACTTCTTAGCCTGTCTTACAAAGTTCATCAGGTTTTGGAAGAGCTGGGAGTGGAGCATTGGCTCATGTACGGTTCACTCCTTGGAGCCCTTCGTGGACACGCTCCTCTTGTATGGGACGACGATGCCGACATAGGTTTGGATGGAGATGGCAGGTTAAAGACGCTCAGCAAAACCGCATTCATTGAAAAACTTAAATCTGTTGGCGTGAAACGCCTAGATTATTTTTGGTCCCGAGATGGCCTGATCAAGATTCACGATGGAAACTCTGAGTTCACCGTCGATCTGATGATTTTCAATAGATCAGGAAAATGGATGAAGAGACCAGGCTGGGCAACATGGCTGTTATATTTTCAGTACAATAATTTTCACACCTTTCCAGCTGAGTTTATTGAACAACCACTACCTAAGATTCAATTTGGTTTTTTCAATATTTCGGCACCCAGAGGTGGAAAAGAGATTTTGAAGTACATCTACCCTACTGACTGGTGGAAAGTTGTAAAGCCTCCGGGCTGTTAATAAATGAGTTGTCGGCTTGTTTGCTTGAGTCTGGTAATGTAAAAAACACACTCACACCTGCTGACGATCTGGGACTAGTATCAACGAAAAGGATACCTTTTGTAGTTTCTCCAAACCACTGCAAAGTTCCTATATCGGATGCTAAAAATATCGCTGGCTTGTGGTGGCTATTTTAGATGTTATTTATACATTCAGCAAAGTAATTAGACTTATTACCCATGCATGAATACATAGTTATTTCCGGATTTTTTTTCAGTTGTTCAGTACATTAAGTTGATAGAGTAAATTGATACAGTACAAATTGAGACAGTACAAATTGAGATAGTACAAATTGAGGCAGTACAAATTGATACAGCACAAATTGATACAGTACAATGAGTCAAAGAGCTGAATAGTTACTGCATTTACAATTCACTAAGCCATTTCCTTTGCAACCAACGTGCAGATTCTGTCGAGCTCGAGTCGTGCAAGATGGGTGATGTACTGTTCACCAAAGGAGATATCAGCACGGGCGAACAGCGAGTAGTGGTGCGGGAATGAGACCCGCGGGCACCTTGGTGCGCGGGGGTGCTCGTCGTATATTTAAGGGGTTACAAAAGTGGTTTGGTACCCTTTAGGGTGCTCAGCCTCAAAAGGTACACAGCGGGAGCTTTTCAGGCACCTTTTAGGGTATCGAGCTGAATAAAATATGATAGGAAATAATGTTTTGTTTTAAGTGTGGTTCCTCTTAGGGGTGAGAAATTTCAAGCCGCACGCACAAAACAGGATCTTGGTACCTCTTAGGGGTTCTTTTCAAAATTTCCGCCAAAAGTCGCCCGCCAACCCCTCACCCAGACACACACGAGAAAATACGGCTCGAACGTCTCATGTCGCAGGTTCGAGTCTCCATTTAAGAAAAATTTTCCGTGTTTTTTTCTCGAGTTTTAGTATAAATCTTCAATCGTTCTATCGCGAATGTTGTACGTTCTCTAATTAGCTACGCTACGCTCTGATTTATTCCGTTGTAGATACTGAGTAGCCTAGCAGTGTCACTCTGTTCATGGCGACCACTACTTTGTCAGTGTTTTCGAAGTGTCTGTGAAGAGGATTTGAATACAGTTTTGAACGACCAGTAGATTTATACTAAAACAATTCGATTATGAAGTCGCTCTCGATTTCTATGTGTGATAGTTAACCTCGGGCTGCGTCCTCGTCAGCTATTTAACAAATAGATTCCATATGTTGCCGTGAGAGGTTTCAGAATGATCTTAGGCAATTACTTTCACAAAGATCTTTTCTTCGGACTTCAGTGCCTAAGGCACTGAGAAAGGAGTCAGAAAGGTTATAACTGTTTACCAACACAGTAGAACACAGTTGAAAGATTTAAGAAGGCCGAACGCACTTTTCGGGTGCGCTCTTGCTAATGCGATTCACCGCGCGCACAAGGATTACAAAAAACAAACATGGCGTCAATATTTGTTCAATGTCCGCGCTATCTTTGCTATTTTCTTCATAAATGATGACACGGGTATTGATGGTTTTAGTCTTTCATTTCAAACATATGGCAGAAAACGTGACGCATCAAAGAACCCAGCAGTTCTCCGATTTTTCTTTATTACAGAAAAAACCCTGTTAAATGCAATGATGCACAGTAAGTCAAAAAATGAGACTTTTTTTACCTTTTTTACCTTTACTGCAATAACTCTCGGCACAAGTTTCCAATGAAGCTTGTTGCACAAGCACTACCAAAGGCTCAATTTGGGTTCTTGAGCGTTTCGGTGCAGAGAAATGGAAGCGAGATGTTAAAGTACAACTATCCTGCCGACTGGCTGAAAATGGTCGAGCATTTGGGATGTTAATCTAAAACAATGAACTTTGTGTTTCTGACTAAGAGTAGAATTGCTCCTTAAGGACGTTCGCGCCCATTGCTACTGCGCATCTCTAGTGCGCACGCTATTCATTGGTCACGCGCGTGCCACGTCATTTTCAAGCGCGCGCACCGAGTCGAAAACTTAACAAAATATAGAGCTGATGACCTTTGCGTTAACTTGGTGTGCGAATATTTTTGTTGGAAGCTCGGTGACCCCCACTTTTTTTTCGGCAGATCACTTCCTTTTTTAACTCTCTACATTATACTAAAAAACCAAAAACATCTGTGTGTGGGAAGTTGTAATTATTTGTCATATACTATTAAAAAAGGGTCGAATTGGTACATGGAGACAGGTGTGCGTGACTTAGAAGTTGTCTTTTTTAAGGCTAATTCTAGCAGATTTAATGACATATGTAGCAAAGATCTATCAATTAGGCCTATATAAGCCGTGTTAAACACTCATAGCTTAGAGATGATTCTTCAACTTAAATATATGCCGATAGTAATGAATCCAGCCAGAATCGCCTCGAATGACTGAGAATCGTAGAAATGCTATGGTCTGAGCTACGCTTTATCTTGAAAACGAGTTCGGTGACCCCCGATTTTTTTTACGTTTTTTATCTAATCTTATCATTTTCTACCGTCAGTCAAAGTTTCAAAAAAATCTGTGTGTGGGAAGTTTTTGGGCGCGAACGTCCTTAAGCTAATTATTTACGCTGCGACAGCAATGACGAATCCCTCGCAGATTGTCCTCTCCAATATTTGAGTTGTTATAAAGTAGGCCGTATAAAAGTTATATATAGTTAACTCCTGGAGACTTGCAACAATCCACCCAGTTGCAAAATGTATGCTGAGGTAGACTTAGCTTGTAACGTACTTATTGCTAGTGCCTCCCAGTTGTCAACACGTTTTCGTTCTTTCTACTAGAACTCCATTTCAGTTCTTAATTAGCCACTGACTCCTTCACTCCTCCGCTCCTCCGCTCCTCCGCTCCTCCGCTCCTCCGCTCCTCCGCTCCTTCGCTCCTCCGCTCCTCCGCTCCTTCGCTCCTTCCCTCCTTCCCTCGAGCTTCGGTAGACCGTAAAAGAAACCCGCACTTAAAACGGAATAGCTTCGATTTCTAGCAACTGTTCACAAAAGGATCCCGCGTGCTCTTGTAGACCCGACTCGCGTACCCGAGAGATCAGCAGAAAACAAATGAGAGCGTTTCGTTTATTATTATTTGTTTCGAGTGCACCCTAAAGCATATTTTGACAGCTAAGAATGGCGGCGTTTCGTCATCAACACCCTAAGTGAGTAAAAGCTTTTGACGATCGACAGACAAGAGAATGGAGGAGAATTCGAACGAAAGCGTTCCGCTGTTATTTACAGAACACGGAGAATAACTGCTTCAAAGATGAATACAGCTGAATACAGACATGGCGAAATGATTTGAACAAAATAGAGATAAATAGAAAAAAAGACATTACGACAAGACTGGGAGTTCAGCAGTCACTAATATCGCCTTGGAAAGGGAACGAACAGAAACAGAGAAAAGAAAAAAAAAAGGAGTTATTACAACACGGGGTTTTCGTATTTGGTCGTTTAGATTGGAAATACTTCAAAACTTTACTCCTTGTTATAATTAGATCGGGACCCTGTGAGCGCTCTGATTGGTTAAAAACCCATGTTTTTATTTAACAAATAAAGAAGCCTAAGCCGTGTATTACACTGTGATAAAATACGACGGGCATTTGAGAACACGAGGGAAATGTAGAAAACACGAGCGGCAGGCGAGTGTTTTCTACATTTCTCGAGTGTTCTCAAATGTGCGAAGTGTTTTATCACAGTGTAATACACGGATTGGGCTTCTTCATTTGCTTTATGATATAGATTTTACGCGCGCAAAACAATAAAACACGCTTTTTCTATGTTTTATACTCTGATAAAACATGGGTTTTGACCAATCAGAGCGCGCGCAAGGTTCTATCTATGTTATAAAGCAAATGAAGAAACCTAAGCCGTGTATTACAGTGTGATAAAACACTCCGGACATTTGAGAACACTCGAGGAATGTAGAAAACACTCGCCGGCGGCTCGTGTTTTTTACATTTCCCTCGTGTTCTCGAATGCCCGTGGTTTCTTTATTTGTTACATATCGCTCTCTGTACCGAGATGATTGACGGGGCTTCTGTCCTGGACATGTATTACGTGACTTCCTGTATAAACCTGTAAACAAACCTAACATGTGATTGGCTGATCAAAATCACACCATGATCACGAATGGATGGCGTGATCATTAAAGCAAAGCAATAGGTGTACGTATTCCAGTAATAAATTAACATCATGTAGATGCAGTAGTTAAAATAATAATACATATTCCATTCGATCAGGCGGGATATCACCTCATTCGACCAATTTCCCCAACAAGGCCCTATGGGTCTGGTAGGCTGTTACAAACTACTGCCGAGCGATATTCCGCGATATTCCCCAACGCAGCAGCCGTTATTAGAGTGGTTGCGAGACGACCCAAATAAGAACGGGGGCATCATAGTGGGGTTGGCATGTTCCCTTAAGCCTCGTCTTTATGTGACAATTGTTATGGGAAAAATACGCTTTGATCGTGTAGATGGCACAGCAAGTATTTCGTCAGCAGTTCAACGTTTAGTGCGCCAGTAATGACTTTGGACAGCAGAGATACACAGAAACAAGGCGAGGCTGCGTAGTAGCGAGGCTGGAGGTAGTTAAAAGTGAAAATTCTCAATAAAATTAGCTTACCTTATACCCACGGCCAAAATCCACCGCAGAATTCAAGGCCAAAGATTGATCTTTCATTTCAATTCTCTAGCCGCACAATGGCATCCCTGCGAGCGACGCCAGGCGACTCTTCGTGTCCCCAGTGAAACGATAAAACGGTGGAAGACATCTTTCATGGAAGACATGTTTCATCCACGACAAGTACGACCGTTAAATCGGCTTGGTAACCTCGTCGTGTTGGAAACCAAGACTCGCAGGGGTACTTGACGGCAATTTGTCAACCAAACTTCTTGTGACACCCGGGGTCCCCTCAGGTCGAGTTGAATTTTTGTAAACACGACGCTGCACGGTTTTGATTCGGTGCTTGAGACAATGGTGTATTGTAGGTCGACATATATCCATGGATATCTTGTAGAAAATCCCATATAAACCCTTTCAGTATAATTTCAGAGTTAAAGAGCGAGTTTCCAGCAATCTGATTGGTTGAGCGATTCGTACTATGACGTTATATTCACCGCGCTACGCGGTGAATATAACTCTCAACCTTTTGTTTTCAAAAACAAAATGGCTGTGAGCCGGTTTGCCCAAGTTTCCGACGAAGAAATATCCGAAATGTCGTTTTCTCTGTTCTTCAACTCTGAAATTATACTAAAACAATTATTCGCCTCAGGCTCAGTGAATATTGTCGAATAATCCCCTTGAATTCGTCTCGGGGATTATTCGACAATATTCACCTCGCCTTCCGCGAATAATTGTTAAATAATTCGATGCCATATTGTGTTGCTTGTGTGATTCACAGAGAGAGCTTGGGCTGCCTGTGGTGTTCCTTCAAATGAATCTCAAAATGGGTGTGCAGCTCGAACTAAGGAGCCTGAGTGTTTAATGCCGTCCAAATATCATACAAAGTTCAACATCATAACTAAAGAATAGTATATAAATATCCCTACATAAAGCCACTCAGGCTAACTATTCACGTGCGCCTCCCGACACGAAAACCCAAAAACCCAATGGGAAAAAATTGGGAACGTATTCCCCAACCGATGCAGTCACACAACCTCTGGGGGTTAAAGGTAAAAAATCAATCAATAGAAGAATAAAGTAAGATATAAAAATAAAATTTGATAGTTCGAGAGCTGAGATGAATAGATTACAACTGTCAAAACCTTATATACCTCATAACAATACCAATAGGAAAGTATTTACATTCTCTGTCGCTGCCACTACGTTTAGCGCCGCCGAATGCAAATACATTTCCCTAGAGGTAAATGATCATGTTCCTTTTTTCCCCAAAAATCCCTGGGAGGTCCTCAACGGCTGCGTACGAGACTAGTATCCACAGAAAGAAAACTATAAAGAAGTGCTCGACAAGTAAACAGACTGCAAATGTGGCGCCAGTGACAAGGAAACAGAAAACCGTTATTTCATTTAAGCGTTTTTAAGGATATATTTACAGTCAACAAACCGTTATAATTTTAGCCAAACACGCGCGAAGGCTGTACAACGAAGTGATTCACCGCAGCAACCCGGCTGTGCATAACTTAAAATGATTGCCTTGTCACGTTATTGCTACGCAACGTCCGCAACTCACGAAACGAACATTTTTTTGGTTTATATGCAGTACAATTTCATTTATTTTACTTGTGTCGCGATGCGGTTGCCAGAAGCTCTTTGGTCTTGAATCTGCTGAGCGATGTTGCAAGGTCAGCATTATTATTATTACATATAGCAAATATATGTTCAGTTTTTGGGGCCAGGGAAGTTGCATGAATGTAATCAACTTTTCGCTTTTCTTTTCGACCAAGCTGAGGCTTTAGTAGTGTGTCAATGAGATGATAGTGAATGATGAGGTGCGGGCTATTCTAAGTGTAAATGAGGGGCACACTGGGAGGTACCCAATACCCGTAAAACGCAAGAAAAATTGGCAAATTGACACATGAACGGTACCGCAACACCATGAAGGACCGTTTTTTACCGAATACCGTCAGCCAAAAGGATGAAAACCCGTATATCGCCCGGCTACATGATACCGGGATATTGCACTTTAGATTTAAATTACCCAAATACCGCATGAAAAAAAGTTGTTTTGTCTGAGACCAGACCCAAATTTTTACTCGGCCTCTTTGAATCACGCAATTTGTGATGTTTATTGGCAAAAAGCTGTTGGAACATTAATACACGGAAAATGTTACGGATATTGCGTTCTTTATTGTATGTCAAATATATTTCTTTTCCTTTTATCGAAGCTTTTAAGAGTCACTATAACCTCTCTATGTTTACAATTCACCATCTTTATTACTTATCACCGCTCTTTATCAGTTGACCCTTCTGTAATCATTGAATCAAAAACGCTGCCCAATCATTGGTGAACACGTTCTTGTCGTAAGTTACGATAACAACAGTATGACCTGCTAACAACACGCGCTATTTTTACTTTGGCCGTTAATATCGGGGTGCTAACTCAAAAACGAGCTCGGTGAACCCCTTTTTAAGTTGGAAAATATTGGAGAATATTTATATTTCAAAGGTTAATCTTTCATTTCAATAGGCTATTTCCGAATTTACCGTTAGCCTCTTTCTCAGAGCGAGTCTTGGTGCCCATCTTTTCAGATTAAAATGAGATTTCATTCACATGCAAATTAAACTCATTTCCATGTGAATGAAATCTCATATTCATATGAAAGGATGGGCACCAAGACTCGCTTTGAGAAAGAGGCTAAAAGTAATTCGGAAATTGCCTATTCTCTAACCACACAATGGCAGCCCTGCGAGCGACGCCAGGCGGCTCTTCGTGTCCCCAGTGAAACGATGGAAGACATCCGCGTCCATTTCATCCACGAAAGTACGACCGTTGACCTAGTCGTGTTGGCAAACCAAGACTCGCAGGGGTACTAGACCGTAATTTGTCAACCAAACTTCTTGTAACACCCGGGGTCCCGTCAGGTCAATCTACAATGCACCATTGTGTCAAGCACCCAATCAAAACCGCGCAGCGTCGTGTTTACAAAAAATTCAAACTACTGAATACCCTCGCAAGGTGTGTTAAGTTTAACCGTTAGTTTAATCTTTGCATATTGCTACTCGAACTTCGAGGAACAGAATTTAATCGAAGGATAAAATTATTCCATGGATTAGGACGATTTAATCATCAGCAGGAGCCCATCACTAGGAGCCAGCAACTACCCCATATTCCTGTCACGGTGTTTTCACAGACCTGTCTATTTTTAGCTTGAATTTACCGCGAATTCACACTCCCGCACGGACAACAGTGACAAATCATAAGCGCGGACTTGATTCTTTAATTGACGTCGGCATTTTCACTGGAAGATTAAAAGGAAAAGCCGCCATTGTTTCCCTTACCGATGCGCGCTCGTGTAGAACGGAACTGACCTATTTTGCGGGAAAAGAAGTCTAAAAATAGACCGGTCTGTAAAAATGCCGTGACATAGGCTTAGTATGGGAGTTGCACGCTCCTAGTGATGGGCTCCTGTCATCAGCTACACTGTAGCCAGCCCCGCGCATGGCTTTAAGTAATAGTAATTGGACCGAGTGGAGTACAATTTAGGGAGTAATCGAGCGAGTAATTTCAAAATCGGTCGAGCGCGAAGCGCGAGGCCGATTTGAAATTACGAGCGCGATTACTCCCTGAATTGTACGACACGAGGTCCAATTACTAATTGATCGTATCTATAACAAATTTCGAAATTAAAAATGTCTTTTGAGAACTTCTTTTGAGCGAAAACGTCTGTAGCGCTTTGCCTAAGTTTTGAAAAATGTAGAAAACTTTGCTAAGGAAACCATTAAAGCGCGTGTAGTTGACATGAAAATCACGTCGGTATCCAATTACAGGTGTCCGATTACAAAAAGTTCAAATCGGACACCTGTAATTGGACACCCACGTGATCGTGCGCCGATTACGTGACAAATAGGCCCGCGGAGAACCAATCACGATCGAGAATTTTGTTATAGATACGATTAGAGGCAAAATTGCGGCCCATTAAGTAATAATATATTAAATTCGTAGCTGGTATCGTATTCATGGTTGTAACTGCATTTACCAAAGATAGTGTATTAACCTTGTGGCTAGAATTTTATCACATTTCTCGTTGGTCAATTTATTGTCTTTCTTGTTGGTGTATCATTAAAAATTAGATTTTAGTCTTATTGTTTTAGTAGAATCCTAACTAAATAATTTCCTTCAACGCAGTATTATTATTCATGCTTAAACAAGGACCCGCGCTATATAAGGAGCCTTGGACTGGGCGAGCAGTCAGTCATTTCACTCTAGACACAGAGCTGTCAACATCTCCGGGTCACGCGATACGGTTAGAGGCGGAAAATTCAAATTTACTTCGATAAATTCTTCAATTAGCGTCAGAAGGATCAGGATTTAAGTACATTTATAAGTTAAATTCACAATTTGGGTGGTTCTACACTCGCATTAAGTTCTTATTGTGTAGGTTTTTATTTGTTGCATTGATTTATTTGTCCGCCATCTTTGATTAGGACTACGAAACAAAGATTGCGTGACAAAGAGGAGGAGGAGCTATGCCTTATATAGCGCGGGTCCTTGTTTAAGCAAAATAGTGCGAATTGAATCATGTTATTTGAAACTTACATTTGTGCACGTGCGCTAATTGGTTCATTGAAAAATTTTGAGGTTTTAGAATCTCATAACGCTCAGTTTCTTTTCTTTATGGTTTTTGAGACTTTAATTGTCCAGTAATATTCCTAAAACGTCCTCGAAACATTAGAGAAACTAGAAAACGTTGACACTGCGCGGGCGACCTCTGGCCACTGCACTCCAATGGCTCATAGTATGCGAGTAGTTCAGTCAATCAGATTTCGGCATTTACATTAGTATACTAGTAGAATTCTACTAAACATGCACGGTGACACAAGTGCCTTCTGGGTAGGAAGGCTTTAGCTATATAAGTTCAGTGTTTTAACACGAGAAACCCAGGTGGTGTGCGCACTAAGACCGCAATGCATTATTTTCACACATTTCCAACATGGCGGAAGACTCGGCCGGCATAAGCGAGTTTTCAGGGTAAGTTTGTTTCCTGTTTTCTCTGATGTTACATTTATTTTGTGGGCCAAAGGTGTACTTTTGATTTGTTTTAGATCTTAGAAATTATCTATTGGTCTCGAAGATACTATTTTCGAAACTTTACGCTGTAAAATTAAGACATTTTTCGGACAACGTATTATTTGCATATTTTTCGGTGTATCGAGAAGGTGCAGAAGTTTAGTTCATTGTTGCTTTCATCCACTGGTGCTTTGCCAAAACACGTTTTCAATCGAAGGCCAAGTAGTTTATATGTACGGCAAGCATAATGCACCAGTATGCACCACTCGATTTAAGCAACTGTGACGGAACGAAAAACCGTGTTTTCCTCGCTGTTACCGACGGACTTTAAGTAGGAAGGCGCGACATCCATTGTCCAGTCAAGCTCCTTGTTTTCGTCTTGTAAAATTCAGTTGCAACAGTTTTTTTAATATATCATATTTATCTGAAAAATGTTTATTATGTTTCTTCTTTTAGGGCTAGGAGAACTTTATTTTCCGACAAAGCTCCACCACAGTTTAGCGAAGAACGTCAGAAGAGACAATGGTCTGTAGAAGAAACGAGAGCACTGGTGGCTTACATTTGTTTATGTAGTGCTGAGTCTGCATCGGACGATTGGCCGACGGCAAGAAATCCATCATTCTGGAATGCCTGTGCAGCAGCCATTGCTGAAACTACAGGATTTCCAAAGAGAAGCGGCAAATATTAAATTTTGTGTATCAAGTGTTGAAAATTGTCAGTAATTAAGATGATAATTTTTTGGAAGGTGGTGCTGTTATGAACATACATGTAATCTCATTCTTTTATTAACATGAATCAAGGCTGCTGCCTAAGAAAATTTTAAAGGGGCCCTCAGAGCTAAACGCTGAGAACTTAGGAGCCCAACATACAGTACATGTATGAAGTGAAAGGTGCTGCTGTGAAAAATTAAGGCGCCCAGAGCTATTCTTTGGGAGCCCCAGGCTACCGGGCTCCTGTTAGGCAACAGCCTTGATGAATGTAATATAAGTTATTTATTTTTGGTTTTGTAAATTTACACTTCAGGTGAATCATGTAGAACCAGAGTGCTGAAACATCTCAGTAAAGAGTTTCCCATACTTTCTCAAGCAGAGGAGCACTATGAAGTGGACTATTTTTCAGAGGATCCTTTGATAAACATACCATCAGAACCTGCCTCTAGTTTACCAATTGCTACTCCCAAGTCTGCTAATCGCTTTTGTAGAAATGCAGATCCCGTGCTTCTTCAACTGATGACGTGGAGGGTATTATTTCTCTATTTCATGAGATTCTTGGGTCAATTTTTGACATCAAAGAGTTCTTTGACGAGTTTCCCAAAATACTAAATGAGTTTGTGGAGCGCATTGACCCGGATTGCCCATTTTATTACTGGACGGGATGCCATACTCGTTTCCAAGACTTCCCACTGCCTTCGTTCAATGAACCATCTAAAAATGGCACTGAGAGACTGGACCGTGTGATACTTTCAAGGAGAGGTGATCCCGGGATTTTTGTTGCAAACCGAGCTTCCCTACCTCAAAGGGGTCAGCTGACTGTTCGTGCGAATTTTCATAGAGCTCCAGTAGAGTTGCCCCCAGCCTTAATTGAACTCTTTAGTGCATAACAATTTTGGTAAAAAGAGGCAATTGACTGAAGATTGTGCTACATTCTGTATTTTGGCAGACAGGAATGCTTGTTAAACTTGTGTGTGATTATTTTATGCTTACCCCTTTCACTTCCAGGAGTGATCACAATTGTTTTGACACACTCCAAATTCTCAGAACTTAAAATGTACCAACAAGGAAAAAATATTCAGAAGTTGGGATGATAAGCTTTCATATTCCAGGAGTAAAAGGATGAAAGCATTTAATACTATAGTACACTAAGACTGGCAGGTTGAATTGATCATGCCATAATGCCTCTGGGTTTAGAATGTGAATATAGGTACTTCCATCACTGTGGGTGGGACCACTGTTTTGTTACTTTTTTAAGGCAAACTATGGAGTTTTAAATGCATCATCAAAAAGTGTTTTATGCTCCCATCAATCATGTTACGGAAACATGTACATCATTTCAGAGGGTTCAAGGGGCATTTCGGCGTTGTGATTGGAGGAGTGTGCCATTTTCCTTGTTTAGGCATTTAGATGTTCATTACGATATGGATTGATGGCAGCATGAAACAAATTCAAAGTTTAGCTCTGAAACTTAGAGTATGCAGGTTGCTGAAAGGGGCAGTAAAAGCCTGGTCAGGTTACTGTTAATTTCGAAATTTTATTACAAGATATTTCTAATTACTTTGACTTTTTTTTAATACAAAGCTCTTAGATATTAGTGTAATTAAAATCTTGCACAAATTCTGCTCAGAAATAAGAATTCTTATAGCGAAATGCCTACTGCAAAGGTACCAAATAAACCTGCAATTTTTTAGAGCAATTTACTTAAGCCTTTACAAAGTGTAGAATCAGGACTACTCTGTACTGGTCTAAAAGGCTAGGGTCACTTTTACACATTACTTGACTTAAGGCTAGCCCTTATGACTTGTTCCTCCCACTGTCCTTTCTTAGTGATGTTGATAGTGATATAATAACCAACTCTCATATAAACAATGCAGAACTCAATATGTTTAACATTTACAGTGACAATGTTTCCATTGGCCAAAAGAGGATGAATGTATCTTGTGAGCTCTCTTGCAATATAACCAATTTTCACCCAGTTACTTCCATAGTCAATAAAAACTGCAATTGCATTACTATCATATTGATTGTTGGGTTCAGATTCCAATTTGGCAGACACCAGTGAACAGTCAACTGCTTTTGCTGCTTGAAGATGATCTTGAATTGTGGTATTGTAAGTAACACCCATCACTTTAAAGGGCAAACAGTGGAAGAAATATTTTAAAGAAAAAGACTGTACCATTGAATAAGAAGCATATGTACATACATAGTTGTATAATAAATTAAAAGAATTCATATGCAGTTTCTAAAAGAAACACTTTACGAAATCTTGTGCCTATATTTATAAGTAGTGAATTTAGTTTAAACATGGGTTAAAAGGATATTGACCACAAGCCTTGATGTCATCATTTGAAGGTGCATCTGTCCAGGGATGGAGGGGTGCTAAACAGTTCTCAACAATACTGAAAACTGTCTGGTGTCAACACCAGTTCAGTTCGCCTAAAATCAGTGGCATAATTTGCTGGAGAATTGGCAAGGCCTGTTAACTTGTCCAGAAACTCGTCCTGTGTGACAATTTCCTTAGCCCTTTTAATTCCAATCCCTCTAATGTTTTTTAAGTGATCACAGCCAGCTGCAATGCACATCCACAGGAATGTGTCTTGATTAATTTGGAGATGCTGCAGTACTTTGGCCATTTCTATGAGATAAGCTTCCCCACTGGATTTTAACTTGAACAGGACCTTGTAAATAGATAAAAGAAATAAAAGAAATGGTCAAACGACGCAAGACTACCATTCCTTACGAATAAACGAAAGTTAACCGGTGACCAGAGCGCAAGAAATGATCCAGACACATACAATGTAGAAGTTGAAGTCTTATGCTGATAAAATAATTAAAAACTTCTCCATCAAAATAAATCTGAGCAGGATGTTCGCACAATTTAAAGCGGGAAAGGCAACATATTAATTTTACCTTGACCGCCGCTCATTCTCATCTTGCTTCGCTTGCAGGGGACGACCATCGAATACCAATACAGGGGTGATTTCCGATTCAATAAGCAAGTCAATGTATTTTGTGCACACGTCCAGATATCTGTAGATATAATATCAGAATTTAAAAACTTAAAATCTGCACAGGGTTAAAGAAATCTCGCGAGGTATTCATACCTTTGAAATGTTCCGTGGCATTGATAGCTCACCACAAGCGCCTTGTGAAGCCAACAAGAAGCATCTACCGCCGCCGTTTTCCCTGAAAAATCGCTAAGTTGAACTTGCAATGAGCAGTTTTTTAAAAATGGTAAGAGACAGTTTATACCCATTGCAAAATCTTCGATTTATCCGAGAAAACCACCGAAATAATCTGCTGTATGCGAATCTCTCACAAGAACCTTGCCGCAAAGCTAGAGGTGAGATTTGAAATGACTCATATTTCAATCTCGCCCAAAAACCATTGCGGTCGTAGCACGCACACCACCTGCGAGAAACCCGTTTTAATCACATTTCAGACTTCCAGAAGATAGTTAAAATCATGACGCCAAGTAGAGTTTGTCTAAATTCTGGAAGCGGTCGGAAGTAAGTTAATAGGGACCTTAAGCAAAGCACGACGGCAACGCCACCAAACAAAGAGTTTAACGAGCAAAACATTAGTTGTGCACGTGCGTCATAAACCTTTGAACATTTCGTAGCCATTCACTGCAAAACAACAACGTGAAATGACCAAGTTCTGCCGTCTTTGATTCCATTGTTTCACATCGTCATCCAATTAAATCCCAGTATGAGTTGTTGCATAATTACTTAACTCAAGAGTTATGGCTGAACATAGCCTTAAATGTAGTCTTTATGTTTTTAACTAGGTGGAGACATCATCATGAAGGTAGATTACGGCCCACGAAAGATCTCACCAAATATCAGCTGTTTTCGCAAAAATCTAAAACTATTTATTTTACTGAGCATCATAACATTGGCAACGACCCTCTACTACTTCATTAGCACCCAAAATTTCGGTCGATATGTAGGCCGCCATCCATTTAAACCAACCATGAAATGCAGAAACCTCACCAAGCCACAAATGAATCAACTTCTTAGCCTGTCTTACAAAGTTCATCAGGTTTTGGACGAGCTGGGAGTGGAGCATTGGCTCATGTACGGTTCACTCATTGGAGCCCTTCGTGGACACGCTCCTCTTGTATGGGACGACGACGCCGACATAGGTTTGGATGGAGATGGCAGGTTAAACAAGCTCAGCAAAACTGCACTCACTGAAAAACTTAAATCTGTTGGCGCGAAACGCCTAGATTATTTTTGGTCCCGAGATGGCCTGATCAAGATTCACGATGGAAACTCTGAGTTCACCGTCGATCTGATGGTTTTCAATAGATCAGGAAAATGGATGAAGAGACCAGGCTGGGCAACATGGCTGTTCTATTTTCAGTACAATCATTTTCACACCTTTCCAGCTGAGCTTATTGAACAACCACTACCTAAGATTCAATTTGGGTTTTTCAATATTTCAGCACCCAGAGGTGGAAAAGAGATTTTGAAGTACATCTACCCTACTGACTGGTGGAAAGTTGTAAAGCCTCCGGGCTGTTAATAAATGAGTTGTCGGCTTGTTTGCTTGAGTCTGGTAATGCAGAAAATAGGTACGCAATGCCTGCGTGGTCGGACATGCAATACATACATATGACCTTATTAAGAGTGATAGATTTTGTAGTGATCCTTCGTCATTTTATTTGAAACATGAACAATGCATATTGAAGTAATAAGCTAGGCCAATAAGATGTCACCATCTCAGTGTCCTTATCATAATCCTTATATTAAAATATTTCTTCTTTTGTACCAAATGAGCTTTGACATTCCCTGCTAAACTGAAACTGAAGTTCAAGCTAGAAGTGGTGTTAAATACGGAAACGTTCAATCGTAATTCACACAGAAGCAATAAAGCTTACTGAGTGCCATTTGACAGCAAACTGTATAAAGAATCCCGTACGTGTGAGATCTGAACCATTTCAGCAGCCCTGAAAATCAGTCTATTGTCTTAATAGATAATTGGGTTTTGGATAATAATATGATAATGGCTAATAATTGGATAATTGTTGTGAATTGGCCACCGTTAAGAGATTTGAAAGCTGAACGAAGGGCTAACGCTCGAAACGTCAGCTTTCGAATCTCTTTACGGTGGCCAATTAACATTATCAACTCAGTTGATAAAACCAAATTATCTTGTAATACTCCCCACCGACGCAGCACCACAGTTTCTTTAGAAACTTACCCCCTTTATTCATATGGTGTTAATTTGGTGTTAATAAACAGTCTATGGTGTTGATAAAGAATGGAAATTAGAGAGTTTACTACATAGTGCTTCCCTGTGAGTAAGGAGCAAACATAGGCCTGGGTTTGTCTCAACGCAGTCAACATCGCTAGCAAGTATAATTCTTAATTCCGAGATATATAAGCTTGGAAACGATAAATAAAAATATCTGTGTATATAAAAGCCAGAGACGATTCATTTTCGATATTTCAAAATAACAAATTACACGTTTCAGAACTGGTAAATAAGTTGATAGGAAGTAAAACAAAAGCAGCATAGAACACCAAAATTCTTCCTTGAATCATCCTCGATACTATCTCAGAGTTAAATAAACGCTATGCATGCCAACCAAGAGTCTGTACGTATTGTTGTTAAACCGTTCCCCATTCTAGCTTTGTTTTGCCCTAATTATGAACAGATAAAGGTGCTCCAAACTACAACTACTACTAATAATAATAATTTATTCATTTGTAGTGCGCTTTTTAACATGCTAGTTGATCAAAAGCGCATTACAACAATAAATAACCTAAAAACTATTAAGGTGATTCCCGAGTTTTGCATTGCGCATTCCTACTGCGCACGAATTTTGCGTCATCAGCGCGCGCACATGAGCGAGCGCGCGCACAAACATAAGAGATTTCCTTCAAACTAAGCTCGATAGCGACATAAAAGCTAATTTCCTCTTAAATGAGCACGGTGACCCCCACTTTTTATTTTATAAATTCAATGAGAACAATATCCGCAATAACTGAGAAACAATTTGGCAGAAATCTATGGCTACTTTTTTGGCAAATGAAATAAATGCTACAGATAGAGACGTAACGGGCCCATTAGAGCAAGTCCAAATTATGTTTCCTTTAAAGGATAAAAATATCAGTTAATAATGCAGGGTATTTGAAGCCATTTCTCCTGGGACGTAGATGAATAAGCAATCAAAGACAGTTGAATTCTGTGTGATATAACACGCCGCATTGAAAAATAATCGAGCTTATTTGTTGCGCACTGAGATAACCAAAAGTCACCAAAATAACCATATTTGTCAGCATCGTGGCATGAAAACAAGCACGGTGACCCTCTCTTTTTATTACGTTTTTAACATCTCCTTGTACTGTAATGACACCATACCAAGTTTCATCGGAAATCTATGGCGGGTTCTTTTACCCGGGAATCACCTTAATACAAATATAGGAAATATACAAACATATTTAATATCCAAGAGATACTAAAAGCTAATTTAAAAAGATAAGTTTTAAGATTAGATTTAAAAGTAGAAATACATTTGATGCTGCGTAGGCTAACAGGAAGTGCGTTCCATAAAGTAGGCGCAGTCACACTGGATCTGTCACCGAATGACTTTTTCATTCTTCCTGACGGATGCTCTAATAAAGCACCTTCATTAGAACGCAGCAAATAGCGCGTATTAGTCTTAGTATAAATTAAATCAATGATGTAGCTAGGTGCCATGCCATAGAGGGCTTTGAAAGTAAGTAATAAAATTTTAAAATTAATTCGGTATCTTACTGGTAACCAGTGTAAATTTATCAAAACGGGCGTTCCAGTGAAACAATTCTCTAGGAGATAATTAACAACTATTCACCGAAGTGGAGGTGGCTAGCGGTGGATATTTACCTAGCCGCGAAGCGGCGAGGTAAATATCCACCGCTAGCCACCTCCACTTCGGTGAATAGTTGTTTTAGTTTATACTAAAACAGTGAGATAATAAACACCAAAAACAAATTAAAACAAATTTGGATGATTTCTTCACTTTTCACGGATGCAAACCGGACGCCATTTTCTCTCAAGTTGCTCGGAGGTAAATAGCACAGGATATTCGGAGTTTGACGAGCCAATCAGCGCGCGCCATCAATGCTATCCATTGTTTCAGTATACATGTATACTAATAAACAATAATTGAATGTGCTTTTAGTGATATCCGGAATAATCAAGGTCTAGGCAAGAAACCATTCAAGTGCTCAAATATTTGTCAAAAACTCAAGTTCAAATGTCACATTTCGCTCTTCAAATGTCAAATGTTTAAATGTTTCTCTCAGATTTGTCTATTGAAGACGAGAAGAGCCTAGCAATTGTATGTGTTGTTTGGGCTGTGCAAAGCTGTCACTTGTCAACTCAACTTTCGCGCTCTTTAGCCAAAGGTGCGCACTGCGCACTGCGCACGATATAATTTGCAGATATAATCTGCAGATTATACTATAATCATGCTTGTCCACAAAATCACGTGAATTCTCAAAATAAGTAGGGGTTAGTAAGTAGAGTAAGTAAAATAAGTAGGGCTCTTGGCCACTCAGAATGCTGATGGTAAGTACAATGTATAATAATCAACGTAATTCTCGATTAGCTCAATGTATTATACTGAATTTGCTCAGGCTTGCTCAAAAATGCTTCAAAGCTCAGGGTATCCATTGGGTATCGATTAGTATCGCTCAATCGACGATCGATCGATAACCACACAAAAACCGTTCATCGATTGCTATCAATTGTCACAGCAACCTCGAACAGATCGACGTCACGCACGCTACCTATCAGATTATCCGCCATTTTAGAAAGCCCCGGGGATGAAATTGGTAAAACAGTTCCAACCCAGCCTTCTCAACGCAAAGAATATAGCCCGTTGTACATGTACTCGAATCACCCACTTGCCCGACAGTGCCTTTCCGTGTCATTATGTCTACGCAAGAGGCTTTACTGAATATAAGGTGCATCGTCAAAGGCTATCATCTTTGCCGATTTGAGGTGAACGTCCGTGAAGTGTTTACTTCTAACAAGAAGAGAGGAGATCGGGGAAACACGTTTTATAGTTGTTAACCATCGTGGACAGCTTGGCCTCCTACAGCCCATCTCCGCACGTATTAAAGAGTTTTCCACTGCAAAAAAAACTGCAAACGTTTCTGGTTTTGGTTGATCCCGTTCTCGTGGGATACGTGTGGACGGGAGCTAAGAACGGGAACAAACTTTTTTAGTTGTCAAAGGAAAACGATACCTGTGACCTGGGCGTTGAAGAGAAAGAAGAGAGTATTGTTTTCCTGTTAAAGTTCAAAGCATTAAAATTAAATGTGTTTGCAATTGCT
Organism: Micromussa lordhowensis; assembly: GCA_964020085.1. NCBI lineage: Eukaryota > Metazoa > Cnidaria > Anthozoa > Scleractinia > Lobophylliidae > Micromussa > Micromussa lordhowensis. The sequence continues at coordinate 33,105,055 of OZ026596.1, read as the reverse complement.
TCGTACAAAGATGTGAAATTTATGCGCCAATTTCGTCAATCTGCAACCAATCGATATCATCGATTGGTCATCCATTATCAATATCAATCGATTAATTGATATCAATTGGTATTGATTAATATCGATTGTCATCGATTCATCGATTGGATACCCCGGGTTCAAGGCTATCCCAAAGTCACACAATCAGGTGATCACGCTTGCTATCGAAGTCAGCTATATTGACTTGATTATCGATCCCCGCTCTGATGCAATGTGTTTGCATGTTGTCATCAAAATAAAACAAAGAAGAGAAACTCACGTTTTGTTCCGGTAAACAGTTACGCTATATTGGGGGCGACCTATGAACTTTCAGGGTTCTATGAGCGAAGGGTGGCTGAATCTAGTTGGGTATTTATTTTTCGACCCTGAAAGCTCAGTCATTTATGATTTTCTTTTCTGGATATATATATATTATTTTTTATCTAAAAGCAGCTTGGATGATTTCCCGTCATAATTATCCCACCCCACCCCACCCCACTCCCTTCTCCACTCCTGCCGTCCGGTCTGAGGCTCAGTTACATAGGTCGGACATTAGCATGTCCTCCCAAAAATACCCTCACAGCTGCTGACGATCTGGGACTAGTATGTGTCTGTGAAGAGGATTTCAATAAAGTTTTGAACGAATAGTAGATTCATATCAAAAACAATTAGATTGTTCCCTTTCAATTTCTATGCGCGGTAACTATTGTTAACTCGGGCTGCGTCCTCGTCAGCTATTTAACAAATAAATTCCATGTTTGCCGTGAGAGGTTTCAGAATGATCTTACTCAATATTTCAACTCAGATATTTAAAATTAAGCATTTTAAAAAAGGAATGAGTTGTACCGTTTATTAACAAGCAAGTTAACAGACATTCAATGCAGTATTTTCATGTATTAGTGCAAGTAAAATAGCATTGATCGTACACTTTGTGGATTATGTTTTATCTCAGCTAGTAACTTCACTGGCAAAGGAGGATTTCCAGCCTGGATTCTACATTACCTGTAGCCCTGTATGTAGGCATTTTTTTGCCAACAAGTTTGAGCAGCTGGCAGTGCATCTTGTACGGTGGCCCATATCTGCCACGGCAAAACTTACTTTTCCACGGCAAAACTTAAACTTCCTTTCCACGGCGAAACTTCATATGGGGTCTGGCAAGGGTTCAGAATCAAGATGGCGACGGCTCATAGTGACAACGAAGAAGAGGTTGAAGATAATACGGAAGAGGTGCTCATAAAATACTATTTTTATCGTGGTTATCAGTACGAAGATATCTTAGACTTACTGGCAACCTACCACAACATTGAAATAAGTGAACGGACTTTACACAGACGACTACGGATGCATGGACTGTCCAGGAGAAACCCCGAATATGATGTTGACAGCATAATTCAGGAAATTGAAAGAATGTTAGATGGTCCTGATTGCATTGCGGGTTACAGGCATGTATGGCATAGCCTCCAGTTAAAGGGATATCAAGTTCCACGACAAGTGGTGGAACCCTTACTTCGGGAATTGGATCCAGACGGTAGCCAACTGAGAAAAAGACATAAATTGAAAAGACGTCAGTACCATAACCCTGGTCCAAATGCCGTCTGGCACGCCGATGGATATGACAAACTTAAACCCTATGGTTTTCCAGTTCATGGTTGCATTGACGGCTGGAGTAGAAAATTGTTATGGTTGGTAGTTACTCGATCAAATAACTCGCCTGACAACATTGGATATTACTTTTTGGATGTAGTTTCGGTGGGTGTCCAAGTGAACTAGTCACTGATTTGGGTACGGAGAACAAGATCATGGCTTCCACGCAAGCTTTTTTTCGCGACGATGAAAATGCCCACAAATATGTTGCCTCCCCACGAAACCAAAGGATCGAGGGCTATTGGTCACAGTACCGAAGAAACAGATCAAGTTGGTGGATAAATCTATTTAAGGATCTCGTTGAAGCAGGTGATCTTAACACAGGTGATGCTTTGCAGAAGGATTGTCTTTGGTTCTGCTTTGCAGAACTGTTGCAGGAAGACTTAGGCGCCGTAAAAGAACATTGGGATACACATCGAATAAGGAAATCTAGAAATGACACTACTCCTGGTGTTCCAGATGTGCTGTATTATTTGCCAGAAGGAAGAGGTGGGAAGCCCGATTTGCTACACTCTGTGCCTGACGATAAAATAAGTTATGTCGAAAGCCATCTGATCGAGAAGCAAGAAGCTAATGAACATTTTGAGTACTTTCAATATGTTATGGATTCTCTTGACCTTGAAAAGCCTACTCACTGGAGAGAAGGCCTGCAACTGTACCTGCAACTTGTGTCAGTATCAGTATCAGGTGCATGATTAGTTATCAAAAATAGCGATAACACCTATAATTGCTATTCATGGTCTTTGTTTGTTTTTTTGTTTTGTTTTTCAATTGTCACAGCTAATTTTTTATTAATTCATGGTCTTTGTTGTGTGCATTGCTTAATGTAAATTCCAAAATTTGAGTTGTACTTTATTTGACTGTCTGCGATGTAACTTCCAAAAAGCCTCACTTTTGCACCCTGAAGCCTGGCTTGTGCAACAATTGGCAATTAAGAATACTCTGGTACCAACTTTATAATTGTGTCATACATTGCTTATCTCTAAGCAGAACTGAAAATGTTGAAAAATTTAATAGAACTACAACAGTCACATGTACAAGTACCTCTGCTTAAAAGTGGAAAGATCATCATGACTTTGCTATATTGATGCATACCACAAAATGAGTGTTTATTACTTCTTTTGGAACACAACATTAAATTAGTAGTTACTTAAACAACGTCAGTAAATTATTAATCCTTTGGAAATGGGGCGTCAGGTACTTTGTTCTTGTGAAACACAACAGGCTTACAACGTACACCAAAAGGAACTGCATTATGGGGAGTAAACTGAATCTTGAGACCTGAAATCCTTTTTCTATCCAAAACACTTATGTGCTTTCAAATGTATCCAGATTTCGGCATTTCTAGTTAGTTTTAAGTTACCATAGCGACAATATGACCTGCTTAAAACACCCTTAATTATAGTTTTAAGTGCTTATAACTCGAAAACGATCTCGGCGACCCCCCATTTTTTATTATCGAATTGTAATTAACATGTTAAGATGCAACTTTTTGCAAAGTTTAAAAAAATTCTACGGAGGGGGTTCAGAGCCACCTTAAATTAATTTAAGTCATTTCCACAGTTTCTCATTTGTCCAATATTTATTGTCACAAGTTCATCAGGATTGATCTTAACTTTCTTTTTGGGGCAAATGACTTCGTTTTTGGCTTTCCTTGAAGTAATACAGGCTTTCCAAAGGATGTTTTGAGAATACTAGGGCCTGCTTCTTAACCAGACAAAGGGCACTGAGGTGGTGAACCACATTTCCAGCAAAACTTTACACCACTTCTTTGTTTTGCACAACAAGAAGTACAAAACCTATATAGAGCAGGAAAAATACATATCGAGTGACATAGCGTCCACTAAACAGTATACATTCAGGTACAGAAGATGCAAGTAGAGAGAGACTGGAAGCCGGAAGTAAGATAAAGTAAGTTCTGCCGTGGCAAATTAAGTTTTGCCGTGAAAAAGTAAGTTTTGCCGTGAAAAAGTACGTTTTGCCGTGGAAAAGTAAGTTTTGCCGTGGAAAAGTAAGTTTTGCTGTGGAAAAGTAAGTTTTACCGTGGCAGATATGGGCCACCGTAATTTTGGGGGTCAAAACTGTTTTGATGAACGTTAATGTCCATCACAGTCGGATGTGTAGTTTTCAGGAAAAACGACCTTCACTCAACGCGTCCGTTTATTCAACTGCCAAACCATACAACGGGAATGTAACACGCTTATGTAGTAAAACTGATTTACATAACTCACACACATTCCATCGCACATTCCACACGCATGCACACACGCTCGTTCCACACCTCCCTTTGCAAGTTAAATACACGCAATTTCAGCGAAGCGAATAACAAAGAAAGTGAAAACAAACAAAACAGTTCATTTGCAGTCCATTAGTCAATGCCTTATTACTAGGCCACAAAGTCTCTGAATTTTGGATTTGGTTTAACCGTCCTTCCATATCTCGTAACATATCCCTCTGGACCACTGGGTCTTGTTGGAGTCTTCACGGGAGACCTCTCAGGTGGGACACCAGGTCCGGTTTGTGTGTTCACGGGAGACTGCTCACGTGGAGACTGGGAACTAGGTGGAGACTGCTCAGGTGGAGACTGGGTACTAGGTTGTACCACACGGGAAGGAGGAACATAAGGTGCGTCGTCATCGGTCACTGTAGGGCAGGTAAGTTTAGCAGGAGCCGGTTCTGGAACAGACAGGAGATGTCTTCTGTTTCTACGGTACTGCTTTCCTTCAGCTTCCACAATGTACGACCGTGGCTGCGGAGCCGGTTGCTTGACAACGCCCACTTTCCGGTACCCTCTATCGGTTTGAAGTCGCACGACTTGCTGTGAACGGAGAGGTTGAAGAGATTTGGCATGCTGATCGTGATATGACTTTTGCTGTTGGCGTTTAAGCTTCAAACGAGAGGAGACGTTCCTGGTGTTGAGTGCTTTCGGAATAAGGAGTTTCTTCGCAACAGGAAGAACACATCTGGTACGCCTCGACATCAACCTCTGAGCAGGAGAGCCTAGGACGTGATCCCTTGGAACATTCCTGAGGTTAAGAAGGCCAAGCAAGGGGTCTGAGCCATCTCTCTTACATTTCTCAAGCAGGCTCTTGGCTTCTTTGACTGCATTCTCCGCGAAACCATTGGACTGAGGAAAGTAGGGGCTGCTAGTAACATGCTCGAAGCTCCATTCACTGGCAAAGCTTTTGAATTCCCTACTTGCGAACTGTGGACCATTGTCCGTTAGCAGCTTGGATGGAACGCCATGAACGGCGAAATGTTGTTTCATCTTCATGATCACGCTTCCAGACGATAAGTCGCTGAGAGTGCTCATCTCAAACCAACCGGAGTAGGAGTCAACGAGTATCAGATACTGCAGTCCACTCCAGTCGAATATGTCTGCGCTCACAAAGGACCAAGGGAGGTCTGGAACCGGGTGAATGAGAAGCGGTTCCTTCTGCTGGTGGGGTCGAGCACTGTTGCAAGGCTGACACGACGCCACGTCAGAATCTATATCGAGCATCAAAGAAGGCCAATACACGGTTTCTCTTGCTCTCCTCTTTGTAGCATCTATTCCAGGATGCCCCTTGTGGAGTTGCCTAAGGTACTCCTCACGCAAGGTCTGTGGAACCACAACTCTCAGGCCTTTCAAGATGACTCCTTGGTCCACGATAAGCTCATCTCTGATTGGAAAGTAAGGCTGTACCTCTGGGGGTACACTCTTGGATTTTGCAGGCCAGCCATTAGAAATGAAATGGGTCACTTTCTGCATCACAGGATCTGCAAAAGTGTGTTTCTGAAGCTCAGCCATACGCACTGGAGAAATTGATGTAAGGGACAGGATGTCGACCTGCTCATCAGCGTCTGGATCAGATTTCTCATCAATGTAGGAGCGTGACAACGTGTCTGCGACGTACAGTTCAGTTCCTTTCTTGTAGATAAACTTCAAATCATATTTCTGAAGCTGCAAAAGCATGCGCTGAAGACGAGCGGGAGCTAAATGAAGAGGCTTGTTTACGATTGCTGTAAGGGGCTTGTGATCGGTCTCGATAGTAGCTTGCCGACCATAGATGAAATCATGGAATTTTCTGCATGCATATGTGGCAGAAAGCAGCTCCTTCTCGATTTGCGCGTATCGAGTTTCCGCCTCCGTTAGGGCTCGTGAAGCATAGGCCACAGGGAAACCATCCTGTAGGCACGCAGCACCAAGACCACTCTTTGAGGCATCGACAGACAGCGTGACAGGCTTTGAGGGGTCGAAGTACCTCAGGACCGGAGGTTGGGAGATGTCTGCCTTGAGTGCGTCGAAAGCTTGTTGCTGTACTGGCTCCCAACTCCAGTGAACGTCATTCCGCAGCAATTCGCGTAGCGGCGCTGTCTTCTCACTGAAGTTGCTAATGAACTTGTGGAGATAATTGGTCATGCCAAGAAATCGACGCAGTGCTTCTGGCCCATCCGGTGTTGGCATTTCTTTAATGGCTGCAACTTTGGCTTCATCGGGCTTGAGACTGCCATTTGTGAACTGATGCCCAACGTAGGATACTTGGTTAAGGCGAAACTTGCATTTCTTGGGAGCTAGTTTCATGCCGACTTCTCGCGCTCTTGTTAGCACCTTCTTCAAGTTAACATCATGGTCTGCTGTTCCCTCGCCCCATACTAACAGGTCATCATCGATGATGGCACAGGGATACCCAGCAAACAGCTCTTCCATCGCGCGCTGGAAGACTTCAGAGGCAGATGTGATTCCAAACGGCATGCGCAGAAAGCGGAATCTTCCAAATGGTGTGCTGGAGGTTGTGAGTAGTGAAGATTCGTGATCAAGCTTTATTTGCCAGAAACCACTTCTCGCGTCAAGGGTGGAGAACACTGTGGCATTGGGCATACGCGATGCAACATCTTCAATCGTCCTCATAGGATGATGGGGTCGTTTGAGGGCTTTATTTAGATCCCTCGGATCGATGCAGATGCGAATACTGCCATCTTTCTTCTTCGCTGCTACCATTTGTGAGACCCACTCAGTTGGTTCGGACACGGGTGTGATCGCTCCAATCTTGACCATCCTATCAAGCTCTCTTTTAACACTCTCCTCCATTGCGAGGGGTATTCTGCGCGGTGGTCTGATCACAGGGGTTACGTTGGCATCAAGCCTCATTTTGTAAACGACGGGTATATTGCCAAGATCGCCTTCAAATAGGTCTTTGTACCCATCAAGTATTGCTGCGCGGAAGGCATCGGTGGTATCAACCTCATGGACCTCACTGTGCAACTGAATGAGATTCAGGCTTAGAGAGTCCATTAGAGCAAGCAGTGGTGTGACTGGTTTGTCGATGACGTGAAATTCCAGGTTACGGGATATAGACGGTAGACGAACTTCTAGATTCACACTGCCCAGGGTAGTTAACGTGTCTCCGCCATAGGCAACCAACTGCACTGCTTTCGTCTTGTCAATCTTTTCATTGTGGCTGATCCTTCTGAATATATCGAGTGTGATCACATTACATTTAGCGCCAGTGTCAATTTTAATTTCAACTGGTTGGCCGTTAATTTCCATTGTGCAGTAGATTTCACTCTTCTTTCCTGGCTTGAATGTAATCGCGTCGATAACAAATAAATCCTCATCTTGTCCGATAGGATCTTGCGGATCGACCGTTTGGACAGAACGCCTGGGACGCCGTCGACGACCTCGAATGCTGGAACGCCCGCCATCACGTTTAGAACGGCATACTTTTTCGAAATGATTGGGCTTTCCGCAATGAAGACATTTCTTGCCAAATGCTGGACATGATTTCTGCTTGGCTGCATGGTTGCCACCACAATTCCTACAATTTTCGATACCAGATTTGGAATCTTTCTTCGATGAACCTCCTCTGTCGAGACCGTGGACCTCTTCCTTTGGATCGCTGACTTGGTTCGACGAGAGCTCGGTATTGTTTTTGTCTGATAACTCGTTGGCAATGCCAATGTCAATAGCACGATCGAGTGTGAGATCCCGTTCTTTTAAGAGTTGCTTTCGAACGTGCCGAGAGCTGACACCACATACAATTTTATCACGAATTAGCTCATCCTTCAAAATGCCGTACTCGCATGTATTTGCTAGGATTCTGAGATCAGCTACAAATGACTGAAACGATTCGCCTTCTTTCTGGATTCGGGTGTTAAATTTATGCCTTTCCATAATAACATTTCCACGAGGGTCGCAGATTTCAGCAAATTTTCTTTTCAGAACTTCAATACTCTCGCGAGATTCTGCTTGGACTCGAACGGTTCCATCTTCGTTCAGCACAGCGGGAGCGTAAACAAAAGATTTCTCCTTTTCAATCGCTTCTCTTCCCGCCAAATTCAAGAAGATGTACGCTTTAGTTCTGTCGTCCTTTTCTCCGTGAGCGGCGGCGATGAATATTTCCACCTCTTGGGCGAAATGTTTCCAATAGGCCTTATCACGGTTTTCGACGCCATCTTGACGGGTAGGCAAAGCGGTCCGAAATTGCAATGTTTGTATGGGAATTCAATGGCAAATAACTTCTTCCAAAATTGAATTTTTCCAAATTTGTGAATCAAAACGTTAAAATACTAGATAAAAGATTGTATTCACCGAGTTTGAAGGATGTAGCTTCCCCATAAGTCGCTGAACTAATTTTTTTTAATTTTCCATACATTTGTCTGTAAATTTTTTTTCCCGCGAACCGCGTCTAGACGTTTGTCTACCCAGCCAAATTTACAGACAAATGTATTGAAAATTAGAAAAATTAACTGAGCGTCTTCTAATCAAGCTACATCCTTCAAACTTGGTGAATAAAATCTTCTACCAAGTATTTTAACGTTGCGATTCATAAATTGTGTAAAATTCAATTTTGGAAGAAGTTATTTGCTATCGGAATCCCATACAAACACTGTAATTTCTGACCGCTTTGCCTACCCGTCAAGATGGCGTCGAAAACCGTGATAAGGCCTATTTAGCGCGACATTACCCTCGAAGCACAACTGTTCGGGTTTTCGGAGACCATCTGCCATAATCCAGGCTGTTAGACTGTCAGAGAGAAACCAGGCGATGCGGATTTTTTAACTCCTGACACCATGTAGTTTTCAGGAAAAACGACCTTCACTCAACGCGTCCGTTTATTCAACTGCCAAACCATACAACGGGAATGTAACACGCTTATGTAGTAAAACTGATTTACATAACTCACACACATTCCATCGCACATTCCACACGCATGCACACACGCTCGTTCCACAGGATGTATCGTAATATGCTAGCACAAAAGAAATTTGGCAAGAAAATACTTTAGGAAATAGGTAACTAGAGTATTGAAAAATGTTGAAATTTCACAGAGGAAAAAATTCTAGATATTCCAGTTATCCTTCAAGGGAAATTAAAAATCTCTCTTTTAAAAAAACTACTTGCGTGACTCGTGACATACGTGTTTCTGTTTAGCCGCCATTTTGGACTGAAATCTGGAGAACCTTCATGGTGCAGAGATCGCAATAATTGGAGATAGAGACGTAGTATACTAAGTCTAAAATGTCTGTCATCGAGTATAACAGTTTACTGTTTCTAATAAGCAAGAGACTTGACGAGCTGAAGTTACGCGATAGTTTACTGTTTATGTGTAGAGAGAAGATTGCCCCTGGAAGCGAAAACAACAATGTGCTTTCGCTGTTCAAAGAACTGGAAGAGAAGAATCATCTTGGACCTGATCGTCTGGAGGATATGAAAGAGCTATTGAAGGCTGTCAGAGAATGGCCTCTTTTTGGAAAGGTTAAACAATTCGAGGCAAAAAGGAAGGAATACAAGGACTTGCTTAACAAAATTATTCTCGAACTAGACGAGTTAAATGATGTAGAACTACTCGTCGCCGTTTGCAGGGAAGAGATATCTGAAGAAAGTGAACGCCAAATCCAGGATGTTCGCTCTCTGTTTAAAGAGCTAGAAAACAAAAACTATTTAGCAATTGACCGTCTGGATATCTTGAAGAAGATTCTGACTGGAATGGAGCGGATTGATCTTCTCAAGGAAGTGAACGAGTTTGTAGATCGAAGGAACAGTGAAGACGAGTTTGAAAGGAAGAAAGGTAATGGTTTATTTTATTTTTTCTTCATACATAGCAGCAGTCGTAGAAGCAGATTCCACAAGACAAGGGACAAAAACCCTGGGTGGATTAATATCCAGTTAACATACTTGTGAGAGACTTCAAGGAATTACATTTATATTTCTGTTCATCATATCAACAAAACATGTCCGTGAAGTCATCTAATTAAGATTCATAAATTGTCGCAGTGAGCTGTAGGTTTGGATTCATTTTAAACACAGCAAATTCATTTGCTGCGTTCACGTCGGCTAATAACAAAACACGTTTGCTGCCCCTTACGTTTGACCTGCTGTCAATATTACATTACTTCTGATTATTTTGACGAGGTGTTTTCTTTTCCATTTGAATGAACGTCGCACCCCTTTTACTCAAATATTCACATGCAACACCATGTTCAGCCAAGTGAAGCCATACCCCAGTTGAAGAAGAGATAGGATTCTGGTTGTAAAATATAGAAGTGCAGAAACACGGAACATGGCAGACGTGGTTGGGATGGAAAGGGAACGAAAAGGACCACTCTAGGCAGCGAACAAAAGGGGACAAACTACGGGTACGAGTGGATGTAGCATCGTGTGTAAAATTTAACTTAGTATCAGAAATTAAAAGAAGTCTTGCACCCTACATCAACCTTACATATTGTATCCCCAAGTCTCCTACCCTGTTGTCTCTGGGGAAAGAATAGCACACGAACGTAATAGCATCGTGATACTGGCTTTTGAGCGTCAATTCAAGAGTCATAAAGCCTCAATAAAATCAGTATAGTCTTCGTCTGTCTAACATCATGTCTGCCTTTATATTTAAGCCCAAACATCTGCTGTTCTGTCATCTGTTGGAGCCCAAGCATCTGCTGTTCTGTCATCTGTTGGAGCCCAAGCATCTGCTGTTCTGTCATCTGTTGGAAATACGTTGAAAGGAGGTAAGCTATTAAGAGTTGTTCTTCGTGGCTTGGCTTTTAGGCTTTCGGTCTGTTGCAGGTTTTGTTTTCTATTTTCCTCCAATCTGTGTCAGGTGGATCAGTTAGGATTAAAGAAAAGCACATTTCAGATTTTAATAATTGTTGCGCAGCAAGCGAAGCGAGCGAACAGCAATATAATTGCTGCGCAGCGAGCGTAGCGAGCGAGCAGCAATATAAACAGGATTTAAGAAGAATATGGAGAAGGGGATACGAATTCTCGAATTCATCACTTTTTACCAGAATGCATTGCATTTAACACGAACAACATGAGGATGTCACACCGTCGAGCCGTCGTCTTAATTCGCGTAGATTTCAGTGAGAAAGATTAGTGGTTTGTTTTTCTCTGATTTACCTGTGAAACGATGTGAAGGAGATCGTGCTTGACTTTCACAACTCTTGCTTTTGTCTTTAATGCAGTAAGTGAAAGTTTGTGAATCTGGATGATTAAATGTGACAACTTAATTTTAACTTCTTCATTTCTTAGCAGTCTCGCCTCCTTGGTCGAATTCGTAAATGAAGAGAAATTCGTCGTTACTAAAGCTTGTAGAATAATTTTAAAAAAAACGAAAACCGTACAACACGCTAATTTCTAAGGTTGATGTGTATCGTTTTATGTCCAAGCATAGTTCAGATCACTATGTGCTTTTTTGTAACAGCTCGCCATCGATGCGTCATTATGCATGAAGTTGATGCATACAAGGCAGTTACACAGTACAATTTGACACTACTTTGAGAAATAAATGTTACTGCAAGTCTTGGAAAGCGCAGATAGATAAATCACTGCGTAAAATATGTCACTATCAACAGAATGTGCCGCAGCATTACTATCTATTAGATACCCTAGTCAGGATTTAAGAAGAATATATAGAAGGGGATGCGAATTCTCGAATTCATCTTTTTACCAGATTGTACTGCATTTAACCAGAATGCACTACGTCACTTTTTACCAGAGTGCATTGCGCCACGAACAACACGAGGATGTCACAGCATCGGGCCGTCGTCTTTTTTTCGCGTAGATTCCCTAATGAGAAAGGTTATTGGTTTGTTTTGCTCTGATTTACCTGTGAAACGATGTGAAGGAGATCGTGCTTTACCTTTTGTTCTCAATGCAGTATGTGAGAGTTTGTAAATCTGGATGATTGATCGTGACATCTTAATTTTAACTTTGGTATATCATTTCTTAGCAGTCTCGCCCCCTTGGTCAAATTCGTAAATGAAGAGAAATCGTCATTACTAAAGCTTGTAGAATAATTAAAAAACGAAAACCGTACAGCATGCTAATTTCATACATGCTGCGATCTATTCCTTTTCATCCAAACATGAATTTAAAGTGCCCCTGTGACAAAAAAATAATTATTTTTTTTTTCCTTTGGATTTCAAAACTATGTTAACTAAACAAGGCACTAAGTGACCCAAGTTTTAATCCTGGATTTAAAAAAGGCACCTGTTTATTTTAACTGGAACTTTCCTATTTAATGATCCGCCACTACTAAATTTAAGTTCTTGAGAGAGCTGGATCGAGGAGAAAATGACATCAAAGGCTCACTAGTTTAAGAATGCAATGCGTGTGTACGCAGCAGAATTAATATGCAGCACGGGAGTTTTGGGCTTTCACACTTTTAAACTCGCACTTTGCATACATAATAAGCTGCGTTCACACGCTGAAAATTTTACGCTGCTGAGCCTTTGACATCACTTTTCCCGGATCCAACCCTCTGAGGTCAAATCGGTCAGGTTTGAACGTGAGTGATAGCGGATCGTGAAATCCAAAACTTACACTCAAAGTAAACGGCCTTTGGATAAAAATGAAAGATCAGAATTTTGCCAGTCAAGTGTTAAGCAGACACACTTTCAGAATCTCAAGAAAAAAAGGAAGTGATTTTTTTGATCACAGGGGCACTTTAAGCTAAAGCGTTAGCATTTTCACACATGGCGATGGACGCGTCCTGGGCACAATCTGTTAACATTCTAGAGACATTTAATGCGTACCAGTACAGAATTTATAAGTTAGAGTTCTGCTCCTACAATTTCCACATGTATCGATTTTCGCGATCTGATAAAGGGGAGGTTGATGTGTATCGTTTTTTGTCCAAACATAGTTCAGATCACTATGTGCTTTTTTGTCACGATCCCTTGTCACACCTCGCCATCGATGCGTCATCATGCATCAAGTTGATGCATACAAGGACAGATTTTAAGTTACACGGCAGCACAATTTGACACTACTTTGAGAAATAAATATTACTGTAAGTCTTGGAACGCGCAGATAGATAAATCACTGCGTAAAATATGTCACTGTCAACAGAATGTGCCGCAGCATACTATCTTTTAGATACCCTAGCCATAACTGAGGCAAAATCTTTTCACTGTGTATCAATGATCTACTGAGCCCAACCTAGTAAATTTCTGTTCCTCTTTTTTTCCAAAGTGCTGAACATAAAGACGGTCTTCAAAGTGGTTGCGGGTGCTATAAATATTTTTTCTGCCATGGAAGTCTTGAATCGTTGGTCCACGTTTGACGAGCTAGTCACCGCCGTTAATAGATGCGTTCTTCCTGCTGGCACCAGTCTGGTTAATCTAGCTGACGGCTGTTTGTGCCTCACAGTTCAAGCTGAAACTCTATCGGCTCTTACTGCTTTGTGGAATTTATACGAGGCTGGGACGCTCGCAAAGCGCCTGTACAGCTTCTTTATCACTTACATGGTAAGAGAACGTACAGGTGGAGAAAACGTGGAAGTGAATGTGACCATCGAGAAACAGGAATACGAGAAAGCCTGTCTCGAGTTGATCAATGAAGCGCAAGGTAACTTTGTCAACTTGTACTCGCTCTTTCAAAGTAACTTATGTTCCTCGTAATATTTGTTAGGAGCAGTGTTAGCGCTCTCAGCACTCTTCTTTGCCTGAAAACAAGGATGAGTGAACAGCGGTGTTGAAAATAAGAAGTAGTATACTCAATCAAAGGCGCTAAATCCCATGCACACGCGCATGAGAAAAAGTTGAAAGACAATTAGACATTAATTTCGGACTCAAACCTTAGACATCTAACCAAACAAAATGCGGGGGAACGATCTAAACTGGACCAAGAACCTCAGCGTAAGTAATAAGCACGGGTGAAGCAAAGACACTACACCATAGTCTTAGCTAAGTGGTAACTTACCGCTTCGCCAAGACTTCTGACGAGGCGTGTAATTTCTTTGTCCAAAGTTGTTTTCTTTTGCTGCGTCGTGAGTTTGTTATTCAGTCCTTTTTGTGCACTGCACAGGATGTGATTTACCGAGTTTGAGTGAAATTTTATGTATTATTTTCTCGGCCCTTCTGACGTGAACCTCTAGCCCTTATAAAAGAGCAAGTCAAGAAAAAATGAAAATACCAGATTAAAAATAAATAAAAAATAAATTCGATTGAGTTAGAAAAGTGTAGTGAGAAAAATGCAAGAAGATAAAGTGGAGAACAAATCACGCATCAAGAATAGAGCAGTAAAACATAACTGAACAGAAACAAAACAAAGCTGGTTAAGAATTTTGAATATCGTTTTGCTGCGAGAATTTTAAACTAAGCCGTTCTTGCACCCGTTTAGCGGCATTTCGTGAAGTAATAGTATATTTTTAAATTTATAGCAATCTTTTTTATTACTGTCATTTTAGAAGCTGCGATCACTGGCGACAGGAAACGAATCCGGAGAAACTCTGATTCAGCGGTGTATTTCAGGGAGGCAGAATTGGAGGCGGGCCCTAATCGTGAGAAAATGGCAGCGTTCTTTGAACAAACACGTAAAAGGTGGAAAGGTGAGAATAGCGTTATTGAAAAAAAAAACATCACTATTGTCCCAGTAGTTTACATTGTGGCCCTCACTGTAAACAAACAAATATTGCAAAGGTGAACACTTGTTAAAAATACCAACTGGTCGGAGGTTGACCAGTTGGCTGTCAGTACAAAGCGTGAAGGAGTTGAATTCGAGACCACACAAATCCATTTAGTGGCAGTGAGGAGGTAAAAATAATTCCACCTAGCAATCACTTTTGGAGAGAATGGATGAGTGGTGTTACAAGGCAAAGGTATGTTTGATGTGCGTTTCATCACAATTCCTCCTTATTTTCCTTCCACTTGATTTCTCTGCCGTTTCTCTGCTCCAGGTTTCTTGTCATCTGAAAATGTCGCCATACGTTTGCGCTGCAAGGTCCTGACTTGAAAGTTAACTTTTCCCTGATTATCATTCTCTCATTAACTCTTCTCCAATCTTATAAAGATATATATCACATATGAAGAATAAAGATCGTTAAGCAGTGGCAACGAGCTTCTGAAATATTTTTTTCTGTCTTAAATTACAAAGCAGATAAAGCGGAAGAGATGGAAGAAGGAAGTGACGAACAGGAAATATCTCGACGCCTCAACACTAAATTAATGAATCCATCCATCCAAACAGGCGGTAAATTTCATTCAACCATATTTATACTGAAAGGAAGTACGGCGGCAGCACTTAGTGGGCTAGACTCTGGGTTAAGAGCCAGTCGGGTTTCATCCCCGGGAGGGATCATTCTCTTGTTTTCTTGGGCAAGGTGCATCTCTCTCACAGTGACTCTCTCCACCGGCGGATTGTCAGTACACTCTGACAAAAATGGTGAGACTACCCTGCCCTTCGTATAATCTGATGTACATAGCTATAGAAAGAGACACTGCAAAGACTTAAAACCTCCATTTTTCTGCGCATCCACAGATCATAGACTGTTTTTTTTTTTTTTTTTGCGCTACCATAACATATGCTGGTTTAAGTAATGGAAGGAAAAGTTGTAAGACAATTAAGGAGTTTTAAAGATTAGTTAGGAGAGACCTCATTTAGCAACTGAAATGTTGATAGCTATGTTCCCTATTTTAAAGCGTGTCGTTTTCTTAAAGAAAATGCGTTATTAGTACTAGTGTAAATTAAGGATAAAGTAACCTAGCCAGGTGTCCTTACCCCTTTAACACCTAAATTTTCACAGAACAAATGCCTTTTTTAACCTTTTAATTAGTTTTTTGGCTGCCATGACGCTAAATGGGCCTTAGTTTTGCTGAAAAAGCTATATTGTTATCAAAAAGAAGATTACGTTCAAAAACGTGCAATGTTTTAATTTGGCGCATGCGCATAAGCCATTTTCGTTTTTGATTGCCCGTTCCGAATTTTCTTGCCCCTTGCCTTTCTCGGCGCTTTTACTCTTGCTACCTTTTGCGTTTCATATTCCGAGTCTGGCTGCTGTAAAAAGTTGGGTGTTAATTATAGCCAAATGGGACCTTGATCAATTATAGGTATTATGGACCATTTAAGCACCATTTTTTAACCAAACAGATAACGTTGTTTTTCAATTTGCTACGTTAGAATGCCGTCGAATTATAAATGCCTATTGTTCTCAGGACATTGTTTTCTTTTGCTGCGTCGTGAGTTTGTTATTCAGTCCTTTTTGTGCACTGCACAGGATGTGATTTACCGAGTTTGAGTGAAATTTTATGTATTATTTTCACGGCCCTTCTGACGTGAACCTCTAGCCCTTATAAAAGAACAAGTCAAGAAAAAATGAAAATACCAGATTAAAAATAAATAAAAATGAATAAAAAATAAATTCGATTGAGTTAAAAAAGTGTAGTGAGAAAAATGCAAGAAGATAAAGTGGAGAACAAATCACGCATCAAGAATAGAGCAGTAAAACATAACTGAACAGAAACAAAACAAAGCTGGTTAAGAATTTTGAATATCGTTTTGCTGCGAGAATTTTAAACTAAGCCGTTCTTGCACCCGTTTAGCGGCATTTCGTGAAGTAATAGTATATTTTTAAATTTATAGCAATCTTTTTTATTACTGTCATTTTAGAAGCTGCGATCACTGGCGACAGGAAACGAATCCGGAGAAACTCTGATTCAGCTGTGTATTTCAGGGAGGCAGAATTGGAGGGCCCTAATCGTGAGAAAATGGCAGCGTTCTTTGAACAAACACGTAAAAGGTGGAAAGGTGAGAATAGCGTTATTGAAAAAAAAAAACATCACTATTGTCCCAGTAGTTTACATTGTGGCCCTCACTGTAAACAAACAAATATTGCAAAGGTGAACACTTGTTAAAAATACCAACTGGTCGGAGGTTGACCAGTTGGCTGTCAGTACAAAGCGTGAAGGAGTTGAATTCGAGACCACACAAATCCATTTAGTGGCAGTGAGGAGGTAAAAATAATTCCACCTAGCAATCACTTTTGGAGAGAATGGATGAGTGGTGTTACAAGGCAAAGGTATGTTTGATGTGCGTTTCATCACAATTCCTCCTTATTTTCCTTCCACTTGATTTCTCTGCCGTTTCTCTGCTCCAGGTTTCTTGTCATCTGAAAATGTCGCCATACGTTTGCGCTGCAAGGTCCTGACTTGAAAGTTAACTTTTCCCTGATTATTATTCTCTCATTAACTCTTCTCCAATCTTATAAAGATATATATCACATATGAAGAATAAAGATCGTTAAGCAGTGGCAACGAGCTTCTGAAAGATTTTTTTCTGTCTTAAATTACAAAGCAGATAAAGCGGAAGAGATGGAAGAAGGAAGTGACGAACAGGAAATATCTCGACGCCTCAACACTAAATTAATGAATCCATCCATCCAAACAGGCGGTAAATTTCATTCAACCATATTTATACTGAAAGGAAGTACGGCGGCAGCACTTAGTGGGCTAGACTCTGGGTTAAGAGCCAGTCGGGTTTCATCCCCGGGAGGGATCATTCTCTTGTTTTCTTGGGCAAGGTGCATCTCTCTCACAGTGACTCTCTCCACCGGCGAATAGTCAGTACACTCTGACAAAAATGGTGAGACTACCCTGCCCTTCGTATAATCTGATGTACATAGCTATAGAAAGAGACACTGCAAAGACTTAAAACCTCCATTTTTCTGCGCATCCACAGATCATAGTTGGTTTGATTTTTGCGCTACCATAACATATGCTGGTTTAAGTAATGGAAGGAAAAGTTGTTAGGCAATTAAGGAATTAAAGAGCTTAAAGATTCGTTAGAAGAGAACTCATTTAGTAAGTGAAATTTTGATAGCTATGTTCCCTATTTTAAAGCGTGTCGTTTTCTTAAAGAAAATGCGTTATTAGTACTAGTGTAAATTAAGGATAAAGTAACCTAGCCAGTTGTCCTTACCCCTTTAACACCTAAATTTTCACAGAAAAATGTCTTTTTTAACCTTTTAATTGGTTTTTTGGCTGCCATGACGCTAAATGGGCCTTAGTTTTGCTGAAAAAGCTATATTGTTATCAAAAAAGAGATTAGGTACAAAAAGGTGCAATATTTTAATTTGGCGCATGCGCATAAGCCATTTTCGTTTTTCATTGCCCGTTCTGAATTTTCTTGCCCCTTTCCTTTCTCTTACTCTTGGTTTTTCTGAATGGGTATTGTTAGTTTTGACAGCCATTGTTATGCAGACGTCTGTTTAAGACAA
>OZ026596.1:33066921-33081921 GCA_964020085.1 Micromussa lordhowensis | reverse complement strand
AATTCGATTGGCTTAGTGGCCATGGTATATGAGCCATTATACCATGCCCTACAAATTGTTAGAGAATAAAAATGCAAGCTGGAGTGTAATGTATTAAGATACTCATTCGTTATTAAATTGCTAAGGGAAAAACTTGTTTTTGGTGTTGGGTAGTATAATCGTGTGATATTTTAGCGCATTTGAAAAGTGTTTCTTGATCCCTATTTCATTACTGCTAAAATTATACTCTCTCTTGGTGCTACATGTTGGGCTAGAGCTTATTCATACTCATCAAACACCATCAATTTAAGCTGTATTTAATCAGTCGCTCTGGCTAGGTTCTCTTGACGCTAAGTAGCGATAGTGAATTAAATCCGATGTATTAGTTTTTGGAAGCGCTCTTCCTGGAAATAACCTTTTGACTTTCTGTAACTTGTCAGGATTTTCTTGTGTAATTTTTTAGCCAAACTATATTCGTTTAGTAGTCCTTTTCGACTATCTAATTAAAATTCGTATCTTGTTGTGCTTCACACAAAAGCGCCAGGAAAAGCTTAATCACTACCATCAGGATTGAGGTGTTTGTATGTTTAAACTCAACCGCACGCAATACGGGATATTGACATGGAATAGGCGGGTCTGGTTTTGGAAAAGACCAACCCACCAAGCCTTTAATTATGCAATCAGTTCTTGTAACACTTACGTTGTAAGAAATATTTAACAACAACTTTTCTCTCTTAACGTAGTGTTATCCTAAACTTTTAATCGGTAAAAATCAAGATTGTGACTTTTATATTATTCACGTTGCTTTGTTTGGGTAAACCACTTAGGAATAGTCGGTTAAAATCAAAGAAGAAAATCTTTTAGTCAAGCTTGATTTCTCGAAGGAAAATATGCTAAGTAGTCCGATGCGCAGTTGCAATAGAACCCTATGTGAACTGCGCATGACATTACGTAAGCGGTTGACAGTTTGACAGTGATTTGATGGATCATCTGGTTGACCCCATAAAAGAAACGTGAGAAGTGAATCTGTAGTAGTCGCCGTCTAATGTAGTTGAAGTAGTTGCAGTCTAAAAAAACAGAGTTGCAGTGAAAACAGAGTAACATTGTAACAATCATCGCTGGAAATAAAAGTGAGTAACCAAACACGAGTGTTGAAGTGACCGGCTAATTCCCCTTTAAAGCTGCTTTGACAAAATATGGTAAGTGTACGCGTCAGCACAACAGCTGAAATTCTGAAATATTTTTTCCGCGGAGAGAAACAATGGCGGCCGAAGAAAATCGTTTCGTTACTTACATTATCTCCTTTTCCGGTCAGAGAGAGGATTTTGCGAAATAAAACGTGGCAAGATTTTAGCGAAATTTGGTGGTTGTTTTTAATAAAACAATTATTCCACTCGCGCTTGTTGGATATGAGATGATTATAGCAAACTCGGCGCTATACGCTATATCTATCATCTCATATCCAACGCGCGCTCGTGGAATAATTGTTAAATATTCTTTAGGGAGTAGTTTTTGGTTTTTAGCCACACTTTGTAAGGCACACTCACACGGAATCTGTGTTATGATAATACACTTAATTAATGACTGGTCCCGAGAGGAACAGTTGTGTTTTCCCAAGAATCTCGATGTTTCCTCAGAGAGGTCGAGGGTAACATCGAGATTCCAAGGAAAACAAAACTAATTGTTCCAAAAAGGGCCAGTGATAAGTGTTTCAAACATACATACTTACAACCTTTATTTGTACACGATGAAAATATTTAAAGCTTACAAGCTTGTGGGGTCATGTACTAAATAAAAAGATACAAATGCTAAGAATAATTAAGAAGCTACAAATAAGGGATAAAAATCGTTCTTTGGTTTTATAAACTGAGTTGATAATGTAAATTGGCCACCGTAAAGAGATTCGAATGCTGACGTTTCGAGCGTTAGCCCTTCATCAGAGCGAATCGAATCTCTTTACGGTGGCCAATTCACATTATCAACTCAGTTGATAAAACCAAATTATCTTGTAATACTCCCCACCGACGCAGCATCACAGTTTCTTTAGAAACTTACCCCCTTTGTAACGATTTAAGTTTATTAAATTAAGCAATAGTTAAAAATAGGTAAAACTCTCAGATCTGTTGTTGATTATTTGTGGGGCTAAAACATTAAAATTAAAATCTCTAAACGTGTGACATTTAACGACGTTTTTCAAAAAGGATTTCACGTCTGTGCACTCCAGTATTGATCCTTTTGATACTCTGACGTTATCTAGCCGGATTTTGCAAATGAATATATGGGAGATCATATATTTGAACTGTCGAGAAAGATATGAAGACTTTAATTTCACAGCTGCTTAAGTTGTGTATATGACTGCGATGGTCATCTATGTCTTAATATCTTTCTCCGCAGTTCAAATATATGATATTTCATATATTCATTTGCATTCTTCGTCATCTACGGGAATATTACGAACTCACAATGTGACCAGCTCCCAAGTTGGCTTGATAGCTCAGTTGCTAGAGCACTGCACCGGTATCGCAGAAGCCCGTTCAGGCCTGAATTGTTTTCGTGCTTTAATTTCACATATGCTTAAGTTGTGTTTATAACTGCGATGATCACCTATGTCTTCATAGCTCGATATTAGTGTAAACTTTTTTAGTCAAGGAGAAGACAAAGTGACCTAGTTAGTGGGAGACTGGGCGAAATTTAGACTTAGGCCATTGCCACGTGTCCATAAATCAACCAATTGGAGTACACGTTAGAATAAACTTAACCCCAGACCAGACCTCAGATCATTTCCAACAAGGATCTGATTTTACAGTGCGAACAAGAGTGCAGTGGTACACCTTCATCATACAGAGACGACGACGATGGATAGGTCATGTCATCAGGAGGGAGAGAGACTCGGTTTCTAGGACGGTACTCCATCGGACAACGGAGGACAGGTTCAAATACATGGCGACGCCCTGTCGAGACAGAGATGAGAGGCTTGGGACACAGCTGGAGCGCTCCATCCAAAAGCTGGTCGGAGACAGACAGCTGTGGAGGTAATTTGTTGCTGCCCTGTGCGCCAGTGGGCATGACGATCACTTAATGGCCAGCTATATAACAAGTTCAATTGTTATTAAGAGGAAAATTTGAGAACGCTACATTTTTAGTGTGGATCCTTTCGATCGTGATGTCGGTTTTCTCGGGATTTACTACCCTGAAGTTTTTTTTGGTACTTTTGGCTGGCCGTTTCTTTTGAATCTATGTGGAAATTAACTCCTCGTGATACATTTACATTCCCACATTCATTGGTAAAAAAAGCGTATTAAAACGGCTTTGGTAGCCATTTTTGCACAGTCAAAAATGATCAAACAACTCTCTTGACCCAGAGACGAAAATTTCGATTGCGAAAGTATATTTTTTTTGTACATGTCGCACATTGACAAACAAGAAAGGATGAAGAATAAAGTTGATTGACGTGTTCGGGGCATGATAATTCAAACAAAAGGAGTCTCTTAGGAACAAATGACGCAACCTCGAGACGTTTACTTAGGCATCAATGCATAAGTCAAAAGCTGGAACAAATTAGCATGCTAAAGCTCGCAGTAATCCCTAAAATATTCAGATGAACAAGGAAACGTTTGTTCAACTTTGCAGACAATCGTTGTTTGAAGAGTCGAGGCTCTACTTGACCAGTTGCACGTTCCTGAATGCATACGTCTCGGCAAAAACTAGGTTGAAGAGCCCCTGCTGTTTAAATGAACGTCTCTTCAATACCCTGAGCATTTCTTTTGATGAACGATTGGAAAACGTCTGGCATAAGTGCTTCTCTTACGCTATGAAATTCCCTGCCTTGGCTAGAGAGACAACCAGCCATGACAGTTAACTAAGGTGAGTGAAACGCTTAGATAGAATTACATCCTTTGGTTGCTCTGAATCTGATTCATGCTTTGTTATGAGTTTTGCCGCATTCACTGCCAGGATTAAGACAAACTTCAAAACAGCACGTTAAGCTTTCAGACTCTGTTCAGTCCCCTAAGTAGGTATCACTTAAGCGTGGCGGACAATACTTTGCCGACACAAGTATTCTTGAGATCACAAAGTGAATAACAAATTTGACCCCTTTGCCTCGCCTTGCAGTATTTCAGACAAATCAATATACTGCAATTGCCTCTAGAAGGACTCTGGAAAGACAACTTTAATTCTGGAATTTTCAATCCATGAATCAATATGATCTAGTTGCGTAGTCGTTTGTCAAGTTGACAGAAAATAACATTTCCCGGTTTTTGAAGTGTCCCGCCATTTCCTCCCGTGTCTAGGGTAATCAGGTTAATTAGACACACTTCCTGCCTGAGTAATGCAATTTGTAGCTTTCCGCATGTGGGTTGTTGATTAGTTACCAAATGCAGTCATTTTCACCCTGTTAGGCGAAAATTCTTTCCTTTTAATTTGCTTAGAAGTTTTGAAATGAGCAGCTGGACTTGTTGAACGTCTTTTCGAGGCAAGAAATTAAGATACAGCTTTAGAATGGAGAAGGTTGTCACAGAACTAAGAATAGGTTAAGGTCCTCTAAACATCTTAAAGGCAAACCGGCTCCAAAAATCAGCTTACAGTCGTATTTTTCAAAAGTGTGTTTTATTCCTTACAACCCACACGTCTCCGTTTGTTTGCATTGTTCTCTCCCAATATTCAAATCAATTTAACCCTGTTATCACCTCTGCGCAAACGGCCTTTTATAAAGCAATGTTACAGGCGCTCGAGTTACTATTGTACAAGAATAGTGTTGGCAAATCAAAGAATAATCTATATCATTATAATTCATTTTCGGTCTCTTTAACATGTAATTCTTTGCCAAGAAAATTAGACAATCAAGGCCTGCGTTCATTGACATAGTAAAAGTAAACAGACGTATTTTGCGCCTTAAAAACATTTACAATCGTTACTTGTAGTGTTTCTTTCGTCTCGGTGAAACCAGCTTTTACTTTGTTTGTTTCGTCAAAACGCTGCCTAAGATCGAATTAAGTTTCCTGGTTCTAAACGTCGCTAACTCATTAGAAAATCAATTTGCAAATCCCATTAGGTAAACTGTTCAATTTATAACAAAAAAATTTGCGCTAGTTTAATTAAATAAGTGTCGCGAAAAATATTTCATGAGCACGACAAGTCATTTAACTAAACCAAATACGATATTGGCAAACACTGGCACTGATCAGCAGTTTGCGGACCGCCGACACAGTCTTATGGTTTGGGGTTGAAAAGGTATGAAGATAACCAACAAGGTTTCAAAATATGTGATTTTGCAAGTGACGAACTGTTTATCTTTGCCAGGATGAATTACAAATTCACTTGCGCAACTTTGTATTTCATGGCCACAACCGAGCAAAAATCCTTTCGTTTTAAACTTAATTAATTAAATTTTGCTCCAATCAGTCGCCGTTTCCTGTCATCAGGCTTAAGGGATGTCCCTCCATTCAACGATCAACGAGCAGAAGCATGTTCTGTACTGTAAGCTGCGCCGTATTTTATAGATCCAGGACAAACAAGATTCAAAGATAGAAACGTGTGCACGCTGTCGGGTGAAGCTTGCGTCTACCACTATCAGAGTGTCTTTACAATCGCAATTTGTCATCTTTCTGCAATATTAAATTTGATCGTTACTCCAGAGAGAAAACTATTGAAGGGGGGGGGGGGGGGGGAGAGAGAAGGCTCGTTACTTGCACAACCAGGTTAAGTGTACACAGCGGTCAAACGTGGCGCGCGTGCGCAGTTCTCCCCAAAATTTCGCTTGACAAAGTCTTAAATTTTCGAAAATTTTCGCTTTCAAGCCCAAAGTTAAGACAGTCGCTGAAAAGTTAAGCTTTAAACTTCGCAAACCGGAAGTGGCGTTGGATTTTTGCGTTTGACCGCTGTGTGGGTTAAGTGTACCCCTCAAGATTACATTAATGAACATTGAACCCGCTGGTCGTTTCAAGGATGCAATGATGAATTCAAATTAATACATGGAAAATCATACATTTGAACTGCGGAGAAAGATATGAAGGCATCAGTGATCATCACAGTTATGAACAAAACTTTAAGCAGCTGTGAAATATATTAAAGCCTGAAAACAATTCAGGCCTGGACGGGATTCGAACCCATGACTTCTGCGATACCGGAGCAGTGCTCTACCAACTGAGCTATCAAGCCAACTGGGAGCTGGTCACATTGTGAGTTCGTAATATACCTGTAGATGGTGATTTTTCATTTAATTTGCATTCTTCATCATCTACGGGTATATGACAAACTCACAATGTGATCGGCACCCAGTTGGCTTAATAGCTCAGTTGGTAGAGCACTGCACCGGTAACGCAGAGGTCATGGGTTCGAATCCTGTTCAGGCCTGAATCTTTTTCAAGCTAAGCTTTAATTTCACAGCTGCTTATCTTGTGTCCATAACTGCAATGATCCATTACATTAGACCCATTAGCCGTTTCAATATTCCAATAATCAATTCATTATTGCGTTCTTGAAACGATCAGCGGGTTCAATATTCAAATAATCAATTCATTTAAGTAATCTTGAGGGGTACGCTTCACTTGGTTTGACTGTAAATTACAAGCTAAAATTCTAGATAATCTGCAGAGCTGTTGCCTCATGAATTAGCAGATATAAGCAAACAAGGGTAATACCTTGTTTCTGTGAATAATTCGACGGTGTATCCACCACACTTGCAACACTAAAAGCTAAATAGCCTAGACTGTAGATATAGTATGTATAGGAACTTTCTAAGGTCAACATGGGGAACTTTAGTTTCTAATAAGTAGGTAGTTACTGTATTGTGACTTAGCTCTTTTAACAGAGAAAGCAGATTGTTTTTTTTAGTTTTCTTGCCAGGATACCTCGCCAATGAGGTGGCAGGTAGATCCATTCTGTCACTATGCAGTTGGTTGCTGATTCTTTGAGAGAGCAAATAACGCATTTTTGCAAAATTTAGCAATCGTAGCCAGTTGTTTGGTAACGACAGTCTGGAATACGTTGACTATTAACGAAGTTATTCTTTCTGTGCTAAAAAGCTTTTCTTTCTATCGGATTTCACAGTCCGTCCTCTAGCTCATCTTATGTTACTTATTCGACGCACTCCACTGATTTGTACATGCTGGAAAATTTACATCAACTGTTTAAATTCGCAGAATTTCTAAAGGCCTTAACAAACAGCTAAGATTTCACATCCAGTCCAACGAAAGGAAAGTTGAAAAGCCTCTATTTCACAACTTTCCGAAACAGATTGAGTTAACATGGCCTTTATGAAAACAAAGTGTGTCTCGATTTCAAATAACGTTTGTCAAACGGAAGGCATGTTGTGTCGAAAGTAGCTCGAATTTCCTTTGGTTTTGCATAACTATGCTAACTGATTAGCCTGCGAGCAAGCTGATAATGAGGAAAGAAAGAAGTACGTTCCTCTCCTTTTTACTTTCCCCGCGAAGAACCTGTTGTTAGTCTTTGTCCTTTGCAACATTCATTTGTCCTTGTTAATCTCTTATATTCAAGAAAGGATGCATTTTGATTTAGAAAAGGTTTGTTCAACATTGATGCCCGGCAAATCAACCAATGTTTAGTTTTCCACTTCTGTGCATTCTTCTTCAGTCTCACCATAGATTCTCGCTCACAAGCCGTCAAACGGCGCTTCCAGGTGAAACGAAATCAAGTTCAGTAGCGATGACCGAGATTATAGACCTTGAAAACATTTCGGAAGAACTGGACTACGACAGTGTCTACGACAAAGATGAAAACAACAATCAGAGGGCCGACGTTGAAGCCCCAGCAGACTCCACGGTAGATGTGTAAGTACGTGTCCTTGTATATCAAGATTTATGAATGGGCAAAAATGTTAGTTTCTAAGAGTGCGTTCCTTTGGTGTGATCCGGATCTGGATCAGTGATCCAAGATCACTCGGATCATGGTACATCAAAGAAGCCGATGAATCCGTGACCAGAGTGGATTCATCGGTTCCTTCGATGCACCATGATCCGTGTGATCTTGGATCACTGATCCGGATCCGGATCACACTAAAGGAACGCACCCTAAAGAAATTGTTGAGCTTCGTCGGTGGGCAAGTAAATGTAAAAGTATTTTATAACTTCGCATCTTAAAAGTTTCCACGGGAACCGCCACCGAGCAGACATGAGCGCAAGGCGCAAAAGACCAATTTCGATATATTAAAATTCAGCCAGTAACCCAACAGACCTCAGCACGAGGCTCTGGGGAATAAACCCCACAGCCTCTGTAGTTATTCCCCAGAGCCTCGTACTGAGGTCTATTGTGTTAGGCTGAATGTTAATATATAAAAATTGGTCTATTCAGTTTAATGCATTCCAGTAGCAGCGCTGCATGGCTGCATTTTCTTGATTACATCAAGAAATAAGGATTATTTCGTAACATTACTTTGAATTAACAAGGGCTTTCTGCTACACAATTCCTTTGTTTGACATGATATCCGCACCTCTCGCCAAGGCTGGCAAACATAAACAGTTCTTGTTCTCATTCTAGTTCTAGCCTGTACTTGACTGCTATGCTGGAGAAGAAACACTACGGTGACAGAGATTCTAGCTTGACCTCCGCCGTGATCGCTTCCAACAATAAAGAGATCCCGAGAAAGGTTTTCGCAACGGGAAAGCCATGGCAAAATCTCAAACCTTATGATTACAGAGCTGTTTTATTCACATATTCTATAAGCTACAGGAGCATACATATTTTAGATACAGATTTACTAACAATGCCTCCTTTGCGGGCCCGAAAAGTTTTCGGGGCTTTCGAGAAACGAGCCTCTGATCCGGTGGTGAAACGTACGGAGATTTACACATTTGGTGATTTACACAAATTAGACGACTTTGATATAAATCAGACTGTCACAATCCAGGCAGTTTACATAGATTAATGGCGAAGTTACATTGTTTTATTATATACTGTATTTGGAAGTGAGGTACTGTGGGAATCTGCTCCATGGGTGCGCCTGGTTTGAATTCTTGTTCACGAAATCTTCAGTTACTAAACACACTTTGCTTATTTTCTTCTTTCTTAGGAAAAAAGGACAGCAGCCAAGACTAATTACAATCAAGTCGTACACTGAAATATGTATAGAGGCTGGAGAGTAAGTTATTCCAATATTTAATGCGTTAGCTGAAAAGGCTCAGTCCACCATGTCCACTGTGTAAAAACATTTGTCGCACAATGTTCGCACGCTTTATGTTTCAGTATTGGCGCATGCTTCTAATCGTTATCGTTGCCGCTGTACGTTCTAGCTTTGTTTGCTTTTAATGTCTTTTTTCTGTTACTACCATTACTGTTTTTTTCCAGATCCACGGAAGAACCTTCCCCCAGAGTTAAACCGAAGTTTAAAACAGAGACCACGTTCAAAGATTCCGATAGAAAGAGTAGACTCACAGAAGCCGACGCCGCGCCCGAGTCAAAAAGAAAGTTCTCGGGACCGAAGATGAAATTTCCCAAAAGCAAAGATAAAGTAAACGTTTGGAGCAAACAAAAGAAGGAGAAAGCCAACAAGAAAGAGCAAGCGCCCTGTTGGTTGGTCGTGTTTGTATTCTGTTGCGGTGTCAGCAAAGAACATCAGTGGTATAGCTTGCTGGGAAAAGGTGGGCTGTCTTTCTTTGTGTGTTCTAAGCTTTTTTAGTATCACCCAACTAGTGGACTAATGCAAATCCTGCATTTTAATTAGCTACGCTACTCGAGAACTATTAGCAATAGTCCTCGAGCGCCATCGAGCGTGACGCTTTCTTTCGTTTTAGTCCCAAATAAATATTTCTTCAACTTACATTTGCTAACTTTCTTATTGCCATTTCTGTCCGACTAGTTGGGTGATACTAAAACAATTAGACCCTTCGCCCTCAAGGGCCACGGGTCAATAGCCCATTCGGCCTCATGGGCTACGGGTCTAATTGTTAAGTTGCCCGTGAGTAGGCCTTCCTAGGGAGAAGAAGGCTATCTAGAGCTTTTGTTTTGTAGAATTCCTTTTCGCGTTCTGTCTGCGTTTTACAATGTTTGTGATTAAGATTAAAACTACTTCTACTTAAAATTACAATATCATCATAGAAATGAAAAGATGAAAAGTTCCAATGTAACAAAAATGTAAATAATTGTACCATTCAAGGTTTAAAATGATTTAAAATTAAAACTAATACTACTTAAAATTACAACATTATAAAAGTCAAAAGTCAAAATTCAACAAAACAAAGACTCATGCAATTGTACCATTCTGATCTAGTCAAATTAACTTAATTAAACGCCTCTTTGAAGAGTAAAGTCTTAATCTTATACAAAAGTACTTACACTGTTGTCACAGTAATAATAAGCCCTTTGCACGATCCGATCACATGGTACAGAATAAATTATGCTTGGACGCAAGTTACACAATGGCACTTTCAAAACAAAGGAAAGTCGGGCTGGACTTGTGCGAGTTCCTTTGTTTTGTAAGTCCCACTGCGTCATTTGCGTCCCAGTATAATCTATTCCGTACCATGTGACCGGATCATGCAAAGGGCCTATCCAGTCGCTGAAACATAGGCTACAATACAAACACACGTGCTATGATTATAAATTATTCATGTAATTCTCTCTACATGCCCACACTACGCCGGGGGAATTTGAAAACGCAGCTTTATTTCTACGGTTAGGCCTACCGTCCACACTAATCCGTCACGAAAACGGAGCTTTTCGAAAACGCTCTTCATACCGGAAGAATTTGAGAACGCCGTCTTTCCGTTTTCGCGGACGGAAAACACTTTGAAAACGGAGCTTTTCAAAATCGATGGCGTAAGGATAATCATGTGATTTCCCAAACCGAGTTTTGCTCAAACACAAATCCAAAATGACCGTTGCGATTTTAAATTCCTCCGGCGCAGTGTGGACAGAAAACATTTAATGAGTTTTCAGAGTGAAATCTCCCATTTCAAATTTTTCCTGCGTAGTGTGAACAATATTTCTCGCTTTGACCTGTTAACGCCACTGTTTTGTTCCACAGGTGCATTTCTGACGTTCTTCATGTTCATCGTGTACCTAGTCGCAAGTTTAACAGTTCTTCCTTTCCTCATAATTGCCTCCGTGGTCGGCGCCGTTTTCCTCAGCGCGGGTGTCGTGTCGTACCTGGCTCTTTCCTCCAAGAAAGTTGGCGTTTCATTTGACGACGACGGTGACCGCTCGTGTCTTGGGGCAGTCTGGGGGTCCTGGGTATAGTGCAACGGCCATCCAGTTGTGTCTGAAGACTCAATTGCGTTACTCCATTCCAGTCGCCACTCTAGTTTTGTTTTGCCCGGACAACAGTAGGAGTAGGAGGTTTTCGTACGATAAAATATCTAACGACGGTCGCTTCTCGACCGGGACCCACTATTCAGATGCAGACGATGCAGACGACAGAAATACATTTCTTGAAATCAACCAGCTGACATAGTCATTTATAGGATCGGTGTCAGAAAGAGGAAGTAGAATTCAGAAGCCTCGAAGGTTTAGCATGGATATTGAACAAGATAATCGTCATTAAAATACCGTTCTGAAAATAAGTTTGTAAATATAAAATTGGTCATTATTTACTTAAAAAGTTTAAGAAAGTCGAACCCATGGCTTTCGACGTTGAAAAACTAAGAGAACGATGACGCACAGAAGACTTAAATACATGATGATGGAGACACAACTCGTAAACGTTTCGAGCTCCAAATGGTCGTGGACTTTTTATACAGATACTTTCCTCTTTTCGCGTAAAGGTTACTGACTAACCAATAAAAGACAAGCATGGGGGTCAAAAGTGCGGCGTTGGGGGAGTTCATGCATCTTAAGTGTAACTCATTTCCAAACAAAGAACCTGTTCATGAATCACAGACAATATATGAATACTACTAAGAATCAGGAAACACTCGAAAACAGTTTATGATTAACTCGGAAGACATATTAGACAGTAGATTGAGGCCCACTTGAGAGAAGTTGGTAGTGTAATGAAATATTCATATTTTTAAGTATAAGTGTAAAATGAGGACTTTA
Organism: Micromussa lordhowensis; assembly: GCA_964020085.1. NCBI lineage: Eukaryota > Metazoa > Cnidaria > Anthozoa > Scleractinia > Lobophylliidae > Micromussa > Micromussa lordhowensis. The sequence goes on along the minus strand of OZ026596.1, from coordinate 33,069,948 downwards.
TTATTTATTGTAATAACACCTGAAGTAATATAATAACTGTATAATAGGACATTTAGTAATTAAAATTTAAATTGACAAGTAATCTTCCTCGTAATATTCCCTCGCATACTGTGGTTCAAGTTCGTTTGCTTTTTGAATTTTCAAACTAAAACAATTAAAATCATCAAGCAAATAATTACAACAACAAAATAGTGATAAGCCAACTCGACACACACTGGCGGAAAACGATTCGTCAAATAAATCACGATTGGTTTGGATTTTTATTTTCATATTCATTTTGAACTTGAACTTTTAAAAAACCAACGGCACTTTGGTTGGGTAAAGCATGTCACATGAGTATTTCTACTAAATTAGAGACCAAAGCAAACGCAAAACTATTTTAAACCCGGCTACTTTTGGAAATTATTGGAAAACCTTCTTTAACGTTGTCAGTTTGACAGGATCTACCACACTCTTGTGATAATCCCAAAGTGATGCCAGTCATTCCATCTTACTTGAACAGCGGGCTGCTACTGTTATCGTTGTCCCTGCAGCATCCCAAGGGATAACAAAGACACAAACAGACAAGGTAGAGGATTAAAAAGGGCAGCAAAATAACTCCGACAACCAAATACAGCAGCAAAAGGACTGGGATCCAGAAACAACCTGCAAAATAAACAACAACAATTCTTAACCCTGTCAGTCTTAAGCTCCAGATATCGATTCTCTTTCCTGATTGTCTTACAGTTCTTTTACTGTTAGTATAGAGAATACAGTGGTACATCAAAAGACACTGCACTGACATGAGAAGAAATCATATAAGGCTCATAACTCGGGAATAAAAAAAGTAAATTGATATATTTATAACGAAAAATTGTAAGCAGTTGTGTTCAGCATGGATTTTCGGGCGTCCCATGAAAACGAGTAAAGCAAATTTCTGTCACAAAATACAAGGTTTGCTTCTTGTTTGAATTCTCCGACTGTAAACATTCCGGTCTATTCCGTTTTACTCCGAGTGTTTTTAATCATTTCATTTCATTGTACGTCACACTATTTAGAATTGAAAGAAATCAATACTTTTTTATTGAGATTTCATCGGCTATATATCTACCGGAAAACAAGGGAAACAGCCAAGAAACCACAATTTTACAATTTCAGTTAAGAATTTTCGAGCTAAAAATCAGGAACAATTTTTGCTCTCAAGGGTAACAAGAACGCGGTCGTTGCGTTCGCGTTAAATCATGGCCATGTTTTGGTCGTGGTTCTGATAGTACCCGACAAACTTGTATGGTCTAAAAACAATACACAAATTGGCCGAAAACGAAATTCCAAAGAAACGAGAGCTTATATGCTAGTATTTTGTTACATAAAGCACATCTCATTCGTTAACAAGACGCAAAAACACTTTATTTTTTCATTGCTCACCACTAAATTTTTATACCGCTGAAATCGACATGAGTTTATTCCCTGGGCTAGGAGCTTTTGATTTGCCTATCTTGGAAACTGGCTATAAACGCTCGAAGAAACCGCCAGAGAATGAGTTCAAATTAGTATAGGTAATCATACGGTTTCGAGTTCAATTTGGAATTAATTTGCACGAGTGAGTTTTTCAAAATAATACAAACATGAAAAAATTCGCGCAGAAAAATTGCCGGAAGATGTTTCTTCGCATTCGAGAAAACTTTTTTCAGAGTTTCCGTTCAAAATTTTTGTCAGTGCTTTAGATGATATCATTGGCCTACAAAATTGCTCATTGTCTTTCTGCCAATCATCCTCCAGAATTACGATGTGTAATTTGCACTGGTGTTACACTTTTTGCACCGGTGTTACACTTTTTGCATTGGTGTTACACTTGAACTGCACTGCTCTCAGCCAATCAGAATTGAGTAATTTTTTCATGTGTATTATTAAGCTTCAAACAATAGATCGTTTCCACTGTCACACGAAATAAAAACAAAACTGACCATCCAGTGGAAAAATCTAAGAAATTGTGATGTTATAGAAGATGACGAAATAAGACACCTCTCCAAATTTCAGGCCTGTGCTTTTCCCCAAACTTCAGATATTCGTAGAAATTTACAGAGCCCAGTATGAAAACGCCATGTTGGTGTACATCCGTGGTACACCAGTATAATATAATTCTGTCCAAGGGGAAAGGTGCAATGAGGTTAACCCTATGTAAAGCACCAACCAGTGAGACAAGGCCAGACCACAACACCCGGAACGACGTGCCTTACTCTTTTCGATAAGTGTGTGGTTTCTTTACCGTCCTCTGCTAACCATTTTTATTTATTTTTTACCATCTGCATGTGTTTACCTAGTTTACATTGTTACCAGTTCAGTAAATTTAAGGAGTATTTCTTCTAATTAGTAATTAAGAAAATAATACTGTATTGTATATATAGGACATTACAGGCCTCTGCTAACCATGTAACACTGAAGATGCAGGAGACGGGGCCTACGGTTTATAGTCCTTATCCGAGAGGACTTGAACGTCTAACCATTTGCAGAAGAATTTACAAAGGCAGCACATTGTCCTCAGTTATTTTAAGACCCTGAGCGTTGATCCGGTCTGGGGACTGGCGCTCTACCAACTAAGCTAACCAGGCGGGGATTAAATTGTTCGGTCCGTTTCCGGCAATATGATTTCTTGTATTATGGATAATCGATTTTGGACAAACAGAACAAAGGGAAATTTAGTGGTGAGCTTGTAGATAGTACACAATGTAACTTTGTGAAAACAGCTGCAACGTGCTAAGCTAAGTGACTCTTAAACTAAACCAGTCACAAGTTCTTACCTTTTCCTTTCAACTTGTACCATTCGTATTCACTGTCACACGCCAAACAGCAATAATCAGTGCAGCTTCGTTGGTCCCGATAGGTTATAGCTTGGGTTGGGTACTGAGGACTGCCTAGCAATGCAGGGCGCCCTCCTTGTAGCGCAGGACGGTAACCACTAAAAATATATTGAAAGAGCGTCTCGTTTGACGTTTTACGTTTCCGGTGAGGAGGTACTCTCATCTATTGACTATATAGGTACGTATGTGC
>OZ026596.1:33054421-33061921 GCA_964020085.1 Micromussa lordhowensis | reverse complement strand
GTCTCTGTCCCTAGAATCTACACTGACAGGTTTAAGAACGTTTTTAGTAATAGAATAATTTTTAGATATGATATGTAAATAGTTTTTTGAGTTTATATTGTAACTTAAGATATGTAATTTTATCTTAGGAAATAAAGATTATTATTATTATTATTTTATTAAGGCAAACTTTGGTGCGGTTTTTAGGGAACGATGGAATGTAATAGTGAGGAACAAGGACGATTTGTCAACTGGTCAACTCGCTCAAATAGAAATCAACATAACTATATTTCTAACAACAAGTCCTTTGTAAGTTTTGTAATAAGGCTATATGTTCTATTTAAAAGTTACGGTTCGTTTCCGAACGTTTCAAATCCGCTTGTAATATAAGTGAAACTTTTGTATAGTTGTTGTTGGAGCTTTGTGATAAGACTTCAGTCAGTCATCGGATTGGCATATGCATTCAAGGACACAGCATACCAGCCACAATGCAAGAACAATAACTCCGAAAACCAAATAGCCCAATAGGAGTAATAGAACAAGGCAAAAACCTGAAAAAAAACGAAAAGAAAATATTCTAGTTGTATTGTATCACAAAGACAGAGTAATGTATGTAGGTAAAACACTATATTGGTTGGGAAGCACCCCTAAATTCCCGTTTGTAAAGGGTGTTACACTGGAGGAGAAATTCTTGACCTCCTATCACGCCCTTTACCACAGACAGACAACAAAAGACTGTGGCACTGCGGCGTGAATTAGTTTAAGTAAACCAGTGACAACTTGGGTGAAGTAACGTAAAGTAAAGCAGGGGCGGATCTAGGGGGAGGGTGCAAGGGGTGTGCACCCCTCCTCCCCACTGAGATGACATGCGGCTTTCTAATACAACTACTATTTTGCGAAAAAAAATCTGTGGTTTATTGGTGTTGAAGTAAAACAATGATGCACCCCCTCCAAGGAAAAAGCCAGGATCCGCCCCTGAAAAGGACGATCTAGCTTGACTAGCCCTTTAAGTTTTTTACCTTTTCCTTCTAGATCGTACCAATCGTGATCACTGTCACATCTAAAGCAACACTCCAAACAGGAAAATTTACCGGACGTCGGTGGAGAGTCTTGTATGGCACGCTGAGGGCGAGACTCGACTGGGTTCAGAACAGGCGTGCTGAAAAGTGAAGGGGAAGAGAACATTGACTGTCTTGTGAAATGGTCTTTTAATAGCTCTTCATCAACAATAGGTTTCAATAGAGCTTTAAATAAAATAAATCTTTCAAGTCTCAGTTTTTTGTTTGTTTCTTTTTGTTTTGTTTGTTTCTTTTGAGTGTTTATATAATGACCGTAATTTTGTTATTTCCACCTGTTGTAATTTTGTTTTTGTAAGTCGTTACATTTTTATTTTTGTAACTTTTGTGATTGTGTTGTACGTTACCTTTTTCAGCGACCAAATAAAGGTTTACATTAAAAATTATAATAATAAAAAGTCTCAGTTTTACCTGGCATGTTCCACTCTTTCCACCTGAATCGCCACAGCACTACAAACAAGTTTAAAGATCATTTATCAAAATGTTAAAACACAAACAAACAAACCCAAAGCCACAATCCAACACTTGTTCTCTGCAACTGTTAATTTAACCATGAAAATACCAGAGTAACGTAGAATTTTCAACGTAAACGCCTCCACGGAAGTAAAATTGAGGTTTTTTCACACTTCTTTTAAACTCGAAAAAAGTAATGATCCCCTTAAACTAGAGATCCCTTTGATAATCTTGTTTTGACAGCCCGCGTGCCCTTGAAACGAGGTTTCACTCTTTTATAACTGTTACCATTTAAAACCAATAACAGCCACTGTGTCGTGGGAAGTAACAAGGAAGATGCATACATAAATAACATGGTAAAGCATTGAAAAATAGAATCATTTACAGCAAATATCCAAAGGAATTAGTTATCTTCAATTTTGTATGAAACAATTTTATACTGTTTCTACTTTGTTGGTTTTGGAACACATACGTTACTAACTTGTGAAACAAAGATAACGACCTTGGGTAGACTATTGACACTCGTGGTTATAAACGCGATGAACATTTCGCAGTTCACGTGATGGACTATTCAAGGGGGAGGGAGTGCTATTGAGTAGTTATTCTGACAAGAATTTTTTTTCAGCCTAAACTCTATATTTTTTTGTTTCGGTCCGGATTAATTTAACCAAATAATTCATTTCGGTGTTAGCTTTCACGCATCGAGATGTTATGACCTTCGTAACCCCTTGTTGAGGCTCAAATCATTTCTGTTATTTACTGACACGCAGTTTGTCTCAAAAGGTAAACAGACCAAATGTTCAAATAACATCGGTATTCTTACGATGTAAACTTTTAAATACTGGAATAAAATATCACACTGAAACTTAATTTAAAAGGTCTCGCATTCAGATATACACCCACTATTCCAAACTGAGTCCCAAGCGCATCTTCTTGGCGTGAATTCAATTCATGAGCCGCATCTAGCTATAAATGCCGAGTAAATAGCCTGGTAAAAGCAAGCGTATTTCCGTTCACGCAGGCATGAGTGGATCACTGGACTGGAAAAATATAGTGTCGTGTGAGCTAAAACAAAGCAGCTGTTTAGCGCGTATTGCGCAAGAGCCTTGGATGGTGTGACTGTCAATTCGGGATAACAACAAATCGGATTTGTTCGCGCGGAAGTTTGCCGAATTTTGCTAACCTTTCTCGTATATTTAAGAACCAAACTAGGGACAATACTAAAGACGTTATTTCTGTGATGATAATGATTCAATTTTACTTTCGATCACGTGCTAAATTGCGTGCAAGCTAAATTTTATACCACTTCCGCTTTTCTTCAAATTTACCATGTACACGCGTCACACGAATTCGCTTGGTGTTAAATTAGTGATCTATGCTTGCCGTATCTCCGACAGTATTTATTTCCAAAGTATATCGATAATATAAGAATTGTTATGTTCAATAGAGATAATTATTCTGCAGACTTCCTAATATGTTCGATTTTGTAATTTATGTAAAGACTATTCCAAGAAAGTCCCTTCAGTGTTGTTATGAAACATTACCCTTCTTCCGTGGCAGCTATCAACGTCTGTCGTGTCACTTCGACTCCTCCTATCCTTGCACGCTCTTCTTGGACAGCTATTATGGCATCTTGTCCTCGGTTGTTATTCATTTTAAATCTTCCAACAAGTTTCCACTGCTCAACAAATTGTTAAGAGGCCACCTTCCGCCCCAGACTTCCGCCAGACTCCTGAGTGTGCGCCTGGCGAAAATTATTTGTCCACCAGGTCTGAAAGTTTGCACTTCGTTTCTGTGCTTAGTAATCACTGCTTTAAACCGAGACAAATTTCTGACATCAGACAATTAGAGACAGACATTAGCAGGAGCTTATAATACAGTATCTTAAAAGGACCAGAGGAGTCTCTTGTAGTTTAATTATTTCTGGAAATGTGTTTTTTAGTCTTCAGAGCAAATAAGGCATTGTTGTTGTTGTTGTCTTCGTATGAGCCTTGATCAGCCCCAACCCAAAAACAAACCATTTATTTTAAATTTCCACGCCAGCCTGGGCACATCAACCCGGTTGGAGTGTCTGTATTTGACAGATACATAGCAGCCATTGATAGTAAAACGATCTTACAGTGTCTCGTTCGCTAAGACCTCGATTCTATCTCCTCTTTTTATTTCTATACTACTTTAGATGCATGCTAAATAATGAGAGCCTCCAAGGTGTTTGAGGGTGCAAGGGTGCATGGTTATTTATTTTAATGTAGTAAGGGAAACCTTTGGATTAGTTTAAGGGAACAACTGAGGGATATGTCTTTTATTAAGGCAAACTTTGGTGAACGTTTTTAGGGAACAATGGAATGTAATTGTGAGGAACGAGGAATTCGAAGAGGACGCAAAATTTTAAAGGGGTCAAAGGAACATGTAACCACTCTTGTGGACACTCAGTCATTTGCCATCCCTGTTTCTCATTTATGTTGTCATTTATTCCTGTTTCTACATTTATTTCATGAGCGGAAATATGAAATATGAACATGTTTGAGGTATTTCATTGTGTCTCGTCACGTGTGCAGCAGATTTGTCAACTGGTCAACTCGCTCAAATAGAAATCAACATAACTATATTTCTAACAACAAGTCCTTTGTAAGTTTTGTAATAAGGCTATATGTTCTATTGTAAAGTTACTGTTCATTTCCGAACGTTTCAAATCCGCTTCTAATAAAAGTGAAAGGCGGACAAGACACTCTACAAAAAAAGATCAAATGACCCCGAATGTCCGTTCTTCCAGTTTTTACCTAAGGAAAAGAGCACGAGGTACAATCTTAGAGATACGTCAGTCTCTGTCCCTAGAATATACACTGACAGGTTTAAGAACGTTTTTAGTAATAGAATAATTTTTAGATATGATATGTAAATAGTTTTTTGAGTTTATATTGTAACTTAAGATATGTAATTTTATCTTAGGAAATAAAGATTATTATTATTATTATTATTATTATTATTATTATTATTATTATTTTATTAAGGCAAACTTTGGTGAACGTTTTTAGGGAACGATGGAATGTAATAGTGAGGAACAAGGACGATTTGTCAACTGGTCAACTCGCTCAAATAGAAATCAACATAACTATATTTCTAACAACAAGTCCTTTGTAAGTTTTGTAATAAGGCTATATGTTCTATTTAAAAGTTACGGTTCGTTTCCGAACGTTTCAAATCCGCTTGTAATATAAGTGAAACTTTTGTATAGTTGTTGTTGGAGCTTTGTGATAAGACTTCAGTCAGTCATCGGATTGGCATATGCATCCAAGGACACAGCATACCAGCCACAATGCAAGAACAATAACTCCGAAAACCAAATAGCCCAATAGGAGTAATAGAACAAGGCAAAAACCTGAAAAAAAAAACGAAAAGAAAATATTCTAGTTGTATTATATCACAAAGACAGAGTAATGTATGTAGGTAAAACACTATATTGGTTGGGAAGCACCCTTAAATTCCCGTTTGTAAAGGGTGTTACACTGGAGGAGAACACGCCCTTTACCACAGACAGACAACAAAAGACTGTGGCACTGCGGCGTGAATTAGTTTAAGTAAACCAGTGACAACTTGGGTGAACTAACGTAAAGTAAAGCGGGGCGGATCTAGGGGGAGGGTGCAAGGGGTGTGCACCCCTCCTCCCCACTGAGATGACATGCGGCTTTCTAATACAACTACTATTTTGCGAAAAAAAAACGCTATGTGGTTTATTGGTGTTGAAGTAAAACAATGATGCACCCCCTCCAAGGAAAAAGCCAGGATCCGCCCCTGAAAAGGACGATCTAGCTTGACTAGCCCTTTAAGTTTTTTACCTTTTCCTTCTAGATCGTACCACTCGTGATCACTGTCACATCTAAAGCAACACTCCAAACAGGAAAATTTACCGGACGTCGGTGGAGAGTCTTGTATGGCACGCTGAGGGCGAGACTCGACTGGATTCAGAAGAGGCGTGCTGAAAAGTGAAGGAGAAGACAACATTGACTGTCTTGTGAAATGGTCTTTGAATAGCTCTTCATCAACAATAGGTTTCAATAGAGCTTTAAATAAAATAAATCTTTCAAGTCTCAGTTTTTTGTTTTGTTTGTTTCTAGTGAGTGTTTATATAATGACCGTAATTTTGTGTAATGACTCTTTTCAGTTAGTTATTTCCACCTGTTGTAATTTCGTTTTTGTAAGTCGTTACATTTTTATTTTTGTAACTTTTGTGATTGTGTTGTACGTTACCTTTTTCAGCGACCAAATAAAGGTTTACATTAAAAATTATAATAATAAAAAGTCCCAGTTTTACCTGGCATGTTCCACTCTTTCCACGTGAATCGCGACAGCACTACAAACAAGTTTAAAGATCATTTATCAAAATGTTCAATATTATACAATAAACACAAATCCAAAGCCACAACCCAACACTTGTTTTCTGCAACTGTTTAAAATTTAACCTTGAAAATACCAGAGTAACGTAGAATTTTCAACGTAAACGCCTCCACGGAAGTAAAATTGAGGTTTTTTTACACTTCTTTTTTAAAAACTCGAAAAAAGTAATGATCCCCTAAAACTAGAGATCCCTTTCACAATCTTGTTTTGACAGCCAACGTGCCCTTGAAACGAGGTTTCACCCTTTTATAACTGTTACCATTCAAAACCAATAACAGCCACTGTGTCGTGGGAAGTAACAAGGAAGATGCATACATAAATAACATGGTAAAGCATTGAAAAATAGAATCATTTACAGCAAATATCCAAAGGAATAACTAGAACCATTAGAGTGTTTTAAAACGTAAAAACGTTAGACTTCGATTTCCATACTTTCGTTTCCGGTCTTCGTTCATTTCCGATGAGGTTGGGGGAGGAGTGGTGCTGGCCTGGTTCGCGAGATCGTACCAAGAAGAACATTTGACGTGAATATCCAGAAAACTCATTCCAAACATTTTCCTTTCCGTAACTGCACGAAAGTTCGATGGAAAGGAAACCGAACGAGCGGAGCATGTGTCCTGTTTACCGCATTGAAACCCTGCACAGCGGTAAACATCGACATGCCTCCTTCACAGACGTTCTTGTGGATCGGAACGATTGCATGCAGGGTGCATTGGAGCGAGGCTCTTAAATATTTTCATTACTTGTCTCCCGCGTCGCTGGACTGGCCAGAGAGATTGATTTCATGACCTCGCTGCCCTGATGTTGGTAAGGCCATCCCACATTTATTTATACAGCTCATCACGCTTTCCCTTTATGTAAACGGCTTCCGATTTATGAACGCTCTTTCACCACTCGAAAATACTGCCCATTATGTCAATGTAGCACAAGGACCGCTACACGAAAATAATGGCGGCTACTTTAGCTTGCTAATTCCGTTACGTTCAGAATTCGGACCTATTTTGACACCAGATGATGATTAAAGTCTCACAGTTCATTTGATTTTCGCTGTGGTAACAAATAATATAATTAATTCAGTTAACTCCGCCTTGGATTTCATAAATGGAGTTAATACGACCTTTGGAACCCCTTACTAAACATTCGTCTCATTTTAGCTATTTACCAGTTGATGCTGCATTTGAGGACGATTATTCACGTGAGGAAAAAAAATACCACGCTGAACAAAAGTTCAGCTCGGAAAATGAGCTTCACACTCAGATATGAACCAGGCGCAGCTTCATGCAGATTATACACTTCCCTTTCTGCATATATAAAACCGATTCGACAGGGATTTATTTACATTTGGGTGACATATAATTAGCGGTGTACGCAGCGCTGGATTGCGACCAGTGTAATATGGCGTCGTGTTACCTAACTAAAGAAGGCAATCGAATAAAGCGATGGTTCTATCGTTCGTAAACAGGTCTAAATATAAAGGTGAGGAGGACATGAAGAGTGTTTACTTTGTATTGGTGTAAATTCGATTCATGCCGCACAAAGCAGTCGCAAACACAATCCAGCGGAGCAGAGTCAACTCTATTTACAGACTTAGTTACTA
>OZ026596.1:33036921-33041921 GCA_964020085.1 Micromussa lordhowensis | reverse complement strand
AAACTAATTTAACCTTCGCATTTTTCGGCTTTCCATTGTAGAGATAACGCAGACTTTAATTCAAGAAGATTAATAGATTTTTCCAACATTTTGCAAGAGTAATAATATTTTTGAGTTTGCACAGTTAAAATTCCAAATTTTCGAGTTAGATTTGGACTTGTATTTGGGGGAAAATCATAAACGTTAAATAATAGCTGTATTTTAGATGGAGTAAAATTGACTCTGTGTTCATTATTGAACCATGCTAGTATTTCTTGAGATAAGTTTAGGCCAGCAGGACATTCCAGAAAAGCATGTTCTAAAGAATCTGCAGATTTACAGAAAAAAAAACAATCTTCACTATCAGATATTTTGAGCCTCTTAAGCTCCTTTTTGGTCATTAGAATGCGATGTAATAATTTAAAGGAGAATTGTCCAGTAAGTCAAATTATTGGACAAATTATCTTAGCCTGATTATATTTTGCACAACTGGAGAATTAAAAGCGCAAAAACTATAAGCAAATCGATCGCGAAACCATCAGCTAACTTTAAAAAGTCGCTAGTCTAAAACTGATCTATTTTTACCACAACAAACGACGGAACAGACCATTTAATGGTCTCGAATTTGAATAACAATTCGCTAGAAATCCACAATTCCGCATTAATGAGAGAAATCCTTTGGTCAATTTTGGCGCAATTTAAGCAATCGGTCTACCAAACGAAATTGCAATTATGGCATGGGTCACACTTGGGAAATCTTTGCCAGAATTTGTTTCCTTTGCGGCGAAAATCTGTCATCGCGGGCCGTTGTCTAGTGCGACCCAAGGTTTTCCGCTTTGGCAAAAACTTTGCGAATCGGCAAAACATCAAAGACGCCGTAGTGTTTGGGTGGGGCAGGCAGATTTCGAAAGGTCAAGCCAAACAATGGGAATCACAGTGGTAACTGTCAATGCTTGTCAGTCTAACGTGAAAAACGATACGAGCGGGAAGTTCAGTTCTAGTTCGCGGTCTTTCGATCATGAACGGACGTGGCTATTATTATAATCCCGAACAATTTCAAGGTTTTCAAGGTTTTTACGGCGATAGCATGGAATTCTCCCACTATGCTCCCGTGTGCCATGATATGACTGGATACTTCACATGCAAGCATTGTGCAGGAAAACGCACTTCCGGCCAGGTCCATGTAGGCAAGCGCTTCACAAGCGTCGTCGTCTTCGTCTTTGTCTTCCCAATCGTCTCCTGATCCTGAACCAGTAGATACTGGAAAACAATCTTATGAAAGATGGTCAGATGACAAAGAAAAAAATGGTAATCAACCTGTGAGAATTTCGATCGCATCAACAGCGCAATGCTTGGGATGACATCGCCAAGCAAATGAATTTGAAATTTGGTACCAAACGAGCCACCGAAAAATTTCACCACACCTGGCCGTAAATTTTACTGCTTTTATTGCCCTCCAGGTGTACCTAGAGAGATACTTACATTTAAAACTGAAAATGTGTATGCTATGGGCATGAGATCTATGTATTTGTGATCCTGGGCATTTACTTAAGGCAGCTTTTGGAGGAACAGGAGCAAAAACGGTATTTCTTTAAATGACCAGACTTGGGACGGGGGGGGGAGTACTCTCATATATGGGCTATATAGGCATGTGCCGCGGAATAGGGTATGGTTTTTTGAGGGTTCGCGGTCTTTAAATAGGATATCTTTTTTGACCCTTTTGTTACTGTGTTCCTGGTCATTGTGGTCCTTAGATAAGGTAGCTAAATTGTATTATCTAACACTAGAGTGTGAAATCGCCCGCGTAAACGAATGTTTTTCTTTTAACTTGATGTATCCGTTTAAGTATGTACAAAACGATTTTACACCAGAGGCGTAAAAGCCGTTAGGGGGGGGGGGGGACACATTATTAATATGACTCTTCTCATTCATCTTCTCATTCATCCTCCTCTGATGGTTTGTTGCTTGCAATGCCAAGTTATAGAAGTAGGGTTACATTAGGAGATAGATCATTCCAGGTCGCGACTCCGGCACTTTGGAATGTATTACCGCGTGAGATCTAGGGATTTTTTGGTGCCATCTACAGATTTGTGTGAAATCTTTTGTAATAATAGTCTGGTTTCCTCTTTCCATCTAAATGGTTGATTATGTTGTTACAACAAAATTCACCAAGATTCACTTTACAAATTCATTAGCAAGTTGAAGGAGCTGTGTCATGGTTTGTGCATCTTCTAAAGTTTAGCCTAAATTTGTCCAGTCTGTGTCAATTTTTTCAATCCTCATCTCTCCTTGTTCTTTTATGGTTTATTATTATATAATTCTTTGGTGTTTTTCTATGGTCGTAAGTAGTAAAGGGTGCTTATCTGGCCCGCACATGTGCAGAAGGGGTTTTTGGGTCAAGAAATTAGAGAGTTTGTATGGGGAAAATAATGCGCAGAACCTAATTTGCATAGCCAAGATGGCCGCCGTGAGTTACATAGGGAGCTTTGTATGGGGGAAGATAAAACAAGATGGCGGCTGTTGCGGAGGGTGGATATTTAAGAAGTGGATTTAGATAAATTGGGTCCATTTTTTTTCTATGTTTGCCGAGTCGTTAGCGAAGCGGTCTATTATGAATTACCCGGGAAAATATATCGATTACGAGAATAATATGTCATTTCACTTCTGTTACAAATTTTCAAGCATTGTATAATACGAAAAACCATCCATGTCAGCTTCATCGTCGTTTTCAGCTACAAACAGACACCACCACGTATTAAAATTTTTTAACAGTGGGCGATTCGCTCACATGTGACGTATTTTCTCGAACAAAAATCACTAGAAGGATCATATCTCGTTTGCACACCCATAATGGATGAATAAGTATAACAGACCTGAATCCAGCGGCACTACTCGGTGATTCTTGTGATCCGAAAGAGCAGTTTATAGTTTCATAACCAAAGAGAAAATTAGCAGAAGATTCACATTATGAACTCCTGTCGTCACACTTTTCAATCGGTTACTTGTTACGTCTTCCGAAACGACTGTAAATCAATGTAAAAAAAATTGTTTGCAGGTGAGGCTTCGATCATTATCAACTAACACCGAGCTTGTTTTCTGCGACAGTAAAAAAAAAAAAAAAAGACCACAAACTGATAATACATTTGGCTTTGCCATGTAACGCGACGGTTAACATAGAACTTCCTCAGGAAATTAAGCCAACTTTCCGGGTGAGGCTTAGGCGGGCTTGAAGCGTTTACACGCGATAATTATAATAGCGATATAAATTTTAAAAAGTCCTGCCATGTTTTACAACAAGCTACTAGTTTAAGCGGATATGTTTGGTGAATGGCAAAAAATCGAAACAGAGTAATATTTTCGCTAAAAAGTTGGTGCAAAATATTTATAACTCAAGATTTTTTAATTGGACTTTTAGAACCCATTAAGAGCGATATAGCTTTAAATAAAGTGGATACTGATAAAATAATTAAATTTCTCGATGGGCGATATGTTGTCATTCCCAAATTGGCTAAAAGCCAAAAATGTTTGTTAGCCGGGACACCATTTCTTGACGATCTTACGTTTTTTTAAAATTACTATTATTGTGACGAATTTCCAGTATTTTAAGCTCAGCGAAAATTTTTCATTACGTAAATATTAAGAACCCTACCCCAGGAATTTGTTGTTGGCATGTGCCAGTAGTTGAAACGTGAGCTTCCCGGCCTAATACTTTTTCCGGTCAAATCAATTTCAAACTTATTTGTTTCATGCATGTTTAGGACTTCCGTTAAAAGGAGGCAAATTAACATATAACATTCAGTTCTCTACAGAGAGGAAGATATTTTGTGTGTACGATCAAGCAGGAGTTGTCAACACACTTCTTTTTTTAGCGATTGACTACTTGAATTCGGCAGTGAAACAGAAACAGACTGACTCAAAGAGACCAAGAGAGAAGGAGTAAAATAAAATTAAAGGACAGGCGAGGGAGACAGGAATAGTTAAAGCCTCTTACCTCACTCCCAAACCTTTTTGTAAAAAAGAAATGTAAAAGAATTTTAACTGGACTTTTAGCAAGCTAAAGTGGATATTGATAAAATAATGAAATTTCTTGATGGACGATATGGTGTCATCCCCGAACTGTCTATTTCAAATTAAAGGAAGCGATTGTCACCATTGCACCGGGGAGGTCACTTTCATGTCAATGTACTTTGCTTCAGTTAGTGATACTATGTTGTTTTATGTAGGTCAGCATATAATACATGTAAGCATAAGCGGAACACACAAGCTTACAGCTCAAGTTGCGGTCTTCCTTTCTAACGTCAGAATTTGTAAATAGAAATAATACCTTAACGATAGATACATTATTATTTCAATCCACGGTTACTTTGAAAATGGTTATTATCACTAAGCAAATATGTAACGGATGGCAATTAAGCGCAATAATTTCCACAACATTTTACGTTTCAAGTCTAATCCCTTGGTAACACAGGCCAAACTTGCCTAGTCGACCCCATTGGGTAGCCGTTTGTTCTCTTTTGTTTAAAATTGTGAGCTTTGATCGTAGTTTTTGTGCTCAACATTAGTCTTAAACTTGAGTTTTGAAAGTCAAAACTTTTTGTTAGTCGGGACACTATTTCTTGTCGATCTTACGTTTCTTAAAATTACTATTATTATGACAAACGTCCAGTATTTTTCGCTGGGCGAAATTAAATTTTCATTAAGTAAATATTAAGAATTATACCCCCACACAAATATAGTTGGGCATGCAATGTTTCCAATTTATACAGAGGCAAGCGGATGCTGTCTTTGCTAGAAGTTCCTGTAACGTGAGCTTCCCTAATACTTTTTCTATTAACAGCGGTCAAATCAATTTCAAACTCAGTATTTGTTTCATAACGCTTAGGAGTTCCGTTTAAAGGAGGCAAATTCACATATAACATTCAGTTCTCCACAGAAAGCTAGCCTGTTAAGGTGTTTTGCTTTTGGCGGAAGACTGACTTCAAAGGAAGATAACTGAAGAAAGACTCACTCAGCGCAGTAAG
>OZ026596.1:32974421-33031921 GCA_964020085.1 Micromussa lordhowensis | reverse complement strand
CTTCATATTCGCTTTTTGATATTTGTTACCTCACCAGCCAGTTACGTTATTCCTTTGTGGTGCACCCCCTCCTAAGAAAAATCCTGGATCTGCCATCAACGCCTGCTGATAACAAGAGCACGTTACAAGTGGTCCCATCCTGACGAAATAGGCCACGTTTGAAGACGGAGGCGACGTGTTGTCAGGCCTAGGCTTTGACCGCGTATTTTGCTCACGGGGCGAAGAACCGAATCAAAGTCTGAAGTAGATTACAAAATCGCAGATTTGTAAATAATTTCTGAAAACGTTTTCACTTGGCTTGCAAGAAACCGATTACGTTCATTTGGCTGCTGGGTTTCTTCTTAATTGGTAAAATTCTTTCAAATGATTTTTCCTCTTTAAATTTTAGAATAATCTGGAAGGTGGGCCTGGAAAACGATTTTTCTTCCCCGGTCCCAGGGGACATCCAGGAAGTCCCGGACCACCAGGAAGGCCTGGATCACCAGGAAGGGCCGGTTCACCGGGACGTCCTGGATCACAGGGTCCGCCCGGCCCCGAAGGCCCTACTGGGCCCCAGGGCCTTCCAGGGAGCATGGAACGTAACTGGAAACAATGTGTTTGGAATGATGTGGACGACAAAAGAAAGAAAGGCCAAATCTTGGTAATTTTGAAAGGGTCATAACCATGGAGAATAAATTTTAAGTGATTCATAACCAGCAAAGTAAGCATTCAAAAAGCGAACAGGATAAACGACAGTTGAGAGGCAGAAGGAAGGAAAACATAAGCGAGATAATAATAATAATAATAATAATAATAATAAGATAAACCAGCTGCATATACAAACTGAAATATATACGTTTTGTAAAACAAATCTTCTTTAATTAAGGTCGGTCATTAGAAAAGCATGAGTACAAACCTAAAAGTTCCGTTATATAAACCTATATGAAATAACAAATAGGTTAGCTACACTCCTTTTTTTCAAAAAAAAGCTTTTCCTGAAAAAATTGAAATTAATATTTTACCCACACCGATTTAATTTCCTTAAGCGCGTTCCAGTGTTCTAGGTAACTTACTACTAGAGGGAAAATGTTCTGGGGGATTTTTCGTTCTGATTTGTTTTTCTTTATTTAAATTCTCCAAGAAATGCACTTTCAAGAAAAATTCTGATGACACTGGCCTGCACGTTTACTTCAATGGCATTCTGAGTATCTTAAACTGCAGACGTTGTTGTAAGCGGTGGTTCTTTACCTTTAATGGCGTCGAATGCAACTCGCCCTCTCCCATCGAAGGTTACGTCTACAAACGGCGTCGTGTCCGTCGACGCGGAGTGAGCCATATTCAAGGAGCGTGCGAAAAAATCCATAAGGGGGAGGTGAAAGTGGGATTCTGGGTCGGTGATTGCCCTGGTTCGCGCGTTAAGGCTAAAGCGAGGACCGGCTGGAAGAAAGCATCCCGTATCTATGTGGAGGAGCTGCCGCCGCCACAAGACTAACGTTTTCGTGGAGTTTCAGTAAGGTTTTCGCCCGGCCTTGTCACGAACTTTTCCTCATTTAATAGAGAAGCCTTGTGCATGTAATGTAAGGTGAAAGCAATTTACAGTTTTAGTTCGGGATAAATCAGGATAAAGTTGTTTCGTAGGTTAATTTCACTGTAACATGGCGCAGGCTCGGCAGTTTCCGAAAACAAAATAAAAGTGGCATTCAAACCAGTGCAGCATGTGTAATAAGTGTAGTAGAGGTAAAAGTAACGATAAAAAAAGGCAGGCAAATTCGCGCGCAAAATCAGCAACATCAAACAATTATCAGAACTAACAAAATTAGAAATGTATGGCAGACAGGAGAATTTATATGGAGATCTTGTGAGTTCAAGGGTCAACTTACATCAACACAAAGCTTACTATATATTATAAATGCATACTGACAGAATTTGAGGACATCAGTGCTTTCCAGATGCCGTGCATTTAGCTCGAACTGTGTTAAGCAAATAAATACCGTCGACACGATAAGCTGAAAGGTCTGGTTGAGAAAGGCTCCCTCTGTTAATAACACTTATTTCCCAACACTGGGTGTTATTTTGGCGAAAAAGAAAATCAAAACAACGCAATTACTGTCAAAACATCACTTTGAAAACCTGGGAGATTCTTGCAGGCCTCGTATTTGACGAGCATTTAATTATCGTGAATGTGCATGGTCCAACCGTTGTTGAATGTCTTCTAGAAAACCTTTCTACGATTTGTTGCCTCCGCAAGCAACAAGCAGATATCCTTGATGCCAATGGAGGTATCGCCCTTTGTAAATACGAGGCCAAAAACTTGTGAATGATTACTTTTGCACTGGGATCACAGAAATGAATTAATGGGTGCTTACCATTTGTCAGAGTAAACCGGTTGGGATGACCGTTGAATAATGGTAAGGGTTTTTCCAAAACCAGCAAACCAACCGAACGAGATGGCGTTTACCATTTGCGATTTGATTTCTCGTAATTGTTTTCGACTGATGAAAGACCGGAAACTGGAAAATTTGGCAAATGGTAAGGAAATTTCCGCCGTTCTGTTCCGAACGGGAAAAGAGGACTACCTTTGGAGGTTGTCTACAATTTCCGAACGGATTTTCCGGAAAATTACCGTTCCATTTGACTCACAACCGAAATTTCCGGATTTTTTGGCCAAATGGTAAGCACCCAATGGCCGACCGTTCAAAATAGTATTTTTGACGTCACAAATTTCCACCGGGTTGCAACAGTCGCGTCAGCAAGTTTCCAATCCAGTCTCTTCTATTATCCATGATGCGCAAATGGTGCGCACATATTCCGCGCATCATGCAAGCCATGGTTTAAGGAGGCTCCCCAGAGTTTTACCATTCCACGCGCGCTGAGGGCGAAAGCTCAAGTAATCTGCGGGCGCTCAAAGAATAACTTGATCATTTTTCGATTTTTATGACGTCAACATGAACACAAAAGCAAAACTGACAGTGAATTTTCTCGCGTTTCCTTCGGTGAATTTTTTTAAAATTTGGCGGAGTTGTAACCACATACATTTCCTATAAAATACCTTATTTTTGTTAAAATCTGTCAGAGCTAATCTAATCACCACCACCACCAATTTCCCCATCTGAGTTGTAATTCGCAGCTTCTCCGTTTTTTTTTTTTTTATATTAGCTCTTTGAAGGACATTGACACAGACTGTTGAACAGTTTTTTTTTAATCATGGAGTTAGTGTTAACGATTCATACCATGTCATATGATACCTACAAAACTTAGTGTTATTAAATTAATAGAAATAAGTAAAATTAAATATCCTACATGTGTTTTAATACTACAATTGCATTTTCTAGTCTATTCATGATTGTTTACATTAGTTTCTTTTTTCACTAATTTATTATTCTGCCTTCTGCCAAATATTTATGCAGCTATAATAAAGATGTTCTCAGTTTTTATTGGTTGATTATTGTTTGCTCTACTTAACCAGCTGGGTACCTTCAGGGTTTACATGCGAGTACCTTGTTTTGAGCCATTTCATTCTCAAGGTTAGGGTTCCTGACGTACCTTTTAAGGGTTAAAAAAGCGGTTTTGATATCTCTTAGGGTCTCGAAAGGTCCGCAGCGCGAGCTTCTGCGCTACCTTTTAGGGTATGGAGACGAAAATATATGACGGAAGATAATGTGTAGTTTTAGAATTGTTACCTCTTAGGGGTGAAAGAAAATTCAAGAAGCGCCCGCAAAGCAGGATCCTGGTACCTCTTAGGGGTTGTCAAAATTTCCGACGAGCATTCCTCAGTGTCCTTTTTGTATGGGAGTTCCCCCCCGGATTCTCTCCTTACTACAATCCCGGAGTAACTACAGTTAGCTTATATAAGCTCGTGAGCTTTGAGTCTTGTAGTCAGAAGCAGAAGAAGGTGGAAGGGATCTTAACAGAATATAAGCTGTTCTCCTCCTCCTCGTTCTCTATTCCTCGATTCTCTAACATTAGTTTAGATCCAGTCTAATCTGTGTATCTGTGTTGACTTCTAGTTTTAGATCAGTTAAAGCCAGCTGTTCAGGCAATAACGCATTTTGTAATTCTACATTTCCTGAGACAAAGTATGAAGTTTACAATTGTTGGCAAAGAGCTGAGAGAGCAACACTACCATCGGAAATCTTAATTCACTAGATGTCGACAGGTATGATCTATCTATAGATATTAATCTGATAAAATACAGCAGCAGAGGATTGCAAAGGGGAGAAAAACAACTCCGACAACCAGATACAACAAAAGAAGCAAGAGCACGCAGCAGCAGCCTGAAAACGAAACAAATAAAAATATAATTAGAAATCATAACTTAATCACGAGTTCAACAAGACACGTTATTTCACTCAAACGCCAGCAAGAGTTTCTACCAGTTTTGGGGCAAATGGAAACACGATTTAATTTCCCGTTTCGAATTTAAGCTTTTCAGATGAAGAGATCACTGTAGTTTCTTCTGATTGGTCGTCACAGCTCGTGAAAATTTAAAACCAGGTAATAACCAATCAGGGACAGGAAACGGACCTCTGTATAGTTACGTCATCAATAAGGAATTTTCTCGGATCAATTCGCAGGCGTCTTCTCAACTGGCATACTGAGCCAGCGTCTCTCTTGACTAGCAGTCAGAAATCTTGAACGCTGATCGAGGTAGACGCGGGCGCTGTGTAAGAGATTGCTTGACCGGGAAAACAACTTAACGAAGTGATTACTTAAGTAATAGAGCACTTTTTCCCTGTTTATACAGCCTCATCTAATCACGAGGAGGGCTGGAAGAATTCGAGACAGTTATGCAAACCCTCGACTACTCGGGTTTGCATAACTTTCGAGAATTCTCCCAACCCTCCGAGTGTTTAGATGAGGCTAAATAAACACGGAAAAAGTGCTCTATTGCTTTTATAAAATAATTCTCAAAAATACGCGCGAATCTAAAACGTCACAACCGTGTTTACATACTCTCATCGAAACACACCTATCGACCAATGAGAGCGCGCGCAATGGCTCAGTTATTTTATAAACAAAATTAGGCCTTTGTCTCCCAAGTTAGTAGCTAGTTTAGCGTAGGCAATCGTATGAATTCGAGCGCAATTTTAAAAGGGTTTACGCTACGAGTAATTTTTCAAAATTCTCTCAAAATTGCACCAGTCTTTAGGCGAGTGCAATTTGAAAGAATTTTCAAATATCACGAAAGAAATTGCTCCAGCTTTCGCACGATTACGTATTTTTTATATGACAGGAAAAATTTCGAACGGCGCAAATTAAGTGCAAATTTAAAATAAACGATAACTTGGTCCGCTCTCAGCCAATCACATTGAAGTAATCTCAGTCATATAAAAGTTCTCAAACAAACAAGGGCTATGGTAGCTTGTTGAAACATTATCTATTCAACATGACTCAAGAAACATTCAATCCCAGTCGACTGGTCGATAACGTACCTTTTCCTTCTAATTCGTACCACCTAGACCTTTTAGTGTTGCATGCGCAAAAATAATGCACACAGGCGCCACAGGACAGTTTGGAACTTGGTTTGGAGGGTTCTACTGGGGGACTAGGGCTGAGTGATGTCGCCGTTGTCTCGTCGAGAGGGACTGGTACACCAGGGCCACTGAAAATTAAATTTTAATGGCGTGTCCGTTAAAATTGACCCTGTCTTTCGACCACCTTCACTTGAAATACTCGACTAAGGTGTTATCTCAAGCGGAAGTCACAAATGGAACCCGAAAACGAGAAAAGCAATATTCGGCTTGACTACAGGTCAAATCTACACTGTTTACGAAGAAAAATTATCCCTGCACGAGGGTCACCGTTCATAACGGAGCAAAAGTTTATGTCTCCTAGTGATGGTAAAATGCAGCCAGCCGCCAACGCGTGTAAAAAAAAAATCAGAGGGATGGCTGTGACACGACAATTTCTTTTTTCCTCCTAAGTGTAGTTTCGAGCCTATAAACATTAAAAATATATTGAAAAGATCATATAACTGTTTAAGTGTTGGGGAACGTCTCACAGGATTGGTCGAGAAAATGATATACAAACAATGGTAACAATGGACCCTAGCCCTAAAACAAAAGAGCTTCGTGCCAACAAGATCCAATGAAATTAGAGGTTCTAGAGAGCTTCGTGACAACAGAAGTGTTGACCTTCCTTGTTGACCTTCCTTGACATATCCAAGTGGAGCTAGTTCTTTCTTTCCTTACGAAACGCTTTTTTTGTTTTAGCTTTTTTTAAACCACTGTTGAACCATTTTAACATATTAACTTCGGTAAACTTTGCATCTAGACGGCCTCGACTTGCTTTTTTTCTTTTTATTTTCAGTCAAGAATTTTATTATACTCTGAACTAGTTGTAGTGTCGTACATTACTTTGCATGAGCTAAAAGAACTACTTACATGTACTTCGGCCTTCGTCGAACCCGACATGTCGGACGTACAGTACATATAAAGTCGGTATCTGTGAGAACTAGTACCTCGATATCGCGCAACGTGATGTCCGTGATGTCTGTTGAAATTGTTGTAACATCGAAATCGCTTCTTCGTATCTAAACCTTAGTTCCCAAGTATTTCCTTCGAACATAGATAGTTGAACAGCTTTCAACTGCAAAAACACACTAAATTTGCGTATGACAGGGAAGTTAAACTAACCCATCATTGGCAGCAATCGCAGTCTTGCCCGCCACTTCAAATGCACCTTCCATTGTACGCTCTTGGCGGACAGCAGTCTCGTCGAAAATTTCGCCTCCTTTCCCGCTGTTCATTTTCAGCAATTAATGTGGCCTTATCTTGTTTAGGAATTGATTGAAAATACTACTCACTTCACGCGCTCGCGGATACTTTCAAAACAGTCTTTTCACGGACTCGTTTATGGAGGCAGCAACTTGCTACACGTGCTGGTCATAAGTATTGCTGGTTTCATGTGACGTTGGTCATATTCCAAAATTAATATTACTGGCCTATCCTTCAGTAGGGCCGGGTTGTTCAAAGGCCGATTAAGCTAACCCAGTATTAGCGAGAATTTTGATTTCAGTTTTGTATTTTTTCGGTGAGGCTTTCTGTTTATATTGTTTGTCCTTAGCAATCTCAAACTACACAAACGATAAGAGGTGAGAAACATTTTTAAACAAGAAAATTGATACTTCGGTTAACTTTTAATCCTGGGTTAGCGTTAACCGGCTTTCAAACAAGCCGACCCACTGAGGTTTTGAGTTCCATCAAATATAAGACCCTCTAAGAACTTGACGTTTCATAGCGTTTTAGTTCGACGGGGTTCTTCGTTTTGTAATAGAGCACGTTTGAATTTCCAAGCTTTGCGTTGCGTGACATTAAAATGGCAGCAACAGAAAGCTGTCGCGCTGGTCAAAAGATGAGTAATTGCTTACTTATGGTTTTGTTAACTGAACAGTTCTCGCACTAGAAGTTTTAATTAGAGTATCAGCTTTCCATTTCAACAGCAAAGGCAATGAATAGACAGTGTCTTTTACTTTACGGTCCCCAATTACGATAGTTACCCCACCGGTAGCGAAACTTGAACTTTCCCCTCCCCCACTAGTTACAGAAAAAAGTTGAACCGCGTTACGTGATCAAACTGGGTCCGAATATTTTAATTTTCAACATTGATTGCATAGGAGAGGGGGAAGATACATCAAAAACATAGGAATAAAATAACTATTGTGACCAATTTGAGACAACCTATATTGCGTTGACAAGTATCGCATACGCGTACCCAAAACGTGCATACACCAACAAAGTTCTAAATCCTAGATGAAAGGTTTTAAAGCAAATCTTGTCTTTCGTGACCCAATACAGTTTCAGACCTCACATAAATTATAGTGGGATTGGCCCTTAATATGCAATCAGCCCTTTAAAGGTCGCTATTTTTTTATAAAAGCGGAAACAAGCCTCAAATACATGCTTCAAGGGAAATTATGATGGAGTTACGATTGAAACCTTTTAATTATAACGGAGTCGCAATGTTGATAATAAGAGCTCTCTTATGAGTGTCTGTTTAAACAAATACGAGTACCACCGACCAACGAATGGACTTTTTAATACATAAATGAAAGATCAAGCCTAACTCATTAGTTTAAATCTCAATTCCTGATTATTTATCGAAGCTTAAAGAATATAATGACAATCCTAATAGCTTGTATCTTTAAAACTCAATGGAGACGTAGAAAATATTTACTGCTTAAGTGACCCCACTATATTTAACAATTGTTATATGAGCTTGAGATTTCTACCACCCCCCCCCCCCCCCCGAGCCCCCGAGTCAGCTGTTACGCATAGAATTTGAGAGTGAATAATCTAAGTGTTTCATTAGAAATCTACTGGTGGAAAAAAACTTCTTTCAAATCCTCTTCACAGACACTTCAATCGTTTCTTATTTAAGCAACAGAGCACGTTTACCGTGTTTACATAGCCTCATCTAAACACGAGGAGGGTTGGGAGAATTCGAGACAGTTATGCAAACCCTCGACTACGTCTCGGGTCTGCATAACTTTCGAGAATTCTCCCAACCCTCCGAGTGTTTAGACGAGGCTATGTAAACACGGAAAAAGTGCTCTATTACTTTTATAAAAATAATTCTCAAAAATACGCGCGAATATAAAACGTCACAACCGTGTTTACATACCCTCATCTAAACACACCTATCGACCAATGAGAGCGCGCGTTGTAGCTCAGTTATTTTATACTTACCCATTCGTTACCTTTAATACTGACCTCTTTATTTCTTTTTAATTCGTTAGAGCGTAGAGTGTCGTTACGTATACTAAACATTAAATCCCATGGCGCTTTAAAATCGAAAATATTGAAAGTCAAAACTAAATTTAGTCTGAACACTACAACCAGTAAGCTTTGTGAAATTTACGTTTGAGTAGAATCACAGAGGTCCTCGCTAATCAACCTATGATTCTATGATTAACCATGTAAAACTTCCAATTAAGTTTCCTCAGTGTGGACTCGCATCCTCCCACCTCGCTCATACGGCTCAGTCATCCCTAGAACACAGACAAAAACAGATACCAGCCACGATTACAAGAGGAAGAAGAAGAACTCCCACCACCAGATAGAACAGAAGAAGCAAGAGGATGCAGCAAAAACCTGAAAAAAACAAAACAGAAGTAACAGGTATATTTACGTACAAACTTGCCTTCCTATCTGAACAGATGCAGCAGGAAATTTGCAAATAGACTTAAAATAATTCCGACAAAACGGTAGGAGCAAAAGGATGAAGCAACAGCTTAAAATTAAAAGAAAAACTAAACTACTTATGCAGGTTCCTGCTACAACCTAATCACGAATGCAACGGTGCAATATGACATTTATTTCTCTCAAACTCCCGCAAGAGTTTCTCTAAGCTTTGGAGCAAACTTGCGCTATTCAAATGAAGAGATCCCTTTAGTGCCCTCCGATTGGTCGTTAGCCGGGCAACAACTAATCAAACACACGAATCAGACCTCGGCAAACTAGGAAACCGAATGGTTCATTTGGCCACCAGGCTCAAGCACTTTTACTTAATACAATAGAAACATCGTTAGCAACTACAAATGTTTGTAATTAAATTAAGTAATTACATCAAGAGGAAATAAATTGAATTGTATATAAAGTTCCGTCATCAATAAGGAATTTTCTCAGCTCGAATCGAAACAGTCTCTAGAACAGGCCGGAAACAAATGAAAGCTCGTAGGTATACACTGGTTTCTCAAGAGCTACAATTCTTGAAATCTCGTTATCTGTGACAGCTTCTTAAGCATTAGCCTTTAGTTATAGCTCAATATACTGGAGGTGAACTTGTTTCGATAAAGTACTCTCTGATTTTTTTGCGTAAATCAAGTTGTTCTAATGCTAACTAGTTTGCATTTAAATTTCAAAAGCAGAGAGGTCTGTATCAAAGCAAGGTCACCTCCAGCCTCGCTTGCGTTCATAGGCCTAGGTAACTAAGCACACAACCGTGAAATGGCCTGTTAGTAAATCCCTGCCGAGTACGCACCTTTTCCCTTTAACTCGTACCACTCATGCCCGTCATCGCATGCACAACAGCAGTCAACACAGCTACCGTCAGGTTCAGTGCTTACCACAATGGGACTAGATCTGCTTGCCGGTAATGCCGCCATTGGGTAGCGGCCTGGTAACGCTGGCCTTGGTTGTCCGCTGAAAATACAATTTTAATGTTTTCCGTTTAATTACCGTCCTTGTCATTAAGTTAGATTGTGTTCTTTCAATCCTGACACCTGAATGAAAATTATTGACTTAATATTTCATTCATCTTCAATAACAGTCTATTCTTGATTTTCCTTAACAATCTCAACATATTGTTAAACACACAGTAAGCATAATACAGCGGAACCTCGATTTAACGGACTTCTATATAAGAAAGCCCTCCAGAGATTTGCCGTGATATACCATCAACTCTTTACTTAAAACTTGATTGATAAAACAGTGTCAGTCAATGCCCATAATTTACAAAAGCTGACTTTTTGCAGACGGGATTTATCTCAAGGTTTACTGATGTCTCCCAGTCAGTGACACGGGCATAGCAGGGGTAACAATTTTAATTTCTAGGGTTCTTTCAGTAGGGGTCTATGACATTTTTTATTTCGTGGCCGAAACATCAGCTTACTGGAAATAACAGGCGTTCATTTCCAAAGGCACGTGAAAGGGAACGATGCTGCGAGCGAGCGCTGAAAATAAGGGCGCAGGGCCAGGCGCATTTCAGTTGATCGCTCGATCTCCCCTCTAAGAAAATGGAAAAGAAACCTGTGCTATGCAGGATAATTGGAAATTACCGTATGTAATAAAGACTTTTGTCACCGAGAGACACAAACGTTTAACCTACTTATTAATTGTTAATACATGACGCAAAGTTTTACCTTGCCTCCACAGTGTTGATCTGAAACGCAATAACCCTACAAGAGAGGTCAAATAGCAGCGTTAATTAAGATTTACACAAACGGAAAGTTTTTAACGAGAACTAAATATATATCAATTAAACAGTTTTCGATTTTCTCTTTAAAATAATTATCTGCGTTGGTGTTGAAAAAACACTCCTAAGAGTTCTCCACAGTAGGCCGAGAAAAGCCGTCCAGTAATACGTCGTCCATTGACATTTCAGGCTTATGGATTTCAGGTTTGCAGAAGTACATTGCTCTAAGAAGACAGAGTAGGATAGAAAAGCCACTTTTCATTTGCACTACGGTCTCGGTTCAGTGATACACACCTGCATGTATGCCTCATAAACGTCAGTAGAACTCGTCTTTGGTATGAACAGTTCTTAATTAAACATGTTTCAGTTGTAAAACCGAGTTTTATGAAACTTTTTTTAATTAAACATGGTTTAGTTGGTGTGAATGGGGTATAAGTGTTCGGTGTTCAAGATATTTGCATAAATTTATCAGTGACCACTCCAACTAAAAGACGAATCCTGTTTGAACATTGCTCTGAGGTGATTGAGAATTTATGTCTTGGTAACAGTAGTGCATTACTATCTGTGTTACTATAAACGAAGTCAGCGCCAAGCGTGAGAACTGGCTCAGCGAGACAGACATGTCTTTGTTGCAAAGTGCAACAGACCATTTCTTTGAGTTGACTGTTGACTTAAAGCTGAACAAAATTTTCAATAGGAAATACGTTCAACTTTTCCTCTTCTTCCTTAATTTCGCCAAAGATAAACAAGAGAAACCTAAATTCGGAGTAAACGATTCCAATAGTTGTGACAAATTGAGGAATTCAGTTGGCTTCACTCGTCACAATTGGATTAAACGGGTCATCACAACTTCCGCCTTATACACATTTGAGAAAACAACACCCAGCTTTCATTATCATTCCTTAATTCAAACATCGTGTTCAGCTTCTAAACGATCTATGTTTATAGAAGGCGAAACAGAGGGAATACTTGTCTATTAGGGTGGCAATATGACGACGTTGCTGAGACCTGACCGCAGTTGAAAACACTTAATCAAATTAATACTACGTGAGAGGGAGTAGCAGCAGTCAGTCACACTAACCCTTCATCTGTAGCCGCTATCACCGTCTTCTTTGCCACTTCAATCCCTCCAATCCTGGCGCGTTCTTCTTGAACAGCTATCATGGCCTGTTGTCCGTTGTTGTTCATTTTCAATTTCTAGCTAGTTCAGTTAGTTGTCGCTGGGTATATACTGACTTATAGCCTGGAGGGCAACTGCGCACATTAGCGGTAAATTACTCGCTGGAAAGCGTAATCAATTTGCATTAGCCAATCAGATAAGTCGAATGGATCTCGATCGATACAATATGTTAATCTGACATCATAACGAAATCTCCTATTTCCTCAACCTCTTTTATGGAAATCCCGGGCTCAACGGATAGTCTTTGGTGAAACGAGGTTCCATTTTATATGGCTACGCTGCACAAATGAGCAGGATGAACCAAATTCTGCGCTGTGACTGCCCACTGCTTTCTTTATCCCACAAGAAAATGGTGTCCTGTATGCCATGTTATAAGTCCTTTATTGACCAAGCCTGCTCGGTCTGAATATTAATCATGATTGGCCTCGTACGTTTACGTGTTTATGAAACTGACAGCGTTTCGCCTTATAACCCGTGCCAATATCCAGCTGCTATGGTAACCTGACGCTCGCTTAGTCAAGAGCCCGTATATATATTCTTGGAAGCAAGTTGGCCTGATTCTGCTAACATTTACAAATGCTTTGAAAAAGGCGTTAAACACGAGTGCGAGATCACTGAGAGTTTTTATTCATCGTGTGTTTGTGTGTGTATTTAATTTCATACAACATCAATGTCATACAACATCAACTATGTTTTTTGTATTTTTCATAGAAACAAATGAAAACGGCTCCGTAGATCAATTTATCATTCTAAATTTAGAAACATGTGAAATGTCATAAAAAGTTGTTGCAAACTTATAGAAAAATGGAACCCTAAACTTGCCAATTCCGTAGGAAAGCTCGAGTCATAAAATGCAAGCCGTTTAAAGGGGTCATGATCCCAGGTGTTCCTAGCGCTGAGCCGCGTGGAAACTGGGGATCAGAATGCGACAGCTTGCTTTATCGTGTGCTCGCTGTTTGTGAACAACGTAATATACAGAATGCTGAGTTTGGTGAAGAACGTTTTGGGAAGAATCACGTACGCCTTATACGCTCATATCAGTCTCACATAGCTGGAAAGATGTCGATCGTTTTCGGAATGGATCGATCCACAAAGTATATTGTTTGAAAGCTTACCAAATGAGCAAAGTTCATGCTCGTTTTCGCGAGATAACTAACAAATGAGCTACGTACGAGTTCAAACTACGAAAACACTCAGTGACAAAAACCTATGGCTACTGACTTAAAAACGAGCTGTGATGCTGAGATAACACCTCAGTTAGTTAGGAATTTTTATTTTATATACACAACCACATCAGCTCTGCTGTTATTTTAAATCGTGTCTAAATAAATGCTATATATTTATTTTTTTTATTTATTTGTTTATTTATTTATTATTTATTTACATGTTGATAAAATCAAGAATCGTCGTAAACAGAACTTCGAAGATGAGGCAAACAACATGCAGTTGGATAAACAGGACACTTACCGCAACTGGAATAGAGAATATCTAAGCATAACGTTTGTGCTAAAATATCCCGATTCTTTTGTTTGCATTTATGTCTTCAATAAGCTTACTTGTAAAGTACGATTTGATTTTGCAATACGAAGCCCGAGTAAACGCCCTTGGAGCGTCTAGTTTATGAGGAAATGTATGCTAAAGGGCGCATTTATGTTGATGTGTGCGGTAAATTGAAACCATGATCACAAGTAAATCTGAATTTTACGTTTACCACAAGATTATTGGATTACGCAATTGCATCAAAACATCAAGAGCTTCATTGGCCAGAAAAAAAATCTCATGTGTGTTTCGAATTACTCGGTGTATCTCGAAATTGATTTTTCCACTCCTGCCTTGGTGTCATTGTTTTTGTATACAGTCGTGTGGCCAGTAAGGTGATTTGTTGGAAAATTTTAAGCGCTTAAAGGAATAGATTTTGGTAAGTAAGTTAGTAAGCTGCTAGTCTCATATTTCCGTAAACCTTGAATCTTGTAAGCGATGGTGATACTGTTATATTAATTTAGCAATTTATATGGTAAATATTTTTCCCCATTGTTTGCTCTACCTTATTCTTATGTTCGGTTGAATGCCAAATAACTGATACGGAGGGGAGTGTATTATCAATTTGGTATTATTTTCTGATATAGAGAGTGTGGCACCAAACAGCTATCCTCATGAAAATATGGAGCTTCCTTAAATATTAATGCGAAGTTTCAGTGGGAAAGCGCACAGTTTGAAAGCTTTTGTCTTATTGATGGTTTTAAAAGGCTCCATGAACAGAGTTTGATGGTTTACAGAAGGCGGGTTAGCAACACTGTTGAACAGAGCGATAGGACTTTCAAAATTATAATAGCTTATTGATGAAAGATAAGTGAAGTTTTTTTTAATTTTAATGTTTTCTTTCTATATATCGTTCCATCAATTTTAATTGTCTAGATATTGGTTTGGATAAATATATGTATTTCAGTATGTGTGCTTTACAAAACATCTACTATACAGTGACAACCAAAATCAATTGTTTTCAATTTGCTATAACTTCATAAATATCTACATGGAGACACATTTGTTTTCATGTATAAATATTTCCTTCAGTAAGAAATTTATTACGATGGCGGTTTCTTTGACGTCATGATCGATTTAAGAAAAAAGCTGTTTATTTATTGATGAGACGAAAGAGTCCATTTACCATTTGCGTTTAAAGACTTTAAATGTTAAAAGCATCTTTCCTTGACGAATTTATTGACCTTCGCGCTATTTCCAGTGGTCTTCACAAAATAATGGTTTGCTATGGCACAAAAATAGAAAATTGCTGAAAATTAACATCAGCATTGTCTTGAAAGAGAATCATTCAGCAATGAGATAAAGCAAATTATATCTGATCATCAAATCAAAACTTATCTGAGTGGCCTCGCAGTGGTCGATGTTTTTGTTTATAGAATGAGATTTAAGCCATAGATATTTTTTTTAAAATTGGAGAAGAACACAATCTCAGGGTGAATGCAAGCCATGACTGATTTCATTCCACAGTCGCGTGTGGCTTAATTTTCAACTCAAAAGAGGGATGCGAACGGTAAACAAATAATCCAGGTAAGGCATGAAAGCTGAACGTAGAAAGAAAATTTAAAAGCCACTATGTTGGATCAGGCTTCCGGAATATTTTAGATACGTGCAGAGCTAAGTGAAGATGCTGTATACGTTATGAGTACAATTCATGATTGTAGAAATGATACTCGTTTCAAGCAAGCTGCTGTGTTTTATTTTTGTAATTTTTAATTTCACCTTGCAACATAGTTGCATTTTCCTCCACTACATACTCAGCCATTCTCTCATCCAACTTTAATCATTTCACTCTCAAATGAGCTGAAAATATCAATTCTCCCAAGCATGTGCCTTACAGTACTTTTCATATTAGTTTTAAGGATCTGGAGGTACATCAAGACAATAATAAGCCCCAATTGCTTATTTACTTTATTCTTGTCGCCTGTTCGTTTTACAGTTGTATTGGTATTGTATAGAGTGGCATTGATAGATCCCTTTTGGTCATTTACACATCAAGTATATACTTATGTTTCGGCTTTCTCAGAGCGAGGAGGCATTTCCTCGTAATAATGAAAAGAATGTTCATCCACAGTAGACATACATTTGAGGTTTTATTTTTTTAGCAGCGAACATTCTAGAAATGTTCTTAAAATAGAAAAGTAAATCCTTTGTCCAGTGCTTACGTGATTAGTAAAATTAGTTGATTGAACATTGACTTTTAAATTCAATATTTTTAGCTCAAAATTAACCATGCATAACGATACAAATATATGTGTTATTTGCCGGCTGGGAGGTCCGTATAGTGAAAAACTGTGATCGAGGTCTTGAATATGCTGCCCGAGGCCGCAGACCGATGACAGCATTTTCAAGTCCGAGGTCACAGTTTTTCACTATATGGACCGACTATAGCCGGTAAATAACTTATTTATTTTTTCCTCTTTCTCAAATCACTTTAATAATTGTTGACCTTTTCCACACACTCATGGTGTGCGCGTTACCATGACAGTGGGCAGAGATAGGAAAACACGAACCGCGCTAAGAAGCAATCAGATTGCAAGATTCGTTACCGTACCCTCTTAGAAAAGATAAAAATAGGGACCTTAAGCAATGACGACGGCGACGCCAAGGACAACGCCTAGAAAACAATGAATTTATATTTTACCGTCGAATTTCGCAGATGCCTCGATCTGTTCAGTGCATCGATCGGTCTCAGGACTTGCTCAAGCTTAATATGTAATGCCAGCGTTCAATTCCAAATGAAAATACGAAAAATAAGCCGCCGTCGCTCACGTTCTCCAAAATACCCGCAACTTGGTCATTTCACGTTGTCGTTTTGCAGAGGACGGCTAAGAAATGTACAAAGAATTATAACGCACGTGCACAGCTATTGTTCTGCTCATTAAACCTTTCGTTTTGTGGCGTTCTCGTTGCCGTTGCCATCGTGGTTTGCTTAAGGTCCCTAATGTAAAGCATTCTACTAGTCTTGCATAATTAGGTTTTTAATTCGTATCATTGTTTCAGAGGTAAGCGATCATGATGAAGTCTTGTTTTTCATCAGCCATCGTTCACTCCAAGGGATTCAGTGGCTCAAGGACAAAAAAAGCTACACCCTGTTTTCGTATTCTTAAGTCATTACTGAAACCACAAAGTAATCGCTCGCTAACTATTGCCAAATTAATTCCTTATTGAACAATCAAAGCCGTTCTATAACGTGACAGAAATCCCCAGAACATTTAGCGACCAGGCCTGGGTTGTTCGAAAGGTGGATAACGCTATCCACCGGATAAATCACTATCCAGCGGATAGCGTGGTTTGTTTTGTTAACACTTATCCGCTGGATAGTGATTTATCCGGTGGATAGCGTTATCCAGCCTTTGAACAACTGGGGCCAGATTGTCGTGCTAGGAGTCATGCTGTGATTGTTACACCACCCACCTAATCATTTCTAAAGGCGTGATCCCAGTCGCTGATCAGCCCAAAGGGTCTGGAAACAAGATATTGTCAATCTTACGGGTGGCAAATTACAAAGGTTTTATAATTATCCTCAATCTATATGTGTTTTTCCACCACTCATAAATGGAATTCTCTAGACTGCAGACATTGAAAGATTTTCGCCGGTTAATCGCCGCCACTGAAAATCTTCTTTGTAAGAACTCTTCGAATTGAATTCTAGTTGAAAATTGTTGTAACATTTAAATCGAGATTCGAGAACGTAAACATCGGGAAATTTACTCAGTCTTAAAACACATTTCTACAGCGGATCGTCAACGCTTTGTTTACGTACCCGTCAAAATAGCTGCCAAAACTTTCACAAGTTCAATTAAGAGAGAAGTGAAAAGTGAAATTGCAGCCAAGAATTCATTTGAATTACTTTTCTTTTCTTGTTGCAACCGCACGAAAATTTAATTTGCTTCGGTATGCCTTTGAGTGTTTTTTTTTTCTTTTCGGAATTTGTAGAACAAAACATCTTTGTGGCACAAGTTCAACAATATAAAGAGGTTTCGTCAGATTTTTCCGCTCGGATATGGAGTTCTCGTTCACTAGCCGTTCTCAACAAAGGCGAGTATCTATTGGGTTTTTTAACTTGGAAAGTAACTTCTATAATTTTCAGTTTTTGTTAGTTTTGACACTAAAACCGTTGTTCACACTACGGACGGAAGAATCAGGGTTCGAGTCGGAGTCCCGGTCGGAGTCGTTGCGTGGTGTCTTTGGCCAGGAAATGTCATTCTCATCATAGACTCGATCTTGATTGTGGTTTTAATGTAGATACCGGCAGACTGCCGAAACAACATGAAACTAAAAAACCTGGGATGTGCTGGAAGAAATACTGGTCTAACTTACAAACAGGTTTACCTTTCCCAAAAAAAAAAAAAAAAAAAAAAACGTTATAATATTCTCACTTGTGATAGTTGGTTTGCATACAGCTAGAAAAGACGGTGTTCTCGGCCTTCTCAATAAACCTTATCAAAGAGTCTCTACATTGATGGACCAAGGTCAGCAAATATAAAATATGCATACTCTTTATCCAGTGCTAAAAAATAAGGAGACATGGATATCATCAAAAAAAAATATAGGGACTAGCAATGACGAGTCAATTAGCAGAATTGTTTTGGTGTTTCTTGTTATTGAAACTTGAAGAACGGTAGAACAAGAATTAATGCGAGGACAGCGTTCTTTCCTTCTGAATTATTATATCAATCATTCCGGTTTCACGATATAACTTAGTTATATTTTTTTACTGAATAATTTGTGGAGATCCATTATTAAAGTGCTTCGAGTTGAATTTGCAAAATGTTGATCGCAAACTGTTATGGACAGGAGAATTAATCGAGACTGGATATTGGTATTTGGCGATTGTGTATCTGAAGTGTTCTAGCCCCATGCAGAGAGAGTCCGAAAGCTAGAATTCAATTTGTCCTTGTACCTTTTACATACTTATAATTATATTCTACATGAATAATAACCAATAACAGTGCATAACCGCAAGGAAAACAAGTTTTATTATGTCCTAGGAATTGCCCTAGAGATGTTTACTCTTTGTAGCTCTTAGTCTCTTCAAGCTGCAGAAACGAGTTTCTGTTCTACCTTTCTTGTTTGCAGCTAGTTTATAAGCCAACACCGTTCAAATCTTCCACCGGCCGGGAAAGTGCAGTCACTAAGTGTCACATGAAGCACCAAAAATGGTGACGGTTGTTGAGTAAGTACACTATACTAAATAAAAGCTGCAAATCGCGTATTTTTCGGTCTTTTGTAGAGGCGCGCACAGAAGGTGGCGCAGAATACAGTTTTGCCGCGTGTGAATACAATGTCCCCGCTGAATTACTTGTGAAGTATTTGATAACAGCTGGAAACAATATTCAGAATCTATAAAATTTAAGATTCCTAACAAAAGCGTCTTAAATACTGTTCAAGGTAAGCTGTGTAGCTGTCATGGGAAGACTGGCGTAATCTAGGTTCAGTTTGCATTCGGCTGTAAGACTGCAAAAGTGGCGCCGTGTAAAACTTGGATGGGATTAGAAACATAGTCTTCAGTAAACTTAACACAACTGGCGAGAATTTTTCAGGTCAAATTTGTGAGGAGTAGATTATCTGATGATGGTTCCATTGCCATTTCAGTTTTACACATTTGTTAGTAAGACTGTCGTGAATACGTAAGACGAATTGCATTCTCAGGTAAAAGCTCTGTTTGATTATTTCATGCCCCACGACCAATACGCTGAAGAAGTCCATCGCCTATGTTAGGGCCAAACTTTGGAACAAGCTTGACAATGAAGTTAGAAAAATTGATTTACTATATGCTTTTAAAAGAAATATTAGGAAAGTGCCACATGACGTTACGATCTAGCTTCGGATAGTGTTTTAGATAGATTTAATTTGTAGCCACAATCGAGCACTCAGAGTTGCTGTTATATTGTTATCGTGAATTAATAAATGCCTTTCTCTTGCCTTTTCAGGTGTGGCACTCAAGTTGATATACGGAATTTTGAAATCCGGTAATGTACTTAACAATTAATTATTCCACTTAATAATAATAATTTACCTTTATTTACCCTCAGCAGTGTTTATAGCACAAAGGCTAGTGGGGCCGAGAAAACAATTGAAACAAATAATTCAAATTGAACATAACATTGTTACGAATCCTAGTTGGCTGGAGGCAAACCAGTTGGCTATTGACAAGCGTGGCTCCCACATTTTTTATTGCCGCCCCTTACTACATATTTTGACAACCTGATGACAGGTTTTGTGGATCGTATTAACCCAGCCAATCAGAGCGTAGATCCTAATAGGAAACTCCCAACTTGGCAGGGTACTGTGGAGTCTCTTTGCTCGATGGCCGCAGAAAGCGATACGCCGAAAAAGCCTGGGAGCTGGTCACATTGTTAGTTAACAATTATTCCATGAGCGCGCGTTGGATATGAAATGATAGATAGCCAACGAGGCGCGTAGCGCCGAGTTGGCTATAATCATCTCATATCCAACAAGCGCGAGTGGAATAATTGTTTTATTAAAAACGCCTCCCAAAATATAGAAAACTAGACTACAATAAAAACAAAAAGGCCCAAAAAATCACGCATACGCTCGCCATCTTCGTAGATCATGGTATAATGGCTCATATACCATGATGGCTAAGCCAATGAAAACTCTCGAATTGCATTATCCAATGATCCAGTTTTTAATAATTCGTAATATACCCGTCGATGATGAATAATGCAAATGAATATATGAAATATCATATATTTGAACTGCGGATTAAGATGTCAAGACATAGATGCTCCCAGTTGGCTTGATAGCTCAGTTGGTAGAGCACTGCAGCGGTATCGCAGAGGTCATGGATTCGAATCCCGTTCAGGCCTGAATTTTTGTCAGGCTTTAATTTCACAGCTGCTTAAGTTGTGTGATGATCATCTATGTCTTCATATCTTTCTCCGAAGTTCAAATATATGATCTTCCATATATTCATTTGCATTGTAGACTTTGTTGTTGTCCGCTTAAGATCAAATTCGGAGAATTTTATTCGACCTTTGTGAAGAACATTCAGGCGTGATGACGCTTTCGACAAGGCTTTCTTAAGGCCGGGGTACACATGAAAGTCGTATTTTGGCTGGGTTTTATGTTTTTTATGCAAATATCTTGTTTACGTTTCAAGCAATCAAGAATCTCTCTGCTCATCTCACATATCTATGTTTTGGGTTGTTTTGGAAATTTTTTGGTGATTTTTAGGTATATTTGGAGAGAAATAGTTTTTCTCAAAGGATTAGTAAAATTGATGGAAATAGGAAATTTTGAAGATTTGTTGTTGTTTTAAAATAGAGTTTGAAATGAAAAAAATTGGTAGACACACTCCAAACAGTTGCCCAACAACCTGGGGTGCCATTGTGCGGTCGGGCAACTGTCTGGTGGTGTTCCATAACCCTTTTTTTCCCTTTCAACCTCTCTTTAAACTTACCAAAATTTCACTTAAATTCATGTGTACCCCCGCCTTAACCAGTTTCTTCATATCAGTGTTGTTCCTTGGAGCTGTCCCTTGGGAGATTACCAAAAATTTTGATTGACGTTTTAACCTTCTGATCCAATGGCAATGGCCCTACGGCAGCGCACGGGACTAACAAAATATGTCGGTAATCCGGGCAGGCGGTTTTTCAGTTGTCTCTCTCCCAGGCTCCTCGCGGCTTCGCCGCTTTCTTAGAACGCTCTCTGTTATAACTACTATCCCACGACTTCGCCCAATCTTCTCCAAAAACAGCCATATGCTACAGTTCACCTCAACTCACCCTACTCCCCCTCAAATGATACTGTAGTTCCTTGCTATATATATAATGATTTTCTTACATTTTCTTTCCACTTTATAAATAACTTGATAAACGATGCGGTCGATTCCCAGTCCTCCTGAAGCCTGTTATGCAGTGGAAGCAAGACCTGGCTATCTCAGCAAAATACCTTAACTAATATGTTACCAAAAATATATATCAAAAGTATTTTTGATATATGATTTTCGGTAATGCTCATTTTCAACTCAACGAAAGGGTTAACCTTGAAGTTTAGCTAGAAATACATGTTTCACTTAAGGCGGGGGTAAACGTGAAAGCTGTTTTGAGGTCGCTTAACACGGCCTTTCTGCCAATATCTCGGTCACGCCGGTTTCAAGCGATACTAAATCTCTCTGCTCATCTCATTAACCACTGTTTGGCAGTTCTGTGAAAATTTTTGGGCATTTTGGGAAAGAGATATTTTTTTTTCAAAGGATAGGTTAAATTGAGGAAAATATGAAATGTTTAAGATTTGATGGATTTGGAAAATTGAAATTTGAAGTGAAGAATTAGTAGACGGATACAGTCCCCTAGCAACCTGGTGCTCTCTTTTGCGGGGGTCAACTGTATGGTAGTTTTTCAACCCATCTTAATCCTAACAATTTCCTTTTTTATATCACTTCAAATTTCACGCCTATTCATGTTTACCCCCGCCTTAAGCGTACTATTTTGAGGCAAGGTAATATCTAATCTGTTCATATATACTTTCGTTGCTGTAATGACTGAACATGTTGGTTTTGTTCATTTATTGTTAATTCACAGCGCATGCGCAAGCGTCGCCGTTCAAGTTGAACCAGGCGACTTTCAAGCTGATGAAGAAGTCACTAAGTTCGGGTAAGAATGCGTTTGATGCACAAGTAGAACCCGCTTTTCCTTACAGTAATCTTAATGTTAAATGCTTTTTTACTTGCAGTATAGTTAGACAAGAGACTATGCTCTAAGAGAGCACATCTCTCCGTCTCATGAGAATCTTTTCATGAACCTATTTTAAGCTTCGTTTCACGCTGTAAAAGCTATTTTTAGTAACGGTCCCATGATCGCACAGCCACTAATGCCAAACGGTCATCGGTTTGCGTCCATCTAAATCCGAAATTGAAAATCTAACAGTTTGTTCTGAACTACCGCAGTGTTTGCATTGCGGAATGTCTAGATCTCTTTGGAAAGAGGTCCATGTATGGGGGATATCAATTGTTTTCATCGGTGATTGTCTGAACTTCTAAAACAGCCTTAGTGACGGTGTCAGTCGGTCGATCAAATCACGGTACTTCCGATGACCTATGGTGATTCAATCATCGTGCCTCAAACCTTTTTTATTCGATTTGGTCCCCGCCATGTTGCTCGAGCAAAAAAAAAAACACATAGAATACGTTTTCATTGCCTCTAGCTTTGTCAAAATAGCTCGCAGCCATCCGCCGCACCTTGACCTATGTCGTTGTTTTTCCAACGCCTTTTAGTCATTTTCCCCACAATCTGAGAACCCAGGGGAACAGATTGAGGATAACGAGTTTCTTAGATATTTCCAATTTGTCTACTCTAATATTTCACCACCAAATGGCATATAAACTGATATCCTTCTTGTTGTAATGTTGTAATGTTGCAGCGATGGTTTACCCCTTCTCGCGGATGCTCCGCCTTCTACAGAGGTTGTAATGGAAGAAGGAAGGCCACCAGAGTATCGTTGTGATTATTGTTTCGGATGTTTATTCTGTGAACGAGGACATGCGTGGTACAGTATTCACGGCAAGGGTACGTTTCATTTATGGTATCTCCATAGTACAATTCCGGAGGGGACTCCCTTATGACGCGGATGCTCGCCGAAAAATGTGAATTAAACCCCTAAAGGAGACCAAACTATGGCCCCTAAAAGATACCATGCTCGATTACAAGATACCAGCACCTATTCGGGAAAGGTGCCCGCTCTAGTAGACTCCAGAAAACGGTAGTAATCGAGCCTAAAAACGCAATTGAGAGTGTTTTTTTAAAATTGATATTTCTTCGAGTGCACTGTAAAAAGTACTTTGACAGTTAAAAGCAGCGGAGTTTCGTCCTGAACACCCTAAGTTACACCAAAAGCCTTGATTTACACCCTAGATTACCCCTCAGCCGAGACGACAAGCAACCCGGACTCAGTTTCCGTATGGGAGTTCCCCAACCGGGAGTAAAGTTCTCTAACATTTGTCTTTCGTTCAAAATCAGTCGCTTTCTTGTAATATTTTACCACTGCAACATTTTCATGTGCATGTACCTAAAGCCGTTTGGTAACAATCATGTTTAAAACTCAGAACTACTTTCGGTAATACACCCCTTCCAGAAAAAAAAGTACTTAAGTTCATTCCACTGAAATAGAACCCATACTGAGACTTTTGTCAAACTTTGCCTATTGATTGTTTATATTGTAGGAACTTAAATTTGGAAATAAAAATGAGGGGTCCCCAGTTTCGTTCAGGAGCAACAGCACGTTGCTTATACCATATAAATACAGTGAAACCTGTATTAAGCGGACACCTTTGGGACCCTCACTAGTAGGGAGTTTTAGCAAATCACGAAGGCGACGGCAACGAGAACGTCAGCAAACAAAAGGTATCGCGGAGTTCACGGGTTCGAATCCCGTTGAAGCCCTGATTTTTTTCAGGCTTCTTCTTTCCAGTTGTTTAAATTGGAAAATTTACTGCGAGGATCATTCTTCACTTTCATCTATAACCGCAGTTCAAATATATGAATTATTTCATATATACTTACATCAAACAAAAGGTTTAATGAGCAGAACAATGGTTCTGCACGTGCGTTTTGATTCTTTGTACATTTCTTTGCCGTCCTCTGCAAAACAACAACGTGAAATGACCAAGTTCTACGTATTTTGGAGTACGAGAACCGCAATGGCTAATTTTTCGTGTCTTCCTTTGGAATTGAACGCTGTTATTACATATTTAGCCTGAGCAGGATTTTAGACCGATAGGCGAACTGAACAGATCTACACAGTTGCGACATTCGAGTGTAAAATATAAATACTTTTTTTCACAAGGCGTCGTTCTCGGCGTCGCCGTCGTCGATGCTAAAACCCCCTAGTGTCCGCTTAATACAGGGTGTCCGCTCTAAACAGGTTCAGAAATAATAGTCAATTATTAACCCTTTTGTAACACCGTGTAAGATCAAAGACTGCTCTTAGCATAATGTCCAGACAGTCAATGCATCAATCTGGAATAATCTACTTAGCTTTAAAACGACATCGCTGAACAATGTTAACGGTGTCTGAGCTGAGCTTTTAGAAGTAAAAAGCCCTTGAAGTGTCCGCTTATTGCAGGTTTTGTGAAACAAAATGCCTTAATATTGGTGTCCGCATCCGCTTAACAGAGGTGTCCGCTGAACGCAGGTTTATTTTACAGTAACTGTGGGAAGAAAGTTTAGGGACTCAAGCTGGTGTCCGCTTAATAGAGGGTGTCCGCTTAATACGGGGTCCGCTTAATACAGGTTTCACTGTACTTATAATACTACCATAATATTACTTATGATATTACCATGATTCTTTCCGACGATTGCTTCTTGCTCAACACTGAGAATTGGCCCATATTTATTTTACATAAAGAAATTCACTACTCGAATCAATACAACAGCAAAAACGCTCGAGAAAATGACGATTTACCTGTATAGCGAGGTCCAGCCGCAAAGAAAAAGCCGCCATTTTTAATGCGCGCGCGCTAATCACGCGTAAAATTATGCACAGTAGGGATGCGCAATGCAATACTGGGGAATGACTTTAATGCCCTAAGCAATCCCAGAAATCCTAACGCTTCAAGCCGTTACCCAGTCTCCTTTACCGTTGTAAAATGGAGAATGCATCTAAAACTACATGATGTCTGTTTTTTTTCTTGCAGCCTGCTTTTGGGTGCTACTCCTGGCGCCAGGCTACATAGTACTGGGCTTGGTTCTTTTACCGTTCTTCTTTCTGATGGGCATCGCTTACTGTGTAGCCGCGGCGATTGAATGATTCATCACAAGAGACTATTGTTCACCAGTGTCCTGCGTGGTTAAGAGACCTACTTGGTGTAAGGCAAGACGCCAGTTAACCGTTTTATTAGTTTTCGGTCCACAGTCATGAATAATCCGACCGAAAGCCAATATGAAGGAGTCTCAGTGTACCAACACCGTCTATGACCTGTATTGCCTATATTGGGATACTTTAGTCCATCTCGTCCAATCATTTTGTTGTATGTTGTTCTTACGCCCTTGAAAATAATTTTAAAAACCTCTAACAAAAACATCATAGCTTACTTATATCAAAACCTGTCAGATTGATCAATAATTGCCAGGGTCTTTATTGTACTCGTTTTAAGGATAAATCTAGCAGCGTTCTATCACGAACGCCGTTGCCCTTAGGACTTCTGAAATTTCCTGATATTGTTAAACTGAATACATGTATGCTTTTTTATGATTATTTCCACCATGAAAAGTTTCCTAATATACCTGTTTCATTAGTATCTGATCTACACAATTACAGTACCCGCAGTGCATCATCCAACCAAGTGGCAATACCCTCATTTCGAACTAATCTTCGGAGATTTTGCCCCAGTATTATTGGAAGTTTCTTTTGGAACAATATTCCACAACTTATAAGAGACAACCATCGAAATAAATGTTCAGAAAAGCACTTTCACGCTGGTACCTTGCTCAATACTAATGTTACCGTATCTGTTTTATAACTTACTAAGCTATTTTGGCATTTTTTCCCTTTACTTTTTATTTAAAAATCTCAAGTTCTTGTTCATACTTAAACATCAAGGGGCACAATATTAGTTAACCTAGACGTGCCCTCTCCTCTCCTTCCAATATTCTGTGTAATGTAATTTATGTGTTATAATGCTACCGTTTTTGTAAAGCTATACTTAAATATTTATTGTATCAGCTAGGGATTGGAGGAATAAATAAATAAAATAAAAATAAATAAAATAAACGCCGTTACCATTTCAGTTGACTATGTTATTCACTTTGCCTAGTTCCTAGGCCTCGATATTTCGCCGCGGTCACTCGTTTTCGGGTCACGTGGTCCAGGCCGTTCGAATCAATTGACCGTGAAGGCCTGTGAGAAAGCTGTACCTGAGGAACTGTTGTAGATAGTAG
Organism: Micromussa lordhowensis; assembly: GCA_964020085.1. Taxonomy (NCBI): domain Eukaryota; kingdom Metazoa; phylum Cnidaria; class Anthozoa; order Scleractinia; family Lobophylliidae; genus Micromussa; species Micromussa lordhowensis. The sequence goes on along the minus strand of OZ026596.1, from coordinate 33,005,407 downwards.
TGAGTGGTCTAGCAGTGCGCGGCCTGTGCGGTTGTTAGAAATAATGGCGACCGCTTGCCTCAGTCATTGTTTTTCGTTTTCTGTTGTCTTTAGTCATCAAAAACACCCCAAATACCAAGGAGTCATAATCTTTTTCTGGCTCTGACGGCTCTGAGCTTTTTGCGTTTTCGAAGTGTCTATGAACGACTAGTATATTAATACTAAAACAATAAGATTATGAGCTCGTGATAGTTGACTCTGGCTGCGCCCTCGTCATCTATCACGCAATAGAAATCTCGAGTTCATAATCTTGTTTAATAGCGTCACTTATTAAGAAGCGCCCCTCCAATGAAAATAACCATCCTTCCGTTGTAGGCTCATCTGTCTGTTAACTAGAAGAATATTTCAGGTATAAATTCCGCGGAAAATCCACCAAACATCTAATGCTTCCTCGTTAACCTTACTAACCTCCTTACAAAACACTGTTCCTCAAATAGAAATTAACCCCCAAGCTTATGATCGTTTTTTTTACAAGAAGCTTATTTTGAAACTGGCCCTTTCATGCACAGCAAAATTTTCTCGCAAATAAGGTGTCCATTCTCGGCAAACAAGCGCCACACTGTTGAGCACTCTTAACTCTGAACTGAACATTTTTAGCTAGACTCAAAATAGCAAACAGGCGAAGGTACTACAAAGTTCGCAGCGCTCTGAAAAACAGCTTAAACGATATCAGTGTTGAAGATTTGTACTGTTACCCCCTGCGTAATCGCGATTTCGATCTCAAAGGGTTTTTGCTATGACCCAGACTGACTTCAAATTGAAGCCAGAAAACCTCAAAATAATACTTAACTAAAAGAAAAAACCGAAGATATCTCACAGACCAAAAAAGAAAATAATAGTTGAGACTAAGAGACCTGTGTGAGATCATTGTCTCTTGTTGAGACTGAAATAGTGATTGAGACGAAGCAAACTTTTTCAAGATCGCTGTATCGTCCGTACAATATAATATAATCAAATCATAGCATCGATTACTACGACAATAAAAATCACACAAAAAAATGTTAATGACGCGATATAGACAATGTTAGCATGTGAGACACTTGTTTTAATCCCACGCATCTGTGTTCGGAATAGCCTACGTGCGTAATATCCTTCCTGTTGCCCTGATTTTCGACCAAGGAAGGATATGACATATTGAACGTCTGTACAAAACACACGTAAAACAACTTCGCGGCAGGTCGCAGGGCTGTTAGTTTGAAGCTGGCGAAAAATATCCCAGGTGCTGTGGTTAACCAGAAGAAGAGAAATAAAAATCAGTAAAAAGAGTTCCTAAAAAATAGTTCCTACAGCTCCTGACTCATTCGAAAGACTTGATCGTAAAACAATATCATACCACAAGCGAGAAAGATTTTCCATAATTTGACGATACTTTTAGTCAAATAGCTTCGCTTTCAATCTCTTTGACTTCCCGAACAAACAAATTTTAGATTCACGCTATAAATATTGAACGACCCAGAACACCTTTCATATTACCGCACGTGATAACTTCCTGTATTTTTTTGTATTTTTTTTCCGCATCATAGCGCGTTTCAGTGCGGTTGCCTGCGTGCGGTAATGACAATAATACAATTATTGCTGATGGAGTCACGTAAACACTACCACCCTCCTATAATACGCCCCTCAGTCTGGACTTGAGCTCACGGTTTCATCTACACATGTTTAATTCAACGCACGACCGTCACGTCCAACAAGTCTCCAGTTGTTGCGCTAGCGCCCAGTTCTCTCGCGATTTTAGCCGCGCGTTCAACGATCGAATAAAAATACGACAAAATAGAAGGCTGCGGACAGTCTAGGCTCCATCGTGATAGGATTGTTCCCAGGGCTTTTTGTTCATGACGTCAATATTACAGCACTAGTTATTATTAGGAACATCTACATTATTTCACTGAGCCTAAATAAACACTACCGCCCCCCCCCCCCCCCATAATTCGCCCTCTCAGTCTGTCTCGCACCCTCCCCCGACAGAGGAAAAGCGGGGGGTGGGTAGGGCTACAGGTAGGTTGACTGATTGATCGAGGGCTCTTCGGTAATGACGTCAGTAATGAGAATGAGGCTGTCTCATTACAACACCAGTTATTTTTAGGAACACGTGTATAATATCACTGAGCTTACTTATCCTTTTACTTTTAACTGATATTTTCTTTTCTTTTCTTGCATACAGTTACAACAATTACATGCCCCCGAATCCAGTTCCCCAACTAATCGAGGCGGGCGCAAGAGTTTATATTAAAAAATGAAAGAAAATCCTTTAGAAAACGAACAGTGCTCTGGATAACGCCTACACCGATTCTACCATTGTGCTGTATGGGTGGTAATAATTATGCTAGCATAATTTTGAGCATGCTGTGGCGAAAATTATGCTGGCATAAAAGTTCTTAGTCATGTTGCCTGGTTATGGGGTCATGAGAGAGTGCAGACAAATATACAATACGCATTTCCGGAGTGGAACGTGGACCTAGGGTATGCATGAAACTATATTGTTAGCAATTATGCCAGTGCAGCTAACTAGGACATATTGCTGTCGCGTAATATTTAAAAATAGAACATAATAACGACACTTTGTGAGCAGAATTTATAGACATAATATTGTATGCATGAACATTCAACAAGAATTTCCGGTATTTACAAAGCGGCCTCGCCTGGCCAGGCTAGGCTGGGTCAGCCACTTGTCGACACTTGTGCGTAAACAGCTAACAACCAGCTGTTATTCTTTCATACCACAGATAAAATTAGACATTTATTTCAAGAAACGTTCTGCTAAAAACCGATGAATTTATTTTTATGTTTTGGTTCTGTTACGCAGCTGTTACATATAACGAAGCATTTGAGTCCGCAACATGCCCTCAGGGATGAAATCTTAATTTGAATTGCAGATCCGATAGGTGTGTTTAATATATAACGGCACTTCTTTCGAGAACAAGCATATTGCTTGCGAATGTCACAATCTAATTATTTCTCAAATTAGCCGACCTGGTTTCGTGCATAACAAAAATAGCCATTGATACCACTACAAAGCTGTAGAATTTTCGAAATCTGAGAAATGATTGGAAGATCAAAATTTCAACGGCTGGGATGGAGAGCCCGTGGTATGTTTCATATACTAATATGGTTAGCCTTGCCAGCCTTGGGCGAGGAAAATACTTGAGATAAGCTACCGAAACCCGATACAAAAAACTCCTGAAAAGATTTTTTTTGTTTCGCCCAAGTTATCACGTATCAACAGTTTTTTTTTTTTTCAAAAAGTCAAGCATACCATCATTACGTAACGTCCCATGTAGGTGTGCCATGCGTAACAAATCCATTTTGATGAGATAATGAACCCCGTAGAACCATTCTGGTTGCACTGTGATTGGACGAATATTCTCATTCTCATATATGTCATAATTCGAAGCAGAAACATTCTTCAAGCCTCGACTTCATACTGGAAACAAAGCACGTTTTTCTGTTTGTTTTTAAAGGGTTTTGAAACCCGTGAAAATTTTGCAGAACTTGAAGCAGCGGTGAAAATTTCCGGGCTTATGCTTGTTTCCAAAACATCCAGTCGTGTTTTAACCACAACTCTATCGAAACACGGATAAACCTCTGAAGGGTACAGGGTCATGAAAACAATTCGTCCACACCTATAGTCTCGTGTTCCAGCATAATCTCTAAGCCTGGAGCAGTTTAAATTTGCGTTCTAGTTTTACATCACAAGACAAGGTCAACGTCACAAGTTATGCCGCGAGACAACGTGTAAGATGGAGAGATTTACAGGTTAATCGTTTAAGGTTGAAATTAATTGAACCTAGTGTGCGGGACGCTTCTCGCAAACCAAGTAGATCCACGCTTCGGGGTGATTTGATTTCGTTGGACGTGCATGTTGTTCGAAGCGAGACAACCTTGGCCTGTGTGTCGCCGCCTACTCCCTCAGCCCTCCCCTCGGGTCAAACAAGCTGGGTCGGCGAATCAAAATACACGGTTCGGATATGTATGGGCCGCCGTCACCACCAAAAATACAAACAATACAAACAGTCTAGCATAAACAGAAATGGTTTAAACGTTTTTTTGTTAGTTGATACAGGTTATATGGAAATGATGCAGTTCCAATGCACTTGGACCGGCTGTCTTTGGTGGAATGGGATACTCAACCAGTAAATGGTTTAGACAGTTTAGAAACTGTCTAGCCGCCCTTGTCAAAACGGTACAATGAACACCCGATTGATTCAGTCTAAATGTAAGTAGTTTAGCTCCAGTTTGTTAAATGGTACAACATAAAAAGATCTGGTCATGTCAAAGAACGAATAGGCTAGCTATCTCTGTTCAAGCGGCACAGCATAGTTTAAACTGGGCTAGAGTGATGTCAAATGGGATAGCGTTACATGAAATGGCAGAGCATAGTAACAATTGATACAGGGTAAGATGGAATAGCTGAGCATGAAATGGCACAGAGTCGAGCGAAACAGTTCAGCGTGATGTCGAATGAGTCAGCCCCGGATGAAATGGCACAGTATTTGGTGAAGTTATACAGCGTAATATCAAATAGCACAGCTTTGCGTGAAATAGCCGGGCATACATTCAGACGGTGCAGCCTAAGACCACGTACACAGCTCGGCGTGAAGTTGTACAGCGTAACATCAAATGGCACAGCGTTGCGTGAAATAGTTCAGCATACATCCAGACTGATTAGGGCGATAATATATTAGGGGAACATTTTCAGAACTAGCTCAGCAATGCTATGCATGAAACATAGTATCTGAAGTAATAGAGTATTGCACGAAGTGGTCTAGCGTGAAACTGGGTATAGGTGGCGTGACATCAGTGCGCCGAAACCACCAAAAATACAAAACACGAATGGAACAGCCAAGAGTAAACTGAGACAGAGGTCGGTATGACGTCACCCTTGTGAAATTTTGGCGCCAAACATTGAGAACTTATTCAGTCAGCGTGATCCGCTAGCGAGTTGTCTGTAACCTCGTTTCATCCTATTTTGGTAAGTCTCCTTCCTTATTTCGTTTCACAAGGCTGTATGAATTCCCTGCAGTTCAAGAATAAATCCTTATGTTATTTCACGGAATATCATTTCACCACAAAAACCCACATTTCCATGTGCTCTCTGCTGTGTCTGGCAGGAATAATTCCATTGTTTCACTGATTGTCGATGTTCCCATCGTCATTTTAAACTCCGTTGTACTTAATTGGATCGTTGATAAACTCTTGTAGTCGGTCAAGGCTGCGAAAATTACCGTCTACTAGACGAGAGAACTGTTTATTACATAACTGCTCTTCAATGATTAAATTTTGTGTCACGCAATAATCAGTAACGTAACATAGGAAGTCCTCTCTCGTTTGCTGGAGGTAAACAAAAGGAGAATATTGCAATAAATATTGCATTGAAAATAAAAAAAATCAGCTATGAAATTAAATCCCTGATCTCACAACTCTAAAAGGCCTTAAAATTACTCCAAGCAATGGCAAAAAACAGAGAGAGGAGAAAAAGAAAAGGGGAGTAAGAGAGTGGATGAAAAAACAATACTGACACTCCGTCTACTTCTAGGTTACGTCTAGGTTACCCGGAGAAGTTAATTGAGACGACTCTCTTAGAAGTGAAATTTGAAGAGAGGAAATTAGCCCTCCAACCAAAACAAAAAGAAGACAAACGAATCTTGCCTTTTGTCACAACATATCAACCATCAGTGCCAAATCTAAAACAAATTTTCATGAAAAAATGGCATTTATGTAATTGAACAACAACCATTACTGAGCAAAATCTAAAAGAGATCTGCCCCTCATTTCATACAAAAGAGGGCGTTCGCTCAAAGATATACTCGTGAAAGTCAAGCTATGAAAAAGGCTAAAACACGCGCTTGGGAGTCGTGCAGGCCTGTCAACCCCATTTTACACTGTGGAAGATATCGCGTTTTCACAAAAAAATCACAGCGGCTAGATAATAGATGACAATGTGTTGATGGAAATAAAAACTTCACAGGCAGAATGAAACAGAAGATACATATGAAGCTTTGGAATAGGAGACTGTTTGATAGTCCATTCCCACGCCTGTCTGTTTTTTAAGAGAAAGCGACTGCTCGCAGGGTAAAAAAAATGTCTGGCAAGTAACTCTAACTCTCCTTAGTACTGCGGCAAAATAAAGCAAAAGTGATGGCATATACCACTAACTAAAAACAGTGAAGTTCTCCTCTTTATACCTCTAAAAAACAATAACTGTTGCTCCGATATCGAAAACTTGGGTCTTCCGCGTTGCCCATCCCCAGTCATTCAATAGTGGTGCTTGATAGCTGTGAAAAGGCTGTTGAAGATTCTGATTTCCAATGAGTTGTTTGCGTGCTTGGTCAATTAAATCAATGGCATCTAGAGGTACGTCCCCATTAGTCAACGCGGTCTCATACAGAACCTCTAGCCTTAAACTAACGGTCTGTTGGTCACTCCCTTCGAGGCCATTTATTATTTTGTGCAAGCTGTTTGAGAGTTCCCGTCGAAAGTCCATGTGCTTAGAATGCATGCACAACAGCTGAAAAAAAAAAAGAAATGGATACTAAAATTCCAGAAAGGAAAAAGAGTAGAAAACACTACATAGCCTGATATACAAGCTATGAAGATTAGACAAAAAAAAGGGAAAAGGAGAGCCTTAAAATGTAGTTAAACTAGTTGATAAGAAAAAAATACTGACTTACCTTTCAATTCTTATATCGCCAACTTTTGAGACTTCGGTTAGGGCACGCCGTTCTTTAACAGCGTTTTCATAAATCCACGCATATCTATATATGAAAACAGTGTCAAGAAATCAAGCGTCTCTAAAGTAGACGGAGTGTCAGTATTGTTTTTTCATCCACTCTCTTACTCCCCTTTTCTTTTTCTCCTCTCTCTGTTTTTTGCCATTGCTTGGAGTAATTTTAAGGCCTTTTAGAGTTGTGAGATCAGGGATTTAATTTCATAGCTGATTTTTTTAATTTCATTGCAATATTTATTGCAATATTCTCCCTTTGTTTTAATACCTCCAGCAAACGAAAGAGGACTTCCTATGTTATGTTACTGATTATTGCGTGACACAAAATTTAATCATTGAAGAGCAGTTATGTAATAAACAGTTCTCTCGTCTAGTAGACGGTAATTTTCGCAGCCTTGACCGACTACAAGAGTTTATCAACGATCCAATTAAGTACAACGGAGTTTAATGACGATGGGAACATCGACAATCAGTGAAACAATGGAATTATTCCTGCCAGACACAGCAGAGAGCACATGGAAATGTGGGTTTTTGTGGTGAAATGCGATATTCCGTGAAATAACATAAGGATTTATTCTTGAACTGCAGGGAATTCATACAGCCTTGTGAAACGAAATAAGGAAGGAGACTTACCAAGATAGGATGAAACGAGGTTACAGACAACTCGCTAGCGGATCACGCTGACTGAATGAGTTCTCAATGTTTGGCGCCAAAATTTCACAAGGGCGACGTCATACCGACCTCTGTCTCAGTTTACTCTTGGCTGTTCCATTCGTGTTTTGTATTTTTGGTGGTTTCGGCGCACTGATGTCACGCCACCTATACCCAGTTTCACGCTAGACCACTTCGTGCAATACTCTATTACTTCAGATACTATGTTTCATGCATTGCATTGCTGAGCTAGTTCTGAAAATGTTCCCCTAATATATTATCGCCCTAATCAGTCTGGATGTATGCTGAACTATTTCACGCAACGCTGTGCCATTTGATGTTACGCTGTACCACTTCACGCCGAGCTGTGTACGTGGTCTTAGGCTGCACCGTCTGAATGTATGCCCGGCTATTTCACGCAAAGCTGTGCTATTTGATATTACGCTGTATAACTTCACCAAATACTGTGCCATTTCATCCGGGGCTGACTCATTCGACATCACGCTGAACTGTTTCGCTCGACTCTGTGCCATTTCATGCTCAGCTATTCCATCTTACCCTGTATCAATTGTTACTATGCTCTGCCATTTCATGTAACGCTATCCCATTTGACATCACTCTAGCCCAGTTTAAACTATGCTGTGCCGCTTGAACAGAGATAGCTAGCCTATTCGTTCTTTGACATTACCAGATCTTTTTATGTTGTACCATTCAACAAACTGGAGCTAAACTACTTACATTTAGACTGAATCAATCGGGTGTTCATTGTACCGTTTTGACAAGGGCGGCTAGACAGTTTCTAAACTGTCTAAACCATTTACTGGTTAAGTATCCCATTCCACCAAAGACAGCCGGTCCAAGTGCATTGGAACTGCATCATTTCCATATAACCTGTACCAACTAACAAAGGACGTTTAAACCATTTCTGTTTATGCTAGACTGTTTGTATTGTTTGTATTTTTGGTGGTGACGGCGGCCCATAGATATGTTGTTGTTTCTCTGAGCAACCGAGTTCAACTGACGCATGTAATCCGGCATGACTTCCCAAAGACAGCTAGACAACAATGTGCACTTTACCTTAACCTCATCAGGAAGGCATGTATCACTCGGGAATATTCGCAAAACCGCACGTGAAGGGGAGCTTTCGCTTGACTGATTCACAAACAGCCTTTTTACTGCATTCTTACTAAGGCATTTTAACCTGTTGTTTTGTTTGTGAAACACTTGGTTTTTTTTTGGCGCGTTTCGTTTTCTCTCGTTCATTTTTACCTTTTCCTTTCTTTGTCTTCAATAGCTACCAATATTCAATTAAACTAAGATCAAAGGTTACAAAATATAGATCACACACAACGTGGTACATGAGTTACTAATCGTCCAAAATTATCTTCTCGTGCATCCCCAGTTTCCGGTGCTCGTTTCACGAGAACGGAAGTAGGAAAACGCGTGTTTCCATATTGAAACACGGGTTAACAGTGAACTATTGTGAGTTTCTTGTTGTGCTAAGCGTAACCAAATAGAACGATTTGATTCACTATTCTGGGTAAAATTGTCAGGAGACCAAAGCCTTTCTGGAACTTTCTCATGTTTCTTAGCAAATTTCACAGCAAATAAAGAGAAAATCCTTTCCGCGTAGTCTTGTTTAATAAAGTTACTCAATTTTAATATTATCGATGATCCTAAAGTTTGTTTGCCATAATTCTATTTTGGTTTCTGAAAATGCCCCTTCGGCCTTTAAGGAATTGCATGACGTCATAACCGTGTTTTAGCCCTAGTTCTCAGGACCCCCTCCATCAGTTGACGCGCGTTGTAGAATCAAAACTTAAAGGAACGGCTTGCCTGTTTTGATCTTTTTCGTTATTTCCAACTTCAGCGTTGATGTTTGGTGAAAATGGCGGATATCAGCTTGTCAACCCTGCGGATCCCACGTGACTGAGGCGATTTGAAACACGTCGATCAAAAACAAACCCCTTGAAACGCCAGGTGCTGGGAAAGAGGCACACGTTCAGGGCATGTGGATTGCGTCAAATGTAGTCGGTTTTACGTGAAAATTGTTATTCCGCTTTCACCGGCGTTTCTTCTTCCTTGAGTCGTCTATGTGGCGGTTAGCGGCTTCAACAACCGATCGGGGATTCAATGGTCGAACTAGGTGGTCTGTTTAAAGAGGTAAGGAGATTTTTCTTCACAAACGATTACACGTACCAGCAGCCTACGTGAAATATGATGTCAAGTTACCCCTTCGCAATGGTCTTTTTCCTCGTTTAGTTCCGTTCGCTTTCTTTGACCATTTTTGTCGGAGTTTCTCTCGCAGAAAGGCTGTTATCGTCACGAAAAGGTCATTTGTCGTCCGAAATTCGCGTTGTGTCGTTCTTGGGTGCTATAAAAACTCTCTGACGACTAGGATATGCTCCGCAATACGTGAACCATCTCGATCGAAAACGTGAACGACCACCATGTTTGGTCACATGCCACGTTGCCAGCGAAGCAATTTTTTGTCGTTTTATCGCGCACAATTCACTTCATCGACTTATTTTTCGCTTTTGAACTCTAAATAGTGTTTATAGCATCGCTGTAAGCGATAACTCTGGTTCTTTAGTGGCAGACATGCTATCGTTCACGTTCAGTCTCTTTCCGCCATTCTTGTCGTTCCTGCGATTTTTCGCCTGTCTATAGTACTAGGGTGGATTACATTCTGCGTAAGCCAATAAGTGTTTTAACGTTCTTCTTGACCAAAACAGGAGAACTGGTAACTCTGCGTTTGTAACTGAGGCTACAATAAAAAACCGCACGTGCATACCATGTACAATTTGGTTCAATCCCCTGAAGGCGCTGTCCTGACGTTCAGTTAATAAAAGAAACTCACAGATTACTCGATTTCTTCTTGCCGATGATTCCTTTAGGGTTTACTTAGGGATAAAAATGCAACGGAGGTGTTACTTTATATCATAAATTAAATCTTATAATATCAGGCACGTGTACTTGGATTGTACGAGTACATTTACACATGCACGCGTCGAAGTCATTAGAATTCCAGTTTAAAACAACAACATTCGCAGAAGGGGAAAAATTTTATTCTTACTCCATGATGTAGTTTTGAAATTTACTTTATCATGAAAAATTCCGCTTTCGACAAGGAAATTTTGCCGACCCACGGGGGCACTCTAACACAAGCTGATGGAAGATACGTGAAATTACAGGTGAAATTTAGATTTTGAAGATTTTCTGCAAGAATGGAGCAACGGAAACATTTCGGAATGTCTGTCGTGTCTGCTCTTTTGTGCGTAAATGGCTGACCTTTGCGTCCGGTTCTCGAATGTCTTAATAAAGTCAGTGTTTTGATCAATCACTGCATATAAATTCCGGATCGTCACTAGGAACAGAGAATTCATGATATAGGTAGAAAATCTGTTGGGATAGAACACAACGCTCTCCCAGAATATCTGCGTGGAACGGTTAGAAATCAGATTTGTTTTGCATCTCTTTTACATAGATTCTTCTAGAATCTACAAAAATGTAATTATGCATATAATTTGTGAGTATAGTATTTGTTTGATGAAATGGCGTTTTGCAATATAAATTTGGTGTCATTAATTAATTTGGTGTGCTGAACAATTCTAATAGTATGCTAGAATTGGAAGTGTCAATTTAATTTTGCACTAGCACATTTTACCTTTCATAATGTACATTAATTGTATTGTTTCCAATATAGTTTGACTGAAGATGTGATCAATGCGATTTTTTACAGTTCATTATGCAAAATACTACAGCTTGTGTTGAAGAACCATTTTATCCCATAGACGCAAAATAGTAAATTAAACAAATATGACTCAATCTCGGCTTAGTTGCGTCTTCTATACAACTGCCAGGATTTTTCCTCTCAACTATTTATTGATCAGTATAATTTCTGCTACACGGTGGTCCTAGTTACCCCTAAAGACCTACATGTATGAAGTCTTGAAGCCTTTTATATAAATTTATTTTATCACATTCAGTGACTGATTTTATAGCGATTTTGCTGCCCAAGTGAATGGTTTGAATTCCTTATGCATATATTGTTTTATATTTCAGCTATTGATTTTGACCAGAGCACAGCGAATCTTTGAGAAAACAGAGAATATTTGTGGAAGTGACAGTTCTCAAAAATGATACAAAGGTAAGGTTTCATGTAAACTTAGACATTTAATGTTGCTTTAGAGGTAACAATGAAAATCCACAAGTTTTGTTAAAAGTATATTTTATGTACAGTATTTCTTAAAGTAAACAAGGAACCCCTGTACCTATAACCAATATACTTCTCACTAACACCTCTAGAATTCAGATACATGTACATTCAATCCGACAGTTAAGTTGGTTCCAAAGACAGCAGTTAATTAATATTGCCCATATTCTCTACCGAATAGTACACTCAGCTTGGCCCCTTTGGTGTTCATATTAAAGACTCCGGTTCAATTGTAATTCATTATCATGGTAGAATATTGTAGTTTAGAATAATCTCCATAATTTCCTTGGTTGAAAAGCTGGCTTATGACACGATATTCACTGTGCTGGCCGTGAATATTATCATAACATCTCTAAGCTTGATTACCAAGCTACGCCACCTTTGCCATTTTGGCAAGTAAACATAGCAGACAGTTCGTGAATATTGATAGTATGGGAAATTTTAAATATTACTTCCATTGCCTTTGGACCAGAAAGGTTTTCAATAAGTGCTATTTACATGTAAGACAAATTTAAGAATATTGTAAACAGATTGGTTTCCTAGATCACCAGCCATGATAAACTGTCACAGATCAAATGGCCCCCCAAAAATCAGAACTACTCACTATAGCTAGCAAATAGTATCGGAGTGAGAAGCATCTTAAGTCTTGTACTGCACATCCACTGTCAAGATCTTTGTAATTTTTATAAAACACAATCCCCATAACTAGTAATAATAAGTACTTAGTCATTTTGCGTACTTCATGACTGTCTGCACATAAAGTCTGCAACATCCAGCATGAAACTCATTGCATACAAAATTACTTTGCCCTGAAGTATGACAGTTGTGATGAGTATTTTTATCAGTTTGTCAGTTCACTCAATACTGTAAGTTATGGATTCTCCATGTGATCTATAATGACCTATGGATCTGAGCATATATGTAAGATTGCACTGTTTATATGCGCACACCCAATTTGATATGCCTCAATCTTTCTTTCTTTTTGTTTCAGGAAAGTGAGCATTAAACGAGTTCTCACAGAGGTTGAGCGTGAAGACTTAGAAATTCCATCTACCGATGATCTTAGCGTACCTGAAAAACCCAGGAGGAAGACCTCAAAAGTCAGCAAAGAGGAAAATCCAGAAGAAAGCAAAACTGATTCTAGTTCTGTTGATAATGATAATTCTGGCGATGTGACTGAAGATCCTAGCACTAAAGTGTCAGAAGCTGATAAAAATGATACAGAGGAGAGCGAAAGTCCTAAAGATGTTGCTGAACAAAATGTACAAGGTATTGATTACTTTCCTTTAAAATACTATTTTTGTTATCTACACTGAAGCTTTAACATCCAGTTTGTTGTTCCAACATATTGAACATTGCCAAGTCAGTACCAAAACGTAAGTTCATTTTATCTTGTATGGATGTTTCAGGATTGTCATTAAGTTTTGAGGCACCTGTAGCCTTGTTCTCCACATCCATAGCAAGCGTGTTACTCCATGGGTTAATTCTATCAACAACAGGCAAAATTTGCCAGTAGCATAAAGGGAAAATCAAGTGTACTCATCTGTAACCGGTGTGATGGGTCACAGCCCCTGATTACAGCCCTGTGTTGGTTATATATTAATTAATTTTCATTTCATGAGGTACAATTCTACATGTAGGTACAATTCTTTATTGACCTCATTAATGCAATATTATTAGATAATTTACATTCCTAAAAGGCACATAAATCTGATTGCACATCTAAATTGAAATTAAATTTATTGTTATCTCAGATTTGCAGTCTAGTTCCGTTTCTGGAGTAGATGACCCCTCTCAAGAGGCCAGTGGAGCCTTGTCCAAGCGACTTCGGATGTACAAGTGTGAACGCTGCAACACCCAGTACATGGGTCTGGCAATGTTGCGCCAGCACTGCAGGGATGTACACGGTGACCAGAAATACTACAAGTGTCATGTATGTGGAAAGCTGTTTAGCCATCCAAGCAGCAGGAACATTCACTTGAGGCTGCACTCTGGGGAGAAGCCGTACAAGTGTAGCACCTGCGGCAAACAGTTCAGGGTGTCATCACATCTGAAAGACCATGTTAGGGTCCACACCGGTGAGTTGCATGTGGCATTTTCATAGGTGAAACAGCAGCCTTAAGGGCTAAAAATCTAGTGCCTGGTACAAAGGCTTGAAATATTTTTATCATAGTTCAGCTTACAGTTGTGTGATATATGAAAGGTGATAAGATTTTTTAGTATAGTAAACCAAGCAATACCAGATGACCAGTACTTCACATGCACAATAGCTTTCATTTAAATGGTTGCACAGTAGAGTTTCATCCACTGTCTTTAAAGCTAGAACAATCTTGTTCTGTAAGGTAAACAGAAAGTACTGCTTTATAGCTTTCACTTGAATGGCCACACTAAACTTTTCATCCACCGCATTTGATGTTACAGTAGAACCACATTAAATAACGTAATAAACTGTTAGTACCTTTACGATTAGTACTCAGTGAGTTTCGCTTCAATGATCACATGTAGCACGAAGTATAAAACTTGAGTTTAGCTTCCAGATGTGAATTGGTAACAAGCTAACCCAGAAATTTATCATCAAAATGATATGCAATGTTAATTGTAGGTTAATATTTTATTTCTCAGGGGAGCGTCCATATATTTGTGATATTTGTCAAAAGGGATTTAAACAGTCCAGTGACCTGAAAAAACATCGTCGCACACACACCCTGGACAAACCTTACAAGTGTCCCATCTGCCCTTCAGCCTTCACTCGTTCCCATCACTGTCGTGGTCACATCAATTCTGTCCACAAGTTCTTCAAATGTGAGTGCAGTGCTCTGTTTACCTCTGAGGAAGCCTTTGAGCGCCACAAAGAGCTCCATCCGTCATTATTTCCAGAACAAGCTGATGGCGAAGAAACTCCACCAGAGGTGTCTGATTCTGCACAGAAAGGCATTGTACCAAAAGGCAACACCCAGGAAGACAATGAGCTACATGAAAAGAACCTGAAATTGGATGTCGCCAACCAGCTGCTTGAGCTTCACAAGATAATGCAACACAGGTCCTCATCAGGCAATACCACGGGCAGTGGATCAGAAACATTGTCAGACTCAGGGGATGAGGGGAACTCTAACACCCATTCTAAGCAGTCGCCACCCTCAAGTGAGGTCAAACTTGTGAGACCACAGCCAGCCCCCACTGTTAGCCCAGTCTTGAGATATGAGAACGATTCAAACAGGCAGTCACCAAATGTGAGTCATATGGAACAAGCAAGTATCCTTCTACCAAAAATCACCAGGGAAAGTGTTGAGATTCATGTACCTCAAGCAAGGTACTGTTACAGTTCACAGCCAAATCCTCAGGCTGTAGATTATCTGAGGTTGCCATTTCAAAGCATCAGTCTTGCTGGGAACAGAAAACCATCACCACAAAGAAAATTTGGACATGTCAGTGTTCCTTCACCTGAAAGACGAACAAGTCCTCCGTCACCTGAAAGACGAAGCAGTCCTCCTTCACCTCAAAGACGAAGAAGTCCTCCTTCACCTCAAAGACGAAAAAGTCCAGTGGATCAGCCAATCAATGGCATCCATCCTGCAGTACATGATGTTCCCCAACATGCACAATGCATGCCACACTTTGTGATGAATGTTGATCCTCAAAGCCAAAATGGGAATTATGGCATTTATATTGAAAACAGCTTGAGAGCAGCGAATTCTCCAAAGGACAGTGTTGAAGTTTCTAAGACAGCTGAGAGTGCAAACACAATTCCTTGCCATCGTGTGTCTGTCATTCAGTATCATTCCAGCTCACCAAAGCCTGCTAATGATGCAAGAAGTGAAGAAAGCTCAGTCCAAGGCACTCTTCAGGAATGCGATTATAAATTAAGTACTTTGGCATTGTCTAAACCTGCACCTAATACCATGGCAAACCAGCCTTCTTCTGATCAACAACAGAACCACCATGTGCCACAGAATTACAACCTAACCATGAATAACGTCAAATATCTGGTTGGTATTCCTCCAGAACGGATTCCCTATGTGCCACATAATGCTGAAAGTGCCATGTTACTGCAGTCATGGAGCAAGGGAATGAATGAACAAGTTGGGAAATATTCATGGCCTTTGAAAGAAGAAAAGAATGCTCATGAACAGTTTCTCATGAGAGAACAAGCCCTGCAGTTTTCTTACCCTAAGCCTTCTTTGGAGAGCAACCAACTTAATGTTTTCTCCCAAGCTAATGCGCAATCATCAAGAAGCCTGTATAATGTTCACACTTCTCAAGAGAGGTCTATTGACATGTTGAAATACTTAGCAAGGGAACAAACCAAATCAAAGGATGCAGAGAGAGATACAGGATCACCACCAGATGATGATGATTCCGAGACTTCAGAAGCTTCTGAGTCTGGTGATGTACCAAATGAGAGAAAACTGTCTGGCAATGGTGGCCAACTGTCACCATCTTCTGACTCTTTAGCAGGTGAGATTATGTTACAATTTACCATAGGTAAAGTCTGCGTACAAGCCAAATGGCGCATCAGGCCTGAGTTTAATCTGGTTTCTGTAGCATGAAGTGTCTAGTAGTATTTCTACTTCCCCCTGGTTGGGATGCTCATCCATCGCAGGGTTACTCCCTGTGGGACTAAGCTGACAACGGTGTTTTACCTGCCAAACTAAAATGATTAAGATTTTGCTGTATGGCATTGTCCTTTGTAACCGAGTGATCGCCCACCAAAATCCAGCCATCTATTACCTCTTCCTCAGCTGGTGAATTTCTCCAGCTGCCAGCACTTAGTGACAACCATGGTAAAACCAAACCTTTGACTATGCTTAAGATATTACATTCCATATGATTACATGTATATAATGTATATCATTTTCCAAAACTTTGAGCACTCAAAATAATTTTTTCTCAACAACATTTGAAGTAGTTTTCTGTACCATTTTATTGTTATAGAGCAAAAGGACTCATCAGACAGTTCTGTTCACCATTGTGAAGTCTGCAATAAGACATTCTCTCGTTCCAGCCTTCTGAAGCAGCATTCTGTTATCCATATGGGTAACAAGCGCTTTAAATTCCGTTGTGAGGTGTGTGGGAAGATGTTTCGTACACGTAGCCATCTGCGAGATCACATGCGTATACACACAGGTATGTTTACTTTCATGACTTGGCTTGTTACAATTTATTATTTTGACCATAAGCATCAATGTTTTTAAAGTGCACCTAACCCCAAAATGTTTTTTTCACTTAAATGACTCTTTGCACCTGTTTGAAACACATTGCGCCTTTTTGCCCTTTTCTAGCTCTAATCTTGACTTTTTACAGGCGGTAAAAGTTAAGAAATCTGGCCATCGTCTGTTCCACGACCGAGCAAGTAAGGGGAATGGGTTTATTCCTGGGTTGATGTCATAAACTTATTTGCATGCATGTTTACAAAGACTTAATACGATGCAAATCAGTTTGTGACGTCAACCCAGGAATAGACCCATGCCCCTTACTAGCTCGGTCGTGCAACAGATGATGGCTAGATTTCCTAACTTTTACAGCCTATAAAAAAGTAAAGATTCAGTTTCAAAAGGCGCACTGTGTTTCGAACAGGTGCAAAGATTTATTTAAGCGAAAAAAATATTTTGGGGTTAGGTGCACTTTAATGCACTTATAAAATGAAAATATGTAAGTATAAGCAACTGGTGGATATCAATGTTAAATTATGGAATGTCAGTGATGCCCGAGTCCTACATTTTGCTCAAAAGGTAATTAAAATACCATTAAACTTAATGAATTCAACTGTGCTGCAATTATTACAGAATAATTTTCTCTTGATTTTTATTTTTTTGAATTTTATTCTTTTAGGCGAGCGACCATTCAAGTGTCATATCTGTCAAAAAGCCTTTAAACAGTCCAGTGATCTCAAGAAACACATCAACCTTCACACTGGAGCCAACCAATTCAAGTGTGAGGAATGTAATATGGAGTTCCGCAGAGCTGACGCACTTCGTAAACACAAACTGGGACACAAAGTGGGAAACATGCCCTGTGGACATTGTGGGAAGAACTTTTTGCACATAGGAGCATTAAGGGCGCATAGAGCTATGCATAATGGTAAGACTGACAAAAAATATCTTTAACAAGTTTGTATCCCATGTTTTATTACTCTGTTTTTGGTGTGTCAGTGTGTTTTCCTGGGTAGCCTTACTGTCCAACAGTTATCAGTCTGTGTAGCTATATTACTTGATCCTTTGGTGAGGAAATTCCACCAACAGAAATAACCTACGTAGTTAAAAATTAAGCTTATAGTGTATCATAAGCACAAGACAGTCTAACTCAGGAATTTGTAGAATGGAATGCAAAATAATTATTTACAGGTTATTGCCTGGCATTTTTGTTGTGCCACACCAGCAATTTTCCAGCACCAGATTTATACTTGTACTGTGAGGGTTTACATGTCTTGTCCAAGAATGCAGCCCAGTTACTCCACAGCAGCAAGGCTTAAGGTGGCTCAAAACAGTTTCCAACACTTAGATTTGGATGGGTCAGTATAACCATTCTTTATCTCTTGATACTACAACCATGGCATCAAATAACTGAGCAATCATTGGTAAACACATTGGTATCATTTTCGTGACACAATACGTTACCATAGCAACAGTATAACCTCCTAAAAACACCCTTAATTACAGCTTTAGGGGCTTATATTTCAAAAACGGCACGGTGAAATTTTTTTATATTATCAACTTTTGATAAGCATGATAAGATGCAACTTTTGGCAAAGTTTAAAAAAGTTCTGTACATGGGGTTCAGAGCCACCTTAATTTTTCGAAAATTTAAGGTGGCTCTGAACCCCATGTACAGAACTTTTTTAAACTTTGCCAAAAGTTGCATCTTATCATGCTTATCAAAAGTTGATAATATAAAAAAATTTCACCGTGCCGTTTTTGCAATATAAGCCCCTAAAGCTGCAATAAAGGGTGTTTTTAGGAGGTTATAGTATTGCTATGGTAACGTATTGTGTCACGAAAATGGTACCAACGTTTTCACCAATGATCGGGCAGTTTTTTGATACCATGATTGTAGCATCAAGTGATAAAGAATGGTTATAATGACCCATGCAAATATTAGTGCTGGAAACTGTTTTGAGCCACCTTAAGCTCGAACAGCTTTTAAAGCATGAGCTCAACATACTTACCATCAAGTTACTGTGCCTCACACTAACCTAGAGCAATCAAATATAAAGCTAAGCTTATTTTTACACACACTGGAATAAAATATCCGCTTGATTTAACTACCATAAATACTGTCTCAACAGTTCAACCTGTGAAAGCAAGCAGATCCTTTCATCGCTGTAACTACTGCTTCAAGACATTCACGAAGGCAGAGAGCTACAAGGTTCACATAGAGGAACACACTCGAGAGCAGGGTGGAGCAGTTGTGCTGTTTGACTGTAAAATCTGTTCCATGAAGTTCTTCACCGACGTTGAATTCCAAGATCACATGAATATTCACAATGGCAACCGCCCTTATAAGTGCTTTGTTTGTGATAAAGAATTCTGCATTGCCGAACATCTGCAAGATCATGTTAGGCTTCACTCTGATGCAACTTCGCGTGTCGGGTGTGAAGAAGGCAGCAATCGATTTCAAATGCCAGATAACTTAATGAGGCATTCCGCAATACATGCCTGATCTCAAGATCAATTAAATTTATGTAACTACTGTATGATATGTAATTTGTCCAGTCTAGTAATGTCTTGAGCTTGAAAGTACATGTGTATCAACATTGACAGGGTTTTGGACTGCCATCTGGAACAAAACGTTTGGACTTGATCAACTTGAATTGCTGATTTGCATATAGCAACTATTATTTGTCTCGTTCTGAAATACTTGCTTTTCTTATCCAATAGAAAGTAAATCAGCAATCCCAGTTGATCTGGTTTGATTTTTGTCCCTACTTAATGTTTCCTAACTCTTTTAGCATTGTGTGGGTCTCTTTTAACCCAAAATTTAAAATTGGCAACTAATTAGTGGAAACATTTCAGGTCCAATGGTATAAGATAGGATCTCTTGGGGCCTGTCACTGTCAGATATTGCCGGCAAGTCACAAATCTCTTGTTAACTTGTCTAAAGGTTTTTCTTGGTGAGTGAGTCGGCCAGTGTGTCACTGGTATTAGCAATCGTATCAAGGCTATTGATAAGCAGTTGCCAACTTATAGCAACAAATGCTTGAGAGGCACTAATGACAGGTCAATAAATCTTGTATTGCATCCAGTTATAACATGTACTGGTAATTTGTGGTAATTGGTATTGACTAACGCACCCATGCCTCGTAACCTTTGAGTGTGTTCAGTTGTGTAGCGAAGGCAAAATTTGTAAATAGCAATAATGTTATAAGTACATGGTAACAGTAATATATTATAAACTTAACAATTTCTATCCAGAAATTATTATTTTACTATCTGTTAACTCTAGATCTGTCTCTATCTCTATGTTATGAAAATATGATTTTATTATGAAGTTATTTCATTTAGTTCTTTTATCTCAAGTTGATCAGTGATCTTCAAACTTTGCCTTGAATAATAAATTTAATGTAGTGGAAGTACTTGAAGAAGAAATAAGTCATCTGATAGGAAATCCAATCCAAGTTTCTGTGGAAAGTGAGTTTGTGATTGTGTTTCATAATTGAGCAAACAGACTTGTATAGTAAGAAAGTCTTAGTTTATTTATAAATTTTGTTTGCATATAGCAATATTTGACAACTTTTTGACCATAAACTGTGCACCAAAAATATTATTAGTTGGCATAGTTCTCAAACTTTTTACCGGTAATTACTCATAATTTGAAGCTTGTTTTACAAGAGATAGTGGAATTTGCTTTATTTGAAAGTGCACCAGCCCAGATTACTCTGTCAAATGAATTCTTACAACAGATAACAAAGTACAGTTCTTCAAAAAATATATATTAACCTAGCCTTGGGATAAATCTTCGACTTTGAATTCAGAGTTAAATAATATTTCTTCAATTTAGCAGAGGACAACATACTAGGTATTTTAAACAATGCAAGGACTTAAATAATAGTATGCTCTTCTAGGGTGAGAAATTTCATCAATGTGTGGATGATATTATTATTGAAACTTATTAATATGTACCATATAGATTGTGGTTACATTTTGCATTTAATTTATTGTCCAAAGTAGTTTCTGAGTGCATTATTTGGTCGGCAGGCCGACTTTTTCTTCGTAAGCTTAGTTTAATTTACTGGCTAAGTAACTTATAATCAGATCCAGAATAGGAAAATTATAGCCATGTACAGTGATTTTCAAAAGCAGATTTGAAGTTAAACAGATTTTAAAGTTTCTATCCATACCAACAAAACCGTTTCCAAGTCTGCTTAATTTATATACAAGTAGTAGTAAAATCCAGACTCTTACACAGCCGAGGTTCAAATCTTCCCACTACAATTAACATAAAATAAGAGCTGTATGATCATGCACAAGAAAACAAATATTCATGCCCTCAAAAGTGAGATCTGAGCAAAAACAATATCCATGACCATCATGTATGTAGCCTTGCATGTACCTAGATGTACTGACTGGTTGTCGGATTTGTTGACCAATAAGAGACCACTTGTAATAGCTGTTAGAGCAGTTGTCATTGAGGTGACATGCAATTGTGGTGAAAGAGTCTTTCCCTCTGTTGTATCAATTGACACTTTTGACTTACTTGTTTGCGCAGCTAGACTGCAATGACAGCTATTGGCTAATGCTATGCCATGGGTTGGATTCTGGCATGGCTTTTCTTGTGTGCCACTAAGAAAAAGCAGTTCACTTTGGTGTCAATAGTAATATTGGATGGAGTACTATACAGTTTAAGGTGAAATCAGTCATAATAATTTATTGAAAATACCAGCATGTTTACTTCCTGAATTGTAACATGCAAGGGTCCATTTATCCTTAACTATAAAATAAGAGGATGTTTGTTTAAAAAGCAAATGCTATATATTCTATCAGTGTAACAAACAGATAAACAGAAAGAACCCATTATCAAGGCTGGTAATAACTAGCAATACATGGAGTTTCTGGCCACTTCAAACAATCCAATCACTAGGAGTTGTAACAGTAATTGAACACTCATGTGATCTGTTCCAGTTGCAGAAGTAGGTACATGGAAAGCCCAGAATTTGTATAATAGTGTGGGGTAGCAGCAGTAATAGTAATAACTTTAGATGCAAGACAATTTGTCAGCATGTTGAGATTATATGAATAAAATGACACCCGATGTTGAATGTTGTTAGATCATTTGACTTGTTAGAAGGCTCTCTTCAGTCTCGGTCTGTTTTGACCATTAGTTCAGAGACCTCCATGTTTGCCAAAAGATTTGACTGTTTTGCAGTTTCTCTGCATGCTAGAGAAACTGCATGCAGAGAATGCATGCAGAGAAACTGCATGCTAGCAGTTTCAATGCATGGACACTTGCTGAACGTGAACGAACACAGAAATTTGCAAAGTTAACATCACCATCAGTTTCGGGCACTAATGCTTGCATATGGCAAACAGTTTAGCACATTTTGTAGTAGAACATCCTACTCAACACAAGAAGGAAACTTTATTGTTTCAGTTATTTATATTTGATATAAAACATGTTATAACATGCTGATGACAATTCTGAATAGATATATTTTACAAAACCACACACTTAAGGGATTTGAACTATAAATATCATACCTAAAACCTCTTTCTTACTAATAGTTTTCCTGACAAATCCCGACAACAATAGTATTTATATATAGAGATAAATAGTGTGTTAATTTGGTTCAACTTGCAAGTAATACTGATTGTAAAGAGTGTAACATCCAACGATATCTACCAAGCCAGTTCATCAACAAAATGCTTTGTCTTAATATTACTGTCAATAAAAATTTTTCATTCCAGAAAGCATCCATAACCAACTCCATGGAAGGTACGTCTTGCTCTTGGCTTTGAAAATTTGAGGCCTTTTAAGTAAAGAATGAAACCAAACTAAAGTTTCCCGTGAGTGGGTGGGGGGAAAAGAAAAACCTGCAAGAGGAGTATGCATTACTTCTGGAACAACAAGTATAGATACTGAAGTTTATTGTTGTTCCAGAAAATATTGATAGCCCTCCCATGGATGGGTTTTGGTTTGAAAAACCCATCCTTCAGGAAATTCCAGTTTTAATTAATATCATTCTTTAAACATTTTGCCTTTTGAGAATTTGCTGTAACTTACCTTGCAGTAGGTATGGATATTTTCTGGAACCACACATTGTATTTTTGACTGAACATTAAAAAAACCCAGCCTGTGAACTTCATGTGGCGTAAATAGCAAACCATTTTGAAACCGTGTTTGACCACATTTCCAAACACCAAGAAGAGAGTTGAAAATACAATGTATAGTGGAGTATTTTTGATGAACTTTGAGGTGTTTGGAAATGTGGCCAAACACTGTCTCGAGTGTTTGATGTATCTTCTCAATCGAAACTAAAACTAACGAGAAAACAGAGAAATATAATCGTAGTTAAGTCTATGCTAATTAAGATCAGATATCCAAACACTGTCACAGCCATGATTTCCTTTTTTTCAAACTTCATGAATTATTTATGAATGTGAGAAATATTTATTCCACACACCAAAACTATTCTTTTTAAGTTGTACATTTACTTGAACATTTAATCTCTATGATCATCTGCACAATGCTCTTATTTAGTTTGGAACTAAAAACTCATTTCTTTTAACTGAAAACATTGATTATCTAACAAGACATTTAAAATGTTAATTTTACAGTAGTTTTCAAATTGAAGCCCGGTAATTGGTACAGCAAAAGTTGCATAACTCAGCTAAGAACAAACTAACAATTCGATGAGCTTTCAGATATTTTAAAACAATATGCAACAATGTGGCATGGAACAATATTGTCAAGTTGAAATGAAATTTGTGAAGACTAGAATAAATTAAATACACTGCAAGCAAACTAAAAGTATACTTGACACAGAAATGATGATGCAATTATATACACTATTTTAACCTGCACTCAAACAGTTGCAGGGAATACCGCATTATATGGAAGTACATAATTGTAATAATATTGTCCCATCAGTGTACATTGTATGTGTGGAACATCAGTCATTCAGAGGGAAAATGTGCCTTCTAAAGAGCTGCCCCCATAAAATACTCCATGAACCCAGTGCAATGTTGTGACAAATTATTCTCAACTGCATGTCACGTTATTTCAAGGTATTCATTGCACCACTGCAGTAACCTTTCCTGTTGGAGCTAATGCTTCCAGCATGGCTGCCGTCATGGCATTGAGATCATACTCATGCCGCCAGGCCCAGTCCTTTCTTGCATTACTGTCCTCCAGAACCTGGGGCCAACTGTCAGCTACAAGGGATATAGATGCATTTCAAATCATTAAATGGATTGCAAAAACTTGAAATTACTAATTGACTTGTACTAGCCCTTCAGACTAATTACAATAATCAGTGCTTTCAATAGGACCCAGCCCTGCCAGAGCTCTGGCAGGTATTCTGTTGGAAGTCGGAAGGTGTATTTAACTTTTAAAAATTCTCCAGAGATCAATTCTCCTTGGCTTCTCATATTACTCTTGTGGATGCTGTTCCGAGGTAGCCAAGTATACTACTTCAAATGTCATTGAAAGCACTGAATAATATATTAATATGTTCAGTCAAGAACATGGAAATGGAGGTGGCCTTATAATTATGGTTAGCATGGTGGACTCTACATCAAGCAGTCTGGGTTCAAGCCAATACTTAAGCCGATAATTAAGCTACAGCCGCAAGGACTTACCTTGGCCCAATGCAGACCCCTTTTTTTACACTTGTGTGCGAAAGCAGAATCTTTACACTGCTTATAGAGAGCCAAATAATGATAATTATTTTACACCTACCTATAGCCTGCCTTTCATCAGGTTCATATTCCATTTTCAGTCTTGGGATAAACTTCTTCAGCTCATCTGCCAGCTCTTCAGGTGTAAAGCTTATTGCACTGATGTTGTATGTGCGCATATTTAGCTTTTCTGCAGGCGCCTCTAGCAACTCAACAGTTGCTCGCAGGCAATCAGGAAGATATATCATTGGCATTCTAGTATCAGGGCGCAGATAACATTTGTATTTTCCAGTTCTTAGTGCCTCATGAAAAATGTGGACAGCATAATCAGTGGTGCCACCCCCTGGGGCAGTTTCTGCCGAGATGACTCCTGGGAATCTTGCAGAGCGAAAGTCCAAACCAAACTTGTGATGATAGTACTATGAAGAGAGAATAAAGCACCAAAATTTAAATGTTTGTTAGAACTTTGTGGTTTGAGAGATCAGAATGGCCCAACAGTTACATGTAGCAGATTGGAGTTGAGGTGGTTGTAGTCTGAGTAAAGGTAGGCTGGAGACATTATGTTGTATAATTGTTGGGCAAGACACTGACTTTTCACAGTGTATTATGCTGGCAGATGGGTGGGGATGGGTGATTTTGGATTCACATTCCAACCTATGTTAAGTAGCAAAGTACACGATTAATTCTAGCTGTCAGTTTGGACCGAGTATGATTTTACCTACAACCTAATGATGTTAATTAAAGAGGCAATCATTATAAAGCAAATGGATCGTGTTTAGTGTGGGTAGTCTCGATCGCTATGTCGGTCGATATATCGGTCGAGTGTCAACTGACACTTAACCAATATATCGACCAAGAGTCGGTCAATAGCGGGTCGACACTCGGGTGATAGTTGGTCTGTATATCGGTCGGCCAATATAGCTTTTAGTTCACCGATACTTTGCCGACACTTCACCAATACTTCACCGAGTATCGGTCGACTACTGGTCGAACAAAAAGCTTCCGATATGTTGGTCGATTTATCGGTCAATAGTCGACCGATCGTCGATCGATCATGTTACTGTTGCAAAGTTCGTGGCCGCCAGCTTAGTGTGTGAGCTCACGCACACACAAAAAACTGATCCGCTATATCAACCTACCACCCACCAACTATCGACCAGCTAGCAACCGGGTTCAAGCGACTCTCAACCGACTGTCGACCAAGAGATCTCGACCGACACATGCCTGATATTTGCACGACAGTTCACCGATGAACCGACTCTTGACCGATATCCCACCAACATTTTACCGATACTCGATCGAGATGCATTTGTGCAATATCGACCGATAGTCGGTCGTTATATCAACTGAACACTGACCAACTATCGGTCGCTATATCGGTTGAGTGTCGACCGACAATTGACCGATATATCGACCGACATAGCGGTAACACTACCTACAGTAAACATGATCCAAGCAAATTTGTTCCAGTACAGTATGTTTACCTCTCCCAGAAGCTCCATGTGAACTTTAGCTACACCATAGATTGTTTTAGGCCTCTGAATTGTTAAATCAGGAGTTGGGTTTGATGGGGTTTCAGGACCAAATGCTCCAATTGTGCTTGGGCAAAACAGACGTAAACTGTTTCTACGGCACAGTTCAAAGATGTTATGGACACCCTCAACATTCACTTGTAGAGCTTGGGACACATTCTGTTCACCAACTGCACTTAGAATGGCACTGAAATGCACCAGCCAATCAATTCGCTCATTGACTACAATGGACTGCAGGTTTTTCAAGTCCAGAATGTCAGCATACAAGTATGGACCTGGCCAGAAATACAAAAAGTGCATATTAATTAGTAAATTTAAACACAGGGAGCACACGATCTTGCAGAGTTAGGAAGAGAGTATTAATAAAGTAATGAAAAGAATGAATAGTTTACCTAATGGCTCTTACGTGACCTTACAGGGAAAACCGCTACCTACTACAAGTTGAGCTTAGTCGGTCTGTATGGGAGAATCTTGACCTCGGTCATGTGTACACAGACCTTACTGCGTTCGGTCTGTACTCACGACCTTGATCAAGATTCTCCCATACAGACCTCCTGCTCGGTTAATAAGAGCTAACGTACCCTATATCCCAGACTAAAATTCCTGAAAACCATACCCTTCACGGCGGTATGGCTTACATGTGGGAGTACCTCAGCCACCAGGGGGCCAGACCAGACCAGATAAGTGAAAAAAAGAAACAGAAGGAGACTCACCGGTTTCCAAAACATCCCAAGACGCCTTTGCAATGTCTGACATGATAACATTATCTCTGCCATATTTTTCTCTAATAAATAACAATGAAAATTTAGTTTAGTAGAGTTTCGTATGTATGTATTAAATATTGAGTCACCTGTGTGCCGAGTAAAATTTTCAATTTCATTTTGTTTACGGATTCAATGCACTTGTTCCATTCAGTTAAAATTAAAATCGCCTGTTTCATTATTGGCTTTTTTTCAATCAACCGGGCTGCTTTATAAGCTACCTTGATGATATAAACAGCTGAGTAAACGGATAGCAATTAGGCTCAGTCATCAATCGATTACTCATTACTTTTCATGCATATTTTAACGAGTCCATCGTCAGTCAACGGAGCACTTAAAGAAGAATGAAAGAAGAAGAATGGAAGGATTTGACGGCGAAAATAACACAAACAGAAGTGCGTACACCGTTCGTATTGCGACGGCGTGGCTTAGAAAAGCGTAAAAATGATGCGGTTCGATGATCAACTTAGCCGGAAGTTATAAACTTTTCCTGACATCTTACCTTAACATTCTTGCAAGGCCTCGACCAAGTTGTCCTAAACTTCCTGAAAGCAAACCAAAGGCACAAACAAGGTCGAATAATTCCACTTTCAAGAAACAAAATGAATCTTTGAAGGAATGTTGTTCAACGCAATATAATTTCCATTGGACGGAAAGGCGAAAACCCTCGAGGCTTTACATATTTGGGTCAAGAACAGAAGCGTATCGAAGTTTTACTTCAATACATGATCAAAACAAGAAGCATGAAGGTTAAAATTACATAACAGACGTTGAAAATGAACCATAATACGCTACACTACAAAGAGCGGGAATGATTGTGATTGATAGATTTCCACGAGTCTTACCAGTGATTAAAATTCGAGGCGAATCTTTCTTGACGGCCGAGTAAAACGAACGGCTTTTCCCGAGGACATTTTCGCTCACACAAGCCAAGTGACCCAATTTTAAGCTTCTCGTAAACATTTTCGCACTCTAGTTAACGATCAAATGATCCAGTAGACGACAGACTTCTTTTCGTTGTGAACTCATAAATTATGTGTGACGTTTATTCCGCCACGCTCGAAGGCGTACTGGCGGTGTGGTGGGGGTGTGTTAGCACAATTAGCCAATCACATGTCAGAACGAGCTGAATGGCACGCATAGTGCACAAAGGCACGTGCTGTTGGCTTCGTGCCGTGCGTGACCTCCGTCCGACGGACATACGTTGTTGTCATACCATACTGTTTTTTTGCTTGTTTTACTCCATATTTCTGATCGATATCAAGGGAAGACAGCTTCACAGTAAATAACGATTAGGTTATAGGTAATCAACGTTTGTCAACATGAAAGAAAGTGGTTCCTAGTACTGGTTAAAAACACGAAAGGTTCTGGCGTGATTACATAATCACAACGAGGTGTTCAAGGGTGTTACCCAAGTTCTTGCATCAGACATATCACTTCATTTTCATTTCATGAAAAAGATAATTATTTCACAAGGTGATAAGGCATGAAAAAATTACCTGTGGTTATGTGCCATCAGGTTCTCGAAACCCATAGCTTACTCTATCTCACACTTAATATAGATTTCCAGATCTGGGGTTCTGTCCTCGTGTATCGGTACACAAGAACCGATACAATAGACCCAACAATATGCAACAGCTAAACAAAGGCTTGTAAACAAAGGAGTACAATAGTTATTCCCTCTGTGTACCGGTACACCAGGACACAACCAGATCTGGCGTCAAACAATGGATGCCCATTTGAGTTATTTCAGGCCTATCAGTGCAATATCTCATTTATAAGAAACCATCGCTTGATATCTTTAATTTGCGCCTCTATTGTTCTAGGGCTAGGGGCATTGTTTGCATTCTTTAACTGTTGTTTCGTTTGATCAATTATACAGAACCTTGTAAACAGTGCTCGCCGCCGCAAATTTACATAATCTATTCTTGCAAAATGTCTAAGCTTGTTTGATGCACATTTCTGCACTTCTTTGGGGGAGGGTCATTCTTAACTACCAACCTCGAGCAAGTTTTGCCTTTCTGAGCAACGTTTGAGCAAAATATAGGTTCAAAGCACACATCAAGAACGAAAAAGTCATTTATTTCATAGAGAACTTTAATTTATTCGAATTTCTTGAATATTTATCAACTTTTTGAAGTTTGAGCACCCAACCTGTCACTTTGACAACGTTCTGCAAGACATCAGGGCCGGGTTGTTCGAAAGCCGGTTAACGCTAACCCAGGATTAAAAGTTAACCGAAGCATTAATTTTTCTTGTACAAAAATGTTCTTCGCTTCCTGTTTTTTGTTTAGTTTGAGATTATTCAAATTCAAAAGAGAAGGCCAAACAATATAAACAGAAAACCCCTCCGAAAAGATGCAAAACTGAAATAAAAATTCTTGCTAACCCTGGGTTAGCTTAATCGGGCTTTGAACAACCCGGCCCAGATGAACCATATGTTTTGTTCCGTTAGACTTTTTCGTTAGGCTCAATCAAGGATCTTGTTACAGGGCTGAGAGTATAGCAGACAAGACTGGAGTTCAGGGGCCGATGAATTAGGATTTTGTTATTAACTATTCAAAGGCCCGGCTTTCTTTTCGGATCTTGTTACGAAGAATGATATTGTGAGCTGGAAAACGCTTTTGTTCAAGAGCCTTGATTTGGGATTTACCACTTTTTCTTCAAAGAGCTAATCCTTTTCTTCTTTTTACACCGTTAATTTTATTGTTCATATTTGTTTTTTGATTCCATTGTTATATTATATTGTTAGCCTATTTACAGTGTAAGACTTGGTCATAGAGATATTTTTTATTCCAAGTAATTTTAATCATGTACGTGGGACGCTCATCAGGAGAAGGAGAAAACACAGCTATATGCACAGGCTATCGGCCGCGATCGGGGAACAGCTTTGTACGGTACATACATACATACATTTATTGAACCTCCCCAAAGGGGCTTTTCAGGAACAATAATAATTACAAAGTAATAATTTACAATTATTTAAAATATTAATGTCTGATCACTGATTAATTTTCTGAAAGCTTTCAAAGAAAAAATTCAGCTATATATAGTGTTGTCACCTAAGAATACTGAGTGGCAGTGAAAGTTGTTTGATTGCCGCAAAACGATCCCAGAAGTGCCCGCGAGACTAGATGACCAACAGGAGCTTGGGAACGAGATCACGCGCTTCGACGTTCTCTTCCTGCTTCAGCTGCGGCGACGAAAAATTATGGAGCAACAGTTTCTGTGTTTTGCTGCTGTTGTAGCTTCGCTTTTCACCTGCTGCTTTGCTTATGGCAATGGAACAGTACCTGCAATAATCTGGCATGGCATGGGTTTGTATTTTAGTAGAACAGCTGAAGACCTTTTGTGGTAGACCGAATTGTGGTAGAAAATTTCCATCGAAGTTGTTGCACTTTTAATTTTTAGGTCCGACGAATTTAAGATTTCTCGTTTATCATGCCCTTTTACGCTCCCTATTCTCTTTTAAACTAACAGTAGCAATAAATTAAAAAGGAAAATTAGAAATTTAGAGAAGCATAATACCCACACAATTGGTTTTCAAGGACTTCAAGTCCTCAAAAAGTACACGGAGAAGGCATTCTGTTCCTCATAGTTGCATGTTGTCTGTACAGCTTGTTTAGCTTTGTTCTCCTTATGATTTCAACAGCAGCCTCGGAATGCAGATTCTTTTTAAACTAGTCTTAGAGGAGCTATGCACCCCACCTACATACCCAGGACTGGTATATCTTGTGAAATTTTGGCTTTGGGTTGCAGCACATGACAGTTCCTAATCCTAATCCCATAATTGTGCGAAAAAGGGTACAGATGCCAAGGCCAGGCCTTTGAACAGAAGTGAGGCTAGGGGTTGGCTTTGTTATGATACAAACTTTGTTACTTCTCAAAAGTGAATTATCCTATTATCCAACCAACTAGTTCTAAAATCTCTAAGGTCAACCCACACCTGTAAAAATGAAGCCTTCCATGGGGTAAAAGCGACAAGTGACATGACCCTAAAAACCAGCGACGACATGGGAATTTTAAATCAGCGACAAGCGAATCAAATGCACTGCTTAAATTCAATAGTGACACAAAAAGCACTAGAAAAGACAGCGACATTGTCTCTTTTGGAGTTTTCGCCTATTTAGAAATTGTATTCTCTTGGAAAGTCTGTAAATGTCAGAAACTTGTGTGCTTTTCCATTAAATAAACTCTAAAAAAAATCAACCTTGTAGCAACAGCGACATATGACTT
>OZ026596.1:32949421-32969421 GCA_964020085.1 Micromussa lordhowensis | reverse complement strand
GCAGTTCAAGAAAGAATGGTTTCTTAGATCAATAGTTCTAGAGGTCACACAGAAAGAACAGAAAGTGAGAATAATAATATTGGCTCTTATTACTGACAGGTGTTTATGGATTTCCACATTGCCCTGGTGACAACTCCACCATCTGTGATTATATCAGGAAGTTGCTGAATCTGGGAGCATATGAAAGGTACAGTTAAGCTCATAAGTTTTACTACCTACTTATTAACAGAGAGCGAGGTCTTTATGGGGAAATCTCAAACCAGCAAGGCCAGCATTAAGGATTTCCTTGTAAAGACTGAATGTTCAAGGCTAATAAAATATTTTATTATATGGCTAGCTCCGCGAGCGGGCAAGATGAATCAAATCCTGCGCTGTGATTGGCTACCCGAGCAGGCAAGATAGAGCCATCTTGCCCGCTCGGGACTACCCGCCTTGTCCCGCAAGAAAAATTTTCCCAAATGCCATATAATAAATCCTTTATTGACCAAGCTTGTTCGGCCAAGCTGGCTTGATATTGGCCGAGTTATTTTTTTGCGTGTTTATGGACCTTGACTCCGTCTCGGTCCATAAACACGCAAAAAAATAACTCAGCCAATATCCAGCCATCTTGACCTCACACTTGGTCAATAACCCATACTTATTATATGCTGTTTTGCATGTTTTTGCAGACCCATAATCGGCACATGGGCATTGTGAGAGAATAATGCCGTAGTTTAAGGCAATCAAGAGCATGCATTATGTTAGTCATATAAGAGAGAGCTTTTATGTTCAGTTACATTTAGTGTTCATTTGTCCTGATGGTCTCCTTCTTTCCTTGTCTTTTAACAGTTGGATTCAAGACTTGTAAGTACCTCATGTTGTCAAATATTGCAGTTATGTATCCTGTGGTCTGTTGGTTTCTCCAGCTACAACAATGCCACACTCCAAATCAAAGGGGTTATTTTCTTTATTTCCAGTTATAGCATAGCATTTAGTGTAGTAGGAACTCCAACTGCTATCAGTTCTTTCACACAGAAATTCCATTCTTTGCTTATGGTGTCATGGAACCCAGCGTTTCTCACTGACTGAAATCATAATTTATTACTATAAATCAATTAAATTAGCAAGCAGAAAATCCCCAGATCTGGCTAACACTTTGTCATTACCATAAAATATCTTGCCTGCTTTCTTGGACACCACGTCCATGGGTTATACTTGTGGCTGCAAAAGAGTATTTTCTCCCTAGTCATTTCAGCAGTAATGCTGGTGTCATATTTATTTTTGTTTGTTATTTTATTATCAAGTCAAAAATTATAATGATGAGAAGGTTCCCAGTGTTGTCAGAAGATCTTCTAGAATGATCTTTCAAGTCACAACAACACTCCTTAGATTAAGGAGTAACCCTGTATGAATGGTCATGCTGATTAATCTAGTATTAATATTATTGTTCTATTACATTTCAGCCTTGTTCAAGCAGAATACTGGCATGACCCACTGAATGAGGAAGAATATAGAGACAAGAGTATCTTCTTGGCTGATATCAACCAAGAAAAGGTAAGTAATCTTCCAAAGGGTACGAGATATTGCTTATTCTTGTCCTTAAAGTTAATGTTTTATAAATCATGTTTTGTAGGTGAAGAATCCTGACTACAAAGCAAACCTGATGAAATTGAAGAACTTTGTGATGGTTATGTTTGGCAAGGATACCATGGTTGATCCTAAGGAATCTGAGGTATAAAGGAGAAATTTTGATTATTTTCTATGGGCAAGGATTCACCTCACATCAATGGCCACTTAGGCCCAAGGTTGACAGGTACACGTGTCTTCAATCTGATATTGTAGATAGAATTATCATTGACCATGTCCCTTTATTTACTTTGTAGTGGTTTGGTTTTTATAAGCCTGGGCAAGGCAAGGAGATGTACACTTTACAGGAGAGCCCATTGTACCAAGAGGTGTGTATTATGGGCATGCCTCATTTCGTTATTTTAATGGAAGAGGCCAGACTGCTAACATGTTGAATTTCGCAAATGGGACTTTGAGCACAATGCTTAATGAGTTTGCTGTTAAATTCCAAAAGGTCTCTGAAGAGTCTCTTGGCTGAGACGAAATGCTGCGTCAGACTTGCCACAAACTATTTGTCACATTTATTGTGCTATAAAAAAAGACAACCAATTACAATATGTGCTTGTTGTCATTTAAGGACTGGCTGGGACTGCAGCAAATGGACCATGACAAGAAACTGCATTTTCTAACTGCTGATGGGGATCACTTGCAGTTTTCAGACGAGTTCTTTGATGAACAGATCTTACCATTTCTGAAGTAGACACAGACTATGGGTTGTGTTGGCTTGAGAAGAATGATACACTGATTAGATAATAGATTTGTTTTAGCTCGAAGAATGTTTTTTTTTTTGGTTTTGAGTCGTTGGGGAATTGTTTGCTAATGAAGGCTTGTAACTAACAACTTTCTGAGTGATCTTAAATGTAAGATAACTTTTTTTTTTATATGATAATCAACTCCTTTGTCTTAAATAGTAACTAATGGGAGTTCCATGACTGGGTTGTAACAGGTTTTGATTACAATATAACTATGCCCTTTACAAGATGAATGTGGAATAACAAGATGTAAAATAACAAACCTGGGGTCGCATGTTACATAATTTTAGTGATGAGGAAGACAAGTGAAGCAAAATTAATGAAAGCTTTTCAACAAGTTATCATGTGGTTCAATACATGGTGGCTTCAAGAAATTGTTTCCACTGTAGTTTTAAGCTCATTCTAACCAAAATTTCTAGAATTCTGAACAATTAAACAATGCACATTTTTGTACGAAAAATCACAAGAGAAGAAAACACAGCAAAACCAGATTAGCCATTTTATTACTAGAAATAAAACATTGTTTTGAATAACTTAACATATAAAATAGAAGAATTTTAAATATAGCAATGTAAGTGAAGAATGATCATCGCAGTATATTTTCCAACTTAAGCAATTGGAAAGAAGAAACCTGAAAAAATCAAGGCTTCACAGGATTCATTGCAGCCCTGATTTTTTCAGGCTTCTTCTTTCCAATTGCTTAAGTTAGAAAATTTACTGCAATGATCATTCTCCACTTTCATCTACTACCACAGTTCAAAAATGAATTATTTCATATATACTTCACATAATATAGCACTGTGTAAACCACATTATTAAGCGATAGAAAACTTGTTTGTTGCAAAAAGTAACATCTTGCAACTTAAATAGATAACTTGCCATCAACATGACATGGTAGTCATGCACCATTTTAAACTGCATTTACAAAATAAAATTTCTACCAAATTTAATTTGTCTTTTGTCTTATGTTCCCAACTTCAGAACTCAGCTACAGTATGTACTGTTTTAATATTTACAATAGAAATGGCTTATGTTTGTCACCCTATAATCAAATCATGATTAAAAATTGATTTATTCTGTTATTACGGGATTATCAAAAATGTGAAATCATGTCTGACCTCATGCAATCTTCCAGGAAAGTTAGAAAGCTCATTATTTTTTGGTCAACCTAGCAATAGTATCTGCACCAAATTCATTTTGGGAATTAGTTTTATTGCCAAAGAAAAGGCTTTATAAAACTAAACTTGAGGTGCTGTGTAGGATCATTTTCCCTTCTTTTAAAAATTGTTCAGTTCCAGAAAATATTCATACCCACCCTCTACAAGGTTATGGGAGATTCTGAGGGGTTGGAGGGGGCAAGGCAGCCTCAAACCAAAATCTGTCAGGGGTGGGGGTATTATTCTGGAGCAATACACTAATATTTTACAGCCCGAGTACACAGAAGTCATTTTCTACTCCACTTATAGTTACAGTGATGATTCGGTCTGAAGTGCAAAATGACAGTCCAAGCTCAGAACATTCACTTCCTATATTCCCACTTACCAGTAATAATACTTTATTCAAATATAATGTATATGAAAAGAACAACCAGGAGCTTGAGCTTGTACGGAGGTTCCCTGAAGGTCCCACTTTTTTACTGTGTCACTATGCAACTAGAACTAGCCATTCCAAGGCTCTAGTATTTTCGGTCTTCCTGTCCTAAATCCCTCTTCCAACCCGTCCAAAGTATTCATGTCCTCTTCCGGAAGGTTAAAGTCAAATATGCTGGCATTCTCTACAATTCGAGATGATTGACTGGACTTGGGAATACAAACATAGCCTTTCTGTATACACCATCTCAATAATACTTGCGCTGTTGTTTTTCCATGCTTGTTTGCAATGGATTTCAGTATGGGATGGCCAAGTTTCTCTCCTCTTGTTAGAGGTGAATAAGCCTGAACAGCAATGCCTTCTTTCTTGCAGTAATTAACCAGATCATTCTCTTGTAAAAAGGGATGCACTTCAATTTGATTGACAGAAGGTATCACTGTAGAGTGCTTCTTCAGTTCTTCAAGATGGTGGATACCAAAGTTAGATACACCTATAGACCTGCAAAACATTAGACGAACATATGGCGGAGTCAAGTCTGATCGAAGAAGTCATGTTATCACAAAGCATTATAGAGATGTTAGATGTACTATACTGGTTATGGAAGGCTTTCGAGTAGCCACTTGTATTTTCTTGGTATCCACACATGAGCCTTTAGGTGAGTGTGTTTACCAAGAAAGTGCCAGCTACCTCTTGACTTGTCAAGGGAGTGGATATAAAATGTAATGGGTCTGCGTTTATAGAGTCCCATCTAGAGACTTCTTACAAACCTGATCAGTCCTTGCTGTTGCAACTTCACCATGGCATTCCAAGAAGGTACAATTTTATCAAGAACAGGAGAATGCATCAGATACAAGTCTACAAATTCCATTCCAAGTTTTCCTAAACTCTTATTGAAAGCTGTCAACGTTTCTTCATATCCATGATCAGTGTCGTACAGCTTCGTGACAACAAATAAATCTTCTCGTGGAATCTTGCTATCCTTGATAGCCTCACCAACACTTTCTTCATTCATGTATCTCGCCGCTGTGTCGATTTGTCTGTAGCCATTTTCCAAGGCCCAAAGCACAGCATTTCGAGTTTCTTCACCAGACCCGGCTAGATAGACTCCCAGGCCATATATTGGAATTTTTACGCCGTCGTTTAGAGTTACACTTGAAGAAATATTGACACTCTGGGTGTTAGGATGAGTTGAAGTGTAAAAGTTCGCGTGATTTACTTTGGAAACATCTTCGCAGTTGTCGCTCCAGTTCCTATCACAGATTTCATCAGTCACAGAGAAGGAAAGCGTCATTAAAATCAAAGCACAATAAATCATCTCACTTTAGAAGCTAACACACGTCAAGAATAATTCTACATTATACGGAAATTCTCCTTTTTGAGCAGATGTAAACAAAATGGACTCAGGTTATACCTGTGCTTCCAAGCCTGTATTCCGAACCGCGCCAACTTGACAGTCATCGAAGAAATTTTACTAACTCGTACAATCGAACCGAAAGATGATTTCCCCCATAGAATCATTCTTTTAGAGAACTTCTGTCACCTCTAGATATTCCAATACTGAAAGAATATTGCTTCTTCTAAACTATCAACATAGCTTCCAGCAGGCTTCCAGGCTCCTCCCAGATCAAGAGATAAGAAACCGGATGTCGGAATTCAAGTAACCGGAAGTGTGGTCCGTGGTCAAATCTTCGTTGTGGAGTGTCAAACTTATCGATAGGGTCTTGTAATTAGAAAGCATTATATTGGTTCTGATATTTAACTAGCTCATTCTTGAATTGATTAATGACTTAAATGGTATTTGAACAAGTAGTTTTACATAAGGCTCAGATATACAAGTGACTAACGCGAACGATTGAAGTTCGCTTCCTTGTCGCATACACTGGTTCTCAGCAGAATCTTTCCAGGTTCCACGGTAATAAGCGAGCGAGGAAAACGCAAGTGAACGTATATGGAGCATTCTCATTACCTAGCCCACCACGTTGCGTTGACTTGTCACTCTTTCAACCCCACATGATGAAAGGTGTTGTTACCATAATTATTGTGACCGATACGAAAACTCGTCTTATGAAACATGCAATTTCGGTGAAACCGGGCTTCAAAAATGTTTCTAAAGGGTTTCAAACTCCGGAAACCGGTTTGCAAAGGGTTTCTAAAGGCTTTCGAAAGGGGTTTCAAACTCCCGAAACCGGGTTTGCAAAGCGTTTCCAATGAGTTTCCACAGGTTTTCAAATTCCCTGAAACCGGGTTTCATAAGGGTTTTCAAAGGCAGTCCAAACGGGTTTTCTATCCTATGAAAGCTTTGAAACTTCTTGATGAAACGTTGCTTGTAATGTAGTGCGATAGCGTGTCTTGTGTATTTTTAAATAATACCTGCAATGCGTTCTTCCAGCTACGTTTATAGTGTTAAATTCTTTCCAAGTTAGCATGGGCTTAAAAATGTCACGGTTTGGATTCTGCGTGAACTCTAAATGGTTAAAATGCTAGAGTAGAAATCCAGTGGATAAGTATTTAGGAAAGGGTGTTTCCGAGACCAAAGAGAACCTGGACTCTTGCAACACGCAC
Source organism: Micromussa lordhowensis (assembly GCA_964020085.1). Lineage (NCBI taxonomy): Eukaryota > Metazoa > Cnidaria > Anthozoa > Scleractinia > Lobophylliidae > Micromussa > Micromussa lordhowensis. The sequence continues at coordinate 32,962,912 of OZ026596.1, read as the reverse complement.
ACCAAATATACTTTATTCAACAAGCGCACCTATTTACAGATAACTGAACTTTAAGAACCTTTAATATTTTTTTTGTATTATAAACTGACAGCTCAAAAAAATTTGGGGATCAATTTTCAGCCTTTTCTAATTCCATGATAAGTTAACTTCATCCAGTAAGGGCAATTCTCTCACGCCATAGGTAACTAGAGGGAACCCTAATAACGACGAAACTATATATCAACAACAACGGGGATTTTTTTGCCTCATAGTCTACAAAAAGAAATATTAAATAAAGATTACTCTTGTCCAAAGGTTTTTTTTCATTCCATTTAAAAAGTTTCTCTTTTATAACTTTTAAAGGCATTCAAAAAATCATTCAAATACAAACAAGTTGAAGATAGTATATACATAGAATCGTTTAATATAGCATGTACAAGCTCGTGAAGAAATACCGTAAAAGCTCTGTTATAAGCTGTCGAGGGTAAATCTTAAAGTGTAACGTGCACATTAAAACTAAATAATTCACTCAGGAATTGTTTAAGACATATAAAATAAAGGAGAAAGCGAACGATTGATTGATTGAGATCCTTTTGAGAAGTATATATAACAATTATTCCATGAGCCCGAGTTGGATATGAAGTGACAAAATAATCACTTTATATCCAACAAGGGCGAATGGAATAATTGTTTTAGTAAATTCTCAAACCGGGTTTTGCCGCCGATTTTTATTTCGGCCATTATAGAGGGCTGAAGTTGAAAACTTCGTGCGGAAAATTTTTAAACTTGGCGCACTATTTTCCATATGACGTAAAACTCCGACTATTGGCTCTTAGTATCACTCAACTACATGTAGTGGACTAAGGCAAATCCTGCATTTTGATTGGCTACGCTAGTAGGGGACTATTAGTAATAGTCATCGAGTAGCGAAATTCGCCCGTTTTTCTTTCGTTTTTTCCCCAAATAAATATTTCTTCAACTTGCATTTGCTAACCTTTCTATTGCCTTTTCTGTCCAACTAGTTGGGTGATACTAAAACAATTAGACCCTTCGCCCTCAAGGGCCACGGGTCAATAGCCCATGAGGCGAAGCCGAATGGGCTATTGACCCGTAGCCCTTTCGGGCTACGGGTCTAATTGTTAAGGTGGCCGAACACAGTTTTCAAGTGCCTATGCGTAATTCACCATAACTTTTGAACTATTTATGCTTTGGCGCCCGATATTTGCAAGAGTAAAGATTAATCGCAGAAGTGTTTATTCTTGCATTTTGACTAGGGTGTGCGCTGTTGCCATGGCAACGGGTCTGATTAAATACAAGGCTTAAATAATGGTTTTTGCTTATTTAAAAAAAATCCAGTCGTTAGATTGTTTTCATTTTTTGCACACTACGAATTGACATAAAATCCCTTCTGTTAACACTATTCTAATAAAATTTTGACATAGGCGATTTTTGCAATTCGCCGTTAATCGTTTTCTGTATTATTAAAAATTCCCTATGTCAAAATCCAGATTTTTCGTGATAGATCATTCAAGGGGTCTCTGCTCTATTTTTTTGCCAAATTTCTTGGAATTCTAACGACTGGATCGTTAGAAATCGGCAGGTTTCTGCTAAAGCAATCGGTCTCAATTTTTCGAGCAACTGCGCATGCGTTGCATTTAACTGGGTTCTTTCGGTAACAAACAAAAGCTGAAAATTGCTGGGTTCTTAGCATTATTTCCTTTCCTAACAAATCTTTGTAATAAAAGACTAAAGCCATCAATACACTGCTTTCAATTATAGTGAAAAATAACACAGATGGTGCGGTTGTTGAGTAAACAAAATAATCCCTCTATTGACAGCATGTTTGTTTATTGAAATCCTTGTGCACGTGCTGAATTGCATCAGCAAATGCGCGCGCTAAAACTGTGTTCGGCCACCTTAAATAGTCGAAGTTTTTTAGCCAATCAAAAAGCTAGAAATGCAATAGTCGGAGCTGAGAATTGACTAAAATGACATATCTCAAGAGTTATAACTAAGAAAAGTTACTGTTGGGTGTGTCTAAGAAGATAAGCGGACGTCTTCAGAAAAGGCTTCTCGACTAAGATAAGGCCGCAACCTAAGCGAGCAGGGAGAAACCTGGAGGCAGGCCTCTCCCTTTGCCTCATCGCCAACCAGAGAGAGCCTGTTCAGAGGACACGATTGCTATATCATTTACATGTTACTATTGTACTCCATGCTCATATAAAGATCGTTTCAAACAAGCTCTGCGAAACTGTGTAATGTGAAATAACTTCTAGCTTTCTGATTTTTGAAATGGGATCGTCTTTAAAGTTCTCTATAGCCTGAGAGTACTACGAAGAGGTGTGGCTTTGATCACCCCGTATCCGGTCACTTCGTTCCATCTTACGGTCACTTCGTTCCAAAAAATAGTCACTTCGTTCCACGAAATAGTCACTTAGTTCCACAAACAAATAGTTGGAAATTACAAAGTAGTCATTTTATGTTGCTGTGCAATTCAAATAACGAATACAACTTGCCTTGATATGCTATTCAAACTGACGTTTCTATCTTTGACTGCCTAGAAACTCACTCCTGGAAGCACGATTGTTCTCAAGTGAACACATTTGACTGTACCGCAATAAATAACTTAAAATGCTTCCAGTGTCTAATTCCAAGTAGTCTGGTCCAAGCATTAATATTATAAGCAGGGAGCAGCACGAAAAACGGCAAAAGGAAAAATACCGAGTTGCTGTGCGCATTTGCCCTTTTTTCTCCAGTCATTTTTTCCACTGCACCTCAACTAACAGCTAGGTTAAAGTCAACATGCAGAACAAATAATTATCCTGAATCATTTTACATGGAATCTGTGTACGCAGGTTCATTTGATGGATCATCTAAAGGCTCCTAAGACAAAAAAAAATACCCAAAGTTATTGTACGAGAAAGTGTCAAATAAACTGTATTGTAAGATGGCTGAATTTTGTTATGTGTTCATATGGGAAATTTCAACTCGGTCAACCGGGATGAAGAAACAAAACCAAAATGGTGGAACATAAACTTGTATCGTTCGCGACTATTGTAGCTTTGTAGACTCTTGTAACTTGACTAATAAAGCTAATAGACCTTTTTACCGATACGGCGGCCATCTTGAATTCCGAGGAAATTATGGGATGCCCAGGGGGCAGATGAGAAATAATTAAAAAGAATACTGTGGCGTGATAACTTTTAACAATAATTTTTCGATAACCATAGGAACAACTGCCAAATATCGTGACGGAAAGATGTAACGCTTGTAATATTTGTTATGGAATATGAGAGACAAGCAGTAAAAATGAGGGAAAAATTTATCCTGAAAGCTGTGTATACGATAAATTTTCCAGTGATTGCCCCCTCGGCAGCCCATAATTTCTCAGTCAAAACAATAGAATTCAAGATGGCCGCCGTATCGGTAAAAAGGTCTATTCGCATACTTCTGAAGTGGAAATACACACAACACAAAAATAATGCCATTTTGGCCGCTATGTTGCAAAAGCGAAGCTATTTCGTCAAAAACGTTTTGTCCAGGTCCCTCGGGCTGGAGTGTTCATATGGGAAATTTTCATACCAGTTGTCAAGATCTCGGTCGCAAAAACCAAGATCTCGGTAACAGAGCCCGCCCGGCTTCTCATATGAACACATCGAAATTTTTACGACGAAAAGAGTGACGAGGTGAGATATCAGAAAGCGAGCCAGCCCGGTTGACCGGGCTCATATGAAGAGGCCCTTATACAGACAAAGATTCCTAAAAACCAAGCCCTCTATAATATTTCCCAGGAATTATCAAAATCTGATTTCCTCTTACAAATTAATATCCAAAAAATATTGCCAAACAAACAGGTAATGAGATTACAGAAACTCGTCAACTAGAAGATACAGTAATGATGTTCCACAGAAATCTCCCAGCTAACACAGTTAGCTTCTTAAATCGTCAAAATGAAAGAAGGTCCAAAATATGCCGTGTTAAAACTGACTTTTATCATCAGAGAGGTACTGTCATCCCAGATTGAAAGGGAGAAAATTAAGATACTTGTAGGCTAGCAGAACAATGACTAAATTGTGACTTGTTAGCACAGACTGAGAGAAATTTCAAGTATGTCTGGGAATCTAATACTAAATGTTTGAGAATTTTAAGTTTGAAGCACGCGTTCCGCATGCTAACATCAGAAACTGACACCAGTGAAGAGAGCATGGCAGGTACCTGATTCAACTTTTTGAACTCTACAATTTGATGGAAGATGTAGTCCAAGATGTGCTTAGCATCTCTAACAGAAGAAGGCAATTTGCTGGAAACTCCAAGGATATCCCCACATTCACGGACATAGTACTCAAGGTCATCTTCAGTACCTAAAACACAGGAGTTCATTTGGTTAGAAGAGATGACAAATACAGTAATAGTTGGTGGTGCTGTCTGTCAATGTCTGTGGGTGCTAAGGAAACTGTGATCTTGAGCGTATGGAGATGCGAGAAATCAGAAAACCGGTGAGATTTTAGAATTTCTGTACACAGGTAGCTGTAAACAGCAAGAGTCTACTTTGCTATTGCATTTGCTGAGCTCTATCCCTGCTTCCCCACTAAAAATATCATTACAATAAACCGATCATCAAAAATACTATTAAAACCAATGGAATCTGAGAGTGAGTGGTCTAGTAAATGTTTTTGCATAGAGTACTGATAAAACTGATTTAACAACTACTACACTAGCAAATTGGATGTAGAATTTGCTAGAATCAGAAGCTGGACAAACCACTAAGTTGTGCTAGAAACGATTAGAAAAACATGCAGAGCAAATTCAAGTGTTGAATTTAGGGTATGAAGGCTAATAAACCACACTTCACTTACACTTGTTGGTTATCTGTGCTAGCCTGGTCTTTTCTGATGAGAAACTCTCATCTAAATCAAACAGATCCAGTGCTGGAGCAGGCAGCTCACGGAAGGTAGGTGGAAATACCTACAGTAAAAAGGGCAAACCACAAATTACACCAGCTCAACTTAATATTTTAATTGTAGACTGCCAGACTTGATACTGATCAGCAATGAGTTTTATACAGATGTTTTATACAGAATTTCAATATTATAAATACAAGAGTGTTAGACAGGTGTGAACAATGACCAATCAAACTGAAAAATAAATGATTATTTCACTTTCTTGACAAACAAGGTTTTAATTATCCTTTACGATCACCACTAGTAAGTGTTCTTGTGTTGTGCTCTGGAGTTGAACAGAGTTGAACACACATTCCCATGAGAGCTTTGCTAGAGATCTTAAATGATAAAACAAACTTACTGCAGGCTGGAGTGGAGGAAGTGGAGTCTCAAACTGAGGAGTTATTAGCTGGAGAGGTTCATGTTTCACTCTTAGATCTTCATATGCTCTGTAATGTTCAAACAGCATTAAAATAACATTGTTAAGCAGTTATCAGTTGGTCAACGATTCGCTCCGAAGAAAGGGCTAACACTCAAAACATCAGCTTTCAAATCTCTTTGCGATGGCCAATTCATGTTATCAACTCAGTTGATAAAACCAAACTATCTTGTAATACTCCCCACCGACGCAGCACCACAGTTTCTTTAGAAACTTACCCCCTTTATTCAACAGTAACAAGACTTTGTATTTAACATGATCATACCTTATGGCAGAAGGAACCACACTTGTATCCAGCTTGAAAAGATCCTCATCGAACAATTTGGTGATATCTCTTCCCACACTCTATTATAATAAGATTGATGTAGATTATGAGTTGGAGAGCTGCATATTCAAAAGGGGATGCATACCTTTCACCACTCTCTCTCTCTGTTGTACTCCATTTTTATGCAGCACCTCCTTGTGCTTCTTGAAAAACAACATTGAACATCAACATTGAATCTTGACTTTGCTTAAAGCAACAGAGACTTATTTCACTGTAGAAAAAAAAAGGATCTGACTAGCTGTAAGTTGTTTGCCAACGACAATACCTCATCTCCTTCTTGAAGGCACACTCTGAGTCTCTCAGACATCCTGGGAGTATCGGGAATGTAATGGTAGTCTGATATCTGACAAATGTGAAATTGATAAATTAGGTTATTACATGTACACATTCTGATAAACTGTGAAACACACACATTCTGAGAAACAGCTTTTCACCCCAGCTCAAAAAATCATTATCAAAGAAGCCAATTAAGAATCCATGAAAACAAAAAAGATGTCAAGGTTTACATAAAAGTGCAATACCTCAGGGTCTTCTGCATCAATATTGTTGAGCTGAATGTCATCGGTTGTGAGCCACTGAAATATCACATCCTGGAGTGGAAGATATTAGTATTATGCAACATGAAAAGTAGATTATCATTCATTCTAACTTGCTAAAATCTCAATGTCCTGATTATTCTTAAATCTGTCAGACTCTAACGATATAGTCCAGCTAACCCAGTGGCAGGTATCCTTAGTGGAGTGGTATCCAAATCATGGGATGGGTGGGTGGTCACTCTGGGGGGCGTGGCAGTTGGTGGCATTACAATACTGCCTGTAAAGTAGCTGGAATTCATTGCTCGCTGATCAGGCCAGAGTATGGTAGAATAACAATATGCTGGTACGTAAGGTTCTGCTGAAGTACATGTGGTAAAAGACATTCCTCTAGAAAATTAAATATAACTTTCTCCTTTCACATTTGACTTCACCAAAACTCTATCCCAACCCATCACTTTCAGGATTTACTGGTGCCTATTCCCCAGTCCTTAAGCTACAATCATGGACAAAAGTCAAGGACAATTTCCAAAAACGTCACCTGCCTAGCCTCTGCCCCACCTCATAAACTTGTACAATGTTGAAAACTAGTACCTGCAATTTCCCCAGGGAGTTTCAACATTGTATTGTTGTAGGGGAACAGCAACATGTTTACACAAGAATAGCTGCAGTGCTTTTTTCAAACTTCAGTAATTTTTGTAAAACACAGATCATTTGTTGCACTACATCACTGTCCCAAGGACTTTTGTCCATGATTGCAGGTCTGGTGCTGAACCCCCCTTCTTTCAGCTAAAAACGTTTCTTGTGTTCCACTGGGTGATTTTGTAATCAGTTGATAATGATAACCGTTCATATATTTATCATTTTAACCCACCTGAACCTTTGCATTTTCTTCCTTGTCAAGGTACTGATCACTGAACATGTGTACAGAACCAAGAATGACCATTTTGCCTTTTGAGTACTGTGTAAGGAAATAGAAATTATTGATGTCCAATAACTATTAATAAGCTCTTAATAACGTTCAGTTGATAACAAACTACCTTTATTAGGCATAGACTTGAATCAATCTTATTTTAAAATGATCACTCATAACTTAATGTACGCTTTTCTGAAAATACGCTTAAATTATCTCAAATCAAGGCCTTTTACAAGTGACAGCTGACAGGACTTACTCTTGAAGAGTGGAATGCACAGATTGGTCTATTGAGAGGAAATGATACACTGCCAGATGAAAGAACAGATATAGCTGGTTTGACCACATTCAGAGTTGCACCATAAGGATAAACAAATGCTAGAGACCTGCAAGGGAGATAAAAAAGACAGAGATGAAAAAGATTGATGGCAAAGACTGGTCACTAAAAGCACCAACAAATAACAAAATATAGTCAAGAAACATGTTGTTTAATGACTGCTGGATGGCAATACAGTCATGTAGGTGGCCAATATTGCAATGATTGAGTCATTGTCAGTGCACGAAGAACTTCTTGTCCAATAGTGGGGCTCGTGGATTTTGCAGTCGGGCTAGTGGATTCTGTCCTTTACTTTCCCGACTGGCAAGGGAACACTTGAAGTTTCTTTGGAAATTCTTAATTATGGATACTCAAATTACAGATTAAATTAGAGATAATTTTTTCGGTGGGGGCAGGAGGCTGGTGAGAATGACTTTCAGGCTAGTATATCAAGTTACATCTTGCCCAAAGGACAAGCCAGAAAACTGAAGGCAAAGACCAGGTTAGAACCAGACTTAAAGATATGGAGTCCAATGTACTCCATATTAGGCAAACCACAGAGTACATAATAAAATTACTTACTGTCCAAGGTCTGTCCTATCAGCATCAGATGATCCTGGGACATACTTTCCAGCTGCCCGATTGATCTCTCTAAAATAAAAACAATTTGCATTGATAGTGGTTATACATGTAAGACTGATATAGCGCCTGGAATCAACCACAAAATGATTGCTTATAAAAACACAGGCACAATATTACCACATTATCAGATGTTGTGCATTTAGAAGGTGAAAGTGCTTTTCTAAGTATACAGTCTAATGGCTTTACTAAAAGAAATTAAAGCTGCATCAAATGCTAATAACAATGTTTTATTTGCAAAGAATCAGACAAAATAATCACAATAATTATTTATTTAAATTTACAAAGTTTACATGTACATGTGGCCATTAACACCAGTGAAACAATGAACTGGTGATCAACCCATAAGTTTGATTTGACAAACATTCAACTGTGTGAACCTGGCCATAAGCTAAGTGAAAACATTCGGTCAATAAATCTTCACACTTTAATTTCTGACTTACCTGTTAAGAACACCATTGGAGATTAAAACCTCCTTAGGATGAAAATACTTGTAATAAACTGTCCTCACTACTGAATCTGTAAAGACATTGAATTATAGACAATGGAACTCAATCAATAGGGCCTCCAACAGGCCACGAAAACTTGGACAAATTATTAATTAACGGGGTAGGGCCAAATTTCATGGCTGGTCTAAATTTAGTCGTAAACAGATATATCTCAATTACACTTCTAAACAACCGTTCTTTTGTAAACATCTGGAGTGCAATATAACTTGAAAAAAAAAAATGAAATTTCAATCAGTACATATGATATTAACAATGTACAGATGAACATAACTGGTCTAAGTGGGCGTACAAACGGGGCAAAACTAAGGATTATACAGGTCGCGATTTCAGAATGTGGCTGTTGGCCATATTAACAGTGAGTTAAAAAATGAAGAAAAACATTGTTCAGAAGAAAAAAAGATATAGCTAAAAGAGTGCAAAAAACCGATACACAAGGATGTGAATTATGACCTCAAAAATAACGATCCAAGGAATGTTTTGAGTTAATGTCATTTAGAATTGTGTGATTTTGTCATAAATTATACATTACATTGTTCCATGCGGCTGATACTTTCTACCTATCAAGATTTTTTCAACTATTGTTTTAATAGCCTTTGCTTTCAGCTACCGCAAAATGTAACATCAACTGATGAAATAACGCATATGATTAGGCATAAATGGGGTAAGGTTGGCCCATCATATTTCTTTAGTGAGAACGGTGACCTATCTTTTTTATTGTCGATACAGAGCCTGGTAGGGAACATTCAAGGAAAGTTTCCAAAAAATTATTTGGCAACTTTTATTTCTGAGGTATCACCTTAACAGTATGCATGGGGCCCCAATATATAGAACTGTGTAAAACTTAGAAGACAGTTTAACAGTATGCATGGGCCCCAAATATAGCAAAGTTGTGTTGGGAATTGCACACTTGACATTTGATTTCTCCACACTGTCATATACCGGTATCTATTTTAGGTGTTAGCCAGAGACTTTGAGGACACAGTGGATATTGTGGTAAAAATGTCAACTCCAACCTTCAATCGAAAATGTGAAATCCATGTCCATGCAGCCATGGATCTTACAGACTGTTTCCAATTAATTTGGCATGATGAGTTTTATAAGAAAAGATTTACAGTGTACATATACTAACCATTATTCACCATAATTCCATAGTCTTCTAACAAGAAGTTGATGTTAGTGTCAAATCGAGACTCTCCTCCTTCTCCCAACAGAATCAAAAGGCTTCCACCTTTTTCAATGTATTGCTTCAGTGCATCAAACTATAAAACAAAACTGTTTCAGTAAAGTCAACCAAAAAACCTTCCATGGCAGAGGTTTGGATATTTTCTAGAACCACACTGTCTAGTTATTCATGAGTATTTATGAATGAGCCAGTTTTCAATGCAGAACATTCCTGTTCTTGATATAGTTGCTACCTACAAAAATGTCATATATACTATATGCAGTTACAACACTGGACAGTTTGATTTGATCATTTACTGAGAACACCTCACTACACTTTTACTTTTACCTCAGAAGCAGTGAATTTTTTTCGTGGTCCGCCAAATATCACAACTTTAGCTGTAATAATTCTTTCTAAGGTTATTTCATCTTTGTTCCTAAAAGCGAGACAAGGTTATCAATTAATATATATTCCGTTCAGTTCTTATAAAGAACAAATTTCAAAAACTCGAGAGGGACATATCTGTAAAATACCATTGATATATTTTTTCATTGTCATGTTACAAATGACACAGAGAACTTATTGTTAGCACCATGTAAAGAAGCCGTAACATACGTGATGACTTTCCAGTTGGATCTCAGTTTTCTGACCAAGGATTTGAAGCCATTGTTTGGGGTGAACAGTTCTCCTTTAGATGAGTTAAAGATGATAGTATTACTCTGTTGTCCCTCAGCATTCTCTGCAGTGGCATCCTATGAAGATGAAAACAAAATTATAACACAGGCTAACCTTGAACTAGGTGATTTTTCAAACCATTCCTGTTTTCTCTAAATACATTGAATTTTCGTCATTATTCAACGATCGTTTTTATGAAACTTAAGATAAGTCATAGCAAATGTTATTATAACTGTTTAAGAGAATTGTTATTCATCATGGTAGGTTTTGCCAGCTTGTTTATATCTTTTGTTGATTTTATTTGAATAAATTTTAAGATATGCTACAATCATAGAATCAATAAATTCATTTTTTACGGATAAAATCAACAATGCCAAGTGAAAAATAAATAATTACTGATTACTCACAGCGAATCCTGTTATCGATTTATTTCGATTTTCGATATCACTGACTTCGTTTTATCGATTGTTATTAAATATTATCGATTATCAATTTCATCGATTGACTACCCCGGAATTTATACATATAAAGTTAATATGTACTCGGTACTTGCAAGGATTTGCGATTAAAATACAGCTTTCGATTCCATGAAATCCTACCAAATAAGGAAGCAACTATTTTTAAAAGATAATCAAGCAAAAATATACTCAATTTTTGCTTCCCGAAGTGCGTTTCTTCCCTAGCAACATACCACGCTTCAAAATAAATAAATAAGGCTGCGATTTTACGATATTTTAAGACAAGAAACAAAGCGATTATGAGCAATATGCATAGTGCAGAAGCACGGTCAGTTAAAAGTAATCATTAATAAAGAATCTGATGAATGATTTTGGTGTTTCTATGGAGTGATTAGAAGTCATTCGATGTTGAATTTTGCAAAGTTCCTACCTGCGGTGTAGTTACAGGCGCCATTTTGATCAGTGACGATTATATTGACATACAATTTGACATACTGTATTCGTACTAGTGCCCAGGGAGCCTCTGTCAAATGCGTTTCGCTAGACCTAGTCCTCCCGGCCAGTCCCCATCATCTTTGGACATAGAGGAAATAGGGGAGTAAGAGAGGTGTTGATTAGTTGTTTGCTTGTTTCTGAATGTGAAAATCGCTTGATTACACTCATTCAGTTATAGGTTTGAAATATTATACTATTCTTAACGACGGTTTGGAGTTGTAACGACAACAAAGAATAAGCGCGAGGTCGATAAAAAGGTTTGAGAACTAGTACACCCTGGTAGTACAGCACCATTCAGTTCTAGAGGAAGGTGGCGCGCTCAACATATTTTTTTAGCACTACCGACAAGATACAGAGTTGGAAAACACAGAAGCCCTGGACCCCGGATCGAGCGCGAGCGGTTCGGATTCGCGTCCTGGTCGGGGTCATTGCATAAGGCATTTCACGTTCACAGTACCTCTCTCCATTGCCACACAGAGAGGGTCATCAACAGAATTCTGTAAGTTGGTTTCGGTGGTTTTCAATGCGATCACTGGCAGTGTGTAGAGCGCGTGCAAGGAATTCGTGGACGCGCGAGGGAGGAGACAGACTCGCGTGTCTACAAAGCACTGGCCACCTATATTATTCGATATATTTCTCTCTAGCGATCGCCAGCTAATAAGCAAGCTAGGAAAACTGTTAGAAACAGGACGGGCCAACTTTGAATATTACTTAACTTGTGGTCTTCTTGCATAATTTACTGGCTATCCTTATGACACGTGCCAATTGCAAAACAAATAAATTAACGAAAAGTTATACCGCTAAATAACGGCCAATTATTCTTTAATTGACTTCTCAACGTAACGTAGACCGAGTTATCTCGCTCAAATTGCATCCTGATATACGTTCAGTAATGCCTTGGATATAAGTTATATAGAACATTCATATTTTATCTCATAGACTCACTAAGACTCATTCTCCATTTATAGTGTTTTGTGCAAGGCATACGTTATAACAGCGGCAATGTTTTCAAAGGATGAGTGCACGATTTGTAAAGCCATTCTATCACTCGTTCCTCCGACGACAATTGACGATACCGAACAAAAATCCTTGGTCTCGGGTTTTTGCTCTTAAAAACTCCGGGAACGAGCGAGATACTACCGCTTTCTGTAGTCTGACTTCGTAAAGTTGTCATAGTTGAAGTGCCGTCGAAGTCTCTAGATGGAATACCCGTGGAGCTCGCTTCCGGGGTCAGCCTCGACGCACTTCGTGAAGTTGTGTGTAAAGAAGTTCTTGGACGTGAGCTTGTCCTTACATTTGTCACAGATAGTCTTTGCTGTGGTGTTCTGGTAAAGATGTAGCCTTTCTTATCTTGTGTGTATTGAAGCGCCCTTGAAACCCGAGTAGGAATCGTATCAGCATCGGTCTTCAAACGATACATCGGTAAGATGCACACCGACTTGGGTCGTTGCTTTTCCGATCGTTTGGCCATGATCGGCCACATGAAATGTCCATTCCTAGATGCTATGGCACTCGATGGATTTTGTATTGATGTTAAATATAGTTTAGAAGACTCCATCGACAGTAGTTCACTTCGTTTTTCTCAACAGCTATTAAAATTCCATCGCCACGCCGGCGTGCAGTAATTTCGTTGTCGCATAGTCGAATCGCATGGATCATCGATTAACCGTTATAGTAAAGCAAGCCATAGCGTCATTAGGTGTTTCAATTAAGTCCTGTGCGGGACAAATTAAGTTCTTCTCGAATCTTTACAAGAGTCATTTACACCAAACGTCACAAGCATTTTGTTTGGTTGTTTACACAGTAAAATATCGCCAGGTGAAATAACACTGACTTCATGTCACCCACCGCTCCATCGTCACTACGATTGTCTTGCCATTTTTCACATGACTAGTTACCAAGGGAGACTACAATAGGTAATTATGGATACCTCCTTTACCAAGGATACCGAACTCCGTATTTATACTTTGTACAAATGTCAGAGCAATAAAGCAGTTGGAAGAAATTGTCCGATATTTCTGGAGAAAATAATTTTACTCTTCTTTACTGAGGGTCCTAGGGGACAGCATGAATGTTGTCAATGTTCTCTGACACAATGGACCGTGTAT
>OZ026596.1:32904421-32946921 GCA_964020085.1 Micromussa lordhowensis | reverse complement strand
TGAAACAAATCTTTGCCGACGTCTTAAAACCTTAGCAAACAAGATTTTACCGAAACATTGGTACCGCACCTCTTGAATTTCGATTGGTTTTATTTGGAGCTCTCCGCAGAGTGAAAACTCGTTAAGTTGTAGTGAATCCGCGCACTACCTGATATAAATTGATCAGTAACAGCTATCACGTTTTGTCGGGTACAGTAACTACTCGTACCTATCGCAAATTGTAATAATACGCTTTCGCAATTTTTAATAATATCCGAGATGTCGAAAATTGTATTGACATATATTGCCGTACTCTTGAAATGTCTTGTGCCAAAGTCATCATCACGTCTTCTCTTTTGTCTCTCAACTGTTCTAATCCGTTACACATGTCGTACCATTTAAAATGTTCATGTCAGAGCTATCATCATTTCATCTTTGAAGTCTTATTAAATTCCGGTTAAAAGGTTTCAGGCAGTGCTAAGCGAAAGGAATACTCGCTTATAAAGCGAACCTTCACACTTTGCGTGATTGCAAAAATGTTGTCACTCGGCTCCGCAACGTCAAGCAAACATGTTACCGGAGAGCATACGATAAAGATACCATCACTGCTTTGATCACAAGATCTTTAAGGCGGGGGTAAACCCGAAAGCCGTATTTTGGCTGGGTATTATGTTTTTAATGCAAATATCTCGTTTACGTTTCAAGCAATCGAGAATCTCTATGCTCATCTCACATAGCTATGTTTTGGGTTGTTTTGTAAATTTTTTGGTGATTTTTAGGTATATTTGGAGAGAAATAGTTTTTCTCAAAGGATTAGTAAAATTGATGGAAATAGGAAATTTTGAAGATTTGTTGTTATTTTAAAATTAGAGTTTGAAATTAAAAATTGGTAGATACACTCCAAACAGTTGCCCAACAACCTGGGGTGCCATTGTGCGGTCGAGCAACTGTCTGGTGGTGTTTCATAACCCTTTTTTTCCCTTTCAACCTCTCTTTAAACTTACCAAAATTTCACTTAAATTCACCTTTACCCCCGCCTTAACTACCTGTTATTTGTCAAACCCACCGCCCCCCTCCCCACACAAATTTGTCGATAACTGCTCATTCTCATTTGGAAGACTTTCACAAAACACGATGACATGTTATTACAATTTGCGAAAGATGCGCCTGTCATAATTACACACGATGACAACTTAGGTCAGGTATCAATGCTATTCACGACATCACAATTACACTCAGTACTCAAAGGAACAATGTTTGGTCTAATCAATATTTTTTTAATCCAATAAACAAAAGTAGCTTTCTATTTGCTTTTCTACGTTTAAGAAATATCATGAAAATTCTTTCTTTACTACTGCTCGTTAAAAAGTACCTGAGTTAAATCCTCGGCGTAAATTTGTTTTCTATTTCTTTGGAACAGCGTTCGAGGCAAGTTACCCCTGTGTTAAACTTGCTGCCGAGGTTCTCCCGAGAGCGAGAACCTAGCTTGCGCTCTCAGCTACAAAATGTTCCTCAGGGTGCCCAATCAAAACACAGCAGTTCTGTCGAGCTTGACTTCTGCAATAACAATGGTGAAGCCGAACAACGTGAAGTGGACACTGAATGAATTATAGATCTTTTGATTGTGCAGGCTTATTTTCTGTTCCCTTTCTTCCGATCCCTCAGGCTTGCTGTACAGCATTTCAACTGAGTATTTTAGGAGAGAGTTGATCTTACAAAAGTTAGAAAAATTAATGTCTAGGAACTAGAACCAACAAGGAGAAAGCGAGGTTCAGAAGAACATGTTCAGCCTACCATAGATTCTACATTAATTGGTCTACTTTCTCTTTAGTTGCCACTGACAACTGCGGGACCATAAGCGCTCTTTTTGTTTGAAGACGTATAAAAGTTTTGGGATGTGAATTCAGTATAATTTTCGGCAGCAAGACTACGTGGATCTCTTCAGTCTTGATTTGGAACACTAGCAACTATCAAGAATAGTACTGTTGCATTCTTCTTGTGGATTTTTACTCAGTATTAAAAAAAGAGTCAAGATAACAAAGGTTTTTCAGACAATGATCCAATATTTTCTTTCTCCGATCCGTTGGGTCACCAACCAATGGTCGTGAATTGCTATTATCAGATCTTCAAAGCTCTGAACTGTGGCAAAGGCGATTCGCCGGATTGCTCAAGGAAAAAAAAAACTTGAAATGTCTGTCAGTTTTGAGAAGTTCCCCTTGCCCGAGGCGATTCAGATTAGAGAAAACGCGCAAGTAGTAATATAACATACCGCTTACATGATTCAGTCTGGCGGTTTAGAGTCAGTATGCATGGCGGTAAATTGAATTTCATTTGATCACGAGAGATATGAATTGGGGAGGTATTTTGAGCCATTTCTTTTATAATTTTAAAGCTTATGGTGTCTTTCTGTGTGGTAGGCCACGATCAGCATGCAACGATTGCGTAAACGAACAATGATCAAACTTAAGATAATTTAAAATTGGCTTTTAATGTCACCGTAAGATAGTAAAAAGAAACAGAAACATGCCCTGCTTTTATAAAAAAAATTCCTTTGTTTTCTTAGTTTGCTTTCATAATATTATCGTTTCGCAGTTGGTGCCAGGAAATTATATGATAAAATTTTCAAATTGCTCGATTTGTTGTTAAGTTCACTGATTATAAATAGTGAAGACAACTTGACTAAAAATCCATGCGCCCATTTTGTGCATTTTCTTACATCAAGGGGTTAAAAATAGGTTTTCATGAAATCACCTGCCACCAGAATCTTTTGCGTTAAAAGCAAGTCAGTTTTTTTCTTATGACGCAAAGCTTTACCATGGTTACCGATCAGAGCGGACCACTAAAATCAGGCACTTTATTATCGTTATCAAATAAACACCCCTTTCTACTTGTCGATTTCATTGTTAGGGGGCCAAACACATCCACAGAATACTGACAACATACGCATTAAAATTTAAAGAAAAGAATCTGCCCCCACAGCCTATGTAAATCCCGGCCTTCTTACGTGGTCCAGATTTCCACATCGACCAGAAATTTTCAGTCGCTCTTTCTTGTAATTCAATTATCTATTTCTTGATCTTTTGCCTTCAAATCGAAAAAATTCCTTGCCTTACCTTCTGCTTGAAATTGATTTGTACAGGACACTTTTCTAGAGAAGTGAAGAGATTTCTCGAAAGTAGTTTTGTTGAAGAAGATTTTCTTGGGTATGTTTTTTTTTTGTCGTAGAGAAAATGAATTATTCAAAATCGAACGAATGCGCAAATTGAAGATCAATTATTCCTAGCTAAACCAACTGTTCTTCTACGCGCGATCTGATTGGTTCGCGCGAATCAGTGACAGAAGGATTCTCCCTCGCATTTTCCATCGCCATGTTGTGGAGTTGACGGTTCTCCGAAAATGTCATTGCTTCTTCTTCTAAAAACCTGTTCAAATCTTCGAGGAAGATCTGATCGAATAGCCAGGGTCACTTTCAGAGGTATGTAGTTGAGAAATATTCTAGAATTAGCGGCTGTCAACTGCGTGAATTCTCTGTACAAGCTTTCTTCTCGAACGCGCTTCGGCATCGCGGTGAAGTTTGTTAGCGGACTTCGAATGTCGCTTTGTGTCTTATCTACCTTTCCTCGCTATTTTAAGTTATTTTATATAGTCTTAGTTTCGAAATTGTTATTTTTATCGCTTTGAAATTATTCCGAAGGATATAATGCTTTTTCCTGGACTGGTTTATCTGTTTTGGCTGGTGAATTTTCCTTAATTATTCAAGTTTTGTAGTTCTGCGTTTGGCTTTTATTCGCGGATGCGTTCGTTGGAGATATCCACCTTTGTGTCGAATTTTATTCGTCACAGTAAAGAACCTCGCTAAAACTCGATTCGGTCGCATGATATTTATTAAAAAGAGTTTGGTTTGACGGCGAAATACACATCTGTATACGTCTGTTTATATTCTGGCATTGATATTTATCGAGTTGACATCAATTTTATATTCGGCAGATTTTTTTTCAAATTAACTTAGACAAGTACTAAACAATTTGGTGGAAAATCTGGCGGTCACTTTTAACGCAAAACTTTCTGGTTATAAATATAAGAAGGATTTTACTTCACTAAAAAGTTTTTATCTCTTAGCGAGTTTCTCAAGTGTTCTTTCCTTCCGTAAAATGATCGCATTCGACAGGATCGCTCAAGCGTGCAGTTCAACATAGTTTGGATTTCTTTGACGTTTCGCGGTAATTTTCATATTTACAAAAAAAAATTGTTTCACCGGCTTGACAGAAGTGAAATTTTTCGTCACATCACCAAGGCCTCATAAGCACATTTTGTAATTGTGTTTGTGACAAAGATTGTGATTGTTGGTCAGCCGAAAAAATGTCCTCGAACGCTTCCGGAATAAATATGGCGGTTGTGTCATTTTCGATCATATCTGATGTTCAGCGTTGGACCTGTTTTTCGCAAGGCGATGAGGTTTGGTTCTGTTGTACTTAAAAATAATTTCACTGTTTATAAAAAGGTATCTTTCTTGAGTTTGTCGGCAGGAAGTGCTGATCCTGAAAATTTCTTAGAGTGTAACATAATTCCCATTGTGTAAACAGACGGGAAATTTAATTTTGTCTTTGTGTCAAACTTTTTAGCAAGCCCCAGAAAACAAACGATCTAGGGAAAAACGAAATATTCCTCGATTTATTTTTGTTATAGGGGTATTGCAAGGTAGTTTTTAATATGTGGATTATATTACTTGAGATTGTGATAATTCTAGATATTATGAAATTTAAAAATATTAGAAAATTACTTGCTTGCCCCTCTCTAAAAGTTATTTATCATGGTGATAAATTTATAGACTGCAGTGCTATACTAGAAAGACAATACACAGTATCTCAGATTACGTTATTTGTTGTTCGTCATCTAGTGAACAAAAGGGGATTATGTATGTCGATCTTGATTGTGCTATGTGTACTTTGAATTTTAAAACAGTGAATCTTTAGCGAGTAATTTCCTTTTCAAAGGCGTTCCAAGAAATCAAAATAAAATATGTTGTTTTACATAAAAAAAAAACATTTTGTGGTAGTTTTGCATGATTGATGAGATTAAATTCCAAGTACTGATAAATTCTCAGTAGTATTAATGTACGCTGTACTTTGGTATTGCAGCAGATTAATTCATTGAAGGCAATAAATTAAGAGTCTTCAGTTAAAACTATGGAGTTGTTTTGGATACTTTTCAGTTGCAGTCTACATGGTTGATGGATCATTCCCTTGATTTTTTTAATGCTACTAATATACAAACAAAGACTTGCCAATTGAAATGTTTTAATGAACTGTGAAATTCGTGTTTATTTCTAAGCAACTACTCAGTGACTCTTCTGGGGTAAATTGTAAAATGTAAATGAAGTGAAAGTAACAATGTGTGTATGGGTTATTGACCAACCATGAGGTCAAGATAACTGAATATTGACCGAGTTCCTTCTTTTGCGTACATCTCAGTCCTTAAACACGCAATAAAAAACGAAGCCAACAGTCTGTGATCTTCACCAAGCAAGTCTGGTCAATGAGGGGTTTATCATATGTCCATTAGAACATGATTTTTCTTGTGGCACATAGTGTGCACTTAAGAGTGGGCGAGAAACCCCAACTTGCCTGCATGGGCAATCAATCACAGTGCAGGATTTTGTTCATTTTACTCCCTTGCAGAACTGCAGTAACCATGTAACAACATAAGGTTTAAACCATATCATGCCTAAGAACAAGTCTTGAATATTGGCCCAGCACAAACAGCAGATTGTTCCAAGTATTTACAGTTTTCAAAGAGAATATTAGTCAGTTAACATACTGGGCTAAATTATCTGCACCACTCTAAGGGCAGTTTATATTTTGTTTGTTTCCTTACAGGAGTGACTTACCAGACAAGTGTTATTGAAAACTGCTCTGAAGCTGATTGGGATGAGGTTGGTTGATTCACTATCTCAATCTGATGCTCAATAGAGTAGTTCTCTATACTGATTCTCAAACATTTTTATGATTGTTAGTTTAGGGAATTTCTCAGTAAATCAAGACAATCAGTGTTGCTCAACAGTGTACATAATTTTTGACATCAGAAGAACGAATTTGGATGATTTTTGCTTTTAACTGTTACATGTGACAGCATGCCTGTGGTTTCAATCATTTTGTCAAAGAGCATAAGATTTACAGCTTGCTTGCAATACTTATTGTTACAACAAGGTTGTGACCATACATATACAGGTAAATGGGACCCAGGTCTTGCTGGATAAAACAACAATAGAACATTGTGCCATTTAAATCATCCCTAAAAAGGAATTTGATGCAGCTGAAACAAAAAGGATAAATGAGGAATCTCAAATATAATGTTTTCCTCTAATTTGTCAAACAGGACTTTGAGTGGCCCTTGGAAAGTCCGCTGGACCCCAGCGAGTTCATTGAAATTGAAGTTTATAACTTCAACAAAATCTTCAACAATAGGTGGGTTGATTATTTCAGATCATGTGATGTTGAATGCATTTGCTAACATTAACACTTTTGATTGCATTTCCAGACAGAATACTGTGTTTCTATTAAATAATTAGCTTAATCGCTCTCGATTTCTATCATTTTGTTTCTTCATTTTGTTCAACAAGGGCACACTGCTATGCTAGTCACTATAGATCAGTCAGAGAACGGTAAATCAGTCAGTGAATGCCAATCAGAGAACAGTATTTGTGATAGAATGCCAGTAGATTTATACTAATTTCTATTAGTTTTGATAACACAGTGTTGAAAGTCTTGATGTTTTTTTTTATTTTCAGACTGGTTGGAGTATTCCGCATGGTACTCCAAAAACTCATACAAGATGGTCACCTGGAGGTCAGGGAAAGTCTCATAGACATGAACAACACAGTGCTAAAGGTGAGACTGGAAAAAAAAGAAAAAAATAGCAGCAGAAAAAAAATGGTAGATAAGTATCAAGTACAGCTTTTGAACTTAGGCATACAATATGTGCAGAAGGTAAAAGGTTTGACTGTTGCCACTGGAAGATCTCAGAATTTTTTAGGTGTACATACACATGTAGCTTGACTGAGTTAAATCCTTTCTTATACAAAGTTTAAACAAATACCATGATCATTTCTATCCTAGCTTATATTTTCTTCCATTGGCAAATTCAATTCAAGCAGTGTGCTGGATGCTTGTCAATGGTAGAGGGTTGGACCAATGCATGCGAGGTCATGTAGCTTTTTCTCTTGCTGAAAGATAATGGAAAGACAATTGAGTAGTTTGTGTCACTGATAGAGCAGTGCCTTTCTCAACAAGCATATATTTATCATATTTATCAAATCCATCAACATGACATTGCTTTGTCTCGAATAGCTCTTGCCACAAATATCATTTTTGCCAAAATTTAAGATTAAGGTAAGTTTAAAATCTTCGCCATCACAAGGTTAGCCCCCCTTTCCCATGGCCCGTCTGCCCTTGCAAGAACATAACAATTTGCATTATGGTAGACAAATGCTTATCCCCCACAAATTTGAATTTTAGGCAACTGTTGATCTGGAGTTACAGTACAATCCCCCAGAAGGAAATGTCTCCCAGTGGGTGAACAATATAAATGACACCCTTGATGCCCCACCCCAAGTGGGTTACATGCCGGACAGTCAGTATCAAATGGATCCATACAGTCAACAATACAGTGTTAACAGGGAAACAGAAAGAAGGGGTTCATTTATGGGTAGCACGTTCGGCAGTAAGGCATCGAAGAGCCAATCAATGACAAGCCTTACTTCCAGTAGTCATCGACAGCCACGCAAAGAGTCAATGCCTGCTTCCATTGGAGGAGGTGGACGGTTTATTTCCCCCGGAGATTCACCATTTGACGCAATGTTAAAGGGAAGCGAAGGACTTGGAAGTCGCAGAGGATCACAGATCAGTATGCACAGCGATAGGAGCATGAGTATGAAGTGGTAAGTTCCTTATTTTTCATAGATTACCTCTTACTAACCGAGTATGGCAAGGCCATACTGGGGTATATTGGCCCAAGTTCGTGGCAGTATGGACCGAGCACAGTGAGGTCCATGCAAACAAGACTAAGTGCCAATATTCCCCAGTGCGGCTTGAGTAAGCTGGGTTAGTACATAGTTTATTATATGGCACAAAACAAACAAAGATATGGTTTATGATCACTTCATTGAATGGTCTGTATGGAAAAATTCCAACCAAGAAAGAACCAATCAGAATGCTCAGATCAACCTCAAGACCTTGTCATAATATACTTAAAGGGGCTATGTCACGGTATTTCGAGTTATTTCAAAATTACCTTTAAATTGAAGGAAACCTGAAAATAATGCTTTATAAAGATAGGAAAACACTAAAGAGATAATAAGAAACCATAAAGGAACATGGATGGTTAAGGATAGAGAAGATTGACACGGATTACAAACAACAAAATTGAAAAATTTAGGCTAAATTTTTCAAACCATTTAACCGTGACAGGCAGCTCCTTTAAGGGGAGAGGAGAGGAGATCCGCCAGTAGGGTGAATTTCATTAGTGTTGCGTGCTTTATTTGTACATTTCATTGGATGATGACGCCCTATGGATGGTGAACATTTGACTGAAATTTTTTTTATCTCCTTATGAGAGGGAGTCAGGAGGGTACAGTGTATGCCCTCTAATCTCTGATGAGGTATTGATGCATTGTACCAAAATTGTTTTGGAAAGAAAACCATTTTGCTGTAAGTTATGGTAAAAAGGTTGATGACTATATACTGTGCTGAATAGGCAGCGAGTACACGAGTACATGAGTTGGCTCTCTTCCACTAAATACAAAGTCCTTTGTTTTTTATTACTTACAGCAGCCACGCCCATCCTAGAGTGCGAGCTGAAAAGAAAATGTCTGTGAGAGAACAAGACTATCAGGTTGGATTTTTATGAAGGGATTTATGGTGTACTCTATTCCTACTGTTTGTAAAAACTATGTACATTTACACCTTAACACACTGAATATAACATGGTATATGCAACACACCAAGGTCTTATGTTAAGTGACATCTTTTTGACAAGTTCCATTGGCTCCTTGTGAATTGACAAATCAAACTCTTATTTTTGAGGGTGGAAATGATGTGACAAGTTTTCAATTTCTAGACAGTAGCCTGCTTCCATTCCAACATTCCTTCCCCTGACTTGAACATTCAGAGGTTAAATTCACTCTATAAAGTGTTTTGCAAGATTTGTTGGTAACTCCTTATGTTTCGTTATGCACTATAGATACAAATTCGTATCCTGGAGGGACGTCAACTTGCAGGTACCCAGATTGATCCTGTGTGCACTGTAAATGTTGGAAATCAAAAGAAGAGTACAACAATAAAGGAACAGACCAATTGTCCCTTCTGGGATGAGGTTAGACACACTTTCTGAACGTTTGGCACAACGTTTAATGTTTCTGTTCATTGTAATATTATATTTATCATTCTTCAATTTTAATTTTTGTTTTCCACTTGATATATTTTTTTTCCAGTTTTTTGTCTTTGACTTCAAGATGCCTCCTATGGTGCTGTTTGATAAGATCATCAATTTCCAGGTAACTGTTCTTTCTACTGCTTACATGTATTTCTTATGAGTCTTGGCCAATGTTGCATCAGAGTTTGCAAAAGAATTGTGTTATCCTCACCCCGAAGACCAGAAACCCAGACCTGGTGCTAAACTGAGGGAACTAAAATCTGGAGATTATACTAACTTAAAACCAATACATAGAATGATAGA
The DNA here is from genome assembly GCA_964020085.1 of Micromussa lordhowensis. Taxonomy (NCBI): domain Eukaryota; kingdom Metazoa; phylum Cnidaria; class Anthozoa; order Scleractinia; family Lobophylliidae; genus Micromussa; species Micromussa lordhowensis. The sequence continues at coordinate 32,937,210 of OZ026596.1, read as the reverse complement.
CGTGTAAATGTCATCAAAGCATTGTTTATAACAAATTCCCACAAGAAGTTCATTGTGTTCTGCTGGGCTATGTTGCTGGAAACTGAACAATGAGACAGAGTGTTTTTTGTGTTGGCATAAGATGTGCTGGGTATTTTTTATAAAGGTTATTGTTAACTAAATATATTTTTGGAAAAGATATTGTTGATTACTTTAGGGCTAGGCTTTTGAGCTAGCCGACAACAATTTGTTTTAATAAATGTAAAGTTTTCTGTGGTATAATGTTTGTAGGTTTTCACTGGGAGGAATCTTGTCAGTCAGGGAAATCTGATTGGGGGATTCAAGGTAAGCTTAAACTGTTCTGAACTTTTGTGATAAAGTTAAGAAAACCAGGAAAAAATACCGGTAGTTGATGGTATAAGTTCTGAAACAGATCTAGAGACAGGATGTTTTTTGAAATTCATGTACCAGTACTTTTTTAAGTAGCAACCTAACCCAACCTGCCAATTCTCTTCTGTAACAGAAGTTGCAAGAAAAGCCTATCATAACATGTTGCATCTTTTGTTTAATTAGCTGGATGTAGGAACTGTGTATGCTCAACCAGATCACAGATTCTGCCGCCGATGGGCAGTGATGACAGATCCAGAGGAAACACTGGGTGCTTCTGGTGCAGGCATCAAGGTAGGTGGATTTGTTGATTTTGTTGCTTTCCCCCATTCTGTCTTCAGTGACAAAGCACATAGCCAAGTTTTGACATGCTTTGAAACACTTTCTCTCTTCAGGGCTACCTTAAAGTGGATATTACAGTGCTAGGTAAAGGTGATCCTGCCAAGGTGAGGTGTTGTTACAAGTGTAGCTTAACTTCTCTACTTTTGTTATGGAATAGGCGATGTGCATGATTGTGTCATTTAACTTCATCTACCAGAATCCTTTGAACACTTTGTCTGTTCCTAATATGTTAATTAGGGCAGTTGCTATTTAAACCCCACTGGGGCTACAAAATTTAAAAAATAAAGAAAAAGTGAAATGAATTCTAGTAGTTGTAGTCAAATGACGCTATCTTGCAAATCTACTATTGGTTCTGTAGTCACATCAATAGGTACATGTATTCCTCAAACAGGTTTATTACTAGCACATTTGTTGCATTAATTTGCATGTGTCTCTAGGACAACAATGCATCCAAGGCAATACAAATTACATTTATTTATTTCCTCTGGATATAACAGTAGTAAGTTCTCCTTGAGTACCCTTTTTTAAGCCCCTTCCTATTACCCCTTCTCCACACCTCTTAACAATACTAGTGGAAATACACTTAAGCCTCCATTCAAGGACTCTCAATTGAAAATCATGAATTAAAGTAATTTCTCTGATTCTCTATGCATGTAGGAACCTCCAGGTATCAAGGACAGCGATGATGATATTGAAGGGTAAGGAAGTTATTTTCGCTTCCAGCTTTTTTCGATTAACCTTAGGTTCACTTGAATGGTTATTAGCCCCCCTTGGTGAAAAATCCAGATTGGTGGTTTAAGGATTTGTCTACTCAATGCCTACAGTATTAAGGGACAGTGACCCGTTGGCTTTTCCAACATGGTGCAGCCCACTGACAGGCTTGTCAAATGAGTAGAACCTCTCTTGAACTGTGATATTTGATGTGAAAACAAGATAATGGGACGATTCAGAAATTGTTTCACAAAGTTAGGAAAAAGAGCATGTTGTGGATCTGAACCTACAACAAAACATGTAATACTTTGCAACAACATGCCTTCTTGGTTCAGGGCTCGACAAAAAATTTGAATTCCAGCTTGTCCTTGGGACGAGTATCTCTCAAATTTTGCTTGTCCTGGGCAAGTCTTTGGGGAGCAAGGATGGCGCAGTGGTGAGAGTTGTTGGTGTTGTTGGTTCTCGCCTTGCTCCAAGGATTTTTCTCCAGGTTCTCCGGTTTTCCTCCCTCCACAAATACCAACATTTCCAAATTCCAATTCGACCAGGACAGAGGACCCGCATGAAAACCAGCTAAGGCTGATGTGGCTTCCTTTCTAAATATTGTAATTTATTTTATGTTAGTCGTAGTTTGCTCTTTTAATGATTTAGTTGGCAGACAGCTTGCCTGATCCCTTGCCCAGCAGGCAAGTGAGAATGAAAAGTTACTTGCCCAGAAGGAAAATCTTGTCCCGGACGACTGGATGGCTCTTTTTTCGAGCCCTGTGGTTGAAGGTTTCTTCTGATGGTGGCTTAAAAGATCGTATTGCTATTAATTAGAATGTTATGCAGGAGAGTCAACACTCACAGTAGAACACATTGCCCTCCACAGGAATCTTCTGCTACCTGAAGGAGTTCCCGCAGAAAGACCAAAAGCCAAGATTATTGTAAAAATTTACAGAGCTGAAGGCTTGCCAAAGAGTAAGTAATTTAATGATGTGAGGAATCATGGTAGACCATATTCATCAATGAATATGCTGAAGTTCTTTTTAGAATCATTAGAGTCAGATTCAGAATGAAATTGATCAGGAATCATGGCAATTTCAAGTATAGATGTTTATAGAATTTGGATGTAATTATTACACTTAATGCTATGGCAACTACATTGTACAGTACTGTCTGTTGTAATCTCTTATCTCTTTATCTCTTTATTTTCTAGTGAACAGTGGTCTCATGGCCAATGTCAAGAAAGCATTCACAGGAGAGGTATAAATTTATTTTTTTCCCATTTTCCTGTTATTTACATGTACCTCTTAATAATCATCTTTTCCCATCAATAACCAAATTTTTGGTGATAAACCGTACCTTATAACTAACCTCTGTCTTGATATTCAGATAGCTAACATTCATCGGCATCAAGTCCAAGATTTCTTAACTAGAAATAGAAGTACCAGTACACTTTCTGAATCACAAAGAGATACTTTGATCTGAGAAACTGCACACTACAGGAATCCACATTGTGTCTCTGGATGTGTGCTGTGCCTTTTTCAAGAGACCTCTGTGCTGATCTGTCCTTAGAAATTATGTACTCAAAATGCAGCTGTCTCATTCTTAAGTTGGGCTTCATGAGGTAATTTCTGTTACCCTTTTAGGTGCGAGATCTTGTGGATCCTTATGTGGAAGTCTGTTTTGCAGGGCATAAGGTGAGCTATACATTGGCTTCATAGTTACCTTTATTTCTTACATAACATTAAAAGCAATTACTTTTACGTACAAATTGCAGAATAGTTTATTTTACTGACCACCTTTTCATTTCTCTTTGAATAACAGGCTAGAACAACAGTGAAAAAGAACACATATGAACCAAAGTGGAATGAGCAGATTGTTTTCTCAGAATTGGTAATGTTTTTGAGATTTTTAATAGGCAGCATTCAGATCTGGCTTGATGTGCTGTTTTATTTTGATATGTTGAAATTAATGTGAGCAAATAATTTGTTACTGTTTTTCCTTAGTTTCCTCCACTTTGCAGACGAATGAAGGTCCAACTGAAGGACAGGTAATGTTTCCTGTCTGTCTGTCTGCTTGCCTGTCTGTCTTTCTGTCGACCTACATTTATCACTTACCTGCCTGCCTTTCTGTCTATGTGTTTATCTATTTGTCTGTCTGTCTGCCTGGCTGTCTCTATGTATCTGTCTGTCTGTGTGTCTGTCTGTTTGCCTGCCTATCTGTCTGTATGCCTGTGTCTGACTTTAGGCCTGTCAGTCTGTCTGTCTGTCTGTCTGTTTGTCTGTCTGTCGGTGTTTCTCTGTCTACATAACATTTAATTAATAATTAGTATGTAGACAAAGAAACACAGAGAGTCGGGCAATGATCCATTGGGATTTTTGTTAGTCACTTAACAGTTATTAAATCCATCCATCTGTCAAACTGTAAATTTCTCCTCATTTGTGATATAACATATGCATGTATTATATACCTATTTGTACTTAACTTCCTCAATTTTGTAATGTACATGTTCATGTCTGTGGCAGTGACCAACTCAAAAGCTTAAGCTTCTTTGGTCACTGCACATATTCTGCTTTTTACTACTTGTCTAATTTAGTTTGCTTATGTCTTTTTCTTCTAATGTACTTTAATGAGGTAGCTGTTGTAAATAGTGCAAAACAATAACAAACTAAAACTAAACTACTAAACTAAATGTTCTTGTCTTGTAGTGATTCTGTTTCTGATGAAGTTATTGGAACACATTTTATTGACCTGTCCAGGATATCCAACGATGGAGCTAATGGTATGTGCCAGGTGTATAGCTTTCAGTAGACAGCATTTTTTTTATTTGAATATTATTTTACAGTTTGTAATTTACTGACAAAGACATCAACTATTAATGGATATTAGTAATATGATTTAACACCGCAACATTTTGCTTCATTTTCTTTACTGAATATTCCTTTTGTGTTTCTGGACACCTGTCAGAATTTAACATAATTACATTAACCATGATCAATGATATAATAAATTGTAAAAAAAATGTTCTGTAATGTGAATAAAAAACAATTAAATTGGTGAAATGTTAAAATGTTGCTGAGCTTTATGGCTTTAAATTTGGATAGGGTAAATAATAATAATTATAATAATAAATTCAAACAGTTGAATTAGCAAAAAGAGGCAGATTGTTGCTCTCAAGAACTGATTAGTTACTACTAGGTTTACTTTCTTAATATTGTTTTGTCAACAATTATATAGAACCATGGTTACATGGTTACATATACATGTGTGCCCTTTCTGCAAGCTACTTGTTCTAAAGAATAAATAACAATAACTATTAATGTGGAATATTAAACACTTTTCATTTTGATGTCTTTGTCAAATATCTACCCATTCATACATGTATATACATGCTGCTGAGATGCAGTTGTGGCCGTCTTAACATTCCTGTTATCAAAATTTCGCAAAACAAATTTGTTACTATTCCTCCCATAAAGACAATAAAAAATACATAAAATGTGTTTTTTTTTGTGATTGGTGCCTGGAAATTATTAAATTACCCACTCGTTTGATGGCTTATTGTCACAGTGGTATTTTTGCAATGAAATGTCCTTTATTTGGCCTAGAAATTGTTAAACTGATTGATAATGACTGGTCGGACTAGTTTTGGCATATCCATGTGAACCCTAGGAAAGAATGGGTGGAACTTAAGTTTTGTTAACTTTTAGGTACGTTATGTGTATCATACTAATATTATATTTGGACCTCTGTGCATGTCTTTGTAAAACATCTAATGCTTTTTCATATGCTCATCTCTAACTTAATATGCTCAGTTGTTGCATTTCCTGTTTTTCTATTATGTTCTATTCATCCATTCTATGACTTATAATTTAGCAAAAAATAGCACAATTCCTTTAATTGTGATTTAATTAATTTCTTTTGCTTCAATGACCAGTTGCCTTTTTTCTTATGTGTGCCGTGGTTTTTTGTTCTTTGCTGGTCTTTATATTGTTTCAGTAGCTGTATTTTTATCACTCTGTTCTATAACAGATCAATGTTATGGTCCTGTTTGTTGCTCTCTCTTCTTCTATATTAATGCAAAGCTGACTTCTCTAGAAGTAGAGCAACCAATATCTGACTTCCAATACTGATTTTTAACTTCTCTTTAAACTCTTCTGACAAGGCAGCCAGTTCTAACTCAGTTGTAAAATTAAAGATTACTTGCCTGTCTTCTTGTTTGCTTGTGAATGCCTTTAGTGCTAAATTCTCTTTTTTTGTTGCACGTCCTTAAACTTTATGTTCGCAGTTGGATTAAGCTTGTAGCTATGTTAATTCTGTAAGCACGTTAAAGAAATCACCATTAACAACTTGAATCTGCACCTAAACCTCACGAAGGAAAACTGTCATTTGAGTGTTTGCAGAACCCAAACTTCACATGCACAACAAATATTTGAACTGTTTAGCTCCAAGTAGTAACAAAATTATGCATCAAAGATGCAAACATTTTCCTAGCAAAATCACAAGGTTACTTCTTCAAGCCAACTTTTTGTACCACATCTAGCACTCCAGCATATATGCATTACAACTACCTAATTGAAAACTTTACTCGAGTGTTTGATCAGATCATTCCATTATCTTTATTGTCATATTTATTCAAAAGTAGTTCCTGATTCATAATTTTTGGCAACATATGTCGGTATCTGAGAAAAAGTCAGGTTTATGGGTGGCATTTCTATTGACAGATATTTAAGAACTTTTAAAAACGAATAAATGAAAGAGAGAGAAACATTGTTTTTACGATTAATAGGAGGTGGTTATGCATTCTACACATTATTCAGCTTCAAAAACTAAAATATGCTTTTAAGTAGTGGAAAGCAACTAAATACACATTGCAAGAGAAAACATAACTTTTTTGCACTGTTCTTGGATCAGGAACTACTTCCAGTGCATACAAAGTAAGAGGAATTTTTTTTTATTGCAGAGTAGTAACACAGCTTTGCATGACAGTGCATGATAAGTCAGAGATTATATTACTAAGTGTAAATTCAAGTTGCAACCCATTGTTGCGAAGACAAGTTTATTTGCAGCGCACGAACACAGCACTTCTTGAAGGAATAAATATGGCATTTTAAGGTAGTGTGGCATATTTGGAAGCCAGGAATACAAATTTGAATTCAAGACAAAGGCCTGTAACACACATTTTAGAAACTCTTGTTTGTCCAAACAGTGACAAGTTCCAATTTGTCGAAGGAGAAAAGAAAAGTTGTAATAACTTGTTTTACTTCTTTCTCTTGCATTATATTTTTCTGTGTTTCTATATTGTTTTTGGACGTAAATGTGAAATAACAAGGATGTACTGTTCCCTAACAGCATTTTAATCAGTAAAGAGTGCTAATTTAGACGGAAAAACACATTTATTTATAATACCATGGCTTGTCTGTACAAGAGAAAGATGAGAAATATGCACAAGTCCAAACTGAGACTTTTTGTCACCGAAAGAGAACTCTGCAACTTATTTCAAATCCCAGTCGTTAACAATGAAATGCATGCTATAACTGTTGTTGTTAGTATTGCTTACTCACACAGTTTGCACAGTGTAGCGTTTCCAAGTATCTCCTTCACCATGTAAGTGTGGTGGTGATATGGGTGTGTCTATGCTTGTGCCTCTGCATGTCTAACTTAAGCTGGCTGACTATACAGGGTGGCTCTCAGAGGTCTATATTCCTGGCTCAGGCATAAAAGTTCCTGGCTCGATTCAGGCTCCTGGTGTGTATATTAGCTGCTGGCTGCTTCTCTAGATCTTAATCTATCCTTAGTTTACTTCTGCGTACGTGTGTGTACCTGCACTTTAAAGTAGTACAAGTGGCGCATGCAATGTACTCCTTTATATTGTTCTTATATGTAGAGTTTGTGTCACAATAGTTCTTTGTTTGTGTAAAGCATGCTACCTGCATCTTAGTATTATCAAGATTGTAATAATTTGGTAGTTTCAAATTATAATTTTTATAGTTTCTACCCAAAAATATAAATTTAACATGTAAACCAGCTGGTCACTATAATTTTTTATCTGTGACATTTTAAAAGCGAGAAAATATGTTGTTTTGTGTGCTAGCCTAGTAAATGTTAATATCAAAGAAAAAAAATTGCAATTTGGCATCAACTGGAATATAATTGTGTTTTTTTTTCAAATACAGATAATAATTTTAACAAAAAGAAAACGAAACTGTAAACTCAGTTTCACAGATTTTCTGAACAAGTAACGGTGAAAACATGCAAATTCTATCTTGCAATTTAATATGTGATTGTCACAAGCACTGAATTATTATTCTGTAGAGAATAACAAATTGTAGCGTGTTAAATTTTGTGTTAAATTATGCACTTTAACTTTTAAAGTGGTAAATTGTAAAGTTGCTTGCACACTTTCCTCCCAACTGGTCATCTATCATTCTACTTCTCCATCCTCTCCCTATCAACTTTAAGGCTTTGGTCTATTTTGGCCACATTGTCTATTCTTGGGTCGGTCTGAATGATCAACTTATTTGCTTTCCTTTTTTTATCTTAACTGACTCTTTTACTAACTGGTCAACTGAAATATTGATCTTGCACGTCTGAAATAACAACTAGGGCCCTGTCTGCACTAATCTGCATACATTTTAAAAGACATTTTCTTCCAGTTTTGCCTTCCATTGTCACTAAAATGGCTCCTAAAATTTCAGCATTTTAAGAGGTTATTTCTCTGCCATTCACACTACACCAACTACTTGGTGACATTTCCAAATTTTTCCGCTCTGCAGCTAGAGCGTTTCAAACGAGTTCCATATTTAGTGGTGATAAAGCTGTTTAATGTGTATTGGAGACCAAAACTGGAGAAAAAAAGCAAGGTGCATTTTCAAATTATGAAGATTAGTGTCAGTAGGGCGTAAAAAGTGATTTGGTGTACATTTTGTAAACTCCAGTCCCAGGTGAGAACGATGGGGTGGCTGTGTATTTTTCACATGAAAGTGTGCCTGCAGCTTTACCACAGGGGAGCGAACCAATGGAATGGATCCATTGTATGTTAGTTGCATGGGGAGTATGTAGCCAGGTTCCCAGGTTCCAGCCAGGTTCCCAGGTGTTCGTTCTTGGAGACCCTTGGGAGGAAAAACTTATTTAAGCAATTTTTGGCAAGAACAAGACCTGAAAGAATGACACTCTAAGTTTAAACCCGAGAAGATTCCTAGGAACCAGGCTAGCATTCTTTTATCAGACATTGCCCTGCATTGCAGTTTTGAGAAAAACAAAAATATAAGGAAAATAAATTTAAAAAGTTTGTTCCAGAAATTCAGACTTATGTTGCTCTGTAACATTGCATAAAATTTAAAAGCAAGTATTTTGTGATGTTTTGATGTTACAATTCCCATGCTTCTAAAATAGTCCTGTAAGTAACAGTTTTTCTCAAAATTGTAATTGTAATTCATGCGTGATAATTAAAGTTTGAATTTCAAGCTTGAACTGCAACCTTTTGCAAGCCAATATTGTCTCAAGAAAGTGACATATACAATAACATAACCTTTTAGCTGTACTTGAAGAAGCCCATGAAATGGTACCCCTGAGTGCAGTTCAGGCAATTTTCTAGTTCAAGCTTGAATAATAATTTCTTGAATACTTAACTTGCTAAATGTATTTTGTCCATTTTGTTTTCTTTTGCTTTTTTTGTTAATTTGCTGGTGGTCACTATGCAACATGTCGGGGTGACATCGGCCTCTGAAGTTCATAAGTATCCTGCTGATATCGGTAAATATGTTATTAGTTTTATAACTGATGCCTGGGTGTTTGCCATTGTGTTTCCATGCCACACTTTAAAACACTTTTTCCCAGGAAAATTTTTTAAAAATAAATTGGTAAATCAGACTTTTCCGTGATATATAAAGCATTGTTACTATAAATGCCAAAAATACTGATAATGATATTGATAACTACTACTAATAATACTAATAATAGTAATTTTAATAATAATAATAATAATAATAATAATAATGATAACAATAATAACAATAACTATAATGATAACGATAACAATAATGATAATTATAATGATAATGATAATGATAATAATAATGGCATACAGAGATGTAAGGTGTGGCATGAATAAAACACAGTGGCAGGCAGAACGGAAAACCATTCATCATTGTTAGTACAAACCAGGGAAAATAATATTATTAGCTCTCACTTTCAATACAACTTAAATTTCATAGAAGCAAGTTTGTTATTACTCTGGATTCAAACAGTGCTTAGCTTGAAAATTAGCCTGACTCAACATTGGGACTGGTCTACCCAGATTTACGTCCCCCAGTCCACAAGCTTGGAATTTAATTTTGGGCCAAGGGCTAATCTTAAATTAGTCACAACATTTTGAATCCTGAGCAATCTTCATCATCATGTTGAAGTAATCATAACATCATGGGATGTCAAATTCATGCCATTAAGCACTTTAAACTAGGAATTTGAGTCCTTGGATTGTAGAACATGCCCTTAATTTTTCTTAATTTCATGAAGGAAACGCCCATGCGATTCAAACCTTTGTAAACACACGTTAAAGCAATTGAGATCATTTAACGCAGTTTTCAATTGAGTGTTGTTAAACCAAAAGCCTCTAACCATAGTAAAATCAAAACCAAAGTAATTGCCTGATAACTTTTGACACTTGATTGAAAACTGCTCTATGTTCATTATGCTATGGCAATGGTATGTACAAATGCATGTTGCAGTTCTCCCAGGAGAGGAGTTCACTGCTGGAAGTCGCATAAGTACACCTCATTTTGCATGCTACAAATTCCACCAGGATTATGCACATTAAGATTGTTTTTCAATACATCTTTTTTGCATGAACCTTGCAGCATGAGCTTTGTTAGAACTGGCTGGCTAAAAGACAGAGCAAAATGCAATCTCCCTTCCCTTTTTTTGTTATCCAGTGTGTTGTTATTATCCTAGCAGATGGACTTGGCTTTTGGGTAGAGTTCAGCATGCATAAATGAACAGGGTATAGGTTATTTGCAACTTGTGTGTTTCATTCCCATTATTCCTTGGCTTCTGATTGGAGGAAGTAAAATATTTGAAAAGTCTCAAATTCAGAGAATAAATTTTCATACTGTACATGGTTTGATTATCATCTGGGTGTTTAATGGAGGCAGGGTACATTAAATTTGAAAACAAACATCTTGCAGCTGTCGACAAACTTGTCAGACTTATGTCAGGGAAATTCAATCTTTTCGTATACACACTATTAAAGACTTGATAAAAGAGATTTAAACACAGATGTGAAGGCCCGTAAAGCTTTAGAGTGAAGAGTAGTGAGCCCACTCGTAATCTCATGAGATGTCAGTTGAGGCCCTTAGAAGACAGCTAGTGAATCCGAAAAATCTGGCCATTAAATACACAGTTACTAGCTGCAGGTTCTTTACTGTGAAAATTTAGTGGGAACTTTATTTGATTATAGATGGTTGCTAGTAAGGAGGAGGGTGTTAAATCAAATCATTACAGTATTGGGAAAAAAGTCTGAATTGTGATCATTCATGTTATCTTGGCCAAGTAAAATGGGAGTGAAACTGTGTTCAATTTGTGTGGGGCTGCCAATACCGTTGTCCTCCGATGTATCTGAGATTTTCATTTCCATCACCATGTCTTTCTGAGGAGTGTCCTGTACTTGATGTTTCCAGGTTTTATGCCAACATTTGGCCCATGTTGGGTGAACCTTTATGGATCAACAAGAGACTACTCATTGTTTGATGAACACAATGATCTTAATAACGGATTGGTAGGTGTCACCATTATAGGAAAAGCAATGTGAACTGTTAATGGACAAGACCATAACGTCATATCAAGTGTGCAAGTAAAGATGGGAGAGTTTCTTTGGGGGGGGGGGGGGAGGGTAATATCACAGTAGTTGTATCTATTTTCACAGCGCTGGCATATCTGTACAGTGTTTGTTGCTTGAACTTTGCTTTACAGGAAACATACAGTGATTGGTCCTAGTAGATTAGGCCCAGAGGGCTGGAACAGCTACCTGCTGCAACTCTAGAGATTTTTCAGGAGAGATTTTGACAAACGCCTGTTACAGCTCCCATCCAAGATGTCGTGACCTATCAGTAGTGCTATTGTAGACATGAGTATGAATTTTTAACTAACAGCATAAGTTTACCACACTTGTGTGCTATTCCCCTGTGTTTCCAGGGAGAAGGTGTGGCATACAGAGGTCGGCTGCTGATGGCAGTACAGGCAGAGTTTGGAGAATCTGCATCTGAGGCAGGCATCCGTCAGGTGGAGGTGGAGCCAACAGCGCCCATCTCTGATGTAAGTATAAACACAGAGGTTTCATTAGTGTTTTCAGCAGGAGGGGGACTGGTTTTCACAGGCGGGTAAAACTATTAGAACTGAACTTCTTTGTACAAAAAACTTTCTGCGAGATGGTCAAACCAACCAGGCAAAATTGTCCTCACAGCTGGTCAATTTGCATGGTGCTACCTGGCTCTCAATGAAACCCTGTAAACGTGTCTGGCAAACAAGAGATTTAGTATGAATTTTGAGTAATTCCGTTGCATACTCTTATCAATTGTCATGTTGTTTTTTGGGAGTAAGAAGATGAAATTATTTTCCTTGGACTCATAGCATGAGAGCTGAGACACCAAGTCCTCAAGCCAAAGCTATGTTATGCATGCACACATTTCATGATAAGTACCAAATGTTACACAAATGCAAACATTACTTATAATTATTAAAACCTAGTATGTCATTGATTCTCCTTGCTGGAGCATTGTCATAATTTTAATGCATTTCTTCTCAGACTGCAGCAGGCAAAGAAGACCAGTTCCAGTTATTTGCTTGCTTCTATGAAGCAAGCATGATAGAGAGGAAAGTTGGTGACAAGATGATACAATTCGAAATGAGTATTGGTAGGTGTAAAATCTATTGTCCTCTTTGATTAAAGTTCTGCTACTTTCAAAAAAAGTACCACTGGAATTGAAAACAATCTTCTTTTAGGTAACTATGGTAACACAATTGATGGACAAGCTCTGCCAGGTGAAGTAGTGGATGAGGTTCGTAAGAATGGTGAGAACCCATTCATCCACCCATTGACTCCCCCCGTTAGACCAGTGACTAATGACAGACAGTACTACCACATACCATGGGAGGATTCCAAACCCTGCACACACATCAAGCTGACATGGCAGGATCATCGCAGACGATTGTACAATTCCAATGTGCTGCTGAAGATTTGCGAGAGACTGGTGAGTTGTAAGGTCATGTTAGGTAATGCCACAAGGTGAACTTCAGCACTACAGGGGATCTCTTCTGTGGAACATGATTCCCTTGGAAATCAGACACCTGCGTATTTTAAATGATTTTAAGACCTCATTGAATGGGAAAGACTATTTTTAATACACCAGGTTTTTAAGTGGTTCGTTAGTTAATGTAGTTAATGTACTTTTGTTAAATAAATATAGTTAATGTATTTTTTGTGTAATTTTCGCACGACTCCTAGGAAGACCATTGATATGATGCGATATCGTGTTTATGATGATTTTATTCACCTTGTTACACTTTTTTTCTTACAATGTCAAGCATGCAGATCGTGCCAGTGAAGGACGTGATCCGCCAATGTCCCTAGACTAGGACTATAGAAGATGTATTGAAACCAGTTGGGATAGTTATTATCGTATTATCAGGACTAGAGAGGAAACTCGATAGTCACCTGACCTATCCTTACTTTGTGTCAACAGGAGGATGGCTTGACGGATTGTCTTGAGAGAGTGAAGATGGACTTGCCCAATACTTACAGATGGCTGAGTCGAGTCCTTGCAGAACTTATCAATGGATGCAAGTAAGAAAAATTTCACTTAATTTTAGGCATTGTTTCATGGTGGCGCAGTAAACTTGTTTGAGTAAAATCACCGGCAGTGTTCCTAAAATATTCTGTTACCTAGTATCTCAAAGTTTAAGTTAACTTCATGTCGCTACTGTCATCTGTAAAAAGTCGATGGCTGTTTTAAACGGAGTGTTCAGATGGACAAATCCACTGAAAGAATTGGTCTTCTCAAAAATGATCTGGTACTACAACATTGACAAACAAAAACAAGTTCCTCAGCTGAGCTCATAACTGCTTTAACATTTCTTTTTCGTTCCAGTCAGTACCTGAACCTGGTCAAATCAATGCCAACTGCTTCTCATGTTGGACGCACCAAGCTGGACAAGGAACGACTGAAGCTGTGTCAGTATGAAGTGGAATCTGTGTGTCAGTCGGCTCAGGAGCTCAAGGGAAGTACCAAGGATGATGGCCACATTAAGGATAATCTCAAGGCTGCCAATGCATTGCTTCAAAGGCTCCTCAACATTGCCATCGAGGTGTGCTTTCTTCCATAGCATGTAGAAAGGTTTTAGTACTTCCTGTTTTCCACTCTTTACCTTCCCTTTCTGCCAATTTAGCATTCTAAGTAGATGAGAAGATTTAGCTACAGTCAGTCTTGTACAAGTACTTTAGTGAAGCAACCAGCCGTGGAAATTATTTCAATATTTGACTGTTAGAGAGCACTGGAAATAGTAATCGTGTTTCAACAAGGTTATAAACTATAACAAATATCAAAAAATCACATTTCGCGAGTTATGACATTGGCCATCAGATATCTTATTTTATCACATTTTTTGTTACACTAATGCTATCACGTTATCATCAACAATAACTTGTGTTTAACCCTTTAAGCCCTGAAGGAAATGGCAAGTTTTTCTAAATCGGTAACCATGAATCAGCAGACCACATGTGATATACCATCTGAAAGGTATTTTCTGAAGTATGCTATAAATCATACCAAAAGAAATAGAGGAGGCCACAGATTGGATTGACAAGTGCCCGAAATGAAAAAATAAAAACGTTTAAAATTTTTCTGTTCCTTGTACACACTGGGCATCCCCCTTAACTATAGCTTAATTTGCAGCTCTCAGTGCATAGCTTGTTGTCAGATATTAACTTGGTCTAACAAGTACAAAGACTAAAGGTTCCAAAAGTTACAGGGGTGGTAAATCAAGTCTTGTATAGGAGGGGGGCCTAATATTATGCCTTTAAAGTGCAAATCTTTTCCAGATCTTTTAGTTGTGCAAATTTCATGCAAATTGACTGAATATTGAGCATGTAATTGCATCTTGTGCCATATGGCACTATCAGGGCTTAAAGGGTTAACAATAAATTCGTGCAATTTGTAACAATTTCTAACAAACCAAGTTACGACATAAGTGACATAACTGAAAATAGTTCAACTCACTGTGAATCAAATTACAAAACCCAGACCAAACAAGGAATGACACCAATGTGGCCCTGTTGGTTAACTTGATCTTATCTGTTTAGCCTCAAGAAACAGTCCCTGATGTTTTCGTCTGGATGCTGTGTGGAGGCAAGAGAGTTGCTTACACTCGTCTTCCAAGCCAGCACGTTATTTACTCACTGGTGGAAGAGGAGAGAGGAAAAGATGCAGGCAGAATGCAGACCGTGTTTCTCAGGGTAATCCTATTTAACTTTACGTTTGCTGCACGAAATGTTCCTAATTTCTTAACGTCCAATCGGACTCAATTTGGGCCAAACTATTTGTGTGACATTGCATAATTAATTAGTCATTACGATAAACCCCAGCAAACTATTTGTGACCGTTTATTTTACTCATTTCGAACTTGGTAATTGGTGTCATGACGGCCTAAAACTTTCTTACATTTTATCACTTTATATTTTGTATACTTTACTGTAGTTTTCTATTGGCCTCCCAACCTTCTAAGCTCTTTAGTTACTTTAGGATGTCATTATCCCTCTCTATTGTAATTTAATCGTTTTTTTATTATTCCATGTAAAATTTAAATGGGTAAATAAAGTTGTTGTTTGTTGTTGTAGCTTAAATCTTGATAAACTATGTAACGGTGTAGAATCTTGGGTGAGTGTTTTTCTGAGGGAATGCCTTGAGTGAGTGCCTTGGTGCTCTCTAACTGTACATTCAATAAACAGGAAATTTGGAATACCGTGGCAGGCCTCAATCATGGTGTAATAAGTTATTCTTCACATCCAAACGTAAAGAAAAGTGTTTTTATTAGCCAGCATGGGTGTTTTCCAGAAGTAACGGAACGGCTATTTTCCAAAACGTTCATTATCATGATTACGAGCGGAAAGTGGTCAATTTTCAATTTCAGCGTTAGGTGATTGTTAAAATTACGACTTGCATACCTGAACAACGGAGACCAAACACTACACATTCTGCTATAGACCCATTTCAGTAATTCCCAATCTGGAGGACAAACAATGGTTGTTTTCTCCCCTGAGAGAAACAAACCTTTCAAATGCAAAACAATCTTATTGTTTTGTCCTCCAGATTGGGAATTAACTGAAATGGGTCTATTGAGACAATTTGAAGAAGAAGAGTAGGTTAATTGTCTCTGAACACAATGCATGTGCATGCCAATCAGTGAGCACAATATTGTTTTTGTGTATTTCAGCTTCCAGGCAAGCGTGGCGATGGCCCAAGAGGCTGGGCGATACAAGCCAAACTGAACGTCATGATCTGGCTTGGTCTCCACAAACATAAGAAAGACTATCTCAAAGACGCTCCCAAGGGATATCAGACGGTACAGTAGTCTTGTTTTCGATAAAAAACTTAGAAATCTAAGCTGAAATGGCTAAAAAACATCACAATGACAGATTTCTGATGTCAGTTGTTTCAATTTAAATTCGTCGGCAATTTCATTTGAAGATCTCCAGCAAATCCCCATATACCCAGATTCAACTCCGTCACCTATGGGAAACATTCTCGTAGGTATCTTAGTCCGAAACTTTGGAAACTGCTGCCAGAAAAACTCAGAAATCTTCCCTCTATTCACACTTTCAAAAACTACACAAGTAAAACTGAGCTACTGGCTGACGGCTGCCAAAACGGTTGCTCCTATGTAATAATTGAATTTTATAACCCTAACCCTTGTGAATGTAAATGCTTTCATGAATAGGCTAGTGATAATTACGTCAGTCCTATCTCATCCAAATGCTGTTTATAGACCCCTACGTTTTATTTTAATGATTAAATTTCGTAAATAGATCCTTAATTTTAACTTTTAATGCTATAAATAGTTCCTTAATCTTAACTTTTAGGTGTCCCCAATTAGTAGAGGGTTTAACCCTCGGCTATCTTACCCAGACACGTTGATAAAGTTGTTGTTGCTGTTTGGCTTCAAGAGTACCCAAGTTTCAGCGTGAAATAATAGCAAAAAGATTTCTGAAAAAAAAAAAACAAAGCGTTTGCACTTATACCGTGTCCATGTTATATTGAGAGTCAACTTATAGCAAGATTATCTTTTTACAGCCAAAGAATGCCCACAAGTTGATGGCACCTCCTCCAAACCACCTTATCTACACAGGTAATGAAAGTTACGTTATGTTAACAAGCCGATATTCAGTTTTTACATCAAACTAAGGTTTTAGAAGGACCTTGTAGAAGTTTTCGTTTCTGGTCAACTGAAAATTAACAGCATTTTCCTCCAACTCATTTTAGAAAAACAAAAGTTCATTCTCAGGGCCCACACATACCAGGCAAGAAGTTTGATAGGCAGTGACGCTTCGGGGCTTTCAGGTGAGAAATAATTTTGATATCAACAGTTTTGGATAAGCAAAGGAAGCGTGGAATCACAATTTGGGAATTAATGACTTGATTTACTATGTTTTCATAACATGAAGGAGGCCCAGTGGCCTCATGGTTAGTGCGCTCATCTCCAGATCGAGCGGTCTGGGTTCAAGCCCTGGCCAGGGACATTGTGTTGTGTTCTTGGGCAAGACACTTTATTCTCACAGTGTCTCCCTTCGCCCAGGTGTATGAATGAATGCCGGTGCTGAGGGAGGGGGGGGGGGGACCCTGCAATTGACTAGCATCTCATTCAAAGGGAAGTAGAGATACTTCATTCTACAGAAACCGGGATAAACTCCGGTCAGTTGGCTCGTATGCATACCTGACTTCTTTACTTCTTCTCATTGCATAACCTTGTTTTGATCACAGATGCCTTTGGTCGTGTTATCTTCACGCACCTTGTTGCTGACACGCGTGTGATCTGGGAGACCAGGAGTCCTACCTGGGATCAGATGCTGGTCTTCAAAGACTTGATTCTGTGGGGAGACGTCAATGAAATTGCTGTCAATCCTCCCACCATCGTCATTGAGGTGTTCGACAAGGATATCGGGGTAAGTAAACGGTTTTTTTCGCGTAGAATTTCTAGAGAACTGGTATTGAATAGTGCTATTACATGTTACATGTAAAAAGTTGCAGACAAAATTTTCGTTATTCTTAGCCATTTTACCCCCCCCCCCCCCCCCCAGAAGGTGGTTCTCGGACTCGTTCAAATGTTCCTCAGTTTTTGGCCTAACTGTACTATTAAAAAGGAAAATTGGTTACCTGACGAGGGAATTCCGCGTAAAATTGCTCGCGAAAACCGATATCGCAGGAATCACGAAGCGATGAGTGCAATATCGGTTTTCAAGTGCAATTTAACGCGGAACTCACGAGTCAGGTAATGAATTTTCCTTGAATCGCTGATAATTGAATAAAATTGTAGAAAAAGACAGACTTTTTTGCAGTTATCGTGTTACAATTTGACGACAGTTGTTACGTAGATGCGAAACAATATCACTTAGCCTCGTTTTCAACTCGCAATTCCACGCTAAATACCTCGCTTGGTAAACCAATCAGAATGCAAGATTTTATTCAATTATGCGATTCTACACGAAATATGAAAAGCAACTTCTTAAAAAAACTTATTTACGGAATATACAAATGAATTAGAGTCATAATTAGTTCTAGTAGTTTTAGTTGATTTGGCTACAAGTGGTTTGGTTAGCATTTGTTGTCTGGTCCTTAATAGAGTACCTACATGAAGATCTTTTATCGTTAGACACTATCTTCATTTGTAGCTAACTCCTTTTTCTAATGCGCGTTGTTTCCTTCTGTATAGGGTGACTCCGAGTTTATTGGCCGTGCTCTGGCCAGACCCATTGTCAAGATGGCCTGTGAACCTTACGAGAAACCGTTCTTTCCGCCAGCACTCGAGTGGTTCCAAATTTTCAGAGGGGAAGAGAAAGCAGGTGAACTGCTTGCCGCATTTGAGCTTCTTCAGGTGAGTAAGTTTAGCGAGTTCAGGCTCTGCAAACCATTACAGCAGGCTTTTCTTTCTCAGAGTGCTGTCTCTAGGGTAGCTTCCCACAGTAATGTTGCTCAGTATTGAACCAGACGTGAACAAAAGTCGCCGAGAGATGCGCTAGAATTTTCTCCACCTCGCAACAAGCGTGGAGCAAAGGTGAAAAAATCAGCGGCTGAAGAAAACTTCGAGAAGGTTCAAACTTATTTCCACTACATAAGAATCGCTGACAGTAGATTATTTAAAAGTTTAAGGTCAAAGAGTGAGCGTTTGAACTCTTGTTTACTTTCGTGCCCAGGCTTAACATGAAAAAATCCCCCCTTCTTAGAAGTCCTAAAGTAGTGTTGCCATAGAACCATGTTCTTTGAACTAATATCGAAGAGGGGGCGGGATTTATGTTCAGTGTTGTACAATGTTGATGTTTTGTCTCTGTAGTTGTCTGAAGGCACGTGCTTCCTGCCCACTGAAAATGAACCTGTAAACACTCCAGATGGACCAATAACACCCGTGCCTGATGGCATCAGACCTGTGATGAGGAAACACAGAATTGAGGTATTGATACTTTAACCGGCAGTGTTTACAAAACACAAAACAACAAAACGCAACAGAACAAAACAAAACAAAACGAAACAAACCACGACTAAACGCAACTAAAACACAACTAAACGCAACACAACAAAACACAAATAAACGCAACACAACAAAACTAAACGCAACTAAACGCAACAGAACACGACAAAACGCAACTAAACGCAACAGAACACGACAAAACGCAACCCAACTTACCAAAACACAACAAAACGCCACACGACAAAACACAACACAACGAAACCCAACAAAACACAACAAAGTGCAACAAAATAAAAGTCAACGAAACGCAACAGGACACAACAAAGCGCAACAAAACGGAACAAATCAACACAGTAATTCACAACGAAACGCAGCAAAGTAAAATAACACGCAACAGAACGCAACGGAATACAGTATCTTTATTTCATAACTTTGATTGCATACTTGTATTATTTGCCAGGTGTTGTTCTGGGGTGTTAGAGAGATGAAGAGGATAAACCTGACCACAGTGGACCGACCTCAAGTGGATATAGATCTTGCTGGACATGTCATACAATCAACTGTCATCACAAATGCTAAGAAAAACCCGAACTTCCAGAATCCAGTCATCTTCTTTGATGTGGTAAGATAGTGTTACTGCGAACTGTTGTATTCTTTGCTACGGAGAAGTTTTGATATCATCCAGAGGATAGCGAGCAAAACCATTCACGCTTTCTGCTGGATGGTCATTTATTTGGTGAATAGCGTTATCCATCCTTAAAACAGGACCAGTGGGGACAGTTCTTGTAACTTTACGGACCCGAAGCTATATTTTAAGACCTTAATCTTATGAATAGTAAGTAGTGTGGGTTTTAGTTCAAAACTAGTCCATTCTGTTTCGTTTCCCGATATTTTTATTACTCAAATTTCAAAACTATTTATATCTCGATCTTGAGCGTAAACACGGCATACGGCTTTTCGGGACCGGTAGTAACTATCGGGACTTTCGAGAAAAGGTCGAACTTAGAATGGAAAACGATCTCTTAAAAGAATATCATGACTTCCTAAGAGTTTAGAAATTAAAAATGCTTGGAAAGGTTAGCGCCTGTTTTTACGGATGTCCATTTTGTAACCCATTTTGGGTCCTGGAGCCCGTTTCTCGAAAGCCCCGGAAACTTTTCGGGCCCGTAAAGCCATTTTTAGTTCATCTGTATCTTGAAACGGAGAAGTGTGTACGCCTGAAACTTCTTGTGTAAAGAGAAACTCTGTTTATATTAAGAATACGTGAATAAAACAGCTCTGTAATCATAAGTATGGAGATTTTGCTATGGTTTCAGTGGCGGATCCAGACCTTGAGCTAAGGGGGGGGGGGGGGGGGGCGGTCTTGATTTACCTGCCATGGCGGCCATTTTCCCTTCAGTCATTTCTTCTTTTTTTACCCAAAATAAGGGGGGGGGGCGGGCCCCCCAGGCCCCTCCCCTAGATCCGCCACTGGGTTTTCCGGGTGCGAAAACTTTTCGGGACCTTCGAGAAACGGGCCCCTGGCATAGTTTTCTGTTCCGTTCTACAACCCCGAACTGTAACATCTGAGTTTCGTATGGTCATTGTTGGTAATTCCTTTGAGCTCTTGAAGATTATGCCAAAATAAATAACAGTGATCCTTCAAGGTTTTACCATGTAAAATATAGCCTCTACAGAACTGACTTGTTGTACTTTGTAAAACACACACAGGAACTTCCTGAGAACGAGCGTTACTGCCCACCGCTGACCATCCGTGTCAGGGACTGCCGTACATTTGGTCGATTCACACTGGTTGGTACTCATGTACTGAACTCGCTTCACCGCTACCTGCAGACGGGAGAGAAAGAGAAGGAAAAACTGGAGAAAGCAGGTCAGAGAAACACATATTCTTTCCTGATTATTTCGAGTATCTTTACAGCTATTGGCCAAATTAAAGACGTATGGTAAAACTTGTTGTTGTTTTTCACGCCATCACAGAAGCTGTAGCAGGAGGAAACGCAGGAGCAGCATCACGTCCTACATCACCTGTTCCTAACACGCCTGCTGATGTGGCTATCGAGATTGATGAAGATCCTCCTGACGCAGCGGATTCTGAGCCTCTGGTATGGTAGCTTACAATGTTAATTCTCCTCGCTGTTATCAAACGTTTCTTTTAATCTCAGTGGTGAGATTTTGGTGATAAATCGAGACTGTAGTTTTTCCTTTTCTGTCCGCCTGACAATGTTTTGATAAACGATCTCACAGTTCTTCGTATTAGTCGTTTTCCTGACCATGCTTTCTTGTGGAGTGTAAACCATACTTTCCTTGTGGGGGAGGCGCGGTGGCCTCATGGTTAGTGCGCTCGACTCCGGAGCGAGCGCTCCGGGTTCGAGCACTGGCCTAGGACATTGCGTTGTGTTCTTAGGCAAGACACTTAACTCTCACAGTGCCTCTCTCCACCCAGGTGTATAAATGGGTACCGGCGAATTTAATGCTGGGGGTAACCCTGCGATGGACTGGCATCCCATCCAGGGGGGAGTAGAAATATTCCTAGTCGCTTCATGCCACGGAAACCGGGATAAGCTCCGGCCTGATGGGCCACTTTGGCTCGTATGCAGACTTTAACCTTACCTACACTCTTCCTCAGTCTTGGAGCATTTTGCTCAGATTAGATGTTTGCGTAATAGTGACACCCTTTACTCTCTTCCTCTCTGACTGGCTTCAATACTTCTCGCCTCTTCTCTCACTGTTCATCCTGGTTGCTCTGCCTTAAAGGCCGAAACAAACCTTTAGCGCAATCGTTTCGCCTTGCTGAATTTCGTAGTTTATCCAAACCGGCCATTGTTCCACGGATCGCTGATTAAGAATTGGGGAAAATGGGGGGGGGGGGGGGGTATGGGCGGATGGGTACTTCCAGTAGAAAAAAATATCTATCTACCCTTCCTAACATCCCTCCCAAACCAAACACCCCTTTTCCATCTCTTTCGAAAGAACGCACTTCTAACGAGTGGCTGCGGGTTTTACGGGAAAACACAGGCCCACCAGTTGGGGCAATGCACATTTATAGCCTTGAGTATATTAAATAGTGCAAGTCCCATGCTTTCCATCACATTCCAACACTTAATCAGCGCCCGTTGGGAATATTGGCCGGTTTGAATAGTAGTGGTGGTGAGCTGTTATTCAAACAGCGTAGAGTAAAACGTCAGTGGAAAGCGTTTTTGCACTTACAATCCTCTTTTTGTGGCCGTGCTCATGACCAAGTCATAACTATCGTGCCGTTTAAATAATGTCATCCTTCAGCTTTCATGTCTCAGTTGATCGGTTTATTGTTTGTTGTTTCTCTCGCCTCTCGAAAATGGAGGAATTGCATGCCTTTCAGATTTTTCTTTCAAAGGCAGTCATCTTCCCTATTTTAACTATCTTTCTTTGGCTACAAGATGTTTTGAGGACACTGTCGTGGTGTTATGTTTTCCAGTTGTGTTTGCTAAATTGGACAGTGATTCGTCTTCAGTCTGAATTCAGTAAAAGGTCTTAAAGCGTAGCCTTCATCGCATTGTGAGAATTCTAATTCTTATTTCTGTTCTTCTCCTGGAAAGATTCCGCCAACTATTGTGATAGGAAAATTTCCATATCACCTCTCAAAGTCCCTGTAAACTATTACTAGCAGATGAACGCATTAAGCCTGTGGCCACTACTTTGAACTTATATTCATTTGACGATCTTTTCTCATCATTCATTCATGTTGTTCATCTCGTATCTCTTCTTCCTTACAATGCTTTCGTCGCCATCACCACAGCTCTATGCCTACACACTCAAGGTGAGCTCATTGTACTGTAGATCACTCTTTATATTCATCGTTCGTGACTCACTATTTCATTTGCGGGTGCATCAAGGTGATGTAACATTCTTGAAGGGACTAGCTTAATTGTTCCTGCTAATTTGGTGCCACTCTGCGCATTTATTTTATGCAACTTTTCTTGTCTGGATTTTAAAAGCACCTTGCATTTTCGTCGCATTTGCACAACTGTATCTATCTCTGTTCCCAAGGTGAGATTTGTGAGTCGAGCGCGTTTGTTTTTCTTACTCTGTGACTTTAAATGTCTTTACTTTCATACTTATTTGTACATGAAGTTCGTATTCAGATCTGTTAAACGGATGTGTTTTAATGTGCGGCGCTATGTGTATTCTCACTGTTGTCAGACGATTTGAATCTGCATCTTTCTCCTTTAAGATAAAGTTTGCTGTAGACTCAGTATCATGGTCGTTTTGCTACTAAAAGCTTAGAATTGTGCGTTTCGTTACCTGAGTTGCAGGAGAAAAAGAAGAAGGGAGAGGGAGGTGGAGGGGAAGGAAAAGAGAAAGGTAAAGGGAAGGAAGATGAAGACGGCGAAGACGCACTGGACTGGTGGTCACGCTACTACGAGACACTGAAGGACAGAGAACGAAATGAGAGAAAGGAAGAGCAGCAGCAGTTAGCACGAGCGTCGAAGAAGAAGGAAAAGAGGACCGAGGAGGAGACCGAGGAGGAGAAGATGAAAAAGAAAATTCCCAGACTAACGGTGAGAATACAATTGAAAATCAAGCTGGTTAGGTTGTTGTGCAATAACAGGCCCTTTCCGAATTACCTTTAGCGTCTTGAATGAGAGGCTTTAGTGACTCGGAAACAGGCTATTGACGAGGTGTGTCACGAAATAACTCACATTGTGTTAGTCACGTTACAACCTATCCAAGGTGTGAGTCACGCAATGAGTGATGCACTCACTCTATTTTGTTTTTGTAGTTTCTGGATTGAGTTGCTATTGTAATACGTTTTTTTTACGGTTGTCTTTTTTGTTGACAGATTTTTGATTCAGAGCTGGAATTCTTAGCAGACTATAATGGTTTCAATGATTGGCTTCATTCTTTCCCACTCTACCGCGGCAAGAAAACCAGTGAAGATGATGATGACGACCACAGGATTGTGGGGAAATTTAAGGTATTTTCACATTCCAAGAACTGCAGAATTTCAGCAGAAAAGAACTTGACGTACAAAGCTAACTTTCCTTGTATCCTTTTAGGGCTCTTTGAAAGTGTGGAAGTACCCTCTGCCTGAGCACGTGGAAATGGACCCAATCGTTGGCACATTCCTTAAGTTACCCAGCAATGAGCCAGTCAATGTACTGGCACGAGTTTACGTCATCAAGGTACGTCATGATGACGAATAGCCTGTTCGCTTTATTCATTCGTAGCCTGAAAAGTAACGCAATTGGCCATATTGTTAATCCATCTCAGTCTTCCCAGCCTTAACCATCTGGCCCCAGTTGTTCGAAGGGTGGATAACACCATCCAGTGGATAAGTGCTATCTGCTGGATAGTGATTTATCCGGTGGATAGCATTGTTCACCGTTTGAACAACTGGGGCCTGGTATGTGATTTAGCTTATTGATCTCTCGTTGGGAGTTTTAGAAAATTTTCATTTTGGGATTGCTCAAAATGTTTTTTGTTTTGACTGTCGTCATGTGCTCCCTCTCTTATTGTTCTCGTTGTATCTTTAGGCCATCAATTTGCATCCTTCAGATGTCAACGGAAAGGTAAGTTGTAGTTTCTCTTATTGTAAATAGAACGAACAATCAGGCTCTTAGGAAAGCCATTCTAAAAGAACGCTTCATCGGTCAAACGTTGTTTTAACTTGGTGTCGTTTGTTCTTGTATTCTTTAGGCTGACCCATATCTTGTGGTAACACTTGGTAAACACAAAGTGAGAGACCGAGATAACTACGTGTCAAAACAGCTCAACCCAGTGTTTGGAAGGTAAGGGTGGCTGCCTGAATGACTTTCAAGTGACTGCTATGTTGAGTTAGTTAAGTCGTTTTTAAGGCTACCGCGTTCCTGTCCGAATAAAGCCTGCTCTAATTGGCTCTCTTAATAGTACTTGCGTGTCTCAAACTATGACTCTATCCATAAGAACAATTGAAGCGGCTACAGAGAGTAGTGAAATAGAGGTCTAGCATAACTTTGGGGTTACTGTTTAAATTTGTTTAGAGTTTTTCATATTTCTGCGCAGAGATTAATTCCAATTAATTTCAGTTGCTTCCATTCTGCCTACTAATGCCCCAGGTATTACAGTTTTTACTGGACTGTTCAATACATCGTCGACGAGTCCTGGCCTTTTCAATAGATAATTGTTTTTGAGGCCTTCGTGACGCCAGTATAAACAACAGGAAATAAAATAAAATTAAATTTCATTGTCTTCCAATTTTCTCCCTTTATTGCTTCTTTCGCATGGGTCGTAAGTTATATTTCTTGCTTATGGATTATAAGCCACTAACCTGGTATGTCTTACAATGTTTGCAGGTGCTTTGAATTCGAGGCAATCATCCCCATGGACTCGGTATTAACTGTTGGTGTGTATGACTGGGACTTGGTGGGAAGTGATGATCTTATCGGCGAATCTAAAGTTGATCTTGAAAACAGGTTCTACAGCAAACATCGGCCCACGTGTGGTCTGCAGGAGAGTTATGCCACGTGAGTGTCAGACTTGAGAAAACTGAGCTTCTTTAATGACATTTTCCTGCTACAATAGAGATTCGCTTCCTTAGGAGTGCTTGCTTGAAAGGGAAAAAGTAAGTCGGTTCCAATATCAGAGACGTCTTATCAAGATACTTGTTTTCTGCCGGCACGTATTAGGTGGATTGCTCCCTACTCTTGGATGGGCTGCTAGTCTGTTACCTATATACTGGTTATCCCTAAGAGAATACATCTCTCAGAACGCAGTTCGCTGTTTTACTCGAAGATGAAAAATTTCTACGTTTTAAGATAATCGGCGTCAGTGGTGTCTTGAATACATATAGGAAAAGACCACCTTTTCAGAAGTAGTAGTTTTGAGTTTTTTGGTTACGTGACATACAAACCAGCGAAATATATGAATTTTGGCTCAACCTTTTTGAGGTAAGAGCTTTCCACTCCAAGCTAAGGGAGTTGACAGAGACTTGTACCTCCGATTAGCCGGTAGTAGGTTTCGATAAAAGTATTTCAATGTGCTCCTTCGTTTTACAGGTTTGGATTCAACAAGTGGCGCGACCCAATGCGCCCGACCCAGATCCTTGCCAAGATCTGCAAAGAGGAGGGCCTGGACGGACCGCATTACTCCACGGGAAGAGTTCGGATTGACAACAAAGTGTTTGGAGCCACGTCACAAGTTCTCGAGGAGAGTGGTATGTCCGACTGTCCGACTGTCCAAATGTCTTAATAACCGTTCAGTCACCCGGTACAGCTTTGTTGTGGTGGTCACGTGGCGTTTCCCTTAGTGCCACGTGACGGCCTACGCTAGGAACGTTGTGTGATGGCTGACGTTGTGTGACGGCTTCAAAGGCAACCTAAAGTGGCCATCTTTCAGAAGGGTTTTACCGTTTAGTGAGTATTTCCATGGCTTTTTTGCAGGTCATTTCAGACAGTCAGATGAGCCCGTTGCTCTTAAAGCTCTGCGGGGTTTTCACACATTGAAGAGAGGATTCTCACTGGTGCCTGAACACGTTGAGACCAGATCACTGTACAACCCGGAGAAGCCTGGAGTGGAACAGGTTTGTAGAGACATTTAATGTTATAATGGAGTATAGTGAAACCTCCTGGAGGTTGGACCCCAGAAAAGTGTCCGACAAGGAGAGGTGCCTTCTTATGCAACGTTTAAATTGTAGTCTTTCTTTGATCGTGACGAAGTGCCTGCTTAAGGGATGCTTCCGTTAGCGGAGATTCAACTGTGTACTGATAAAACGAACAGACCTTGTGATTAGGTGAAGTTTAGTATGTTTTAAACACGCTCATAATGAATAAGCCTTGCTTGGAGCATTTTATTTCAAAAGATATTGACTGAATACAGTCGTGTATTGGTGCCACGGAATAACGAAGAATTCTCTTGGATGGGGTAACTTTGGTTACAGTTTATCCCTGATTTTACAGTGAACTTTTGTTTTGTGTCTGTCTACAGGGTAAAGTTGAGATGTGGGTTGACATGTTTCCTATGGATATGCCTTCTCCTGGTGCTCCTGTGGACATCACTCCCAGGAAACCCACAAGGTAAGAATTACACTAGTTATTATATGACTGAGAAAATTACTTCGTTCTGATTGACTGAAAGCAGACCAATTAATCGTTAGTTCTTAATTTGCACTGCAGTGCAAATTAACGCGCACGGGTTCGCAATTTTCGCAGTCAAATAATAAATGAGCAATCGTTTGAAAGTTCGAGTGATTAAGGATTTTCAAATATCACTAGTAATGTAAATCCTCAAGCTCACCTTAATGCTGAGTAATTTTTAAGTAACCGGTGATGTTTCTTTTAGTTATGAGCTGCGTGTGGTTATCTGGAACACTGAAGACGTTCTCCTCGAGGAATCAAATATCCTGACCGGAGAGAAGTGCAGTGATATTTTTGTCAAAGGGTTAGAAGTTTGTATGCGTGTTTTCTCTCTTTTAATATTATTGGCACATTTTATGTCTCTGAGACGTGTTTTTTAATGGTATTGCTGTTTGCTATTTATATAAGACAGGTAATTACATAAAGTGTAGCTATTGTGATTATTTTTTATGTTCAACTATTGTGATTATTTTTCTCTTTTAGCTGGCTAGAGGGAATGAAAGAGGACAGACAACAGACAGATGTGCATTACAGGTACACTTTCAAAGTGTAACTCGCGAACTCTCTTTACTGACTGCCACCCATATCATGTGATGTTGGTTCTAAGAATTTGGTACTTCATAAAGACAAAATCTCCATACTAATGTTGTTTTCTATCCTCAACCTGTCAGGTCGCTTACTGGAGAAGGAAACTTCAATTGGAGATTCGTCTTTCCATTCCAATACCAGAAGGCCGAAGAACGAATTGTTATCACTCGAAAGGTGCGCTCATTTGTGTAACATCGATGTTGCCTGGCTCTTTTCCTTGAACGGACTGTTTCCTTTATCTCAAGTATTTTAAAACGGTTCTGAAAATTGCAATCCGATCCAGCTCGCAGACTTCGCAGACCGATCCAGTAACCTTTGTTGTTTGGAAGTCATTAAGCACACACTCCCGTCTTACGCATGCGGTCACTCGCAGCTCGCTGTGTAAAATGTCGACTCTTACTTAGAAGAGTTAATGATGGGCCAAGTCACTGTATTCTGAGTCGAGTGATTCTGTTACTTACTAATTTGCCTTTAAATCCCACAATAAAAGACTAGGTCTGAGACTAAACTTACAGGAAGACATGAAAGAAAGGCTTAGAAGCAAAAAAAGGAGAACATCAATGTTCAAAACTGGATGTGATTTAAACGGATACTTCATTTCTGAGAATATGCCAAATTGATCCCTTTTGGGACTGCAAAAAAAATGCATGGATGTGAGCGTAAGATGTTAGTGGTAGTTGGTTAGTTTTATGGTGCTGTTTTACTTATATTTCTACTGTTCCACGCGCTACTCGTTGAGTCCCTACACATTTTGGTCACCGTTTCTTGAAAGCTCAGCATTTGATTATTTTTGTGATGTTACAGGCGAGTTTCTTCTCATGGGACGAGTCTGAAGAGAAAGTCCCTGCCAGACTGCACATGCAGGTGTGGGATGCTGATGCCTTCTCTGCTGACGATTTCATTGGTGAGATAACGTTTTAGAAATACAGTTTGTATCTGACAGTTATTATCATCAGGTATTGTCATACCTTTAATTTCTAAGAATATGTTTTCATATTAAAACAATAGACCTCTTAAGCTTGGGCAGTTTGTTTTCCCATTTCAGACCATGTGATATTCTCCAGAGAATAGTTCTTTTATCCATCTAAAAGTTATTCATTCATTCATGCACATGACTATTTAAAAAGTTGAAAGCAAGAATTCTCAAGAGTATCATCGCATGGTCTGAAACGGGAAAACAAACTGCCCAAGCTAAGGAGGTCTATTAAGACATTCTCTGGTTGAAAATTAGGTTAAAGTGAGCTTTCGGCTGCCAACCTACAGCCTTTAAACGAATAATCAAAAAGACACGAATGATTGAATATATACAGTAAGGAAACAACCGAGCTAGAGTTTAAGCAACGTGATTCTAGTCACCCACTTTTCAGTTCCCAGTTGTCTGTTTTCGAGACACCTGAAAAAACATTATACCAGGCAAGGCATATGAGACATTCCAAGTGATTTCAAGCATATGTGTGTGTCTGTTATCATGACAACCCATCTTACTGTTACCTTATGTTTGTCAGGTGATCTAACGCTTGACCTAACGCGCATGCCCCGTGGTGCGAAGTCCGCAAAGACTTGCACTCTGGACTTAATGAAGCAGGACGGCAGTGTGCCCCAGATCTCCTTCTTCAAGATCAAACACATTAAGGGATTCTGGCCGTTTGTAGTCAACACTGACGAAGAAGTCCCCGAACTGGCTGTAAGTTGGTCATTTTTGTCGAGTGCATATTGAAACCTTGTTGTCTTTCTTTCAGACGTAACCTTGCTTTGCCTTTCCTGCTGTGTTACAATTCTGACACCATCACTTCTATAGAACGCTTAGAAAAAAGAAATTTAGAAAACTGAAAGCGAGTGTTTTTGTAGCGAATGCAGGAAACAAAATGTGAATTAAAGGGCATTGGTTTCCAAAGCCAGATAGAAATAGCTGGTAACATCTCGGACATGTTAAGCGAGTAAGGCTTTACTGGTCCTAATACCCTGAAATAATCACACGATAATAGCTACTATGGCCCTGGTACTCGTGGTGAATATATGAATGTTGTAAAACATTCCCTTTTTTGTTGCGATCCTAACACAGGGCAAAGTGGAAGCTGAACTTGAATTACTAACCCAAGAAGAGGCCGAAAAGAAGCCCGCTGGACGGGCGCGAGAGGATCCGCAGGCTCTGGAGAAACCCAAGTAAGATGTTGTGTTGAATCCGTTAATACTTTACCCTTGATGTCACATTATTAGACATGGAAGTAAAACCTGCCTGTTTTGTTTCTTACCTATTCCAATTAACTTGTTCTTGTAGCCGTCCTGATTCTACGTTCACGTGGTTTATGAATCCGTTCAAGTCCCTGAAGTACCTTCTGTGGAATAACTACAAAATGTGCCTGATCAAGTTCCTGGTCATTGGACTCTTGGTGGCTCTTATGGGGCTGTTCTTCTACTCCATGCCTGTAAGAGCTCTTCTTAAATATGAGCATTGCGAAATAAGGCCCCTTTGTTCCAGAGTGCGCGATAACTGTTTCGCTTTAGCATCGTACTTTGTAGTGAATTCATTGAAAAATGTCCCGAGAAGGAAAATGAAGTACGAAGAAAAAAAAAAGCGCGGGAAAGTAGAGCGTAGCAGCCAGTGTTTGGTTGTACTTTGTTCTGATTGGCTCAGAGAAGCGAAGTGACTCTATCCTGGTTGGCCAGCAAGAGACGCTACTGCGTCATCGTAAAACCCAACCAATAGAAAACTGCCTAGTACCGGTTACGTGGGCCTCGTTTGTTTTGTTCCAGAAAAATGTATGACTGACGCTTTTTTCCCTCTCCACTTCCTCCTATAACCAACCGTGTACACCTCTTTCCAATTTTTAACCAACACGTTTTCTCTCTCTTGTCTCCAGGGTTACACAGTGAAAAAGATCTTCGGGGCATAAACTGCAGCCCCTGTCAAAGACATCAGTCAGGGCCCTCTGTGGGTCACTTTTTGTTAATTTATTCATAAAGCTAGTTGCTTAACTTATTAAGAGTTATTTAAGAGCCCATAAGAGTTGTCGTTAAATTATTACCTGTCCGCCATAGACGCGTTTATTTTGTTACAAAGTAAAATGTACATTTCCAAGATTCAATCATCGGAGTTTATTTTTCTTAAATTAACGTCAGTTTTTTAAGTTTTATATTGCATTTGCTTTATTTCCAACTTTCTGTTACGCGTTTGAAATGCTTTCGAAAAAGCCGTATTTGTTGATGTTGTGATCATTTTTGATTTGATAGCATTTGTTTTTAAGTCGAAAACTTCGAAACCGGTTGTGTTTGATAAAGGAACAGATATACCCGGAGCAAAAATTAAACGTGTAAATTTTTTTCCAACTATTTATCAGGAGCTTGATTTATCATTTCTCCAATTTTTTTTTTTAATTACGGAGAAAAGTCGTAAATCCCGAGCTTGTTAAGAACTAACTCTCTTTCAAGTGTGTGGAGTGCTCAGCCTAAACTTCGTGTAATACGCATGATCAGTCAGTTAAGCATTCGTGTATTCTATGAGCGTTGATCATAGCTTAACTGGATGCTAGTTTAGGACAATTTAAGGCTTTTTAGAGGCATGCTGGCCAAATAGGCATAGACCTTTCTCTAGAATAGCTTTCGAAGTTAAGTTTCTTTGTTTAAACGCAGGTCGTTGTGTTAGATATAATTAGCTGTAGTTTGTTTCTTTTAGGAATATAGGAAAAGAAAGTGGTGTAAAGCTGCGCACATGCGGAAAATAATGATCGGAGATTAGATTAGAAGAGCTGTAACTAATCAGGTTTTTGCTTTATGCTAGTTATTTAGCTTGCGGAATTGATTTCTATCTGCTAAATGCTCCTGGTCTCCGTTGCAGACTGTCTTCTGTCATGTCACGCAATTTACTCGTTCGTCTTGAGGAAGATTGCGTGACTAACCAATAGGAGATCTGCATCGGTACCCAGTACTTCAATGAGCTCCCTACGGGAGAGAATTTTATTTAAGTGTCTCGCAACCATTGAAGAGTGGAATTTGTACAGAATGACTTGGCGAAGCCGTAAAACTGTGTTGTAAATATTATGAAGGTGACAAGAACCAGGTGATGCCAGAACGTACATAATATCGTAGGGTAATAATAAGTAGCATATTTAATCGTGGTACAAGTGTCGGGATACAATTACTCTGGGTCAAGATATTTATCAGTAGTTCAGTGTGTAGTTATGTACGTCAGGGTAATCTGAAAGTAATAAAGATGAATATAGAGAAATGTCCTTGTGTATTAATGAGTTCCTGTGGTATTCGTTGGTCAGTGGTATTGCCAAGCAACATGACTATCTGCA
This sequence comes from Micromussa lordhowensis, assembly GCA_964020085.1. Classification (NCBI taxonomy): domain Eukaryota; kingdom Metazoa; phylum Cnidaria; class Anthozoa; order Scleractinia; family Lobophylliidae; genus Micromussa; species Micromussa lordhowensis. The sequence continues at coordinate 32,905,103 of OZ026596.1, read as the reverse complement.
GACTCTGCAGAGACTTTTTGGGGGAGATTTCTACGGCGCTTAGCCCTTTGAGTACCAATTACCTAAAATCTTGGTCTCTGGAAATTGATTATTCCAGAGCTCCGTGTCTTAGTGCTGACCAAAAGGCACGTGGGCTCTGGGAACGAGATTGGGACGGCAATAGCCATAAATGGCTTATGCGCATGCACCAATAAAAATATTCTACATTTTTGTGCCTAATCTTAACAAACTCTCTCTCTCTCAAGTCAAAAAAACTGCTTTGTTAGGAAAACTAAGGCCAATTTAGCGCCACGACAGCCCAAAAACGCGGCTAAAAACGGCATTTTTGTTGGTGATGGCTCGGTAGTCAAGGGATTAAGGGGTTGCTCGTCGTATCTCTGAAGGTGTTATGATAACTGGTGTGATTTTAAGTTGCACAGCTTTCAAAGTGCCTTTACTAATCACATTTAATCAACGAAACCATCATCATTATTTGTCATGACAGTGCTTTAAAAAACACGAGTTAGAGATTGTTCCATTGTGCCAGTCTCGGCCATGACTAGTTTAGGGTAAAATAAATGTGAGCCACACCCACAAAGGTTTTGCCACTTCTCCCCTCTCCCTCCCCCCTTACAGTGGATTCTTGGAGTGTAGTGGAATCATGGGACAACAACATCGCTTGATAAAGGAGCACATGGAAGAA
>OZ026596.1:32891921-32901921 GCA_964020085.1 Micromussa lordhowensis | reverse complement strand
TTACTTCCACTACTTACAATGTTTAGAGTTTATAGTAATATCACATCATTTGCAAAAAAAGCAATTTACGCAGAAAATATTTAAAGACAAAAGGGCTAAAATGCGAGTGGGGGTAGATAGAAGTAAAAGCTTGAAAGAAACCCGGAAGTACAGCGTTTAGCAAGCTTGATTTTCAGAGGTTTTAGATCAGAATAAGGAGAGCGTAAAGTATAGCCTGCGAGTAGTTAGGGCCCGCCCGCAGACTATAAGGCAATTATAACGCACGCAGCATTTTGTGCAACTTCGCTGCTGAAATTTATTCTGGGAATCGGTGACGATAGATATTTGTTTTCAATTTCTAAGTTATATTTCAGCTGTTGCGCATATTCTGTGATAGATGGAGAGATGTTCTTAAATTTACAGCAATAAATATGATACCTAGCGAGGAGCAAACAGTGCCTTACTAAAATGCAATCTTTCTCTCCTTTAAAACCTAAACATTCATATATATCCAAAACGTATGAGGCTGGTATCAAATTGATTAAAACGAAAAAACCATGAATCCTTTCCCAAAAAGTTTTCACTACCGAGCATTCCCAGAAAAGATGAATTAATGTTTCCTTGTCTCTTTTGCACAGATAGCAAAGAGCAATGTCTGAAATTCCTATTTTAGATAGAAAGGTATTCGTGGCTATACGTCTGTGGAGAAATTTGAACTGGAAGTTCCTTATTTTTGTACTGATTGTACACAACCTTGGTAGTAAATAAATCTACCTCCAGCTCAAATCCTCCACCACTTCAAGGCAACAGTCCTTTACCCAGTTTTCTTGACTCTTTTGCGGGCTAGTCAGAAATTTTTCTTATAAGAAATCTATAAGCTAGTTTAGTCGGCTTGGTTGCTGCAATCAGTTTTTGCACCGAAAACTCCTGATCTTTTCCATTTTGCGTCTTAAATTTCAAAGACTTCATAGCGCTCCTTATGGCCGAGGTCACTCCATAAAATTCAAGGAAAGAGGCAGATGAGCAATATTTCTCTTTAAGAGTCTCTATAAGTTATAATCGTAAAATCATCGCTAACAAGATCTTTGATATTTTGTACACCAGCTTCGGCCCAGTGCTTATAGAAAAACGGTCTATTAGCAATTCTGACTAATGAGTTATTCCATATCATACTACTGCAGAAGTCGTGTTTGGAGAGGAACGAGTCTCTGAAATTAAAGTCCACCCAAAATTTGATAAGTTCTCAGAGGAAGTCATCCTTGATATCATGTTTGGAGGCGTCTTTTTTCCCAAGTTTCCAAGAAAAACTAATTTTTCTTCCCATTTAGCGAGATAGAAATCCCAAAAAGTTTTTCATTTGGATTTACAATCATCGGAAATATACTTAACTATCCACGCGATCTTTAAAGACTTATTGAAAGCCATGATGTCTAACATTGTTTGGCCACCGTCGCCATAGTCAGCAATCATTTCAGACCGTTTGATTCTGTCCCTTTTTCCATCCCAGAAAAAATTTGAAAAGCAAATCATTTATTTCTTTTAAAGATTTAAAACATGTACGTAATGGGGACATGATATAGACAAATTGGGATGCAGCTAAAGTTTTTATAATTGTAATCTTTCCAGGAAGCGTTAATCTCTTGTTTTGCCAATTGTTAAGAATATCTTCAACTTTGTGAACCTTGTCTTCATAGTTCATTTTCATTCCTTCATTTTGGTCCGTACAAAACCAAACACCTAAAGCCTTAACTTTGCCATCCGCCAATTTCAAGTTTTTTTTTCTGGGCACATAATTTGACCCTTTCTTTGATCCTATCCAGTTAACTCACAGGCCAGACAGTTGACCGAAACTGTCTAGCAAAGCAAAGGACCTCTCAAGCGACGCTTGTGAGCCATCTAATATCATTGTAGTGTCGTCCGCACACTCACTTAATTTAACTGGACGTTTCCCACGGGGATTCCTTTTATCTCGTTATCTCCACGAATAGCTGTTGCTAACACCTTGACACAGAGAATAAATAGGTAAGGCGAGAGCGGGCAGCCCCGCCTTACTCCTCTACCTAAGCCAAAGAAACCCCCCCCGACCATCCATTATTTATTATGCAGCTTTGGATATCAGAATAAAATCATAAAACAACTACTGTAACCATTAAGGACTTTTATTTCATAAACAGGAACAATTTAAAACAGAGAAAAAAGTTATTATAGTTCTATGCCCTGGTTCTATGTATCTATATCACTTTGTTGTATTCTTTCAGACCTAATAGGCCATTTCTGAGTTCTCCACAGCTTCTGCTTAGTAAAACAAAGTTAAGTCACAATTGCACTAAAATTCACTGTGAATGTCTTTACAGCAAGCCTCGTAATTTTCAAAAGAAGACAACAGACAACTTGGAAACCTTCCTAGCATTCCACATAAATGTTTGAAAAATATAAGAAAAAAAACACTAAATTTAAAAAAAAACATTAAGTTTAAATTTACAAATCACAATTACAGATTTTCCTTGATTTAAATAAATTAAAAATAGGGTAAGAAAAAAAAAAAATAGGTAAAGAAACAAAAACCCTGCCTGTAAGAGAAATCCTTTATACAGGGAAAGGTGTAAACAGAGGATGGGGAGTGCTAAATCATTCAATGCTGTTTGAGTCGTACCATGAACATACAATTAACTCTGAACATTCTATTGGTTACTGTGTTTTTAAGAAATTACCCACCGCCACCCTCCAGAAATTTCAGTCCAGTTTTTACTAAAATATTAGCTTTTGAGAACCCCATGCCATTCCTCTTGAAATTTCCAATGAACTATTGTAGCTTCAATTGGGTGGATACTTTCTGGAACCACCATACTAAAAACTATTCATGATGCACACTTTCCAGTCAATTAAACAATGTCTTTTTAGTTTCCCAGTTTGGCATATTTCTCTAAGACATCACCTTTCACTAATGGAAGCTGCCATCTTGATGCAATTTTTAGTTTTACATTTACATTTTCACTGTAAGTTGTAATGAGCAAAACAAGTTATTTTAAAAGCTGAAGTATTGCAACTATAAGCCTTTCACATCTAACTACTACTACATTGTGTTTCTGCATATACCTCAATGTCTATCTTGCATATGCTTTCGTAGTGGCATATAAGTAAGATGCAACATAATGATAAGAGGAGAAAGAGAGAGTAGAACATACTAGAGGCAACCAATTTCTATCCAAGGCATTCCAAGATCTGTCCCTCATCACTACTTCTGTACAACCACCCTCCAAGCATTTCTCTATTCTCTCCTCCCCCCGAAAGTAAGACAGAGGGGAAAAAATTATGAGGTTCATGTGGTTCACAGGAACTAAAGTGGATTCTAACTTCTGCAAAGAATTTAACTATGGCTATTATTAATTCTTTTCCATCAGCTTGTTTAGTAGATAGGGTCTGGCACCCACAACCACCAACCAGGGTTAAAAATCAGTGTGATCACTCTCAAGAGTCCAAATGCAGACGCCAAAGTGACAATGGCAATGTTGACAGCATTCCACTCCGACATACTATGCACAAAAGCTGCTTGGATGGCAACAAGCAAAATGTCCCCTGTTAACATTCCCCAGTAGATGATCTTTCTGGTTATGGTATTGCCCCAACCAATACCGGCAATCAGCAAGACAATCTGCAACAAAGTCGCAGCCAATGGTTACGTCATTTTAAATTTCAGCTACAGGCAAGTATTAGATCAAAAGGGTACAACCCACAGTTGAGCAAATTAAAGAGCACCCAACAGGCAGTATTTTAGAAGAAAATGTATCTGTCAAAATTCAATATCACAAGACAAAACTATGGTTGTCATTTTACCATTACAACAGCCCCCAGCTATTGACTTATTGGATGAGCCATTATTTTCATCTTCCTATCCAATGAACTAGACCAGGCATAGTCAATAAATAAAAATTGATATCGGAAAACAATAATTCAATCGCTGATTGCTATCGATTGATATTGGCAGTCCATAACAATAATTGATAACTCACAGAAAAATTTCTTTATCAATTCAGTACCTATCGATTGGCAAAAATTGATAACAATATATAATTCCTGTCTTTAGGAATATTGATTGTTACCGATTTAAAAAAAAAAACAACACCTGGACTATTCAAAGATGGCTTTGTTATTGTGCAAAATAATACCTGGAACAAGACGAGATGTTCATATTCAGCATGCTACTAGATTATATTTTCTTTTGGCCTACTCCAATATCTGCTCTTATGTTTGTTTCCTAATGCAAATAATTGAAATCCCTCATACACTGACTCTGTTGTTTATTTTGCTTCATCTTAATGCCAATGTTACCATGAGACTGGAGGGTTTTACACTGCTACTCTGGACAGAGCTTCTTCAGGTGTTGTAAACTAGCAAACAAAGATGTAAAGCCCAAAATGTTTCTGCCAGTTGTTTCTGTTCTTGATATTTTTGTCAATGTTTGTACAAGATACACAAGCCATGATTAATTCACTCAATAAAACCATCATCGTCAAATTTTGTCAAACATTCTATCAGTGTAACTGGTAAAAGAACAAAAATAATTTCCCAAAACAATCGATAATAATCGATGAATCAATCGCTGTTGATTACATTTAACTCGCAACTTTTTTTCTACATTGATTTTCATCGATTGCTATCGGTTCACTTTTCACAGGTTCACATTTCACTTTTAGAACATTAAACTCCCAAGGGGTGATTACGAGGGGTTCCCGAAGATTTCACTCTCGAAACTCGAGATCTCGAAGTTTTTCTTTCCTGATTTTCTGTTTCGAACTGCATCGCGAATCGAACTTTTAAAATGCCAAGTTTAAATATTAATAACTTAAAATATTCAAATCATGGAAGGTACAATGACAGCTGATGACTTTTCTTTGTAGTCTTGGAACACATTTTTGTAAGGTTAATACATTTTCGTGCTGACCTGTACACATATCATACTCCCAACCATTCTCAATATCCATCGCGATAACGGTGTCACTTTGTTTTCGTCGTCCTTCGCCATGTTAGCTGGCAGAATATGTTCCAGACAGGTGTCGGTGAAGAAGAAGTAGAACACAACAGTGCAAAGCATCAGTACGATTTCCACAACACTCACAGCAGACCACGACAAACGCCATCGACACCAGAGACAACAACGCGAGCCACTGCTTTCACGAGTAGATGGCAAAGTTGACCATGTGTCGTATGACGCAGTCGGATCTACAGCATCAACAGATCTTGGAGTGCCATATCTAGGATCCATATTGAAGACAGCTCTCTGTTTTTAAAGTCAATCGCAGTTGTCAGTTCTGCACGGTGCAACGAAAAGAGACGGCTTTAGCTCTGTGTACAGCTATTCCCGCCCACTGAGCACTGAGCGGAGCAGGATGTACCACGTGACCTCTCCATCGATTGATGGGGAAGTATATTCTCCATGTCTGGTCAGGGCTTGAGGAGAATTGCTATTTTAATCAAAAGTGTTCTCTATCAACATGGCGGCGATTAAAAAAGCGGCGATCTTCAATTTTGCAGCTCTTAGCGGTTCTTTCTCTCCTTATTTTTTATAAGGATAAGATAGAGGCGGCATTTACGTATACAGAATGTTACGAAGAAGTTTAAAATAGTCAACGCTAGAAAGCAAAAGTAATGAGATGTCCTCGGCATTGCTGTGACACAGCTGTGTGAGGTCTGTAGAAATTAAATAAGATTATATTTTTTAAACTACGAAAACCAACAAGATGTCTGGGCATTATGTTCAACTTTGCCCTAATCCTCTTCGGTTTGAGCCCGTCACCAAAGAAAACAGCGTATTTTTCGACGAGGCAAATCGACAGGTAAGAGATAAGTACACACTTTGGTTTACGATGATATTTTTATTGCTTAGTTTAATTAGCTTGAGTTTATAAACGTGCATGGATATTGTTTCAGGTCTTTTCTGTGACTTCTGTCGAGGGAAAAACTCGTGTTGTTGTTAGAGGACCTGATGTGAAATCTTTCATCAGTTTCAAGTAGGTGTAGCACGGGCTAAAGTAGGTGATAATCAGTTAATCCTGGAAACACAGTTAACTCTACCTTTGAACACTAAAACCTTGTTAACAGAATAATTCCTGGGACTACAGACAGAACCCCATCCTCTTTCCCCCTCCCACCCCCCCCCCCTAGAAGTTGACACTTAAATTGGTCATAGTTTTAGTCGTGATGACTGTTGCATTCTGTCCTTCCGATACAATTTGAATTAATCAATTTTTTTCATTACATGGACAATTTTCCTGGCCCCAAGAAATTTCCTCTCCAGGAGGTTTGACTGTACAAATACCCAGGTCATGTGTACCAGAGGCATCCATGGTTGAATCTCAATCGATACTCTCGATCGATACCCTTGATTGACATCTTTTTTGGCACTCGATTGACATCCTGATCGATATTTGGTCGGCACTTGACCGACACCTGATCAACAGTTGGTCAATAGTCAGCGAAGTGTCGACTGACTCTTGCATCTATTGAAAATCAGTCAACTCTCAACTGACTGGTGACCGAGATGTCAGTGAAATGTCAATAGAGTATTAACTGAGATGTCGATGGAGTATCAATTATGAGGGTTGGTCAAGGGTATCGATCAACATGCGATTGCAGATGCCTTTAGAGCACATGATCCAAATGCTCTGTAAGGGACATCTGTCTATTAAAAACAGCATGATTTACTATGTAGTCCAACAAAATATATGGCTCGAGCCAGGATTCATTGTCCATGTGGAAGGTGCAGGTTACTTTCTGTAAGATACTGGTACCTCCTGTAAGTGCACACCGAGTCATATGTCATTTCAGCTATAGTACAAATTGCATTTTGCAAGCTTGAGAAAGGGATCCCATGGAATATAATTTAAGAGTAATGACTCATGGTTCCTTTCATAGTTACACTCAAGTGCTTTATATCTGTAATGTCCTACAAAAGGGGGGGGGGGAATACCTCTCATGAGTAGTCATATATGGCTTGAATGTACTTTTGAGTCATATTTTTCAATAATATACAAGTTTTTTAACTTAGATAATTTTGTTCTCAGCATACCAGCAGTGGGCCATGTGCAGTCTATAAAATTCTCTTATGACCGGAAGATACTAGCAATACAAAGATCATTAAAAATTGTGGTAAGGGGACCCATCATCAGGGCAGTTTAGAAATGTTACTAAGATTGCCTTGGTAGTCTGCACAAATAGTGTGAGCCAGTGATGGAACCAACATGCAAGCCATTCTGATTAGCCTAAATGACAGTCAGCCAAAATACATGTAGCCCCCCCCCTAACCCCTCAAAAAGGCTATTGCCTTAGTTCTAAGATATCTTGCAGTTAGCGTCTGAGCCAGTAGAGAATACTGGCCCGCACGGCTTGTTTGCTTTTTAGCCTAAATAAGTAGCACTCCATTTAGTCTAAATAGCACTTCGATTAGCCCAAGTTAGCTTAGTTAATTAGCTTGTGGCAACTAGCCTTTTTAGTATTGTTACTGATGCATTGCTCGCATGCCTTGCTGGACGAACTTCAAGGTTTAACGTGGAAAAAATGTATAGTATTCTTTTCAAAGTTAAACTAGACATCAAATATCGCTGCCAAATTTTTCAGCTGTTAAGAAAATTTATTGTGCTTTTCAATAAGTCAACATAACGTGAATTCTGAAGTTCCAAAAACTGACTAACCGTTTCTTTTTGGCAGCCATCAATCATGATTACAATGACAACCAACATTAGTCCTGAAATAAAGATTATGTTGATCTGTATAAGTAAAATTGACTTCATAATAAGTGTGCATGTATTTAAAATTCAATCTTAAAAATTCAGTGCTATTTATGACTGTGTGCTTTGCTTTGATTAGGAGTTTATTAATTTTGCTGATGGAATTGACAGTCAACAGTATAGCCAGACATGCAAGGTATGGTGATAGTTCATTAATATGCTGTCTTACTGCTCATAATTGGGATTTTTGTACCAAATATTTGGAAATAACTGGGTGAAAAAAAAGAAATACAAGGATTGACAAAACCTGGACAATGCTGAACATTGGCTTAGTCCAATTTGCCAGTCTGAGGCACAGAGACTAGTATGAGTAAATCATCTGTGGCCCATTCTATTGGTGCTCCCATTAAACAGTCTTCCCAGCAGGCATTGCAGGCCGACAGTGTGACCCTTTAGCTGTAGCCAGCGAAATTTGCCTCATCTTATCCCAAGCAGAAAAACAACTCGCTCTTGACGCCCTCGTTGTTGACGACCTAGACGTAGACATTCTAGTGGGCACACCCTTCCTGATTGCCAACGACATCACTGTCTGCCCTGCGAAGTGCCAAGTACGTATTCAAGACTCTGAAATCATACATTACCAACCTACAGATGATGCAACCACTGGTTTCCATGCTGTGGGACGTGCACAAATTTTCACCCTACATGCTCTGTCTTCTGCAACTGTTGTGTGGCCTGGAGAGTACTTAGAGCTGGACATCCCCCCTGACCTAGGAGATTATCGTATTCTGGCACTTCCACCACGTACAGACACCCCAAACCTTAACCCCTTATGAAACCTGCCTACATCTGGCCTGAGTCCCAAATCTTGGAAGCTGTTGGATCCAAAATCTGTTTAGTCAACACTTCCAACGAGCCAAAATCCATCGGTCACCTTGAGCACCTCAACCGCAGCCATCCCTTATGCCAGACGTCAACACAACCCTGCGCATCATCACACCCTGGCGCTATCTGATCAAAAACCGATCTCACGCAAGCATTCTATCAGATCCCACTCTCCCAGTCTTCTCTGAAGTACTATGGTGTAGCAACACCCTTTTCGAGGAATCTGTGTGTACACCAGATCGATGAACTTTGCCGCGATGAGTTCTCGGCAAGTCCCAGAGTAACTTCTTTCCTAACGACTTTCAGCCATTACCAAGTCAGCCTACAACACCTGGCTGGGAAAGCAAACCTACCATCTGACTTTACTAGCCGCAACGCCCCTGACTGCAACAAGCCCAATTGCCAGATTTGCACCTTTGTCCATGACATGGAAGACTCTGTTGTGCAAGGCGTCTCAATCCAGGACATCCTCGACAATAAGTCCAGCCTCCCCTTCTCCACAAGATCATCCTGGCTGCAGATCCAAAGCGACTGTCCTGACCTCCGGAGAGTTCACGCCCATCTTAAACAAGGCACCCGTCCATCAAAGAAACTTACCAATGTTCATGATGTCAAGTGTTATCTTAACTGTACTTCCATTGCTAAAGATGGAGTTCTCATTGTTGAGCGCAGTCAGCATTTTGTTCCAGTTATTGAAGCCATCGTTGTACCCCGGTCTGTGCTAGATGGTTTATCAACTGCCCTTCACATTAAGCTCAACCATCCTTCCCGCCATCAGTTTCAAATGCTGCTTTAACGACAATTCTTTGCTTTGGACAACTCTTTGCTTTCCTGCGTGACATCTGCCTGCCACACCTGTGTTGGTTCTGCCCTCTTTGATCTCCCAATCTTCTGATGACCCCCTGAAGTCGTAGGAGTCTCCTTTGCCGCTGATGTCATCAAGCGTCATCGTCAATCGATGTTAGTTCTCCGAGAATGCACCACATCGTTCACCGCTTCTTGTTTGATACAAGACGAGCAACATGACACTCCTCACGACACCCTCACACGTCTAATCATTGGTCTTCACCCTCTTGATGGTCCTAGAGCGATTGTACGTGTAGACCCTGCTCCTGGCTTTGCGTCCATGAGTAACAATGACTCACTTAAGCATTTAAACGTCACAATCGAGGTAGGTCGCGTTAAGAATAAGAACACGAATCATGTCGCCAAGAAGGCTGTACGTGAACTTGAAGACGAGCTCATTCACCAAGAACCAGGAGGACGTCCAGTTAGTGAAGTTGGCCTCGCCATCGCCACTGCACATCTTAACTCCCGCCTCAGGTTTTCGGGCTTATCGTCTCCCGAATTGTGGAATCAGCGGAACCAGTTCGCCCCAGTACAGCCAATGTTATCCCCACCTGCACCACCAG
>OZ026596.1:32822221-32882221 GCA_964020085.1 Micromussa lordhowensis | reverse complement strand
TTAGCTTTAATTTATAGGGTGTCTTGCTTGGGCTTAAATGTTAGAGCCATCTTGTACAGCAAACAGAACAGTGCTACAACATCATGTAAGGGCTGTTATCTGGTAGTCATCATTCATTGTCATATTAGATTTCAAACAGTGAGTAAGCATGCAACGTTATCATTCATTCTGTTTTTCTGTTTGAACTTCTCTGCAGTGATGGGCAACTTTATGTGGTAATCCTCAGAAACCAACAAAGAAGTTCTACCACTGGGCCAATTGGTGCAGAGATAGTTCTCTACCAACTCCAGCGGTTAGTCTAATCATAATTATGCTTTGTATTTTTCCAAACATGCCATTCTTGTAAAACTAAAGTGTTCTGAGGTTCAGTGGTACATCCAGCTTACATTTAACCACCAAGCAACTTGAAATGCGCTAGCAGTCTAGGTCAAAAAAGGTAATTCAAGGGCTCAGGGAAACCAGGTGACTGATTCATGTAGATCAGATACAGTGAAAAAGCATTACCAATAATACTACTTCCAGTGTAGTAAAACTTGCAGTTAACAACTGTCACCAATTAGTGCTATGCGCTATAGAATCCTGACACATTAATAAAGTTCACTACTACTGCAGTAACTATTACTACTACTGCATTGCTAAATGGAGGTTGGGTGCCTGAGACATCCAGGAGCTTGCACTATTGGCAGCCAGCTCCTAGATGGAGACTGCTCCCATGGCTGGCAAATCCTGGAAACTGAGCCATGAGCCCCTACTCAGAAGGCGGAAGGGGGAGACATGCACTTGTCATACTGAATTAACAGAGGAAAGAGGGAGGGAAGGCAGGGGAATGCTTCAAGACGTGCTCCCGTGCAAAACAATGCTCACTGTTAACGCTTTCGCTGTGAAGGCCGCCAACAAGTCTCAGTCCAAGAGCATATGGAATCCTGGTACATGTACAAGTCAAAAACACTGCTGACTAGTGCGGGAATGCAAGCGCTCTATGTTGTTGACTCCATTAAATTGCATTTAACTGCATTAAAAAAGTAAAACTTGCAGTGATTATAGATATGCCATTAGAAGATAAACATTGTGGTTTATTAGACTTCTCCCACATTTGCCACATAGCTTCTACCTGTGAGAGATGGTTTTCCTTTCCTTCGTTTTCCTTGGTCCAATTTCATAGTTTCAGTGTGTTAAACTCAATGAGTTCCAAAATTGTTCTTTCTGTACAAGGCTATAAATAGGGAGCTTAGGCAAGCCAGGATGGCGACAGCAACAAAAAACGACACTAAACAAAATGATTAATTAGCAGAACAATAGCTGTGCACATGCGTTATAACCCTTTGTACATTTCTTTGCCATTCTCTGGAAAACAAGAGCATGAAATGACCAAGTTCTGCGTAGTCTGAGGAATGCCAACGTTGACGGTTCATTTTTCGTAGTTCCATTTGGAATTGAACGGTGCCATTGCATATTTTGCTTTCTGAACAGATCTTGACAGTTGTGAATTTCGCTGGTGAAATATAAATTCATTTTTTACTAGGCATCGTCTTAGCCATCGCCGTCGTTGTTGTTTAAGCTCCCTAATATCTACAACAGTTTTCTGAGGTGACATCAGATTGAATATTGGAATTTCAGGGATATTCCAGCCAAGAAAGTAGCAGTCCTTCAGCTGAACATGATTGGAAGATTTGCAGTTAATGTTGTAGTAAGTTAAATGCCAAAATGACAAACGTGATAGTGTAGTGTAAGTTAGTGCTTTGCACCTCACTGTTGATTTTAAGTTTACCTGCTGCTTGGCTATTATGTACCATCACACGGAGGTAAATATATTTCTCGTTATAAATATTTTTTTCACAGGACAACCTTGTGATTGTCCATCACCAAGCTTCCAAGGTAATTTCTTCCTGTTTCTTAACATATCTATTGTTTAGTCATCACAATGGTCAATTTCAGCATATATACATTCCATCAAATACTGTATTCACAGCTTAAGCAAACCACGATGATGACAACAAGAATGTCAACAAACAAAAGGTTTAATGAGGAGCTTACTCGATGTAATCTTCAGGGTTGCCATCCTTGTTGCTCAAGCTCCCTGTTATTGTTACTCTGACTCATTCTTCCTTGCATACATCTGTTTTTTGCAGACATCCATGCTGTTTGATGTCAGGCTTGGGGGAGATTTTGATGGACAGATCACATACTTTCAACCAGTGTTAGCACCTTTGCCACTTGAACAAGCTGTTTTCGAGTTAGGTTAGCTATACCTTTGCAGATCTTTTATTGTTTGACTGTTTTTTAAGAAGCCAATCATGTGAAATCATGTGAATTATTTTGGATGAGGAGGGGGGGGGGGGGAGGGGGAGGTGGGCAAGTGACTTCCTGCGGTATTTTTAATGACATTATTTATAGCCATGATCTCATCAGATATTGTCATCTTTACTCTAGGCTTTAGTTGGACATGCTTTGAACTTTAGAAAGAGCAATTCAAGTTTGACTCATTATGTTCTGTCACAACACTTCTTTCCTGTCAGGGGTATCGATAATTACAGGCAACTTTATTAGTCAAGAGTAAACGAGTAGTAATCAAATATTATGAGAGTGTGTTCGACGCCGTCACTTTAATATATACCGTAAATGATTTCACGTGCTGACTTTCAACCTCTGTCTATTGTTAAAATCAACATTTTGCATCAACAATCGAGGTTTCAAAGACATGTATCACAGTGTCAAAGTCCTTGCCAGTTAAGAGGTCCCCTGTATAAATTATGATTTGTTGATATGTTGCGTGATGGTGCCAGTTTCTGTAGACCCACTAGTTTAATAGAACTAAAATATATACATTAGTTTTCAAATCTTGTGCTAAATATTCTCACATTAACTGGTAATTTGTAAAAGTATATCTTTAACATACATTATTCTAAGCTGGAAGCACAAATATAAGCAAACCAAGTAATTGCTCTCTTATTGTAAACAAACTCTGTGAGACTGATTCATGAATTTCCCCTGATGAATAAAGTATTTATACATTGCCATTCCTTGGTTTAGGCTCACTCTTATGGATCTTGCCTTCAGAGTGTAGTTGTCTTGCTCAAGCTCTGTTAAAGGCTTCTTTGTTCATGCTGTTTTTTGTTTGTTTGTTTGTTTGTTTCAGAGGGGAAAGATTCTGCTGGTACAGTAACAAGGAAAAGGATAGTCTGTGATATGTGTATCCTTTGATAGATGCATGTGGTGATGAAAACATTTTTTGTACACATCAGCTTGTCATTGCCTGCATTTTATTTTATTGTGGGATTGATGTGATCTTCCCATGGGTTTCTCAATCACAGAGCATTCACAAATTGGAGTTGTGATATAAATGATTTAGGCTCAGGCATCACTATCTGGGCCTGAGATCTGGTTTTAAGCAGGCTAGATGTACAGGTATTTTCCTGTAGGTGACAAGCTGACTTAGTTTTGTGTCATTTAACTCAGTGCACTATTTAAAAATGTGGTATACTATAAATTATTCTCTTGGTATTTAATTGATCACCACTTTGCTATGTTTCTTAACATATTCTTTCTAGACTCTCAAAACTGGATAGTGTTTCAGCCAAACATCATAATAGATGCTAAACTTGGTAAGTGTCATTTCTGCACAATTGTAGCAAACACAGAAATGTTACTTTGAGGAGCGGCAAGGATGGGAGCCTTCTCCTCCACCTTCTCCAAATCCACTATTCAACATATGACTAAGGGTACATTCCTTTGGCGTGATCTGGATCAGGATCACTGATCCAAGATCAATCAGATCATGTGCATCAAATGAGCTGTTGAATCCACTCTGGTCATGGATTCATCGGTTCCTTTAATGAACTGTGATCTGAGTGATCTTGGATCACTGATCCTGATGCAGATCACCTCAAAGAAACACACCCTAAGTGTCAAACAGCAGCCTTGAATAGACGGTTAATCAGTTGACTCAAGATCTTGTTAGAGGTCCAGGTTATATCCCTGCTACAGTCCTTGTGTTGTGTTCTCAAATAAAATATAACTTACATTGTATCTCTCCCCACCCAGGAGTATATTAAATCAAATGCTCCTGGCTAGACTACATTTTCAATTCAGTGAATGACGGGCAGCCATTGGGAAGTGAAGATGGTGCTTGAATTTGTCATATGTTAATCATTGTGTTTTACCTTTAGTTAGCACTCTTTCTTTGACATGATGTTGATAATATTAGAAGTAGTATACTCTGTTTCCTTTGTCAGTTGTTTGCTGCTGAATTTACAGTTAAATTCGTGCAGAACTTGAATCAAATATTCAAACCAAAATAAGCTCTTAGAATCACCCCCTCTTTTTGGTAACCTTTGATTTTTTTTCTTTAGGCTGCTTATGGCAGGTTATGGTAAAGTTGGAGCCCTTGGTGGTGATGATTAGTGACAAGGTGAGTTTTCAACATTTAAATGATTAATATACAGATTTAGCCAAGCCTAAAAGCAGAGCTCTTGGGCCGGGATGTTTAAAGCCTGATTAAGCTAGCCCAGAATAGGCAAGAATTTTGATTTGAGTTTTGTAACTTTATGGTGAGATTTTTCTGTTAATGTTGTTGTATGGCCTTCTGTTTTGAGTTTGATTAATCTCAAGGTCCTCAAAATACACAAAACAAAAGCAGTGAAAAACATTTGTATACAAGAAAAATTTATATTTCGGTTAACTTTTATAATCCTGGGTTAGCATTTACCAGCTTCCGAACAACCCAGCCCTGTTTGCAACAAGTTAGCCTGACATGAGCCTGCGATCCAATCAAAAACCAGCACTTGGTCTGTGGTCAACTTAAAAAAACATGTGACTGCTATGAGCTCCAAACGTAAGCCCATGATGTGATCATGTGATACTGGTCAGCGGATACCTTGATTTGGCAGGTGTCAATTGACTGTAACATGGATGTCCAATATCAAAGAAGGATTCTACAAACCAAGGGTGCATGTCTCTGTCAACCTATGAGCTGGAGTATGGATGGTTGCCATCTTGCGTGACTCTGTCATCGCCATCGCCATTGCCATCATCGTCGTTCATACGTGCCCACGAGCAATACTGCTAGCCATGATAACCATAAGAAAATCAATTCATGGGTGTCCTTTTGTTTCCTATATGGGTATCAGGCTCCATTTGGTGCCCCTTTGGGCCGCCAAAGCTCCGCTGTTAAATAAACGCCATATGAGGTTAGCTGACCTGGAGTAATTTTATGTTAGGGCTTGTTGATTGATTTCCTGCTTCTAAGAAAGGAAAGCAAAATGGTGATTTTGACAGTTTTCAAACAAGGTAAGTGCATATGAATACATCAAAATATGAAATTACACTATATTATAGAATGTAGATGTAGTTGAGTTACCGGTATTTAATATAATTTTAACCCCCTCATCTTAGTACCCATCACTAGGTAGCGGTTTTATATGTCAGGAGAACTAGCCGAAACCAGTTGAGTGAAGTCCCAGCACTAATATGAAAACAGGACTTGTGCTGTTGATCCTAATGACTGAGCAATGTTGCTTGCCACCATTGCTTTTTCTGATGCCCCTCTATGTGACATTGTATTTTTGTTTAATTTACCATTTGACAGCTTTGACACCAGGGAGACAGAGTAGCCTGCCAGTAATAGCTCGCATGTTTGACAAGGTGAACTTGGCTTATAGAAATTACTCACTGGAAGTGGAACAAGTTGCACAACAGGTGAGATCAGTTCATACTTGAGGTAAATTGACTGGCATCTTTGTTTTGCTGTTGGTAATGTTGTTGTTGTGCGGGGGAAGAATGAATTGAGGGAGAGCAGAGGTCTGGAAGATGGAGGATGGAGGGGGATCAACAATTGGGTTAGAGAAAGGAAGATAATAATAGTTATGGAATAAGGAATGGGGGAATATTTGAATGATGGATGAATTGATGGAAGAGGTCTAGAAAGAAGAATA
The DNA here is from genome assembly GCA_964020085.1 of Micromussa lordhowensis. Lineage (NCBI taxonomy): Eukaryota > Metazoa > Cnidaria > Anthozoa > Scleractinia > Lobophylliidae > Micromussa > Micromussa lordhowensis. Next base: position 32,876,291 of record OZ026596.1, on the reverse strand, counting down.
AATGGAGGGGCAGATTAGGGGAAGAAAACTGAGAAATGGAGGGAGGATTGAAACATTTGAGGAAAGAAAGAGAGGATCAGAGCTGATCAGTCAGAGCTTGAAAGAAGGTAAGGATGGAGGGAGGGAGGAATGGACTAGATGGAGGAAGGGATGAATGGAGGAACAGAGATTTATAACCAAAAGAGAAATGAAGAGATGATCTAAAAGGAATGAAGCGATTTTCAGACTCTTTGCAAAAAAGAAAAGAAAAACAGGGGAGAAAAAGAAAGAGGAACACTCCTCCCCCCCCCCCCCCTGCAAAGCCTGAAAAGAGTCTGAGCCCACAGAGAGCCTGCTCACAGGCTAAGAGAAAAACATGTATTGAGGAAAAGGAAGAGGGAATTAAAAGTTCTGTCTTTTCACTAACAATATCTTTTTTGCTTAATTAGTCAAGTGATGCTTCTAAGGGTCAATCGCCTCAAAAACAGCTCACCAGGTTAGTGAACTTCCTGAATAACTTTAAAATCTGCTTCATTATTAGCACAGAATGCTAGAAAGTACTAAAAAGTACTAGAACTTGAGGCACAGGGCCATAAGGTGAAATTCTCGCAGGTAACAGTAACTGCAGCTCTAACACATTAATCTCTAAATTTGTAAAATGCACTTGATTTGGTCAAATAATTAAGGTGTAAATCTGGGATGGTTTGGTTTGTGTCTTAATTGAATAAATTTGGCAATACGTTTTGTAGGTGTCAGACTGTTGTGACTCAAGAAGACTTGTATTCTCATGTGCTATCTGTGTTTGTCGACAGCAAGGTAAACAGTTTGCTGTTGATAAGTTCATGTCATAATATAAAATTGACATTTTAAAACTGTTTTCAATAGAATTCAGTATACAATATTGCCCTTATAATGTTTTCAATAGAATTCAGTATACAATATTGCCCTTAAAATAAATATGCTTGAAACTTACAGTGTTTCTAGTGCCATTATTAATAACACTTTTCTTTTTAATTGACAAATTTGAAATATAATCTTATGTTTTACTTTACATAAGATTCAATGCTTTTTATCCTGCTTTTGTAGGAGATTAAGTATAAATTTATGGTTGCTGTGTTGGTGGAGTACATTCGCTCTCTGAATCAATTTGAGACTGAAGTGGAGGTAAGTTGTTCTTCTGAGTTTTAAGCTCTGTTTTAAACATTAACAATATCAGATTTAAATGGTAAGTGAAGTGGTGACTTGGGTAAAGTGAAATAAATGAAGAAACGTTCTCAAGTTGAATTACTCAGAAAATACATTTTCTGAGTTCCCCCGGCAATGGTAGTCGAACCCATGACCTTTTTAGAATACCGGTATTCTGGGAGTCATGGGTTTGACTCCCATTGGGGAGCTCAGAAAGTGTATTTTCTGAGTAATTTGACTCGAGGACGCTTTATTTAATATTTAAATTAGATTTCTTACCTTACAGTTTTAATTCAATAAATAAATGGTTATTGAATACTTTATATTTTAGTTCCACTTGGGCACAGTTAAAGGGAAGGCTTTGCAATTTTGTTTTTGATACACTCCTGGCCATGGGTCAGTCTCTTGATCCTAGGTCTGGGTAATGAACCGGTGGACCTGCTTTTTGTGATTGTCCCCAATGACCAAGATCTCTGGAACAGACTGTCATGTATTCAGCCTCACTGTTTGGAGTGTCAGTGTTTTACTCCTGGCATACAATAAACCAGTTACTGACTCCTGATAAAACAAATCATTTTTCTAACTGCTATGCCATGTATCAGATTATTGTCATGCAAACTCATGATTTCTTTATTCTTGGCAGCACTATCTTTATGAGTTGATCATCAATCTTCTTGTACACAACAAGTGTTTCTACCAGTTGCATCAGGTATAATGAGCCTTCTTAAATTTAATTTTAGTTTTTGCATATATCTGAGGGACTAAAAATTGTTAAATTTGTTGTCTTTCAAATTTGCTATGTTTAACATTTTAATTTCTTATGTTGGTTTAGTTCCTACAGTATCATGTTATAAGCGACTCCAAACCATTGGTAAGAGAATCAACTTAATACAATCTCATCCATTGCTTACAATTTATCAGTTTTTCATGAAAGTTTTCACAGGTGGCTTGTTCAAATAAAAATTGTAATTTTTTCAGGCATGCCTCATGCTGTCTCTTGAAAGTACTTACCCTCCAACTTATCAGCTAGCCTTGGATATGCTGAAGGTGCAGTTGATATTAATATTATTAACTACTTATTATATGGCTCTGTCTCATAAAGACTGGGAACTACCAGATTCATGAATTTGATTGGCTGAAATCGATATTGAAAGTGGCCTAGATTTTCCCATCTAGACCAGCATCTAGACCAGTAATGTTTTGCAGTGAAAAAAGTTGCAAATTAAAATGCAAAATCATTGACTATTTTCATTTAACAATATTTATTTATGGCAGTGTCAAAAAGCCTGATCAGAAAAGACGTAAAGAGGATGAGCAAACTTTGGCAGAGTTAAATTCAGCTCACCGCCATTTGCAAGCAAAATGCCAGTTTGTACAAACCAGTTACATTAAACAAATTAAGTTGTTCTTGTTTGCATGATATAATAAACATCTTATTAAATCAAGCTTAGTTGGTCTGTATGGGAGAATCTTGACCTCAGTTGTGTGTACAGACTGAACTGCATTAGGGCTGTACTCACGACCTTGGTTAAGATTCTCCCATGCAGACCTCCTGCTCAGTTAATAAGAGCTAATTATTTACCGAGAGTGAGGTCTTTACGGGAAAATCTGAAACTGAGACCTTGCCGTATTGACCGACCAGTAGCGAGGTCAATATGACAAGGCCGAGGTTTAAGATTTTTTCACAAAGACCGAACAATCAAGTTTAATAAGTTGTTTATTATATGGCATTTTGCTTCGCTTTTCCAGGCCCGTAAATCGGCCCATGGGCATTACGGGAGATAATGCCCTTGAATTAGCCAATCAGAGCATGCATTATATCCTCTACAAGCACAAGCCTTATAATAAATAGATGTATGTTAAGTAGAGCAGAGCAACTCCATATTATTGACCTATTGAGGCATCAGACAACTTTCCTTCCCTTCTTGAACACTTTGTTTTTATTTGTTTCTTTCAGAGACTTAACACTGCCAATGAGGAGATAATAGAGGTTCTCCTTTCTAAACAACAAGTAGGTTACTGCCATGCAGAAATAAATATTAAACACTTCGAAAAGTTTGTTTAGGATAATGCATTTGTAAAATATTGAGTGCACTCCATTTTTGATTTAAACATTATGTCTTTTGTGTTTTTCCTTTCTGCAGGTGTTACCTGCATTACGTTACATCCGTGCCATAGGTGCAGAAGACTCTGCATCACCTCGAAAGTTCTTAGAAGCTGCCACAAACCCTGAAGATTCCATGCTTTTCTACACTGGTATGTCAAGGGACTATAACTTTGGAATCATAAATTTAAGATACGCTGAGTCTATTCACTCACAACCAAAAGTCCGGGATGGGTATTTGAGCATAATGTATAGCTTGCAATTGATTTTAATTGATTCAGTCACTTGACTGTCAGTTGATTCAGTAGGTTGGCCCGTCAGCTGGTCAGTCTGATGGTCTTTAGGGTTTACAAGTGGCCTGTGCATCTGACATCTGATTTGTTTTTTCAGTTAACACTTTGTTCAATGCTTTTCTGATTAACACTATAAATTTCTGAAACAGACTGACCATTCTTCTTTTTGCAAATAACAATTTGCTTGTCTGTTTGAGGAATAAACTGCAGGAGTTGTTAAGTAGGGCATATTGTCTTGTGGACCTTCAAACAAAATTAATTTAACACTCTTGTTATCTCTATCTATAAATAATTATTAAAAACAAACAAAAAAAGGATCGTCATGTTGAGTGGGTCTACAGCAGCCAGTTGTTTGAAGTTGTTCTGTAAGATTAAAGGCAGGCTTACAGAATCAGAGTAACTCAGTTCCGTGCTTGTGGTTCCTTTTTCCTTACTTCGTACATGTCTTTCTTTGACGTACACAGATATTCATTGATGCCTTTTACTTTGTTGCAGTGTACAAGTTCTTTGAACAACGTAATGTGCGGCTACGCGGCAACCCAGACTTTGCTCCAGGTACATTTTTTTTTTCAATTATAGCAGTATTAAGTCAATATTTTGTCAATACAGTGGTTGTGTGTATGGCAAAGTGAATGTCAGTACTCCAGGGGTATGTTGAGAGGTTAGGATTTAATAGTTGTCCCTCTCGACCTATTGTATTTCGGTCCACAGGAAAGTTAACAAGTTATCTCTGTCATTAGTTTAAATCCTGTGGTACTAGTAAAATCACTGAACTGTGGAATGGGCTGGAATTTTTTTACAGCAACCACTCCCACTTTTTTTGCTGACCCGCCCACATTCCTTTGTGTTGCTGTAAGTTGACTGTGAGTGAAGTGCATCAATGGACACAAGATACAAGTTCAAACTAAAGGGAAAGAAGCAGATAGATGTGTTAATACTTTCACATATATTCATCTTCTTTCCCTTTCACCACCTTGAACTTTGCTTACAGTCAACTCACAAACAACATGAAGGAATGTGGGCGGGTCAGCAAAAGAAGTGGTCGCTGTACGAAGTCCGTTCTACAGTTCGGCGATTTTCATAGTAGAATGAAGGGTTTACGTTTTCAATGTTATTTATCTTATTATTTTTGGTGAAGTATCTCTTATCAAGTCCATGTGTTTTCAAAGGTGAGCACTGTGACACATATGTGAAGAAGTTTGAGTATCTGTTTGGATCAAATCGCAGTGGACCAGTTCCAGCCAATGGGGGAATCAACTGAACAGTTGACAAACTCTCGAGACACGTTACATGTTATACAGTTATTATTGGTAAATAAATTAATGATATTGGCAGGTTGTCACAGATATCGGGTTTGGCAAATGTAGGTAGGAAAGATTGTAGCAAATTAGCTCTGTTGTTATTTTATGGCTGGACCAAAGGGAGATAGCTGAACTACATGACTGCTGTAGTTTATGCAACTGTTACTGTGAAACTCAAAAACAGTTTGGTTTGATTCTCACAGGTCAATTGTGTACTGACCAATCACAGTAGAGTTCAGCACACGGGGCAAACCTTAAAACTACAACTAATTACTGCTGCTGTTTGGGGTATAGTTTTCTCATGCCCAGTTTGCATGATAGCGTCATTTGATTACAACTACCAGAATCCTTCACTGTTTCTCTTTCTTATGTTAATTAGGTTGATTTTTTTATATAATAATGAAGAAAAAATGGTAGAGAAATGGTAGTTCTAGTCAAGTGACGCTGTCATGCAAATCTGCTAAATATATCTGGTGTTCACGGTTTTCAATAATTTGTATGTGCTATGTTTTATGCCAAGAAAGCTTAAAGTTCAGGTAAATGCATGCCAAAATTCTGCCCACACTTCCTCAATTTTAACCTTGAGTGTTCAGGAACGTGGCAGTTATTCTGTTAATTATTAGTACTGGGTGGACAAACAATGTAAAATTTCTGTTAAATCCAACATCAATAATGTTATTTACCGGTAGCTTGACAAGGGATGATAAGAAAGCTATATTACACAATAAACATAAGAGACAACAGAAATTCTCTCTTCAGAATTTTTATTTTAGACTCCAACTTTGTTGTAATGGATATGGCTGAGTTGCATACAAAGAAACATTCACTCTAAGTTCTGCAAAGTGGAAGAGAAGGGCCTGTTCTTAGTTGTATGTACTCAAACATTTGTGAACTAATTAATGAACTGATTAGACATAGAAACTTTTTCTTCAAATTATATAGAAAAAATATATTTCCAAGTTAGCTTCATACAAGTTATGCACTCAGAGAAATTAATTTTGTATTTAGAAGACATTAATATCACATTTTTGTTGTGTGAATTTACTATTAGATTGCTGCCATATACAGTATATTATGTCCAATTTACACTCTCCCAAAAAGAACTGAGAACTTTTGAAATAATAGTAATTTTTCATCCTGTGACTGATAAAGTTAATTTTAACTAAAGGTTTCAATTGTCATGTCTTATTCAAGACTTCTATATTGACTGCAGTACAAGTTATATAGCGTCTCTCTTGACAATTGCGTAAAGTCAATAAATATCATAGTACATGCATGTAACACCATACTTACATAATTTACATGTGTATGTACAAAGTAATGACTATTATTTTTATTACTGACATTTTCAGTAATGAATGAAAGTTTAGGTCAAACCAAAATAATTTCACAGCAATATATATACATGAAATTTAGAACTAAACCTGTAACTGATATACCAACTGTATACTGTATGTCTTCCAAATTGAAATAAAGCTGTTGAAGATTTCATCTTCTTAATAATTATTTCTTGCAGGGGAAATATAATTTAATATAGTTTCTTTGAGAAAACATAATTTATTATACATTGTACAAAATTTAATATATATTATTATCTCAAGATACTATATTTTGCTATGTTTGTATCGGCAGAGGTGGTCCACTATTGACATCACTGTCACTTTCCCAGTTTCCTTCAGATATGATGGGTCTTGGAGGTGCAAAGATGTTGGGAAATCTGAAAAACAAATGAGAGAAGATTACATTTCAGCAGACAAAATTATACATTAAAAGAAATAATCCAACTGGGTTGACTGGGGCAAAAAAATTCTAGTCAAAATTTCTTTTGGGCTTAATAGGTTATGAGAAATCTAATGTGAAATCTGTCAGTGAATTGGGGTTGAAGTTTGAGGCATGTAAGCTTAAAGAATAAGCAATACTTCAGTCCCTTACTTATTGTAAGGAGTTTTTCCCTTGACTAGGAGGGAAGGTGGGTGTGTTTGGTGTGTTTGGGATGGTTACAGAGAAACATGTTCAATTTTTTTAAGGAAACACACTTCCCCTGCATTACACACATAAATTCTAACTGAACGTTTGATGTTCATACCTTGATTGTGACGCGTCATCTGCTGGTTTCCTGTTTAACAGTGTAGAGTTTGGAACCCTTGCTTGCATTATTGCAGCCAATGGTTTTGTGCCCCTGGAAAGTGCAACTGAGTGGGGTCCTCCAGGTACAACTCCATCATAAATCAAAGGATTCATTCCAGGATTAATCGTGTAACCCACATCGGTGTTTGATGGACCCTGGATTGGTGGAAGTGAAGGTATACTGGAGAGGGCGTTAGATGAGCTTGATGCGAAGTCTGAAGATGTGCCTCCTTCAAGGAAGTGCAGTTGTTTTCTTTGTCGTCTTCTGGCATCTCTGCTGGCTTTCCAGTTCATTAGAAATTGCTTGGCAGTCGCATTAATCTCCCTGCCATCTAGCATCACTAGAACAATAAAATATAATGATTATTCAGGGTTTGAAAGAAACTTGAATTCCAGCTTGCCCTTGGGACAAGTAGTTCTAAAGTTTTGTTGCCCTGGGCAAGTCTTAGTTTGCTCTTTCAAGGATTAAGTTGGCAGATGGCTTGCTGATCCCTTGCCCATTGGGCAAGTGAGAATGAAAAGTTACTTGCCCAGAAGGAAAATCTACTTGTCCTGGACGACTGGATGGCACTTTTTTCGAGCCCTTATTATTAAATTAAACTTTATGGTATAATTCAATAATAATGTATTTTTACAGAAATTGATCTATTTTCTTATTTCAACTGACTTCTGTTAGATCACAGAGTCAATGAATTTTACAAATATGGTCTCCAAAGTCAACTCTTTATGCAGATAAAGTGGCAATTGTGCAATTTTAGTTTGGTTTTTATCTATCTTGGCAAGTGTAAAGGTCACCAACATTTGCTGTAAGAACATTATTTTGTACATGTATAAATTTATGTAGATTTCATAGCAGGAAATTTCAAAGTTACTCAGCATACCTAATGATCTAGACATGACTATCACTCTGTCTCGGTATTTTTTCTTCAGACACAAAGGATTGCCAGACAGCTCTAACCTCCACAGTGATGGCCATGATGCCACGACTCTTGAAAGTTCCTACAAGAAAATATTTCACCAAATTAACATTTATCTATATAACTTGCAGGAACTTGTTTTTGTACTGTTTGAACATCACGTGAAGGGTTCTGTTAGAGTTCACAAGTCTGACAACCTTGTACAATCACATAGAGCAATGTACACTGTACCTTCATATCTGAAAGGCAGTTGCTTTCTGTGAAGAACTGCGTCATGTTCTTTAGGCATTTCAGCTCTTCAATGGAGTCTATGTTGTTTTCGGAAATGTTCAACACACACAAACATTTCTGCAAAAACGAAAACATGATAAGTAACTGATATACTAAGAATCATCCGAGAAGTCATCTATCATCACCACGATAAATATACAATTTCTCCTAACAAGCACCATAACTGCCATAAGGAGACCAGTGGGAGAATTTATATTCAACCAAAAGATGCATACTTACAGAAAGGGCTTGAAGTGACCTCGGCTCAAAGAGTAGTTTTTCACCAAGAGGTAGACTCTGTTTCTCAATGTGAAGCTCTCTCAAACTTTCTAAGTTTTCCAATCCTTCCACAACTGTGATGGAATTTGAACCAAGATATCTGGAAATTGTATGACAAAATTCCATTAACTATTGGTTATCCATAGTTAGTAAATTCTCAGCTCCGGCTATTGGATTTCTAGCTTTTTGATTGGCTAAAAAACTCCGACTATGAGCCAATAGTCGGAGTTTTACGTTACATGGCAAATAGTGCGCCAAGTTTAAAAATTTTCCGCAAGTTTTCAACTTCAGCACTCTATAATGGCCGAAATAAAAATCGGCGGCAAAACCCGGTTTGAGAATTTACTAAAACAATTATTCCATTCGCCCTTGCTACGCACTCGTTGGTTATTTTATCACTTCATATCCAACTCCTGCTCATGGAATAATTGTTATAAATAACAGACTCTGATTAGAAAGCAAAGTTTGTCTTCCTTGCTCACGGCTACATAAACACAGCACACGTCACAGTAAATAAATGTTTTACTTACAACTTCGTTAATCTCCTAAGGTTGTCTAGCCCTTCTATCCTTGTTATTTCATTTTTCTGAAGGTACAAGTGTGTCAGGTTGGTTGCAAATCCAAGATTCTTGATCCTTGAAATATTATTGTCATAAAGGTAGAGTACTGATAGGTTGCGACAGTGATAGAGATTATCCTGCAATGAGATCAGTGACACACTCATCTTAGCACACACCCTTAGTTTAAGCTTGTGTATTCAGTGAATTTCACATTTCCAGAATGTCCACTATTAAACGAAATGCTCAAGTACTGCAAACAATTTTTAACTAACTCTTACATTTTATCTTACACTCTGTACGTAGAACCATAAGTTAACACACACATTTAGGAAACGGATTTGTTTTAAGGATCTCTTTACAGTATTGAAATAAAGCTTTTGCTTCTTCCACGTTGCTGTGTTGTAAGCTCATTGAGCAATTTACAAGCTAGTTCAGCCATTGAGATGCATAGTATTAAATAACTTCGAGTGTGAATATGTAAAATCCTAATGACCGAAATGAATTGAAATCTACATGATATATAAACCGATGAGATTACCGATCGGGCCAGGCGAATCGAACAAAATCGATGAAACTTTACAGTTCTACTTACAATTTCATCGATGTTCTTCTCGTAAAAATAAAGATGCGTCAATCTACGCACGTACTGCTGTACAGTTTCGTCTCTTCTTTTCTTTGTATGGCTCGGAGATTTCGCTAACATTTCTAATGTAATCTTTCCCATTTTGAAATACTGTAATCACATGAACTGACTAGCGACAAAATGTTTGAGCATAATATACAGATATCACGTGACTAGAAAACATTATCCGTCTCCATGGAAACAACTATGGGACCCAGCTCTCCCGTAAATAGTCAGTCGAGAGGTACTGTGTTGGAGAGCGGCGAGAATCAAGATGGCGGCGGAAGTGGTAAGGTAGTGTTTTTTTCATGAAGACAACCTTGTTCCTAAACAACTTCAGTTACATTCATATTGTGTGCTTTGTGCATTATTAATGTACAATTAGCTTATTTGGGAACGGCTTACATTGCTGCTTAATTATGAGTGGTCAAGTTGAAAAACAAAAGAAATTTTCGTGTTCGGAAGGTTAATTGGCAGTGTGAAAGATCACAATTGTAAAGAGTGCTGTTCATATTTTATGCTAAAAGGAACTAAAAAGCGTGTTTTAGCTATTAGCTTTTTGAAATTTTGTCTTTGTACGTTTACTTTTGAGGTATTGATAGAATTTTTTAGCTTTAGCTTCCATGTTTTTGCAAAGATCAAAATTCGTTTTTGTGACGTTGACGCACTTTCCGACCCGGCCTCTTTATCAGTGCGAATTGGAAATTGTGAGGCCACTTAGAGCTGCGAATTATTGAATTCGAGAACCAATTTCAATCTAAAAACTCGAAATAAAATCGTAGTAGTTTACCTTGTTGAATATTTAGAGCTCCACAAAATTTAATGCAGTTGCGTGCTTAAGCTAAATATTTCTCCTGTACTCCCATGACGGAAAAACATCTTTTTGCAGTTTCAAGGCGATATATTTGCCAGGAGATAACGAAATCAGATGAGATGTAGGACGTTGCCTGAATAAAGAAGTAAACCGTTCATAATTGCCATCCGGTTGAAATATGTCTGGAGATCTGCAAGCGACCATAGAGTTTGCAGTGGAATTTTCGACGTTCCACAATGTCGATCTCTTTCAGCGCGGGTATGTAATATTTTAAAATGTTTAATTGTCATTCCAGCTACTTCTACCGCTACTTTTGTTTATCGTGATTTTCTTGGTTCAGCTGAAAGCTCAGTGGCATGTTGCCTTCCGAAAAATTTAACATGTAAGCTTAAATTTGTGCTGGACCATTTTACAGCAAGATATTTCTTGTTCACTTGTTTTTCACATTTTGAAGCCATCTAGTGCCGCTCTATAAACCAACAGATCACAGTATTTTTTGTTGTTGAATTCATATTCATGAAGTATTTGGTATTTTAGAATATTTAGAACTACTGAATGTTTATTATTGTTAAATATTTATTGTGCATTGTTTATACAGTCAAACTTCGTACAAAGACTTTGCATAGTTTGTACTACAGCTATATAAGCTTATCATTCATATTTAACTTAAATGTGTAATAATAAAATATATGTGCTTTTAGGGCTTTCAAAGAGGCTATTTCATGAGAAAATGAGGGTACTTTGAGGACAGCTCGTTTCTGTATAATTATGTAAATAATAATGTGGAAAAGTCTAGAGAATATATGTTTGTTTGCTGGATATTTTCAACTCATCAATAGGCCATGTTTGATATATCAATTTTCTTACATGACTCCAAGGCTTTCAGGATAAACTTCTATACTTGGTGGTGTTTTCTTTGTATCCAAGTCTCTTTTGGGAATTGTTAGACAAAAGAAACTATTTTACAATTTTTACCTGAAAACCTCAGAGCCATGCTAGAATACTGATATTTCGAATTTGGCCTATTAGAAACCTGTGGTCCTGCATGTTTCCATTTAGTTAGAAATAGAGTTGTTAGAAATCATGTAGTTCAAGGAATTTCTTGGCCTGCTGAAATAATATTTTTCCCTTGGATCAAATAGCACTTGCAGTTATGAAAGAGTTATGAAAGAGTAACAGGATCTGTCTTAACTTTCAGGTATTATCAGATCCGCTGTACACTCAAGCCTCCTGTAAAAGCTGCAGCAACCACAGAGGTAGAGAAACGACTTGACATTGGCTCAGGTAGGTTTTTTTAGCCAAAGATCTAATTTTTTGAGCAAGTGATGTGTGGATGATTCTAGACTTGAAACTTGTGCAGATGTGAGCAGAATCACAAATAGAAGGATCTGTGTAAATAAAAAAATGTTTTGATCATTTTCTTGCCCTTCCGTACATGTGAACATTTCAAACCTAATGCAAACATTAGCAAGCGAGGAATTAGCTGTCTGCTTTCTTCGAAGATGTATTAACTATTGTTGTTAATAAAACAATTACAATTATAATCATTATGATTTTTTTAATTTGCTAGTTTTGTTTTGTTTTTTACATTGTTTGTTATTTTGCAGGATAATCTCTATCACTTATTACATTTATTATTTCACTCTAGACATTCAGGGACAGGAATATCAATTTGGAGCAACCACTAACCCATCTGGAGGGACAGCCATCTCTAAGACGTTTCAAATTCTTTATAGGAATGAGTCTATTGCGTTGAATGATTCCTTTGTGTTCCGCCTCCACATGTTGGTTAACAGTGACAAGGTAAATTAACTCCTACACAAGCTCTATTTGCCTGTAGATAATTAAAACTGTGGTTCAAATTTCCTGAATTTGAAACATGGGCTTAGAACATTGCACACAAAATGACATGGATGTTCATTTACATGTAGATCATTTATTAGGTAATAAAATTATACTTGACCTGTCTTATGAATTTTTAGAGTAAATACTTTGCGTTATGTTTTCTGATCTGCATTTTAATGGTAACCATTAACTTTATGGCAACTGTTTTGGAGATTGTAATTGCCAATCAGTACTCTCCTTTCACCAAACAGTAAGAGTAAATTTAGTTTTTCTTTGTATATTTTTTTCATCAGGTTGTCCAGGAAATTGACCAGGCTGATTATCAAATGACAGTGGAGCTGTTCTTCTCTGACTCAGAATATGGGTGAGAATTTTTTCTGATCAATGCATGTAAATGAAATTGTTTCATGCTGCTACTGTATGCCTTCCATGGCTCTTTGCACATTCAGTGGATCCTTGCCTCGTTGCCAACCTGTTAATAAGGCCAATTTCATTATTTTGGCCACTTTATTCTGGTCTGAACAAAAGTTCAGACAGTAAGTCATTTTCTTATTTAAACAACTCCTTTAATACACTACCCTGTTAATACGGTCAGATATTTGTGGCCCGTCGGTGACCAGATTAACAGGGTTCTACTGTAGGTGAAAAGTTGTGACAGAAATTATTATTGATGTTTCTTCTGCCAATCAATATTTGAGGACTTAAAGACTTTTTCAACTACTTACCGATAGTATTTTTGGCCAGAAGTTAGAAATCAACAGTTTTTCCATGATATAGTAACTTGTAGAGGTGCAGTGACCTTCATGGGTTATTGAATTGGATTTTGAGTCGGGGAGTCTGGGTTTGTTGAATCCCTGATGAAAATGCTTCAATTATCCATGGGGATGGAACTGCAAATTAAGGATTTATATGTTGTCAGTAATCTCGACAATCCTGTAGAATCTGCACTCTTCAAGGATCTTTCACAATCTTGCCAAGATTGGTCTTTTCCCTGTCCTTGTCCCTGTAAAGATCCTTTAAAGTGCACCTAACCCCAAAAATTTTTTTTCGCTAAAACAATAAAGCTTATTTTGTGGAGTAATGTGCCGCAAAAATTTTTCGATTTGGTTAAATCCTCGAATTTCTGTGCCCCTTTGAAACCGAGTTTCGTATGGTTCACGACCGAGCATGGGGAATCTGGGGAGAGTAAGGACGTGACGTCACTTCGAGAACGAAAGCTTCGACTGTCCCAGTCGGTCCTTTTACTCTGTGCGAGCGTAGAAGCCTTTTTGCCGCATAAGTTTTTCGCTGGGGCTCCACAGTCGACAGATTTCTGTTTTTATCAACAATATCTTCTACTTCGTCGGGTTCTGAAATGAGCTTTGACTCAGAAGACTCCGAAATTTATTATATCGCTGAAGAGAATGACGACTCGCACTTATCAACAACGCAAAGTGAATAGTTAAACGATGACGACCGAGCTGATTTATATGCTGACAACTCTCTGGCCAACGAAGAATGGACAGCCAAATGAGGTGGATGCTGACAAAGAACTCGAACGAGCTCTGATGGACAGACCCGAAGGCAATGATATGTAGAAGTCAAAGAGTGATACTTGTAAGACTGTAGCGCGTGGCGCGTATTTACTATTTTCGCGCATTCTTCGATCCCGCATTAACATACTTTCGTATAAATAAAAGTCAAGTCCCTTTACTTTCTCAAATTATTTTAACTTCATGCGTTCAAAGTAGATATCAAAATGATTATTCCATGACACAATGCTTGCGTTCTTTTCGTGCGAGTGTGGAAATTGTAGCGGCGCTTCCCTTCAAAACATCAGCGAATGTTATTGTTGTTATTATTGTATTAAAGTGAGTTAGAAGGTTGTCAAGACTCAAAGAAGAATGATCTTGTTCTTGAAGATATTGGTGCTGATGTTATCTTAAAGTGTGTTACTGAATATCCAGGAATTAAACCTGTATGGCTTCAGAAATGGAGTTTTAAGATTAGTAGCGGGCAAATACAAAACTATCTGTCAGCTGTGCCGACTGACTGCTGTTGTTTCTCAGATCAGATGCAACAACGGCAGCATGAATCGATGGACAAGCGGTTATTCCAAAGCCACTGAGTCAGCAAAATCCCTTCCTCTCTCTGAAAATCCAGGCATCGAGCGAGATCATCTGGTTTGAATTAAATGCTTTATAGAACAGATCACCGAACACTTACACGGCTATCACTTTTGCACGTTTCGCTTTCACGAAATCGAGCCATCCCTTTGTACGTTTCTTCTCTTCAGGACGATCATCTCCATAAAACGGTATGGCATGTAGCGGAGTATCTCCTGTAAGTTTGTTGTGTTGCTACATGACAATACAGCGCACCTGGCTAGCATTTTTTTCGAACAACTTTTCCGGCCTTTCCCACAGAAACAAGTAAATATGCGAATCTCAGAATCATCGTGTTCTCGATTTGACGTCACATCCGGCCCTCGACCCATTCCCCGTTAAACTCGGTCGTGAACCAAAATGGCGGCATTTTGACGTACTTTGACGAGCCATAGAAAATCAAAGATTTAACCAAATCGAAAAATTTTTGCGGCACATTACTCCACAAAATAAGCTTTATTGCTTTAGCGAAAAAAAGTTTTTGGGGTTAGGTGCACTTTAAGCATCTTCCTTACGATTGTACAAAGGATCCTTTTATGATTCTGGTAAATTCCTAAGCAAATCCTTGGAGATCTCAAAGGATTCTTGTATCTATCTAGTTTGCAAGTATCAAGAGTCAAAATCATTTGCAGGCCTTTAACCAAATCTGTCTTGTAAAAAGAGGCTATTGTGGTACAGTAACTATTGTGGTAAAAGTTTAAACTACATATAATTTGGCATATTGTTTGTGATTATGACTTAAATTATAATTATCTGCCTTTTCTTTGTTATTTTATTGCACAGACTTGAATCTGTTGAGTCACTGACAAGTGTAAGCACGCAGGTATTAAAACTGCACATGTCCTGTGTGAAGGGTCTGCACCACCATGTGCCCATCTTGTTTGATTATTATCACTTTGCTGTTATCGACACCACAATTCATGCCACAGTAACAGCACTTGGCCTTCCTGATCACAGGTAAACCAATTCTCAGTGTACTTTCAAACTAAAGGATTTACGCATCTAGTGACATTCTCTTGTCAAAAAGTCAAAATGTTTTTCTTTCAATAACAAAGGGGGAGCCTTAGGCGATCCCTTTCCCTAGAACTAGCAGTGAATTAAGCATTCTTACAAACTTAAAGGGCAAACTGAACTGATAATAAAAATAAATTGTTTTGGACTCATTTGTGTTTCTTTTTCTGTTGATACCCTTCAGCATTGTTAGGCCTGTAAAGAGCAGCTGGCTTGGTAAACAACCATCCAATCAACGGGTGTCAACACCAACTTTTTATGTTGCGTTGTTCAGTAACAAAGCCTTAGCCCCTCAGGTATGGATTCATTTGTTCTGTGTGTGGGTATGTGTTTGTGAGACAAGTGGCTTTCTAATATAGTTGTGTATTTGGTACAAGTTTACTTCCTTCTGACTCAAGTGAAAGTAGATTTTATTGATATATTGATGTGGCCAAGAGTCACGTTGGTCACAAAAACACGACTGATTAATTTCTGGTTGGATAGCCTTTAAAACATTGCTAGCTCCATGAATGGGCAACAAGAACCAAATCCTGCATTGTGATTGGCTACCCAAGCGGGCAAGATTGTGCTATCTCGCCTGCTCGGGATTACTCACTGTGTCCCACAAGAAAAAACCCATTTATAATGTTCTTTTGCAGAGTTCCAAGACTTCACTTGTTGAAAAGCAGTTACAGTTTGCATATGACACACACAGGTATAGCCAGCCTTTTGTGATGTAACCATGTTAAATGTACGGCAATTATTAAATAAAGAGTCATCTTTTGTCAGTTCTGGAAATAGCTTTTTAGCCAAATTAGAAATTTTTTCTTCACAAGGTATTGGAATTGACCAATAGTAAAAGTAAAAAATCAGATTTCAGTCATTCAGATTGGAGATTAAAGGTTAGTTAACTATTCCTTATATACTGTCATGCACAGTATTTCAATATCATACTCAGTTGCATGCCTTTGATCAATAAATTTTAATTTTTTTTGTCAATTCAGGGCATTGTGCAGTACTCTTTTGTCTGCTCAAGTAAATCTGCTAGCTTATTTCCAGTGTTTAACAGAGCTTCTTCCTGAAAATCAGAGAATGGATCTCGGTAAGATTTACCAAATGGTTCTGTAATTACTACCAAGAAACTGACAGCCATCAGGAATTTTAAAGCAAAATCTAGCAAAAACATGCAGATCCTCTTCTAGAAATAATAACTTAATTAATATAGCGCCATTCCTACGTTCATGGCACTGTGTAAAAGTAGAACATTTTCTTAACTTTTTTATTGCTATCCTGTTCAGTATCCTATTTGTCTCTAAACTGATATCATTGCTGTATTTAGAGATCATGGCAGTTGCATTATTGTCATAGAGTACTTTCGATGACTAACTAGTAAATAATCTTCTTATCAGGTATGATTGACTTTGGTGAAAAGCTGGATGTGTTATGCAGTACAGTAGAGGTACACAAGCTGTTTCTGGATTATTGTTTTTCTGTATGCAATATCTCTGTCTATATTGGCTCAGATCACAAATTCAATTGTATTAAATGTTTTGTCTCTTCGTAGGCTACAGTTGGTTGTGAGGAAACATTTTCTCAAGTGTGCAGTGACTTAAACAACCTTAGTTCAGAGGTGAGGGGCCATTAAATAATTTTCCAGGGTGATAATTAGTGGTCCATTCACCATTCAGTCCATTCAAAGTAATTCTGTGCACGCATTGCGGGCATTAGTCACTGGGTACTTTATTGGTTCAACATGGGTTTAAGAAGCTGATCCAGATCATGCAAAACCTAGGAAAGATAGTTTTGAAGGACAATATGCTCAAGACAACTAATGACACAATCTAAGATGTACACATCACTGGTAAAAGGTTGGACATGTGTTAAAATAATGAGACTTGAAATATGTTGTTGCTTTTAAAGTGTGTATGAATCTGATTCCTTTCAAAGCTCTTGTTATAATGCAAAGATCAGTTCCATCATAACATGAAGAAAATGTACTAAGTTACAGTTTATTTGATGTGTTGTTCCAGAAAATATCCATACCCTTTATGGAAGGTTATTTGGTTTGAATCCGCACCCTCCTGAAAATTTGAGTTATGCTCAAAACATTTGGTGTATTATATCTCTCACCTCCTGCAAATGTCCAGTAACCTTCCATGGGCTGAATACAGGAGCCGATTACCCGGAGCCTCCATCTCCCATACAAGCCCTTGGAGTCAACCCTTTCCGACGAAGAATTATTTTTAGAACAGGCTTTCCCGTGGAAAATTTGTCACGCCCTAATGCGTTGTCCGTAATAACCAATCAGAGCGCAGCTTAGTAATATGCTTTTTCGTGCTCTGAAGAACCCTTTGACAACAATGGCGGAAAGCGTGGGGGAAAATATTTTCGCGGGAAAGCCTGTTCTAAAAATAATTCTTCGTCGGAAAGGGTTGACTCAAGGGTACAGCACATATGGAGGCTCCGGGTAATCGGCTACTGGCTGAATATCAATATTATCTGGAACTGCACATTCAGTTAATAAAAATTCCATCTTGCAAGCTTGCATGGACTTGTAAACTAACAATTTTTTTTAACTGTTATTTTGTAGCTTTCCTTAGCATGGTCACAGTTCCTTGAGTTCTTTAGTTTGAACAAAGCTATTTTACCATTTCTGAGAAAAGAACACCACAACCAAAGGGTAAGTATAAATTTCCTGTAAAATTTTGAAGTTACAACAGCTGCTAATAAATCTTGAAAGCAACCTCCCAGGCTGAAAGTAGCAAGTCAATCCCCAGCTCTCCCCACCCTGGAAAATAGCGAGTCAAGTGGCCCTTAAAACTCATTCTGCTCATTTTTTCATGCTTTTTATTCCTTCCATTCTAGTAGATATGATAATTATACATTTTTTACTCTTCACAGCTTTCTCATTTCTCAGAGGCGTTTTTCATTCAGGAGTACCCATGGAATGAACTTCAAAGCACACCAGATCAGTTGTAAGTAAATAGGAAGTGATACTATTTATTGATTTGTTGAAAACTCGCATAGTTCTCATAAGAATTTCATACAGCATTTGTTTGGAAGAGCTGTAGATTTCACAACATTCAAAGCTGATCCAGACTGTATCAGAAATCTTTCCAGGTTGTGGTTCTTATAAATAAAATAAAATGTTAAGCCCTGGCCAAATGGTCTCGCAAGTAGACGCAAGCTGAGAACTTAGTCTGTTTGGCCAGGCTTTGTGTGCACTTGCGTTGACTTGCGATGACTCATTCTCACTTGGATTGAGTTCAAATTTGCACGCAAGTTGATGCAAGTTTTTCACCGGTTTGGCCTCCCAACCCAAGTCAACGCAAGTTGAGTGACGTCCATTTCTTTTTATAGCAAGCTATTAGCCATTGAAATACAGGATATGTATGTAGCTCATAGCCTTGATTTTTTTTTGTGACTTGCGTGTACTTGCGAGGAAACTTGTGAGTCTGTTTGGCCACCCAACGCAAGTTCAACTTGTGGCTACTTGTGTCTACACTCAATAAAATCATGTTTACTGCCATTCCTATCCAATTTATATTGTACCTCTATTAAGCGGCCAACCTCTATTAAGCGACCACTTTTCAAAGTCCCGAGGGTGGCCGCTTAATAGAGGTCGGACTCTACTTGTGAATCTGTTTAGCCAGGGCTTTAGAGTTGTTCTGATCTATTTTGTCGACTTCCCTCAGGTTTCAAAAGCATCAGAGCCTGGCTCAGAGTGTGAAAGGATCCCGTTATTATCAGACCATTCCTCCAGTACAGGTGGAGTGTCCTCTGTTAGATGGAGATCCCACTTCAATTCCAATCATATTTGAGGACAAGTATAATTTCTCTGAACCCAGAGAACCAGGTACTTACAAACCCCTTTGTTTTGGAGATTTTATGCCCAAATTTGGTAAAAGTAGATAAACCTACTAATGTTAGTGTCAAGATCCATGGAATAAAGAAGCAAATAAAGAAGCCTAAGCTGATGGTGTTCTCAAATGTCCGGAGTGTTTTATCACAGTGTAATACACGGATTATTTTTCTTCATTTGCTTTATGATATAGATTTTACGCGCGCAAAACAATAAAACACGCTTTTTCCATGTTTTATGCTCTGATAAAACATTGGTTTTTGACCAATCAGAGCGCGCACAGGGTCCTATCTATGTTATAAATTTATTTATGCAGGGCCCCACTGAAGAGCACTTTATAGTAAAGTTGGCTCCCTGTTTAAATATTTTAATATCATTATCGTTATCGTTATCATTATGAATTGGTCACAGTAAGCTGAGAAGTGATGCATTTTTTAACTGATTGCTGATGAATGGGTTGACATTTTAACTGATAGCAGAGAAATTGCCGAAAAAGGTTACCTAATTACCAGTTAAAACTGGTACGCGAGACTCCAGCAGCACCCCTTGTAGATCTTCTCATGTTGATGGGGTTCATCATATTCTTAATTTCATCTCGTTTGTTTATTGAGCATCAGTTGTTTCGGCTTTCTTGTCAGACCTTCCCAGAAACTCTGAGTTGGAAGACATATTTTTCACAGTGGATTCGGACGAGGTTGATAGTGCCGGCATGGATGAAAGCTTCCTCGTTATTAACGGTAAAGGTAAACAATTATATCTTCAGTGCTACGTGCTACGAAATCGTTTCAGTTGCACCCAGTGCGGCATGAATAAAGCTGAACGAACAAGTTTTTAAGACTTCACACTCATCATAGCAGTGCAAAAACGAGGGAGACTTCTGCAAAGTCCCAAACACAGTCTTGATCTTTCTGTGTGCCAAATAAAATAACAGAATGTTTCAATCTATTTAGATTCTGATGAAGCCGAGAAGAATGGTTCAGCTTCACAAGCAGTGTCAGAAGAGAGTGTTAACGAAGCTGAGACACAAGCCAGTCACGATAGCGAGGCACAACCCAGTCACGATAGCGAGGCACAACCTAGTCACGATAGCGAGGCACAACCCAGTCATGATAGCGAGGCACAACCCAGTCTTGATAGCGAAGCACAACCCAGTCACTATAGCGAGGCAACAGGAAAGAAACTTGACAAAGGATTGGAGCAAACAGACGAGACAGATGAGGCAGCCAAGGAAAACAGCGAAACTGCTCTTGACGATATAAACATTGCGATAAATGGCGAGACAGACGATGCTCCAAGTGAAGATTCTTCGCATTTAATGGAAGATTTGCAGTCGGCGTTACTGAGTAATTCAGAGAGCACCCAGCTGCTACTTGAACAAGAAGACGTCAAGGCGCCTGATAATGAAACAGAGTCTCATGTCAAAGAAAATGTTGAAAACCAAAGGACTAGTGAAGTTAAACCTTCTGAGGGCGACAAGGACCAGAAAGAGGACAGTTCAGACGACACTGAGGAGTCGGACTTTGTTGATGCTCAAGCGATAAATGGCATTGAAATGCTACCAAGCAGTGACATTAACGCCGATGATTCGGATGCGTCTGGAAAAATTGATAGTCCTGCGGAAAAGGCACCGAAAGAAACTGCAAATCAGGATTGCGATGGAACGACACTCATCTGCAACGATGCTGTAAAAAGTTTCTCTGCAGACAGCACTGAAAGCTCAAACGAAGAAAACTCAGAGGAGCCCGAACTTCAGTTCGCCACTGATCGTGAAGGCTCACAAGAGGACTTGCTTTCGTCTCCCCCTGACGCGGGAGCGGAATCGAGTAGTTACGAAACGGCGAGGTCTTCCGAAGCATCCCCGAGTGCAACTTCGGAAAATCAGTCCAAAGTTGTGACCATACAACCAACTGTCAACGGAGTTTCGTATCGTAACTCGGTGACCGATGGTGCGCCAATCCCTCCAGCAAGGAAAAACAAAAAGAAAGGGCTTTCTACGGCTTCATTAGGAGGATGTCTTCCCATGGCCTGCGCCGGAAACGCTTCGCCCGCGTTTACTTTATCCCGAAATGATTCTGTTTACGGAGGAAGCGTGCGATCCAGGTTAGTTGCTCGTGTAGGAAATTAGATAGAAATTGTGTTGATCACTGTAAAGGTGCTGGCGTGGTGGCCTCGTGGCTAGTGCGTTTGTTTCCAGATCGAGTGGTCTGGGTTCGAGCCCTGGACGGGGACATTGCGTTGTGTTCTTGGGCAAGACGCTCACTCTCACAGTGCCTCTCTCCACCCAGGTGTATAAATGGGTACCGGCGAATACAATGCTGCGGGTAACCCTGAGATGGACTAGTAGCCCATCCAGGAGGGGACGGGGGAGTGGAAATACTCCACTTGGCTCCTATCCAGACTTTCCCTTTTACCATTGTAGAGGATTAATCGGCCTTTCGTGTTCTTTGTATTCGTCCTTTAGGTTTGAAATAGCGAAAAGATCAGTGAAACGCAGTTTGAATTATGCCTGCCAACTCTACAGGTGAGAGCGCACGGTTCACGGTTGATGATTGTTTTATAATTTTTTGGTGATTTACGTGCAGTCGAAAACATGAAATGTATTTTTTTTTTTTGCCTTCATACAACCCACAAACCCATTGTCACCCGACCCTACAGTCAATCAATTCCGTTCTAGAAACGCCTCATTTCCTGTCTGACATAGACCCTGCAAATTAGTAAGTTGTATCAAGACAAGTGCACGTTTGTGATTGTTATGCTGAGGGAGTTTTTCTGAGATTGAGTTCTTTTCCGTTATCTTATGTCCATCCCCTAGTTGGCATAAACAGTATAAATTTTATAAATTTTAACAATAGAGTGTTTATATATAAATGAGGAACAAGTTTCTTTGGTTTACCATTGCAGTGATCGCCGCTTCCAAGGAATTCGTGAGCCGTACTTTAGTGCCCAGCCTCCTGAAAGCATACAGACGCACTTGATCGTATGTGTTCATGGCTTGGATGGTAAGCATCTCCTAACAAAATGAGGACGATTTTTAAAATTCTGGGCCGGGTTATTTATTTCAAAGCTGGTTCACGCTAACCCAGGATTGAAAGTTAACTGAATTTTTCTTGTGTAAACTTTTTTGATCGCTTATGTTTGCATAGTTTGAGATTACTTGAGCTCAAAACTGAAGGAAAAACAATATAAACAGAAAACCTCACAAACTGAAGTCAGACTTCTCGCTAATCCCGGGTTAGGTTAATCCGGCTTTGAACAACCTGGCCCTGTTTGAGAAGCACCAGATCAAAAGTCTAAATATTTGACGGTAAATTGATTGGTTTCAGTTCTATCAAGAAGCTCCTAAAAGTGTGGGATGAAGAGAGAACCTGGAAACTAATTAGAAATAAGCACCAACTGCGCAAGCAAATCTTCCACCTCTCTACTGACTGGTTTGCCTCCTACGCAAATGGTCTTTGAGAAAAACGCGTAACGAGCCCAAAGGGTGTCTTTTCAGGAAGATGCTGATCGCTTAGATCTTGTTGGCTGACGTTCTTGAAGCTTGCATAAGTTCAGTATAGGGGACTTTTCGTTTACAATATTTGCCTCATTAGGATAAGTGATTCAGTTTCTGGTCAAGTTCAAAATGTATCATTTCTGAATATTGAAAGCGCATATCACCATGAACTGTCCCAAGGAATTTGAGCCCAATGTATCGAATACGTTTAGTGTAACACGGGTTTAAAAACTCCAAATTTTACAAAGAATGTTTGAGCCCAGAAATTTCATATAGTGTTTTAAAGCTAATTTCTCCTTGAATAGTACACTCAGAGATCCAAACGTTTCACCAATTATCATGTTTCACAAGCTCTTTAATAGGCCATTTCCGAGTTCCCTTGTGCCTCTGTTTCAAAACGAGTCTAAGTGCGACACCATTCAAATGAAAATGAGTTTGATTTGAATGAAAATGAACCTGTAGGTGGAACTCATTTTCATATGAATGGTTTCGCACTTAGACTCGTTTTGAGACGGAGGCAAAAGGGAACTCGGAAATGGCCTATTCGTATCTAGCACAATGAATTTTGTGTACGGTTAATGAGGAAAACTGTAAACAGTGACGTCCGCAACGATCGCTCTGTACTCACAGCTAAGGCAAATGCAGAACAGTGAACTCTTTTCAAGAGCCATCATCTTGAGACGTCGCTGTTGTTTTTCTGTTTGTCAGGTAACAGCGGTGATCTTCGTCTTGTTCGGTGTTATTTAGAGATGGGCCTCCCTTCCACGAAGATGGACTTTCTAATGTCCGAAATCAACCAGGTGAATAACACGTCGGTAGAAACTAATACAGTGATTTTAAAGAGGCTATGTTATGCACTGCTAAACAAGGCACTTATGAAGGTGTTCAATTTAGTCAAGTCTATCTTCCTGTTCATTCTCTGCGAAATTGTCTTGGTAGTATGACAAAATCTCCAAACTAAGTATTGTTATTCAAAATCTACGGGGATCCCAACAGTGATTTCGTAGGTCGACACCGAAACAGCTGGACTTAATTGTATCATATTGTAGTTATAGGCGTAACGCCGCCTCTTAAGCCCAGATCAAACGTCGAACTTCACGTAAGGCGAACTAAATTGCAATTTAAGTCGATCCAAACGGGTAAAGCTCGATCGTTGGGTCAAAAGTCGAAATTAATTCAAATTTAGATCGACCAACACTCGATCTAAATTCAGTCGGACAAACTTAGTTGAGTCAAACGTCGAACTTCTCATAAACTTAAGTTCGTCTCGTGTGAAGTTCGACGTTTGACCTAGGTCTTAGCTCGTCAAGCAATCATCTGCAAACGACTCCTTCAAGTTCGCATCTTGTTCGCTTTGAGAAATGAGTGCTGTTTCAACATTTGACTGTAAGGATCGTACTAAGCGGTGTCTCGATCAGCACTAAACGCAGACGCAGTTTTCATGTTTGTTCGTCTTGTGTAATCTTTGATGTTGTGTTTACAGCCTGACACT
The DNA here is from genome assembly GCA_964020085.1 of Micromussa lordhowensis. Lineage (NCBI taxonomy): Eukaryota > Metazoa > Cnidaria > Anthozoa > Scleractinia > Lobophylliidae > Micromussa > Micromussa lordhowensis. The sequence continues at coordinate 32,852,014 of OZ026596.1, read as the reverse complement.
TTTGTGACATTTGAGGAGATGACTGAGAAGCTTGTTCAGGAAATAACGCATCACATTGAGGCATACAATCTCTTTCCCACGAAAATCAGGTTTGTTGCTTATGTTTTCATATCCTCCGTCGCTAGTGATGTCACGTCGTCTGAAGCATTGCGTGACAATCCAATCAACGGCTGGGAAGGAGACTTCTTGTAGCCTACAAACGATAGTGAGTTTCCATATAGAAGGATATCCTAGGCGTGACACCCAGCGGCTTCTATAAGGGGCTGCATAACAACAATTGTAACTCTTATTTTTCAAATTGAAATGATTCATTAAGAGAGAGAGGAAGTGAGGTTTAAGTAAGTTATTTCTTGAAGCTGTACTGTTTCATTGAGACGTACTGCCGTTGTGAATTCTTGGAAATTATTTCCTTTTCGGATAGTTTTGCTTGTGATATGAGACGTTTCTCAACTTATTAAGTGAAAGCATATATATCCCATCCTATACCGTTGAAAGGGCAATGTGCTATTGCTGACAAATGTGCGTGTGCCATATTTTTTTCATTCTGCACGTTTCACACCCGTTTGGATTTATCTCCGCAGTTTTGTCGGCCATTCTCTGGGTAACATCATCATCCGGTCCGCTCTCGGTCACCCTGAGATGAGGCCCTTTCTGGACAAGGTCCACACATTCTTGTCCCTGTCGGGCCCTCATTTAGGAATGCTTTATCCGACAAGCTCTCTTGTCAGCACAGGTGAGAACTGTCTTCGAATAGAATCATTTAAAAGGTAGTTTAGACAGCTTTTAACTTACCGAGTCTAACTCGTTACAGCAAACTAACGATGTCGGCGTGAACTCATCTGCATTGTTGTAATAGACGGGACGTAAATTAAATTTCACCCTTGTTGTGTTTTACATCGTATAAACTGCAATATGTTGCACACAGTTACTTGTTTTATCGTAGTTAAAGCGGTTTTCACTTGAGGGTCTAAAGTAATTCACATTTACTCTAGGTTTCTAAACCTGCACTAAATCTCTCGCCACTTTGTCATCAAATGAAAAGTAAAACCAAATTGCTTGGCGTCAACAACATGTATTTGCTTCGAGTCTGATAGCCTGCGTAGCTTGGCAGTTTAAGCAATGCGAGCTGGCTAAAACGAGCGGCGAAGCCGCGAGAAGCCTGGGAGAGAGGCAACTGAGAAACCGCGGTTCCTCGCGGCTTCGCCGTTCGTTTTAACGCGCTCGAATTAGTAACCGCCAAGCTATGCAGGCTACGAGTCTGATTACCTGTGTCCTTTGTGTTTGGTTCTAACGTCCATATAGACGGATAGTGTAGGCCATAGCAACTTTTCGTAAAGTACAATTAAGTGTTTCTGACATCGTACACTTCCTTTTCCTTTATTTTGTAGGTCTGTGGTTTATGCAGAAATGGAAGAAGTCCGATTCGTTGTTACAGTTATCGCTCCATGATCATCCTGACCCGCGGCAGACTTTCATTTATCGACTCAGTCAATCAGAAGGTAAATGAAATGACCAGTATATCAGTATTGTACTGCATGGTCAGTCTATTTTACAATGTTGTCATCGGCAAATCTGTTTGGACGACCTAAACAACCGCCGCAACATACCAGCATTCCATCTGGAGGTAGTGGCATTTTCCTTGGGTTGGTTTATACTGGGGATTCAGGCGGCAACTGCATGGAGTACTTGTCTGCTAAAAAGGCGCCATCGTTATGAGATTAAAGTGTGTTTCCTTCTTCAGGTCTACAGCATTTCAAGAATATTCTTCTGGTCAGTTCAGTACAGGACCATTACGTGCCATACCACTCGGCTAGGATAGAGACTTGTCGAACAGCGCTGAAAGAAAACTCCGAGCTCGGTGAGTGCTGAAAAGTTGTTTCCGAAAGAATGCTGTTTTCCGGCCCTTAGGGAGGGTTTTTTCTTGGGTTTTCCTTAAAACTGAACATGAGGTGACACCAAGATTCCTTTTAGACTTCCTGGCTGGTTTTTTCCGGCAGTAATGGGATTTTTTTGTCGGTGATTTGAATGTTGTATTATTGTTTTGTCAAGTAACAGGTTTTCCCAGTAGCATAATGTCCATTTCCCTGTCAAAAATCAACATTTCAGGATGCTTTTAGTGGATGCTTTTAGAGGCTGGTTTTAGAGTTCATTAGAGTTCATTCAAATAATACGAGAGTTAAACTAATATCACATCATTTATTCTCATTACCAGCTGTGGCTTACAGAGAAATGATCGACAACTTACTCAGACCACTGGAGGACAGGAGAGACATGAACCTCATCCGCTACAGCGTCTATCACAATCTTCCGAGTTCGGCAAATTCGTTTATCGGCAGAGCCGCGCATATAGCCATGTTAGATTCTGAACTTTTTATCGAGAAACTGCTTTTAGTTTCTGCGTTAGATTACTTTAGATAGTGTTTGAAGCAGTCTTGGGATGGGTGCGGTTTTGGGTCCAATTCCTCCTTCCGTCCGCCGAATCTAATCACTTCACCCGTTTACTCCCTCGTCCACTGAGGGACGTTTAATGATGCCAGTCATATTCTCTGTCACAACCAGAAACTGCGATGTAACCAAAAAATATCCACACGCCCTGATCGAGAAAATTATATTTCTAGCGACCGCGAGTTTATGCGCGTTCGAGCAGCACTCTGAACGTGTCCGAAGAACGTTTGATTGTTAATGTTGCAACAAGATGAGAGTATTAGCGCTTTCCGATAATTATGTTGTCGGCGCTTACCGATTCTCGCTATACGGTATTTCAGCTCCGAACTGCTTTTGGTAATGTTTTTAACCGTGTTGGAAGAAATATTCTCCTTTGTTAGCAAAATAAGCGTAGAAGTAACGCTAAGGGTAAAATGATTTTGTTGGAGTGATGATTTCTCCGGTAGCCTTTTGGGACAATGTATAGTGCGAAGTCACTCGCAGTGTAATCAGGAAAGTCATGATTAGGTAAAATTAATATCAGTTTTGTTTGTTTGTTTGTTTGTTTGTTTAGGGAGTATAATTTGTTCAACATAGAATTTCGTCAATCACGTTTAAGATAATTGAGGGTAATGGCTCCAGTTTTACGATGGGTTGAATTTCAGGTTTACGTGATCTGTGTAAAAAAAAACACTATAGACAAAGGAATGCTGAAGGAAATACTATGAACGATATGGTTTTCCTTCTACAGCTAAATTGATCGTCGTCTTTTTAGGAAACCGTGAGGTTTGGTCACCACAAAGGCTGAATGAGTCGCCTTAAGAATAAGCCAATAGTTAGTCTTCCTTTGAGTTAGGTACACACAGAGGAACATGAGTTTGAATCCCTCAGTGAATGAATGGATCGACAGAATTTAATCTGAGCTTCATGAATTATTTGGATATAAGCGTCGGGTCGCAATTGTAGTGAAATATATTTATGAACATATATACAGCAACTACGTCTTATTAAATGATTTACGGCTGTCAACGGGAAGCGGTAATTATACACAAGATATGATCCTTATATCATAGGTAATTTAACTTATTTGAAGCGGTGGGTTTATTCTGATGTGAATAGTAATTTTTTCATTTTATAATAAAGACAGAGACGTGGACTGCAGTTTATCTGTGTGGCATTACAAACTCTTAAGTGGCTGTGAAACAGATAATTGCCGGATTTCATACCGTGAGGGCCTGGGTATGAGTCCGTGTATTATGGGATTAACAACACAAGACCCATATATTCAGAAAGAGCACACCAAGCTTTACAAAATCCTAAAGTTTCGTGTTAATTGGGCCAATATTGAACAAGATACAGCCATTCAAAAACTTTTGCAAAGAAATGTATGGATTTCCGGACAAGTGTCCGGAAATCCATTTGTTACTAAATTTTTAAGTTTTTGAATGGCTGTATCTTGTTCAATATTGGCCCAATTAACACGAAACTTTAGGATTTTGTAAAGCTTGGTGTGCTCTTTCAGAATATATGGGTCTTGTGTTGTTAATCCCATAATACACGGACTTGTACCCAGGCCCCCACCGTATGAAATCGGGCAATGGGCTACGACGGAGAAATTTGAAACCGGAGCTTTTCAAAAACGATGACATCACGGTAATCATGGGATTTTCCTGCCCGAGTTTTCTTCAAACACATTTCCGAAATGGCCCGTGACTGCTATTTTTTCAAATTTCTCCGGTGTAATCTGGACGAAAAACATTTGATGAGTTTTCAGAGAGAAAACTCCTTTTTAAAGGTCCGTCCAAACTACACCGGAGGAATTTATTAAAGACGCAGGTTTATCTCAACGGTTAGGCCTACGGCCCACACCAATCGATCATTTTTATCTAAATGTGGGCACGCGACGAAAAAAATTCCAATGATTGGGTGCAAGAGACATGATATGTTTGAAAAATATCCGCTAACCAAATATTTGAAGGTTTACTTTAAGAAAATTTCAATTTCGCGCCGAAGTTTGAAAGTACTCGAAGTTGCTGATATGCTTTCCACCAATAAATACGAGCGCAACTTTAAACCGGGCATTTCTCTGTCTAAGGATTTGAGAAATGAGGTGATTGAGATGGCGGCTATACTTCCAATACGTGAAATACGTTGAAGGTTTCTTATTCAACACTGAACTATATGAAAGTACGTCTTTCAACCTTCAAGTGTTTCACGTCGAAACATGTCATGTTGCCAATCACAGCATGAAATTTTAAATATACGAATCCGTAAAAATGAAGTAAACAAAGCGTTAAGATCCTCTTTACACGTCTTTACCTCTTTTACACTCGTAAAGAACGTCTTTACGCATTGAAAACAATAGTGCGTATATAGACTGTCAAGAGACCCACTTTACAGCGACTGTAAAGGTCCGTAAAGAATAGTACTACATCAGTGTCGTCTACGAACATTTTTGCGCAGAGGGCAACAACATTACTATTCACAGCATGAACTGATCCAAAATTTCTTGTGTAAAGAGCCGTAAGTATAAGGCCTCTTCTCTACGCTCAACTTCCGCGCTCCGTTAAGATGCGTAACTTCAGAGAACGCGTAAAGACTGCGTAAAGGATATCACATGTTCGTAAACGAGAGGGATCCGGATGGATTTAACTTGCCACTTTCTATTTGTAAAAATGGTCAAAGAAGTGCAATATTTATGTCTTATCCATCTTCAGTAGAAATACCGAATTGTTTTGACCTGTTTCGCTTTGCGCATCTCTTCCACACTCTCCTCCATACAATTTCTGGTTCCACTCTTCCTGAGCTCGAACAAGTGACAAACGATTCAGAGCTAATGGCTATGCATAGAGTTGATCACGCTAAATCATTAGCTCTGATTATCTGCTTTACTGGTCTTATTTTGTGTTACTTTTTAGAGAGGGGCAGTTTCAACATTTGAGCATAAGATAGTCCTCACTTCGTCTGACGTACTTTTAACACTCGTGTAGTCAGAATCAGTGGAATTTACTAAGCCTAATATGGCATCAAATTGCATAGTACTTGTATTTTTAACGAGTTAAGAAAGGCTACGATAGCAAAGACGAACGCCAACTGAATGCACGCTTCATTCAGCATTGCTCGATCGGCTGATTCCGCCAGACTCAACTGAAATGCATGACCTTCCTTCAAGCACGCGCGTGTTGTTTTGTAGGTGTTTCAGACTGGACGGATGGAAACACGGTCCGTTTGACTTCAGACAATTACAGCCTAATTATTACCTCTCGGCAGCTAGTAGCAACCGTCCTTATCACGGCTCCACGAATGATATTTTCAATGCTATTCCGTTTAAAGAAAGGAATTAATTTTAATCTGATACAAGAGTTTCGAAAGAGTTTGAGACCACTATCGCACACAAATTTAAATGAGTTCTTCGTTGATTTTAGACATCTACTGTTTAGGTTTTGCATTTGAAGTGCACAGACGTTTTGTAAAACAAAAATGTTAATACGATTAATAACCCTTCGTGTAAATAGGTGTGTAAATAGCCCTGGGGCAAAGGTTTCTAATTGGCAATAAAGTGAATTTTAAACGAAGTTGAAAGCAGAACTTTCTTGAAGATCTCTATTCTTTTTGTAAATTCGCTCTCGTTAGCTAAAATCTAAAGAAACACACACAAGAAAAGCAAACTAGAAGTAAATATAGCACATTATTTATCCGACCTTTGGAGATGATCTGATATTTTTGTCGCTTCTAACCTTCTGCCATTTTCAATGGAACCCAGACTCTACGTCTACTCTTATTGAAATTCCCGATATTTGACCGCTAACATGCGTCATATATGCCTATTCGAAGTGAACCATCAATACGTACAAGGTTGACACGGTTCTCTTTGGCCTGCGATACAAACTCTCAAACAAACACAGTTTTTATCTTATGTTTGTTTTCAAGATCTTTTAACCTTTCATATTGTAAATCACAGTCTTAAATCCAGAATCAGGGGATATTTTCTACTACAGATTGCTGTCTTCCGTGGAGTAAAACGTGTTTTCGCGGGGGTGGTAGTAGGAAATTCTGAACTACCACGTGACTCAAATGGACCAATCAAATTGGTAGAAAAGAGGCGGTCGAACTAAGTCGTGTGTCGCATGTGGTGTAGAAATCCATACTACAGTTTTATTACTTTTCTACAGAGTTTTTAGCGTATTTTGTAGATATTTCAACTATATATAACGGAGGAGAGTATCTCTAACAATGGTGGACCAGCCTGGCGCTGGTGGCGCTCGCTCCTACAAAATCCGGGGGTATACGAGAGAGAGACAATCTGCGAAACCGTATGCCCGTCCACCTGGGCGAAAGAAGGTAAGACGTGAGTTGAACGTCGTCCAATACCGAATTTCCCGTTACCTTTAACTTGTAAAATGATTCTTTTCCTGTGAACTAAGTAGTAGTTTTTATTTTCTACGCAAAAAGAGCCGGTACTACTTTGTTGGGAGGTAACAAATTCTCTTCGTGTGTTGCATTGCAGGGAGTTATTGAAACGGTTAAAGAATTCTTCTCACCGGCATGGCTGGTAGATCTTTTTAAAGGAACTCAGAGATCACAAGGTATCGAAATCGAAGACGCCGAAGATGAAGATGACCACGACGAAGTTTCACAGAGAATTGAACAAAGCTCCAGTGTAAATTCTAACGAGCGAACATTTAGTCGACTCGACCAAAAGGTTTCTGCACCGACCAAGGTCGGAATTAACGGGCAGTTGGGATCTTCGTTCGGGCCGGGATATTTTTCGTCAATTCTACGAGAACATGAACTTTCTAGCGAAACACCTTCGACTTCACGACCTTCACGAACGTTTGGCTTATCTAGCGGAGATGATCACCCCGCAGAAGCTTCTACCAGTTCGGGTAGATCTGAGGAATGCGAGAGCGAAGTTCCAAAATCGAGGAACGAGGAAGACGTCGCGCAACTGGAAACTGTCGTGGTAAGTTAAATCACATACAACGCGATAAAATATAATTAATTAGTGACAATGCTCGCAGTGGTCTTTGTAAAATTCCTTTGATTGCAGAACGAAGGGGCTACATTTTTGGCTTGTGCTGAAAATGCAGCTTCCAAATGCATGCGAGTTACATTGATCAAAGGCCAAGGCTAAGTACATTGGTGGATGAAAATGTTATTAAATTATCTATCACTCATAATAGGGTAGTTTAGACTTCATAGAAGTAGGCAGACTACTCCAGGTTACCATGTTTATTTGCTCACGAACAACAGAAGAACCTATATCTGGTTGTTAGACACCATATTAACGTGCCTATGAAATGAAATTTTTGCCAACTTTTTTTACTCTAAAACATTGAAGTCTACTATTCTTTGATTAGTAATTTTCGAGTTTGGGCTTCAGAAAAGCAACATTCTGCGTGCAGCCAAAATAGGCAAATTAGTACAGTTGACGTCACCAGGTGTGTAAAACCTTCTAGCCATCATGACAGCTGAGATAAACAAGCAAAGGACTGGAAAGTTTTTCATTACCAGAGGGCCTGTATTAGTGAGCTGCCAAACGCCACTTACACGGAAGGCATTGTCATAAGAGCACAATGTTGGTGATTTGTTTAGATACACCAGCCCAACTGCAAAGCGATGGCTTTTAAACATTAGAGATCCGCTGCAATGGAGATTTCTGAATAAATATTTAGTTGTGGTACTCTCGAGTATCACACAAACAGGAACAAACTGAAAAGGAGCAAAGATTTCAGTTGAAATAATATTGGCCTTGCGTGATTGTGATTTGTGTGATTTTGCAGGTATGCATGTTTTCTGCTGATGATTTCTTGCAGACTTACACAATAATTCCAATACGAGGAATAGCAAATATAGGGAAATTTGTTTCAACAATGCTTTTATAATAACCTAAGCTACATGAATATCGAGCAATGCGTGATCAAAGCAAACGAGCAGGGAACATCTCAAATACTCAGACCCGAAAGACTTGGACCCTGTTGTTGTCTCAAACTCAGACCCGAAAAATATAACAAATCCGTGTTTGCCTTTGGTTGCTTCAGGATGTCTTGTTTACCAGTCATAGATATGATGTTGACATAGGTAGAATCTGCAGAGGGAGAGAGAGAGAGAGAGAGAGAAGAAAACACAGCCCATAGTGGTTGGATCACAAAAATAATACACTGCATTTGTATTGTTTTCGGGTTGTCTTACAGCTATAAACCAAATATATTACTGAAGATGATTTAAAGCCATTTGACCCAAACCAATTGGTTAGTATGAGGGGTGTTGTGTGACAGTGTTGTGATACAAATCAGGAGTCGCGTTGCAGAACCAGATACATTCGTATATAGGACATGTATCAACAAACAATAAACAAGATGTCTTTGAAGCAACAAGCGGGCGAGTATTTATCAGATGCAAACTGAAATCTGATAAGGAAGTAAAATTACATGTATGAAAAATAATGAGCAATCAGTAGCTCTTCATGTATTTTGTTGGCCTAAAGGCCTATAATTGAAGGGTTAACACAGTGTTTCAAAAATACTAAAGCAGCAGGTGTTTGATCTGGTCTTCACTTGTCATGAATGGAAGGATAAGTGCAAGGAAATATTTAAACATGGAGATGTAGAAACACCAAAACCTTGCATGTGTGCTTTGATTTCAGTGTTTCACGTTATATTGTGCCATTAGTGAACACAGCAAACTGAAAGTCGTGTGCTAATCATACAAAGAAAACAACTTTTTCAGAATTACATACCAGACCTGGTATATCCTAAATGATTTTACCTTCAACCTTAACAGGAAGAAGACCTCTCTATGGTCCAAACCCACAGGCAAGAGAGGAGTAAATCGGATTCCATCAAGACTTCCACTCCTGCCTTGTTTTCAACTTCTGGGATCAAGAGAAGACCCAACACCTCGATATTCGGAGAGCCATCACCCATGACCAAAGCTTCAACAGCAGGGGAAGCAAATACATCCCGGCCACAGCTGTTCAAGCCATTGTCTGAATCTCGTCCACAGCCATACTCGTTACCTAAAAACAGACCCTCTTTCTCTGTGGCTGCTTTTGGCTCTCCCTTACCAGTAAGTGTTTTGAGGTTTAAGGAGGCACTGTCATTAGTGTGCAAAGAAAATTGTATGGTATATCCCAGGCCGAGGGCTAGCGAATTTTGCATCCTTTGCTTGCCCTGAGGGCAAGTCAAGTTTTAGTTTTATTACTGAAAATTAAATTACTGAAGTACCAAACTGCATGAAATTATCATGCTAATTTAATTTTAACTTACTAAATCAGGGAAGTAAGAGGTTTTTTTTGGGAGGGGGGGGCATCATAGTTGTAGCTTGCTTGAAGCTTTACCTTGCATCAAGAGTATAACTCCAAAAATTCAAATTTTCATTCATGGAAATTTAAAAATTATGGGCTAATTTATTTGAAATTACTTTAATTATACATATGCACTGATGTTTTAAAGTGGTATGAAATCCTATCTAAACCATTTTAAAGCATAAAGTAGTTGTCTGTATGGAAAGGAAAATGCTATATATACTATTTATATATTTCATATAATATTGCGTTGAATGTATGATGTAATCAATCATTTCATTTGCATATTTTGCACATTTTTCAAACAATTTCTGGAACTAATGTAGATATTTGCGAATGATAAACAGTGTTTTCATTCTCTCATGGAAGCCTATGTAATACACCTAAAAAAATCAAGGGTAAAAATTTGTTTATAGTACCACGTTGGGTCTTGATAGTAGCAAGCAAGTCAAGAATATTAAGTAAACAACAAAACTTTTAAGTTCAAAAGACGTGTTTCGACAGATTCTCCTGTCATCTTCAGTTAAGTGATATACAAAGCGTTGGCAGTAGAATTTATAATAAGCAGAAAAATGCTAATGTGACAACAAAAAGACATAAAGTGTGAAAGTGTGAGAATCATAAGGACAGTTGTAGATTTGCATGGTGTAATTGTTGATTCAATAGCCTCTTTTATCTTAAGTTGGAAACTACTGGAGGCATGATTAAAAGCATGGAAACAATCTGCTGATCATAAGGTGTCACAATGTTAAGAAATTCTGCAGATGTTTGAAAATTTGAGAGGCCTTATCTCTAAAGAAAGAAACTAATCTGGATTGTTGCATGAATTTTCAGTTGTTATAGATTGATTAAGTTATAGCTATGTACCGTTTTGTCACGGAAGTGGCTATAGCCACATGGACATTTTATTGAAGAACTGTGCTTCAGCTCAACTCTTAATTCTTGGGATTGAAGTTTTGACAGGATATTAAATGTTAGATATTTTCCGTTTGCAGCCTATGCCCCCTCAACCAGGTGGCTTTTCCTCTCCATTTTACCGTGGTCGGACATCTTTTGGTGGAGCATCCTCTTTACACTCTGCAGGATACAAAAGAATGAGAACACATTCTCCAACACTTGGAGAGGTATGATAACATGTACTCATAGTGGATAGCATTGATATCGTTCAACCCTTTGTCTTATATGAGCATGTACATGTTCTGCTATAGTCAGGCCTTCTGATATTACGCGATGGTGCGATTTCGCACAATCGACCGCAAATCGCATCCGATCGCACAATTCATGAAAAATCGCACAATTCACAAAAAAGCACACAATTTTAACAAAAGAAGCCACTATTTAACGCTTTATCTAGAACAACTGTGAATCTACACATCATTTTAAGGTGATTTGCCTCTGAAAAAGCCTTAAAAACCGTCAACAACCTTCTATTCGTAAATGATCGAAGATCAAGGCGTCTCTTGGACGTCCGGGAACTGGCACTAGTTTTCAATTTCAAAGACTTACCTATTGGTGTAACGCAAACATTACCTTTTTAGCTTAGACCAATCAGAATAAGTGGTATATATTGACAACATATGGTCCAAGCGATGTTCATTTCGATGGAAAATGTAGCTTCTTTCGTTAAATCCAAATAAACTCTGTCGTGGATAAGTTTGCAGTGAAAACGCCTGCAATTTTTTCAAATGAAAAGACCGTAAATCACACTTGTTGCGAGATATATAGAGCAAGAAAACATCCCTTCCACGTAGATGATAGGCTGAAGATGCAATGCCATGATTGATCATCGTCGGAAGTCCGTGATGGACAAGCATATCAAGCTCGTCTCTTTTCATCACAATTTATGTATAGATGTTTAATTTTTGTTCCTTTATGTTCAAGTTGTCTTTGGAACAGCCCAAAAGTGGTTTTCCTGTTGTGAAACCTAGTAAAATATGCTTAAAATAGCTCAGGAAAAAATCCTACAATGTGCACAATTTATCGCATAATAGCACGTTCTTATCGCATAATCTGCTCCGAAAATTTCGCATAATTTCGATTTTTAAATCGCACCCTATCAGAAGGCCTGTATAGTGTAGGCAATTCAGTCTTGTTTTTTTTTTCTACTGAAGGAGCAATATCCTGGCTGATTTTGTGTTGTTTAATACGTATGCCCAGGAGCTTGCTATGGACCCTATTCATAAATGGCTGCCAATTAAAATTTATTTTGAAAGTATTAAAATAAGCCCGTCTAACCTCGTTTTTGAGTTGATAATTCAAAATAATTGTTATGTCTCAAACAAGGTTAGTTGGGCAAATTTAAATGCAAACAAAGTAATTCTAAGTTGGCAGCCATTAATATATCTATAGGGTCTATAAACTGACCCTGGTTATCTTGCAGTAGAAGTACTATTAGTGTTGAAGCATGTTGAACCAAAATCCAAAACTAAAGAGCCATAAAAGTTTTTATCCTCATCAGGCATAAGGGGATCTAAATTTATATCTGTTTTCAACTTTTCATTTGGTCTGGAAACCAGCCCTTTTTTGAATTTCAGAGTTATGGCGGTGGTGACACAAAGCTATGATTGTGTTTGTCCAAAAATATACACTTATCTCTTGATTTTTAGCCATTTTAGGAGTTAAAGTATGAGGAAAAGTGCTTGTGTAAACGTTTGTTGGTTCAGTTCAGATAGGCAGTCGGCTAGATAGCTAAAGTAAGTTCAAGATGTTTACTCAATTCTCCGGCTGCCATATTGGTGCACCATGGAGGTGCACCAACATGGTATTTCCATACTGGGCTCTGTGAATTTCTGTGAAACATTTTCATGAATATCTGAAGTTTGGGAAAACGCACAGACCTAAAACTTGTCTTCTTTATTCATTTCCTATAACATCACAATTTCTTGACTTTATCCACTGAATGGTTTTTGATTGATTTTTTTTTTATTGAGTGACAGTGAAAACAATCTATAGGGTTTATTAACTGTTCTCTTGTTTTAGTTGATCTTTGGAAGGCACAAAGCCGTCCACCTAAATCTCGTCACTTAAAATGTCAAGTAAAGTTTTCTCTAATTTGATTTACTTGCTTTGTAGGCTCCAAAACCAGTAAGAAAAGTGATAACACCAAAGCCTGTTTCAAGTGAGTTTTTATATTTTTGTTCCACTGAGTGATTGTAGTGTATCATGAATAAAGACAGTGTTGTGGTGTCTATTAAAATATCAGTGGTGGCATGTCTTGGCCTAAACCAGTCCCCACTAGGTTTATAATCGTGCCACTGTGCAGCCATATTGACCCAGTTCTGTAGAAAACTACATTAATGAGCTGACATGTAGTTATGTATTCTAGAATGAAAACAGTACCCAACCATCTTGAATGAACAAGCTTGGTCAATAAAGGAATAAATTATAATCACTGAATATGATGTACATGTAGGTTGACATGAGCTTGTCCACGAAATGCTGTCTGGCATTTTGCATGTTCTATTCCTTTATTGCCAGTATATGCATATAGATTTGAAGCATTCACCAAGACATTTTCAATACCTACAAACCCAATCAAAGTAAAATAAGGTGTATTTGTTGATTTACATAAGTCAGACTAGATGGATGGTATTTGGTTTTTGTTTGTGGTGCACAGACCTTGCTGTGCTTGGTGCATGCAGAATGATCTTGAGCCAAACACTCTCCCCTCTGTCATTTCTACTCAGTCAAAAAGAACATTCATATATTAAGTAAAAATTGAATTTAAATTAAGAGCACTGTTATTTCCATTTGTTTGGCTGCTGGAAGTATCGATGTAACAAGAACAAAAACAAAAAGAATTTTCATGTATTAAGTAACAATTGAATTTAAATAAAAAATACTGTCTTTTCCATTTGTTTAGCTGCTGGAAGTAGTGGTGTAACAAGTCAAACTGCAAAAAGAATACTTGAAGCATTGGAAAGCATGTCCTCACCTTTAATTGTAAGTATCTGTGGTGAGCAATCTTTCCTTTCAGTTGTAATATTTCTGTTATTCATTTAGCGTGGCAATCCAAACCTGATTGTTTTATTACAAATCATTTGGACAGGATGCCAGAAAGATACCAACGCCACCCATCTCCCCATCAGCCTCTCCACTGTCCTTTTTAGTGAGTATACTGAAGTCTTTTCACTTGGTATCTTACTTGGCAGTAGAACGAAATATTAACAATTCATGTTTCCCTGTTTTTTTTGTTGTTTTTTCTGTTTTTTTGTTTTTGTTTTTTTTTTTTGTAGCCTGCTAAGCAGCGGAGAGCTCCCCTTCCCCCTCGAGGTATAGGTTCTCCACGTTCCTTGAAGGTAAGAAACAAATTTTTACTGGTGATTGCATGACATACAGTACCGGTCAAAGGGATTGCAGCACCTACACGCACGTAAAATGCGTGTAGTCTGCGTGTAGTATTCGCGGACAGTGCGTGTAATTACACGCGTGTAAAATTTACTGATATGGTAGGGACACGCATTTGCGTAATTTCACGCATATGCATGTAGGTATTTAAATTAGAGGGAAAAACCTTTGTTATTCATACACGCATTTGCGTGTATTTTGCAAAACAAAAAGCCATTACTACACGTTACAAGTATTGGAAACACGCAACTCTCAATGTTCACAACAAAAAGTGAATTTAAAAGCCGACAAGCATTGGTAAATTAATGGCCTAGCTCAAGCACCTATCAAACAAACACTTTTTCTTAAACTGTAGCAGCTCCTGTTCCTTCGATAAAAATGAAATTGAATCAAACAGAAACTGCGGACTCTCTCTCTATCTCTTAATCTGTCCACAATTCTGCTCTAAAACGGCAAAAGTGTTCGTTAAGTTTCAGTTCATCTGGTTTACACCCAATTGTTCGATTATTCAGCTCAAATAACAATACAGTTCACTTCTGATAAGCTAGATTCGAGAATATTGTGAGCTCAACTTATCGGTAGTCAAGTTAATATTTCAAAGAAACACAGCTTGGATCTCATCACATATTCTTTATTCTCAATTAAACAACCAGCTAATATTATAATTTTATTCAGTGTACGTATAATAAAAATATCTTTTACCGATTGAAACTACACTGTTATTTGTTAGTGGCCCGAGGCTCTCCCTTCACGGCTAATGACTGCAGGAATGGCTTTCTGCAAGTGGTTGATGTATTTGGTGCATTTACCAGGTGTCTCGCCATCGCAGGACTGCTTAATTCCACAAGTGAAGTTTGGGAGATCGAGAAATGCTTGCTGGGGAATTTCAACTTAACTTTCACGATAGCCTGCGTGGCAAGCGTTCCCGTACGAGCCGAGCGAAATCAGACCCGGCGAAGGAATTTTTCGCATTCGCATTAAGACAATTGTGAGCAGTTTTTTTAGGTCAAAAGAAGAACATTCGGATTTTTGTGGTCGGGTTGACAAATAGAATAAGACAACTTTCACACATCACAGGATTTCCGCTTGGGCAGATTTTGGTCACGTGCTAGGCAACAATATTCCACAAACAGATCGAATTTCATTTCAATCAGATCAAAACATGTTGTTTTCAGATAGACAACATTTGCTTCTGAGTGCGTAATATTAATGAAGAATTTTCAAAGGTTTTTTTATTTTAACTAATGCGAAATAATGCTTTTGCTGTTATAATTATTCGTCCATCAAGCTGCGGGTATCCTAGTTGTTTCGACGGAACACTGATAAATTCCGAACGCTTCGGGGTACGAAGTATTTTTATGAATATTTGGATTATTTTAAAGTAGAATGATTGCTGTAATTTAAAATTGAAACGACTTTATGCGTTTGTGTTCTGTTATCTCAGTGAATCCTAGCACGCCTGCTAGTCGCTGGCGCTGCTTGTTAAAATTACAACGGAAAAAATACTCTCACTGTAAAGACGATAAGCCAGTTTAAGGAAACTGGTCAATTCTATCAGAAACATTTGACTACCAGAAGCAAGAAGACGAAAGACTAAACTGTATCACAGGGTAGTCCAGTACAGTAAATGTTACACAGTAAATTGTTTTGTTTACATTACACGCACTTTTAATATTCTGTTCTCATTACACGCACTTAATGAGTTCCAGTTAAACCACTGTGTGTAATTTTACACGCAATTCCATGTATACAGCGTAGAAATAACACTCGTGTAATTACACGCAGTTTAAAGTATTTGCGTGTAATGTGCGTGTAGTACACGCACTTTACGCGCGTGTAATGCTGCAATCCCTTTGACCGGTACTGTAGCTGTCATATACCCATGTATTCCTTTTTATTTTTTCTGATTCCACTACTTTGTTTTGTAGGCCCATTTTGCCAGTCCTCCAGTACAAGATCTCTCTGCACCCAGACGAGCAGCGATCTCACAGCTTAAGGCAAAAGAACCTGTCACTCCTGAGAGTGTAGCTACTTCATCTCCTTCATTGTAAGTACATCTTTATTTTTTATATAAATGATGTACATTCATTTTGTTAGTTAGTAGCTCAATTACACAGTCAGTTGATCAACAAAGGACACAAACAATATTTGAATAGTTATGTTTTGGTCTTGAAAATCCTTGGGAAGTGAATTTCTGATTAGAAGTATCTGATTCCTAATAAATTTCATTTCTTGAACGGTAAATAGGTAGCCTGGTATAATGTTAGTGTTGTTGCTGTTGTCTGGCTATTGCAAACTTAACCACATGTAGATCTCTTTCTTTTTCTTAGATTTTCCACAGCGACAACAACCATCCCAACATTTTCAAAGGTATTGGAAGACATGCTGTGCCTACCACTATAATTATTTTTAGTGAACGTTTCATTTCATTGATACATTTTTGGTGGTAATTTGACTAGTCTTTTATATCTGTGCCTTTTAGCCTTCAGTGTCGTCATTTACCCCAACACCTTTACCAGTTTCTCTCTCACCATCGTCCTCTAAAGCTGGAGGAAAGGTTAAAAGTGCAAGAAGCACTGGCCACTACACACAGAGAGAAAAAGGAGGTGCTGACAGGAGTGAAGCAGAGGTATGCACAATCTGTTATTCCTCATTTGCAGTCATTTAGAGAGCTACTGAAGTTTGTACACTTAAGCAATTTTTTTCAGCTCAAGATGAGTTTATTGAACTACATGTACTGCAGTGAATTGATTCACTTTTTAGAGGGCAGGGCCGGGTTGTTCAAAGCCTGATTAAGCTAACCCAGGGTTAGCGAGAATTTTGATTCCAGTTTTGCAACTTTTTGGAGGGGATTTCTCTTTATATTGTTTGGCCTTCTCTTTTGAATTTGAATAATCTCAAACTAAACAAAAATAGGACGCGAAAAACATTTTTATACAAGAACAATCAATGCTTCGGTTAACTTTTAATCCTGGGTTAGTGTTAACCGGCTTTTGAACAACCCGGCCCAGGTGTTTAATAAAGAAGCTTGTCATCATTGCTTTACTGCTGGCTATTCAAGCTGCAGCTTCTTTCATACTCACTGTGTTTCCTCTTGTTCCCCATACCCACAATGTTGTATTTTCGTACTTTTATTTTCTTCAGGTTGTCAACCGAATACCCGAGGTTGTGGCACCTGTTCCACTTGCATTACCCAATGGAAAATCTCTACCCTCCTTCACTTTTAAGCCCACATCCCAGGCTGAAACAAAAAGAAGTTCTGCAAGGAATGAAATGGTAGTTACTCTTTTGTGCACTAATGTCTTGAATTACACGTTGCATTGTAATCCACTAGACTGCAACAGTCTAAATACTAATTTAAGGCACAGTTCCAAGAAAGTTTCTGTTGTCTTGTTTTTAGCCAATCTCGACTGCCCCTGCTACAACATCTGTGGACTTCACGAAAAATAACTTCAAGTTCTCATCACCAGAAGCAAAAGTTCCAGCGTTCTCTCAAACATCAGCTTCAGTAACTCAGAATAGTTCTAATAAGGTGAGTCTGAAAGCAGAAATCGGAAGAATTGATTTAGAAGAATTGATTTAACCATGGATGTTGTTACTGAACTGAAACTAGTCTTCAAAGTTGTGACAGTGATTAAATCAATGTTTAGTTTTAAAGAAGCCTGAAAACAGTAGATAACGAATGAAATGGGAGAATGTGTTCTGAGCTACTCACATGTACCAGTTTATAAAATAACTGAGCCACTATGCGCGCTCTCGTTGGTTGACTGGTGTGTTTAGATGAGAGTATATGAACATGGTTGTGACATTTTGGATTCACATGTATTTTTGAGAATTATCTTTTAAACACAATAGAGCACTTTTTCTGTGTTTGCATAGACTCATCTAAACACTCGGAGGGTTGGGGGAATTCTCGAAAGTTATGCAAACCCAAGATGTAGTTTGAAGGTTTTCATAACTGTCTCAAAATTCTCCCAACCCCCCGTGTGTTAAGATGAGGCTATGTAAACACAAAAAAGTGCTCTAATTCTTAAATGATGTATCACCTTGTGGCACTATGTTTGTTCAGAATAATTCTGTAGATTCCGATAACATTACGGGAAACTTTTGATCAGATCATTCAGCAGACCCAATGTTAATGCATTGACCAGAAAGCAGGTGATCAATGAAATGATCATTTCCTGATTTGTCACTGAATTCTCAGAACTACGAGAAAGCCATGACAGTAAGGAGAGTTGACATTTTTGTCACAGACCAAAAGTACTGCTTATGGTTTTGCAATTATGTTCTTTAATTTGCTTTCTCCTAGATTACGTTTTCCTTTAGTCAACCAGTGCCAGTTAGTAAAAGGTAAGCTGTGAAGTAGGGCAGTGTTTGTTTCCTTTCTTTATGTGGTCACATAATTTTAACACGTACCAGTTGTTAAATTGATAGAAATTATTTTGGGATGATAAAATGGATCATGTTGTATTACGTCAAGTATTTAATGCTTGCCATTGCTGAGCCAAATGCATCTCAAGTTTTAATTCTGGTGTTCCAATTATTGCTTTGCAGTGTTGATGATACTGGAAACCTAACTGTCTCAAACAAGCCGGAGAAAATAATTATTTCAGAGGTACATTATGATAATTGCTAATATTTTTTATATAATTTCCTTGACATTTTAACACTTAATAGTAAGTCTAAGTGAAGTTTAAAATGGCATTTTTCACATGAAGGTAAGTCGGACATGTTGTTATGGATAGTCTGACCGGCCTTGAGACGGACATAATCTTAGGTTGAATTAGTGACACTGTGAAGTGCACATTTCATGTACCACAATGATATGACCTGTATACCAATCATTTGATTAGACTTGCCAAGTTTGAGTAAGAAGTTAATAGCCAAATTAAACCTTCTAGAACCAAAATAGTGTATAAAATGTTAATTATCTTGGGGTTTTCATTCTCATTGCAGACAAAACAGACAGAAAAACAAATGGAGCCTAATAACAATCTTCTCAAAACATTTGCACCACTGCCAGGTTCCTGGACATGTGACACTTGCTTAGTGTCCAACAAGGCGACTGATGTAAAGTGCATAGCATGTCAATCGTCTAAACCATCCACTGGAAAACCGGCTCCTAAGAAACCACCTCCCTCAAGTAATGACTTGATGAAAAAGTTTGCCCCACCGGTAGGGTCATGGTCATGTGACACGTGCATGCTTGACAATGACGCTAGCAAGACGAAGTGTGTTGCTTGCGAGACACCAAAACCTGGTGTTAAACCACAGGTGCTATCATCAAAACCAGTTGTTAACTCTGACCAGGACTTGATGAAGAAGTTTGCACCACCAGCAGATTCATGGACTTGTGACACATGCATGCTTCAAAACAAATCAACAGACAGCACTTGTGTTGCTTGCCATTCACCACAGCCAGGTGCTACAAAGACTACAACAGCAACTACAACGCCGTCGTTAGGCATTTCATCGAATGCTGCACCTGACAGTAGTTTAGCAGCAAAATTTGCTCCACCAGCTGGCTCTTGGACTTGTGACACTTGCATGATCAGTAATAAAAGTGATGACTCAGCTTGCATAGCTTGTCAAACACCAAAACCAGGAGCCAAGCCAGGGACAGTCACAGCAGGTGGAATTTTGGGATCTCAGACCTTTTCTTCTTCGCCTTTTAAATTTCCGGTCAATAACTCTTTGAATTCAAATTTCAGTTCTATGCCATCAATTAAATTTGGTGTTGGTAGCTCAGATGTTAAAACCAAGGGTGAATCTACTTCTTCTCCATATATTTTTGGTTCGAGTACTGCCGATCAGAGCAGCAAGGATGACTCGAAACAGGAAGAAAGTACTGCTAAACTTTCTGCCACATTCAAATTTGGCTCTTCATCTTCTCAGCTCAGTGATTCAAGAGCAGGGGAGCCAAAGACAAACGCTGTGCCTATACGGTTTGGCTTTTTTCCTGATAATCAGACTGACAAAGGTGAATCCAACAAGGTAACCTTTAATAGTTCAGCCAACAAGGACAATCCAAGCTCTGGGGGATTCACATTTGGAGCTAACCAAGCTTGTCCAGAGTCAAGCAACAAAGGTAATACAGTACATGCCTAGTGTAGGTTGGTTTGTTAGTCCACACTTGATGTTGTTATGTTGTATCCCATTCTTGGGATATGTATTGTTCTCCCCATTTTCCTGGTGTACTGCTTTCAATAGGATTTCGCACCCGCTGGAGCTCCGGCAGGTATATTAAACATTTAAAAATTCTCCAAAGAGAAATTCTCCTGGGCTTCTCATATTACTCCGGCACTTCTCATATAATTCTCCGGCGGTTGCTGTTCTGAGGTAGCCGCCTACTTCAAATCTTACTGGAAACACTGCTTGTGACTTGGCTGTAGCATTGCAAGCTACCTAATACCAGCATGTTCATTCTGTAAATTGGAACATGGGGAAGGGGTGTGAAAACAAAACAAGCCAATAGGAAGTTATTACATGTAGATACTTGCCTCACTGATTCACAACTCATTGTGAGACATCATACATGTATAGTTTGTTTTTCTTCATTAGTCAATTTTAAATGGAAAAAATATTGAATGTACAAGGTACATTGTGTTTGTATGTACATACTGAACAACTCTCAATGTTAATATATATTATTTCTTGAAGGAAAACTAAATTCAATAGCTGAAGCAGCAGCCAATGGACTTCTTAAGGTGCCTGAGATGAAAGAACCTGCCAATTTGGAACAAACATCCAAACAAACAGGGGCTGGAATGAGTATTGCAGATGCAGCTAAGACAGGCCTGCTTAAAGTTCCCACTGCTGGCGAAAGGAAAGGTCAGAGGCCAGCAAGTTATTGATGAACAGTTTATGTAATTGATGTTAATAAGTATTTTTTTTTTTTTTTTTTTTTATGTTAATAAGTATAGTTGAACCTTATTCCATTGTTTTCACTTGATTGTTCAAATGTATTTTTTTTTTACATTGTTAATGTTTACATTGCATGATTGGCTTAAAAAAACTAGCACTATTTTTTGATTGAACCCAATTAAAACCAAAACCAATTACAACTCACTTTTCTCGCAAGCTACTTGTATTTACTATGAGTTTTGATTGGCTCACTGGATCGTCTGTTTCGTCTGTGATTGGCCAGAGTGATAACTTTGGTTTTTGGTTTTATGACACTCAATTGAAATCTGCTCCAAAGAAACATACTCTGTTACGTTTGACCAGCTAGTGTAATACAGTGCTTTCAATAGGACCTGGCAACCGCTGGAGCTCCAGCAGGTATTCTGTTGAAAGCAGACGGGAATATTAAACTTTTAAAAATTCTCCAGAGAGAAATTCTCCTGGGCTTCTCGTATTACTCCGGCGGGTGCTGTTCTGAGGTAGCCACCTACTTCAAATCTTATTGAAAGCACTGGTAATAATGAGGTGTCGCTGCTGCCTGACATCTGATACATGATACCAGTTTCAGGTTGCCTTATTTTCTTATGTATGTCTGTTTGCAGTTGATTCTGCTGCTCCTCCAAATTATGTCAACCTATTTGCTCTAGCTCAAACTACTGCGGGCTCTTCTAGCAGCAAACCAGATACATCATCAAATTCTTCTCTAGCAGGTTTGTGTTGTCTTTACGGTTATAGTCGTCTAATTTATTCTGCTTCTCTTTCATGGAAGCATAACGAGCATTTGTCCAGCAGAATAGAATTAAAAGATATTAAAACTCCTATGTTGTGGGTGACAAGTTGTAAGATAAAATTTAAAACTTAAGGTAAAAAGCTGTTATAGATCATCATCAGAGTCACTCTGATGATGATCTTTTAGATCAAAAACGTTAAGACCTCATTTTAAACAGGTTTTTATCTTAAGTTTTATATGTTTATTTTTTATCGGCGAAATGTACATAAAGTTGTAAGATGTTCTTCCTTAAGTTTACAGAAGCAGGTTTTGACATTTTTAATTAGACTAGATTTTTCTCAAGACACAGAATTAGAAGTTTTCAACAGATCTATTTACTTGTGGATGTGCATTGTCGTTAAAATGTTATCGATGTGTTTTGTCTACACAGCTGGCTCCTCAGGATTTTCCTTTACTGCACCCTCAGGAGCACCATCACCCTTCAGTGTGGGGGCTGCCACACCATCATCATCAGCTACCACCTCTGCTGGAGATTCTGGATCATCAGTTCCAGACAGTAAACCATTCACAAATCCACTAGTCCCTGCAGAATCCAGCTTGACAACGTTTCAGTTTGGTGCAGCCTCGACCTCTGCTACAAGTACTTCGTCACAAGCAGTTAGTTCCACAAGCCTTGCTCCATCGCCATTTGTTTTCCAGGCTGTAAATACTACTGCACCAGCCAAGACTACTGTTGCTTCACCATTCACTTTCCTGGCAAATGCCACAGGTCCTTCCACAACTCCTGCGGCAACATTTAGTTTTGGCTCAAATGCTGCAGGGACAGCAGCATCTGCTACCACAGCAACATTTCAGTTTGCGCAACAAAACGCTGAAACGGCAGGGGCTTTGAAGCCCCAGCCCCAAGCTTCTACAGGAGCTGGTAGGTTATTCCAATTTGCTGCCACTAATGCGGCTGCTGCTGCGGTGACAACTGCTACAACTCAGCTACCATCACAAACATTCGGCATTACATCCACTCCAGTCAGTTCAAGTTCGGAAGTAGTTAAGCCATTTGCCTTCAATGCTGGCTCCACAGCACAAGGATTTTCGTTTGCCCCCGCGCAACCTTCCGGAACAGCGGGGGGATTGCAATCCACATTCGCTTTTGGTGCAGCAGCACCTAAGCCTGGAGCAACATTTTCTGGATTTGCACCTGCACAACCATCGTCAAGTCAACAGACGGTTAGTCTTCTTCCTTTGAAGAGGGTATTGATGGCCGTAAAGTTACTTCTTAGGGTCGCACCATCATTTTTGAAGGGGTGGGGGGGGGGGGTGGACAGTTTACAAACAAACGTTCCTGCGCAGCAAGAACTGCTGAAAAAAATTAGGCAAGGGGAGAGCCATGGGGAAAAAATATTCGAGGAAGTGCTTTCTTCTATCATTTTAAATTTTCTTTTTTTGGCACAAGTTTATGCCCACCAAAAAAATCATGCAACGTAAAGGTGTGGAAAATCAACCCCCCTTCTCCGCAAAAAAAAAAAATAATAATGTACCGTCCCTTACCTTATTTTGTTTTCATTGTCGTAAGAGATTAAGTTGTGTTCACACAGCAAAAAATGTTACCCAAAATTAGGTCAGTTACAAACAAAAAAGAACCTCCTGAAAGTCTTTAAATGGTAACGCAACTTAATGAACAACTGGATTCGCACAGATTCATATGGTACACCTAGAGGCACATGTTAACGTTTTTACCCATTTGTTTGATCCTGTATCCAATACGGTACCACGCTCGAATTACCGAAGCGTAAGTAGCAGGATTTATGACATTGACATAGTAGAATAGGTGTCTATTTAGTGAGGGAGTTGTAGCATTACACGAGCCAACCGCGAGCCGAAGTCAGCCTGGAGTCGCGAGTCAACATCGAGTCAACAACGGGTCAAGCCAATTTTTTGTTCCTTTTTTTATCGATGACATCGAAATTATTGATATAGCATGGTGAAGCGAATCCTTATTGTTTTACTGTAAGCTGTGTTCTAGAAGGTATGATAACCATTGTGACTAGATACCCGGAAGCCTGAAAGTGTTTTCAAAAAACTAGATACCCGACAGTCTGAAATTGTTATGGAATTTCCACGGAATAACTCATTCGATGATTCTTAGATCTTTGTTTAGTAATGACAAGCAATTTCAAGTATGTATTGACTTTGCGGTTGAGGATGTTTTCGAGCTTGGACATGCTACAAAAACTTGATGTTCGAGATGTTCCTCCGAGTCAGCTCTCGTAGACTAGGGTCCGCACAAATTACAGTTGAAACCCTCTGAGGTACTCAATATTTGTTCAGAAATGCCAAGCGATTCTAAATAACGTTTTGGTTTTGTAGTGGACGAATTTTCTTTGCTTCGGCATACTATAAATTCTCCACTCACCGGCAGAAAACTAAGTACCCGGCAAAGATTTTGACCATGAAGCACTTGACTGTTTACGAACGTTATATTTTTTCAATTTATATCTATTACAAACACACTTTTTCAACTGGCTGTCGAATATCGATTAAGGTGCTTTGATGGCTTATAACCAAAATTCTATATTCCATTCTTGCGTTTGACTACAAGATGGCGCGTCAGCCGCGATCGACGTGAGCCTGTTATTAAAAAATGTCCTGTAGTTAACGGCTAAGACAATCTATATTCATATATTTTATTTCCTGCAATTATTTTTTTTTTCGGGACAAAATGAAAAAACTGGCTTGACTCGCGACTCGAGGTTGCCTTGGGCTTGCGGTTGACTCGTGTGACGCTACACCTCTAGTGTAAGACGACTTGATAACAGTGTAGCTAGCAGATCGAGTTAGAAGTAAGCTGATCTATCTGCTCCCTGGTTGTTGTTTACAGCCATTTATGTTTGGCCCACCATCCTCCAACCCCACACCTACCCCCGAAGAAACCATGGAGGCAGATGGTAATAACAGTTCCGGCAATCTGTTTGCTGCATCAGGTGAGTTATACTTCGTCTTCTGACACTTCTTCTATAAAGCAACACTTCACTTCTTAATAATAAAAACGAGCCCCCAAGCCGATTAGCCCCCAACCAGAACTCGAAAACACTCGTTTTCTCGTTCTTTGAGCGTGAATGGGGGCAACTTCGCTAATCGACTTCTGCTTGGGGGCTAAACCAGCTAGGGGCCAATCGACTAGAAGGCTTGACAACTTACATTCTTAAAAACTCCTTTGACTCAAGTACGCAAACGAAGTGCCAGTTTAAGACTCATGAAAATACCCCCTGTACCTTCTTACTTTATAGCACTAGTGATTTAATCATTATTATTTCTTGAACTGTTAGCCAATCCTACAGGAAATGCGTTTGGTTCCACGGGGCCCAGCGCAGGGGGCTTTGCCTTTGGAGTGCCCAGTGCTCCTTCAGCGGGAGGGTTCAATTTTGCTGGGGCCGCTCAGGCAAATACAGGACCAAACACCTTCGCGTTTGGAGCTGGTGTAGGAGGAGCCCCTGCATTTGGAGCAAATACTGCCCCAACGGGTGGCGGTGAGTTTCTTGGACCATTTCTTCTAAACGTGACAAAATAAATCAACTTTCTCCAGTAAGGTTTGCAGCTGGTGTAGCAATTGAGTGACATACCTGTCACTAACTGCTGGGTATTTTTGGCTCGTCGTTGTTTTTTTTTTTCTTTTCGCGCCTTCTACCTCGTGCGATTTAAGTATCGACTCACAGGCAGAAATTCGAAAACAATAAAAGCAGTCAGTACACTAGCCTGCGAATGTTTAACCGTCTTTTTAGTGCCAAAAATAAACATAAGTATAAAAAACTCATAATCGAGTGGAGAGTTTTTGTTCTTTAAATCCTTACGGCTAGTACAACGGTAACCGGTTGTTTCGCCAGCTCGCCCGGACTAAACGTCCCTGCTTCCGAACTGAAAGTTCAAGAGGGATGTGTTGATTTTTCTGTCTCTAAACTAAACGAGCCTATTTTTCTTTCTGTAATCCGTTGACCACGGTCCGGGCGAACTGGATTTGGGCGAAACGACCGCAATTTAGTGCAAGTCATTATTAGTAGTAAGCAACGTTTGTCGATTTTTTGAAGCTGACTTTCCTTCTGTTTATTATTTCATTGCACAGCTTCAGTCCCTGGTGGATTTAACTTCAGTGCAGTGGCGGCTAATAACAACATTGAGAGTCCAGGAATGTTCAACTTTGCCGCGGGTGGTGTCACTCCCTCGGGCGGCTCCCTGTTTACCGCGGGTGCTTCAGGAGATCCCAGTAACCCGGCTAAAGCCCAGAGAAAATTCAAGAAGGCTGTTAGACGCACCAATAAGCGTTAGCACAACTGTGCCTGCCCTCCCTGCACTGGGATTACGTGACATTACTGTTGTACACTAACCGAGTACAAACCTTACGAGACTTGTGTCTCTGCCCGATCAAACGCAACGGGTTAACGAACGTACGACGCTATTCCGAACTGTCCCGAGGACGGTTTTCGTGTAACGTGCCGACTGTTCACACGAACGCTCTGAACCGGCGGCGTATTGTCGCAAGACGTTTGACTAGAACGTAGAATGCGTACGACGGCTTATGCACTCGACGCTTTGTGTGACGAACTGAACGAGGCCTGCCTATTTGAACGATGGTTGTTTTGGGAATGGACATGTCCCAGTAACTGCAAGCTCCGCGGAGATCGAGCTTAAGCATTGCTTTAGCACTGCGACCACTTCATGAACAAATTTTACGATGTGACTCCACAACACAGACCAAAGACATTGATTATTTCACATTTGTTATCGTCATTGTATATTTTTAGTATCAATCGTTAATATAGCCCCAGTGCAGACCAGTTCGGGGGGCTCGTCACGCTAGAGGTCGTGACGATCCCGATGAAAGTCAAATCAAGTTTCTTTGTTCAAACTATGATGCAAGTGTGATGGATTGTCCGACATGGAATTGTTTCTCTCGGACTATAACGCCGCGAAGCGGGTTGGTTTACAGTATCCCCTTTCCCTTCGACAGCCCACGTGAAAGTAGAATGAGCTGAACACATTTTCGTGGGTGGTCTCTCCGGATAGATTATTAAGGGTTTATTGACTAGGAATTGTTTTTGTATTTTTAAGATGTCTCGCATCGCCGCGTTTAGCAACAGGGGCAGTTCCTTTTGCATTGTGAAAATTTGTCTCGGGATGCCAAACAGGGGTGGATAGATAAGAATTTCCCCAGTAAAAATGGTTTTGGAAGAGGAGAGTAATAACTCGTATTATATCCACTATTTAATTGAATTGCTCTCGCGTGATCATTTGTGCTGGTGGTATCTTATAATTATTATTTGTTTTTGTTGGGAACTCTCCATTTTACTCATAGAGTTGATTTTAGTCGCTATCGTTTTTGAAAATGTAAACATTTGAATATGAAACATTAAAGCATTTATCCCGCCTTGTGATTATTATCGATGTCTTTGGAGGCCAGCACATTAAACAGGTCGCTGCTGCAGCAGAAGTGTTCACAAAATGCACAATGACCGAAATCTAGCGGAAACAATCATTTTGCCAGTGTTTAAAGTGTTTTAAGAGAAGAAATGATGTCAACCCGCTCTGGGGGATTTTATTTCCAGCCTTAACAGCTTCTACTAAAGCGAAACTTCAAGCGAGACGAAGAGATCCTCGGATTTTCTTTCTTTATTGAGCCACAAACTTCGCTAAGTGGTTCCAAGCGCGATTACATTGTTGGAATGATTTTAAGTAAGTTATACGTTAACCTTTTATACGATTATCATATCGATTCCCTTCGATTAAGTTGCGCTTTCTTGGGAGAACAATCGTTCAACAGACCTCTTTAGCCACCTCGCAGAGGCCGTTCCTTCGCACAGGCGACGCTTCATAATCCTATAAACAGGAATACAATCAACTGTTAGACAAAGTTTTGTTTCTAATGAACATCCTTGCATCAAGACTATGAGTAATCACAACGGCCGCCCGCAATAAACTGTTAGCGCAATAATAATAATCAGGTCACAGGTTGAAAATAATGCAGTCGTACCAAGCGCGGGGAAACATGTAACTGACGCAAAGCGCGGGGAAACCTGTAACTGATGCAAAGCGCGGGAAAACATGTAACTGACGCAAAGCGCGAGGAAACCTGTAACTGATGCGAAGCGCGGGAAAACATGTAACTGATGCAAAGCTCGGGAAAACATGTAACTGATGCAAAGCTCGGGAAAACATGTAACTGATGCAAAGCGCGGGGAAACATGTAACTGATGCAAAGCGCCGGGAAACATGTAACTGATGCAAAGCTCGGGGAAACATGTAACTGATGCAAAGCGCGGGGAAACATGTAACTGATGCAAAGCTCGGGGAAACATGTAACTGATGCAAAGCGCGGGAAAACATGTAACTGATGCAAAGCCCAGGAAAACATGTAACTGATGCAAAGCAAGGGAAAACATGTAACTGATGCAAAGCGCGGGAAAACATGAAACTGATGCAAAGCGCGGGGAAACATGTAACTGATGCAAAGCGCAGGAAAACATGTAACTGATGCAAAGCGCGGGAAAACCTGTAACTGATGCAAAGCGCGGGGAAACATGTAACTGATGCAAAGCGCGGGGAAACATGTAACTGATGCAAAGCGCAGGAAAACATGTAACTGATGCAAAGCTCGGGGAAACATGTAACTGATGCAAAGCGCGGGGAAATATGTAACTGATGCAAAGCGCGGGAAACATGTCCCTGGTGCAAAGCGCCTGAAAACGTTAGTGGTGCCGAGCGCGGGAAAACGCTTGTGGAGAAGTCACGATTGGTTTTCGTTTTATTTCTTATTCTGTTACGAGTTCTTGAGCAATCGTACAGTCCAACAAACGTCAAATTGGATTGCTCAAGACTGGTGATAAACAAGGGAGAAGTCCCTTTTTAATAGCGGGTTCTTTTTTCACTCGAGCAATAACGGCATGCGAGGTTAATGGCGTAAGTATTAAAACATTAATTTACCTTCTGAGATTGTTGAAGATTTTTTGTAGCACGCGGGAATGCACTGTTTTCCTGTGGTACCTTATAACGAGAAAATGAAACTTAGAATCAAAATCACGGTAGGAAGATTTTCTGTTGCCTGCCGTTGAACCAAAAAGTCTAGCGAAACTTTGAAGAAAAAAACGCGAAACATTTTAACTTTCGTGTAGTTCATGGTAACTTGGTGGGGAAGGTGTATTGTGTTAAAGTTCAACTGACAAAAACAAAACTGAGTTCAAACTGACCACGACAAACCGGCGACATTAAATGTATGAAATGTATGTTATGTCAGCCTAGAAAGTGATCGGTGAAAGATCCGAAGAACTGGCGACAAATCTATTGAGCAGCAGCGTGAAATTCTCCGAACTGTTCTCTTTGTAATATAGCCTGTAGTTTATACCGTAAAATACCATAAATAAATGTGATCATGTTATCTTCACGTTGCAATCAGAAAACCTTGCATCCCTGCCTCGGTCTTTACCCCGAAGGAAAACACTTGCTGCGTTTAGGCGTTTTTTTTGTTTGTTTTTTGAGGAGAAAGCAAGTCTTCAATGGCCTGTCTAGTCGCAAAATCTTAATTACCTGTGGCTTTTGTTAGTTACATCAAGCTGGAAACCGAAAGTCCTGACAACTTAAAACTCTATTAGTTATAAAGTTCGTTTTGTAAATACACAACTCTACCTGTACAAGATCCGATCTGCGGCCAACACCATTACCGAAGTAACCCTCACTTACAGCAAACATACTCGCCAGTAGCACAAGTGTAAAAATCAATACCTGAAGTTTAGCGTTCATTATGGCTATTGCTAAGTAGGAGCAGGAAGGAAATTATGTAGCCGTGACTAAAATGATCAGAACAACAATGTGAATGATGTGAACTACGTTTTCAGCCAACCTTTTTATGCTGTACGATTTCGGACGGACTGAAACTAGATCTACTCAGCAGAGACTCCGAAAAGTGCCATTAGCTTTGTTTACTGTTTGTTTTGTGTGATGATGGTTGATATCTCCAGTGGTTCATTTAAACTTACGATAATTTAGGATCCGGGCCGGGTGAAATTCACTCAAAGTGAACTTCCTTACGCGCAGATAAATT
>OZ026596.1:32782221-32819721 GCA_964020085.1 Micromussa lordhowensis | reverse complement strand
TGAGGGAACCGAAAAGTTTTCGTCAGAACACAAGCAATCTCCCTCCCCACCTCCCACTTTAAAAACCGAATGGAAAATTCTTCTGTAAAGCCTGTTGCTCAATTTTTTCTGAAAATACAAGAAAATAGGGGAGCTCGCCCCCTCTTAGATCCGCCCCTGGAGTTACAGCTGCCGGTTTAACAGTTTATAATCAGATCCCCTTGATTCCAGAATCCCTCTTAAGGTGATTCCTGGGTAAAAGAACCCGCCATAGATTTCCGATGAAACTTGGTATGGTGTCATTACAGTACAAGGAGATGTTAAAAACGTAATAAAAAGAGGGGGTCACCGTGCTTGTTTTCATGCCACGATGCTGACAAATATGGTTATTTTGGTGACTTTTGGTTATCTCAGTGCGCAACAAATAAGCTCGATTATTTTTCAATGCGGCGTGTTATATCACACAGAATTCGACTGTCTTTGATTGCTTATTCATCTACGTCCCAGAAGAAATGGCTTCAAATACCCTGCATTATTAACTGATATTTTTATCCTTTAAAGGAAACATAATTTGGACTTGATCTAATGGGCCCGTTACGTCTCTATCTGTAGCATTTATTTCATTTGCCAAAAAAGTAGCCATAGATTTCTGCCAAATTTTTTTCTCAGTTATTGCGGATATTGTTCTCAGTGAATTTATAAAATAAAAAGTGGGGGTCACCGTGCTCGTTTAAGAGGAAATTAG
This sequence comes from Micromussa lordhowensis, assembly GCA_964020085.1. Taxonomy (NCBI): domain Eukaryota; kingdom Metazoa; phylum Cnidaria; class Anthozoa; order Scleractinia; family Lobophylliidae; genus Micromussa; species Micromussa lordhowensis. The sequence continues at coordinate 32,818,997 of OZ026596.1, read as the reverse complement.
CTTTTATCTCGCTATCGAGCTTAGTTTGAAGGAAATCTCTTATGTTTTGTACGCGCGCGCGCTGATGACGCAAAATTCGTGCGCAGTAGGAATGCGCAATGCAAAACTCGGGAATCACCTTAACCAATGAGTAGCAGACTCGTTTTCATGGTCTCTCTTCTTCTCGCCCCCTTGAGCGAGAGAGACCCTGGGAACGAGATGGCCTTCATCGGCCTTTCGTCTCTTGGAATTTCGTAATAGTTCTCAATAGTTGTAAGGACAAAGACGAACTCAAGAAATCGCTGTGACTCAAGATAAAAAATTGGGTCTGCTCTATTTGCAGTACTTGAAAACTGTATGCAGGCACTGGACGTTATTTCATTATAAGCTTTTGCGCGCTAGAAACGTTTGTAAAATAGAACTGCATAGTTTCAATTGAATGACTAATTTAAGGGACAAACCGCGAAGCAAATGCAGCTAGAAGAAGTATCACTACATAACGTCTGCAAAGGATGTAAATAAATGTCCCGTTTTACGGGCATCTAGAAAATAAACGGTAGGTAGACAGGTAGTTATAACTCAAGTGTGTTAAGGCTTGGCTTTTTATAATCAGACGATCCCCTGCAAAGAATTGAATTTTTGTTTAATTTCTCACTTATTGGGGATTAAAAAGAATTTCACTTGTTTGACAACATGACAGTGGTTTTAAGCGTCACATGACATTTCTCAATTGATGACGTCACAAGGCATGTTTTTAGAAGTGGGCATGTTTGCACTGAGAATTCCTAAAATGATTTTGATTCAATCTGTTTAAAATCACTATTAAATTGTAAATCTGCCTTTTAAGGTGGCACAGGTCATTTTCTATTAGAGATATTTAAACATTTAGTTTGTCACGTGACCTGTTTCTCGGTATTAACCGTTTTTGTTAACAAGTGGACATGATTAAAAGGCGGCATAATATAGCGCACCACCGAAGTAAACCAACAAAGAACAAAAAACAATTGTGAAAGATGTCTTTCAGTACCCCGTTTTCGATTGAAGATTTGCATTGTTTTTTTTTTTACCGTTAAAGATTCACATGGTCAAGATTTAAGATTGAAAAACCATTCAAATGAGTAAGCATGCGGATATTAAACCTGTTGCCAAGTTTCATAACAATTGGATAAACCATTCCCCTTGAAACAAAAATATGCATATTAACAACTTAACCGATGGAACGAAATTACTATGGAATTGCCATTCGTTCCAATGAAGGGAATTTGGCTGGAATGAAAAAAGCCATCCACGCCAGTCTTATGCACTGTGCTTCCAGTCAGTCCCGCCTGCTTCACGACCATTGCGCCCTCCTGGCAGCACAAGCTGGTTCCGGTACCAGCAAGACAAAGCAAATAGGACAAGCCTCTACAAACATGGACCTGGACTTCCCTTGTCAGTTATTTCTAAGCTAAAACCAGAATATGTGAGACTAAGCGACAACAGTTTACTGGAAAAGTGCTTGCATGGGAAAACCCCAAACCAAAATGAGGCACTGAATGGTATGGTGTGGCAACGCACCCCCAAGGAAGTCTATGTCGGTAGAGAAATTCTTGACATGGGTCTCTATGATGCTGTTGCAAACTTCAATATGGGCGCTTCTGCTGTTTTGAAGCTTTTTGATGCTCTGGGTATACCTCCAGGAAAGTTCACAGAAGCTGGATGCCAGCAGCTGGATCAGACACGTGTTCACCAGGCACAGAGAAAGAGCCAACGCGACACAAAAAGAAGAAGAAAAGTTCTCAGGGGCCAAAAAAAAAAGGAAAGATGAAAGGAGTATGCTATGCCTCTGGACAGTTTTAGACATTTTAAACCTGATATTCTGTGTTGAAATTCTTGTTAAATAATGTTATTAACTTTTAAAGCCTTTTCTCAAAATTTAGAATTTTGCGAAACTGCAAAAACTGTAACATTGATATTTTTGTGGGGAATTGATGGATTTGCCTCACATTTTCAGTGAAATTAGTGTATATATTTGCATGCAATGAACTACAATTAGCCAGTTTGGTCCAAATGGCTCTTTAAATCACTGAGAATTTTAAATTTTGAAGTTTGTGTCAATATTGGGAAATTGACAGTGTAAATATTTAATCTAATAGTTAACTGTGGCATTTTTTTAGTTTATTTTATAGTAGTGCCGCTTAAAATCATTCCCTGAAAATTTAATCAAGTTTTTTTGAAAACGTCAAGAGTTAGGATTGTTATAGTGGAGACACCTTACAGCAGATAAAGCTTCGTCCCCCTGGTTACCATAGCAACATAATTAGCAAACAAGTACATAAATAAAGTTGCATTGTGGTCTAGATTGAAGGTGCGTTGGTTGCATTTTGTAAAAGAGCTTGTCAAAAGAGTTCATTTTTTGGGGTATATTACACCTTAACACACTTCAGAACCTCTTATGCGCTACAGTAACATCAGGAAAACCGATTGTTAAATAACACATTTGGCCGGCAACTAGAACAAGTGAGTGAACGAATGTTCGTTTTGTTTAAAGTATTTAGCGTATGTTTACCTGTTTAGTGGATCGTCCTATGATGACCCCTCCACTGTGGAAACTGTCACCCTCACTAACCATACTTGATAGAAATGCAAGAATAAGTAGCAATGTTTGAAGTTTGGTATTCATCCTAAAAATGGCTCGCTGAAATCAAACAGATGGAAAACCCGGCGTGTTTCGTCGTAACTCCCACGGATGCTCTACGCAGAGTGAACGTTTTCTGCCTTCGCTTTTTGCTGAGCCATTTATATAACCACATCTTCCAAAAAGACCCATATGAACGACGTCTGCGGGCAGTGAAGCTAAAATATACTATAATTTATTAATCAATACCTTTTTAACCTTTGATTTAATTTTGAATTTGTACTATTGCGACATCAATGTGGTGGTAAATCTTGTCATAACAAGGTATCATTATCTACTTCAATTTAGAAAGAGATTAAGTGTAATGAAGTTCATTATCGTCACGCCTGTTAAACTCAAAAACGTGCAGTCTCAGTTGTCCTTTCGTTTCTATTGTAAAATATATTTTGTCCATAACAATACTGTTGCAGTAAATGCTCACATCTGATTGGTTTTGTGAAGGTCAATTCATCCCACAGCTTGCTGCTCAGAGTCTCACCAATTGTGTCTCGACTCATTTCCAGTCAATCAGTAATTAATTAAACTTTGGTGAAATTGCTTTTTCCTTTTTTCCACCTGTGGCTGCGGCTTTACTTGCATTTGTTATCACACGAGTTATTGTCCATTGTAAGACGTGTAAAACATTTAATAACACAAGTCTTCGGTCAAGCAATCTTGCAACTGTACGTGTCAGCTGAAAGACTCTTGATTAGATGTAATGTAATATTACCCTCATCTACTCTTCTCCAAGGTCAACATGTTTGCTACAGTATTAATTGATTACAGAGTTATTTCATCTAAGTGCAATCATAAGATTCAGCTTCGCTAAAAAATGGTGATCAAATATCAGACGAGAGACGCTTAAGCGGTTAGTAAGGCAATTTCCTCCTTTTCGTTCTGAAATAGATTAATTAAAGTTCTGGAGCGCTTTCCTTTTGACTGGAAAAACCGGTGAGAATTTTCCGCCAGATGGAACAGTACAATTTTTCCTCCAGAAAAAATGGAACGAAAGCAGCTGTACCATTTGACGGTGTTTACTTTTTGTCCTGGTAGAATATAAAGGAGCTAGCAAGAGCACTACTTTGAAACCTCAAACCAATAAGTTCAGTAAAAAAGGGCTACAGTAAAAGAGATGAGAAGAGAAAATACTTACACTTATCGTTTTGCCAGCATTATAGATTACAATTTATTCTACACAACAAAATATTGAGAGAAGAATCGATATATCCTCGCGTCGAGCACAGGCATGTTCGCCAGCCAAACCGAAATTAATCTCATGCATGGAAAAACATTGAAGTTGACCAATGTTGCGCCTTGAATGTTAGTGTTTTTGTGACAATTAACGCTCACCTGAAGTCGAAGTGGAACAGCTATGACCCATAAAGGCGTCCAACCGCATGTTGGACACTGAGACATGAAGGAGGACGCCATTTTCTCGAGCGAAATCGCGTATTTTTACCAAGAAGTATGGCACTCAGTGCGATAAAGTAAATGGTACAGTGATTTTCCGGTAATTCCGGTAAAAACGAGAAAAGAGGAATACCTCTGAAGGTATTCTCTTTTTTTCGAAAAATTTCCAGTGGAAAGGCCTGTTCCATTTGGTTTCCCACCGGGAAAACCGATTTTTCCATTCAAATGGAAAGCGCTCCTGATCTTAGTCACGTAATTTTATCCAGCTGGTGTTAAAATTGAGATTTACCACAATAAAACCACATTCAATAGCGAGAAATGATTGTAAGTCACCCAACCCTCTTTGCTCCTGTGAGGCTACACAGCAGCAACTTCCATCCATCATGGTCTTTTGCTTCCTGCTTTTCCCAGAAATGATTATAAATGCCTGCTTTTTGATTGCCTCCTTCATTGGTTTTTGGTGGCAGTCGTTCAATATTGAGACAACTCTATGCAAAACATATTACAGATAAAGAGATAAGGCTGGGTGCACCTGAAGACAGAGCTGGTCTCCCAGGCCCAAGTTAGGATTTGGTTACCTCGCGTCTTTCCAATAAAATATAAGACTGGGAAGTCCCGTGGTCGTAGTGCTGAAGCCAGAGAAGCATTTTGCAGACAGATTTCTTTTACTTCAAGCGAAAAAAGTGAATTGAGCCAAAACAAAAAAGTCGTATCAGGTGATCACGCCTGACATCTTACTAAGCTTCATGTAAAAGATTAAACGAGACCGCCTGACATTTTTCTAGGCTTCGTGTCACGGAGTGAAGGTGACCATGTGCCTAACCTGATAGCGGTTGTTCCCGGTTTGTCTTTACTCATGTCCAGTTTCTTGGCTAAGGAAATGGGTCTTTGTGTTCGAACATAACATGTTTTTAAACCCTTTTGGATACACTCTGTAATTTAAGGGAAAACGATCGTAAAACAAAGTGAGAGTTGTTTTGAATAGGAAATTTTCGAGCAAACTGAGACGCAAAACGTCGAAGAAACACCGCCCGAGTTAACCTGGCATGAACGACTAGGGGTATTTCACTCCCCTAGATGAGATGCTAGTACATCGCAGCGTTACCCCTTAACATGAAATTTATATTTCTGGCTGAAGAGAGGCACTGTGGGAGAAAAGCGTCTTTCCTAAGACCACAACATTAGTGATTCCTGCCATGATTTCATGATTCGAACCCAGACTACTCAATCCAGAGTCCAACGGACTGACCATTAGGTCACCCCGCCTCCCACAACGACTTGCCACGTGACAAGCCAGCATTCGTACAAGCGACATTTTTAGACAATTCATTTTTTATAAGTCAACAACTACAACAAAAACTCCTTATTTAAAAATAATTTTGTTGAAAGCAACAGGTTTACTTGTGGGGTCGTGTATCCAGCTAAAAGTTTAAAAAAACGTAGATATGTACAGTAATAATATTAATAATATACGTATTTATTCAAGTTAATAAAACTTAACATCCATTACGTCCTTGCGTTGCGTTTGAATCGAGGTCGCATTATAGTCCGGTTAATAAAAACGTTTTTTTCTAACTTTGGCATAGAATTGCTTGAAATTATTAGTATAATATTGGATGCAGTATAGCTGATCGAGTATTGTTTTTAGCACGAACAAAATCGCAGAGTTTCTATGATTAAGTTTTTAAATTGTCTGTCAGATGTTTCCCATCTGACAGACGTCGTGTTTTCACTTAATCTTACTTTAATAATTCTTAATTTGAAAACGAGCGCAAATTAACACATAATTTGGACAGAGACGTATATGGCTCCACGCTAAATTAAAAAATTCTCAGCGAATACCAAATTGGACATGGCTCACAACACCACGCAATTAATTTCCCTCATCCAATTATTTCCAATTCGACAGCTCTGCAGTCCGATTACAAATAATAAAAGGACGACAGTTCTTGACATTAATGATTTATTTCATGTGCAAAACGATATCAAACCCATTTTTTTCTTTTGAGTATATTTAAAAGGAGAAAGGCGATGAGTATTTGTGTTTAATATGAGCTTCAAAGTTTATTTTCGACATTTCATGTTGTTATAGCAATGACCTTTTTTGAGACGATGTTTAAAACCATCACACAGAAGTTTGCAATATGATGCAAATACCATTATATGGTATACAAAGTTCGCTCATAGGGTTGGCGCTCCATCGTTCAGTGTTCAAAGAAAGTTTAAGCTTATACCGATACCAGGAACTTGACGAAATAGTTCATTTTCATTGCATGGAAAGCGCTTTATGATCGGACATTTAAAGAGCTTTCTTTGTTTTGCCATGGTTATTTCCTTTATTTAGTAAGTCAATTTATTTACCAGTCATACATTTTGTTATTTGAGAATACGTTTTTCCAAGAATAAGTCCATGTAAGCCTTGTCTTCTTTTGTTAAATTGATCGTCAACAGGTCCTCTTGGCAAGCTCACAGATCTGATCCCTTCGATCACGTACTACCTTTGAACGCAAAAGAAACCAACAGTATAAAGATATAGAGGGTTTTCAGATGACGTCATGGCGGCCATGTTTGTGTCCTTACTCCCCCCCCCCCTAAGAAAAAAATTGGAATTCCCTTCTTTACTTTTGATGCAAGTTTCTTTCTTATGTGAAAACTTCCTTTGTTCGGTAAACATTAAGCCCCCGTAAAAACGCTCTACTGATACATGATCGGAAAAAAAAAGAATAAAAAAGAAAGATAAAACTCGCTCAACTGGGATTACTAGTAATATATCAAACACGAAAGACCGTGTTTGACCACATTTCCAAACACCGAGAAGAGAGTTGAAACTGAATAGGGCGTGTAGCGGAGTAATTTTGACGAACGTCGAGGTGTTTGGAAATGTGGTCAAACAGTGTCTCGACTGTTTGATATATCTTCTTAATCAAACCTAAAACTGAGGAGAAAACAAAGAAATAAAATCGTAAAGATCAGATATCAGATCATTGAACACCGCAAATCAAACTCTTTCTACATCAGAGCCACAGGTGCACACCAGTTCAACACACAGGCAATCGCTTTCAAAGTGTATAACTGAATTGCTCACGATCAGAGCTGACTGAGACATGACAACTCATACAGATAAACAATCATTCCCTGTTTACTCCGTCCTTGATGAGTTTGAGAAGGTCAGTTGAGACATGAGATCCCAGATATGAAAATCTACTTTTAGCTGACAGCTGATATCCCAATACCCTCATCCAGAACCTCGTTTAAGATCAGGATTGATCAACTTTTGTTCTTGGAAACAAAGGCAATTCCTTGGGGTTATGTTCTAATCAAGGCTTTGGAACGAAGGTTTGTGTTAATTTACCTCTTGAGCCAGTCGAAAATTCCTTGTTCCAAGAGGTAGCGCATTTCTCTCTTCCGAAAGCTTGAAATTAGAGAAGACAGAAAATATTTCAATCATTATTGATTATGTGACGTGCTTGAAATGCATTCTGTGCACAGTGAAAGCCTTCTGCCTAATTTAGTTACAGATAGTCAGTCAGTCGGTCAGCCAGCCAGCCAGCCAGCCAGCCAGCCAGCCAGCCAGCCAGTCAGTCAGTCAGTCAGTCAGTCAGTCAGTCAGTCAGTTGGCCAGTCAGTCAGTGAGTCAGTCAGTGAGTCAGTCAGTCAGCCAGTCAGTCAGTGAGTCAGTCAGTCAGCCAGTCAGTCAGCTAGTCAGTCCGTCAGTCAGCAGAAGATGGTCAGTCAAGTAGGAAGGTACATGTAGATAGGGAGTCACTCGCTCACTCACTCACCAATTCACACATTCAAGTACACTCACTGTTCGTGTTGTAACTTGTTCATTTTCTAATGTATTTAGCTATTTTTACCTGTTTAGTGGATCGCTTGCGTCCTACATTACTAGATCCGCTGTTGAAACTTTCACCTTCGGTAATCGTACTTGCCAGTACTACAAGGGTAAACAACAGCACTTTAAGTTTGGCATTCATCCTAATAATGGCTGGCTGCAATACAACAGAAAACGATGATAGAGGCCTGTACGCTGAAAACGCTGTGAACGGGTTTTCCTTAAATCAGTTCTTTATATAAGGTTTGCGACGAATGAAACCATATACACTTTGTCAGGGTTAATACGAGATAAGCTCCTACCTGTTGAATTTCGCATGTCATTAGGGAAGTTTGCGAGAGCAGTTCAGTAAGTGTAATCATTGAGGCAGGCTTTTAAGATAATGAGGAAATTGAATGTACGTGAATGTACGTGACAGAACTGTTTGTGAAGGTGATCATGTTTGTCCAACATCTCAACAAACACTCCATCCGGTCCGGAATCTTTGTTTAGATGCTCTGTTGTTAGAGTTGGAACACTCAGCTTTCGAAAATTGTAGAGATTATAAAACCATTGTAGGACTTGGCCTGAGTTTCTTATTAGACAGGAAGGGTGTATAATTGCAACCTTTTAACGATGTGTGCGGGAGGAGATATCTCACCTCCGCTTGTCATGTCAACTTCTCAAACTCATTAATAATTCATCAAGTTTAAACAAAGGAAATCATTACCGTGACGGTGTTCGGATATAGCATAATTTATTTTGATTTTATTTTGATTTTATTTCTCCATTTCTATTTCGGTTTACTTTCTATTGAGCACTCAAGACAGTGTTGACCACATTTTCAAACACCTCGAAGTTCGTCAAAAATACTCTGCCGCGCGTGATATTTTCAAATCTCATTTCGGTGTTTGAAAATGTAGTCAAACACAGTCTTTCGTGTTTGATATAATATATAGATTTAGGTCAACCTAAAAGCGGAGCTCCTGTAGCCCGATTAGGCTTATCCAGGATAAGGTTGAATTTTGAGTTCAGTTTTGTAACTTTGCTGCAAGGTTTTCTGCATATTGTTTGGCCTTCTGTTTTGTGTTTAATAATCACAAAACCTGATACATATCCCCCCCTCGGGAGAGTTTTGTCAAGTGCGCTCATTAGTATGCAAACCACGGCGATGTCGGTTGTTGTCGGCGAAATGTTTTTTTGCCCAAAAATTCGGTCTAAATCTTTCGGAGATGGAAGTCAGGACATTCCTAAGGATAAAGAAAGTAATTTGGGACCAGTTGCTGGCTTTTCAGGCAAGGGTAAGCTGTATTCAGCTGTATTTTAGTTTTGCGTGTGCAAATCCAACACACCACGTTTTTGAATAAATTACGGCTTGAATTACAGTGTTTTTTTGATCGTTTGTAGCCCGCCGAGGTCATTTTTTCGTCTAAATCACTTGAGATTAGTTCGAAAAAGACATGCCCATCCAACTTTCAGCTCTCGGACAATAATTCAGCGTTTTTTTTACCAAAACGCTGCTTGCTCTTACAGTCATGTTTTGCCGTTGCTACGGGCAACTATCTCTTCCTTTGGCTACGCAAGCGGTGGGCGATGTGCCAAAAGATAAATCTAATTAAGTTTGGTTTCGTTCGATTTCGCTGAAATTTTAACATGATGTAGCTGAATTGTTAAGGAACAAATTTTGTCTTTATCGATGTGTGCTAGCTGTTAACGCGAACGAGATATATCGCTTTGAAGTCGTATTTTTGGACAAAATTCTTTGCATAGCGAAATTTCCGGGTTTTTTCGTAATCGGGTCATATGTTTATTTTGACGGCAAAAATAGCCCTGAAAAGGTCATTGAATAACAATTCAAACGAATGTAAATTTGTTATGTTTTGAGATGATTTTGGAGTGAAAAAAAGGTTTTTTCGATATTTGCTGTATATTTTTCCCGCGAAAAATTCCACCGCGATGTCGGAAATGAGTTAATAATCACAAAACCTGATACACACAAAAAAACTGCTTCCACTGTTCCACTGTTTCCACGTAAACACGACAAACGTTACTCCTTTAGCTGACCTAGCATATTGTGTAGCCGCGTTGAGCTCCAGAAAGCCCGCGAAAAATTAAGCCTCCTTTTGGTTTAGAGGTCCCCTTATGATCCCCTTATGGCCGCCATCTTGCGCGACTCCACCGTTGTCGTCGCCGTCGTGCGTACGCGCCCACGAGCAATACCGCTGTCCATGATTAACCATGAGAAAATCCATACATGGGTTTCTTTTTCCTATATGGTTATGGGGCTCCGCTTGGCGGCCCTTCGGGCCGCCGGAGCTCCGCTATTACTTTAAGACTAGGTGCAAGGTGATTCCATTGAATTGCATCGCGCATCCTTGCCGCGTGTAATTCTTCACGTCATTAATTAGCGAGTACGCACGTACGCAACATATTGTGAGATTCCCTTCAAGGCAATCTCGACAGGAAACAAAATTGTTCGTTATATCCTAAACGAGCACATTGACCCCCCTACCTCCCGCCCACTTTTTTAAAGCATACTTTACGTTACATACTGTTGACTATAATATATTACAATGATGTGCTCCTTTTTCGATGAAATCATCTTTTTCACAGCAGTTCATCAACACGCACTCGTAGAATACACCAAATTGTAAGTGACAAGTGAACTAACTCTCCTTTTTAATCCCTTTTCAACGAATACTTCGTGAGGTCAAATTTTGTTAGCTTGATAATATTTAAACTTGAACACCGACATACCAATATTAAATATGCAGTAAATGGTTTCATGGCCCTTTTGAGTTACCACTTTAACCGGTATAGAAATTAATTATGCGGAATAATTAGATTATGATGAGTAATGGTAATGAAATTGTCATACTAATGGCTAATGAGAAACTTCTAACTTTCACTTCCTCGATCGATAGCGTACCAAGACATATCCGTTTAGGAAGGAAGGAAAGTTGAATTGCAGCCTTTAAACTGTCCTTGTTTACACCAGCCTTGCGTGGGAGACTAGCAATGCACTCACTACGTAATCATATCTCCATCTTTGCCATGTAAAATCTTGAATGTAAATAATGAAACAAACGTGTTTTAATTGCCATTTCCCCAAAATTAAACAGTAAAACCTTCAGTGAGTTTGAAATCTGTTGAGAAACGAACCCTCAAATCACTTTATTCGTCACAATCAATCAGCGAGAAATGAGAAACGACCTTTTTCGAGCTCAACGTGTTTTTCACATGAAATACCAAAATCATGTGCCAAAATCTTGTTCAATTTAAAATTATCTCTTTGCTGATATCTTGTAATTGTTCTCTAATATCAGTAGGTTTGGCTTTGTGAACTGTTTTATCAGATGATCGCGCCAGTTCATCAGCCGATGGGACAAAGAAATTTAAGTTTCTCGGGGAACAAGTACATCGACTTATTAAAATACCTTCAACATTCAAAACTGGACTTCCTACAATCGTAAAGGATGAATCGAAGCTTTCAAATAATACCTTCTTTGAAAGTCATTTTCTTTTCACAAGTAGACGTTTATCCTGAAAATCCATAGAAATCTCCTTATCGATCGCACTGATAAAAATCTTTTCCAATTCATTCGTGTAGTGATGAGATTATGAGCGATAAATGAGTGACGTTTAGTATAAATGGAATAAATGTATAAAATTAATCATGAATAAATGCTATCTTTGACTTCCACTGTGGGTTCCGCTCAAAAGGAAGAAGAAAAAATGTGAAGAGTTTTCCGCCCTTCAGAGATCACTCCATTAGTGTAATTGGAAACTTTTTCGATTACCAATAATCGCCTGATAATACGAAAGGAAGGAAAGCGGGATGCAAAGGTTTTAATTGATTTCATCATTATTCAAATAATGAGGTTTGGCTTCAGTGCTATTGTTTTTACAAGGGCAAAACCTGTGAGAGCTTTCACTTTACTTTTAAAAATATTTAGCCATTTATGAAAAAAGCTCCCACGCGTAAATAAATAAGCACCACTAAAGAATAATACATGTTGTCAAATCTCAGTTGTAACATCTTTAACGCAAGCGTGTAAGAAGTCTTCTACTCTGTCTTGGCGATTATCTCTACAAATGAAACCTAAATTTCTCCGCCGGTCACAAAGATGCTACTCTGAACGTAAGCACTAGGGTTTGCACGTATCGACAAGGAGTATATTAATTTTTACGGCACCCAAATGCTCAATAAGCTAATCAAAAGGCGTGCCCATTGTCCTTATTTCCTGCGATATTAAGGTGGGATCTTTGGCCCAATTTGGGTACGGCGGTAAATACTGACCTAATCGCATAATTTTTGGTACGCGTCGGCATATCAGGCCCGTTTGGTCTCTCCGAATTTTTGCCGAACTAATGTCATGTCTAAACTACGTCTCGATTTCATCAAAATACGATCCATGGCTAGAACAAACGCCTGATAGGCCGCCGAAGCTTACCAAAATAACACGATTAGGTATCAGGCGTATGAACATTTGAAGGCTGGTTCATTCTGAGTATGTTTCATTGACGCCTCCCCCCGCAGTATTCTAATTGTCATCATTAATGTTTCAACCAATCCCCTCTTGCGATCGGGAATTCCGAACTGGCTGAGAACTTGACCGGGTGTTTCCTAAAAAGACTGCTTTCAATTTTGTCGAATTTTGCAAACGATTATGCCAAAGTTCACAAATTTTGCACTTACATTCCACTTAAAACTTATGCTCACAAAATGACATCGTGTCTGTGTAATATGATAGCGAAAAGATAATTCAGAAGTAGATAATTACCATGTTTAGTAACTAGGGAAGATAAAATTCTCAGAACTGTTGGATAAGTAACTAAACAGAATTTACATTTACCGTAGCAAAAGCACTGAAAAAGCAAGAATAAAATGTTTAAGCTGTAATGCTTAAAAAAGTACGAACATAGTATATTAGTATACTTGTTGTGTTGTTTCAAAATATCAGGCGTGAAACTTTTGGTAGAATTACCGATGTTTGTCCATGTTCAAGTCGTTTAAATAATTCAACTATATAGTTATCAGTGTAGTATCGATCTCAGTGAACACAAAAAGGATTTAAGAAAAATAACTACTAAAATGAACAGTGAAGGATACAGAATTGGCTAGAAATATTGTACAAGTCTATCACAGAGATATCCCTCAGTATAAATTGCCGGGACCCATTTATACGTCTGGGCGGAGAGAGGCACTTTGAGGGCAAACTGCCTTACCCAAGATCGCAACAGCTCCCGGCCAAAGCTCGAACCCAAACCACTCAATCCACAGTCTAACGCGCTGACCATTTGGAAACCACGCCTCCGACAACGACTTGCCACGTGACAAGCCAGCATTCGTACAGCGACATTTTCAGATAATTTCTTTCTTACATAGATCTCCCATCGGACAGACATTGTGTCTTCACCTTCTCACCTTGCTTGATCGTAATTTGTTGGATTAATTCTTAATTTGGATACGAGTGCACATCAATGCAATATTTTGGACAGTTTTACCCACAAGAGACTTCACAATATAATTAAATCATATTACAACCAATAGGCTCTTTTGCTTGTCCATTTTGCAAATAACTGAATGAAGAAATAACATTAAAAAATCCATATCGGACCTGCTTCACAACACCACTCAATTTTGGTGGCGTCAAGATTTTCCTTATCTAATTATTCCTAATTCGACAGGTTTGCAGTCCGATTACAAATACTACAAGGACGACAATATTAGACAATATTCGTATTCCCCGACGGCCCTGGGACGAGAGCCTTTTGAGCACGAATGCGAGGCTAATGCGGGGAACCTCGCTCGGAAATACAAAGAAACATGTGGAAAATTACAGCTTGGGTACCGGAAAACCAAAACAACATTAAATGCTTCAAGGTTCTGGAGCTTATAAGTGATCTGAAGGTAAGAGGAATACCAGTATTAAACAAAAATGCCCAAAAAAATGTGGTAGGAGTGACAGAGAAGGCTGGATCGGAACGGCTACTTGTACTCGTCACGCACACAAGTTGTTTACTTTCTACTATTTGCAATTCTGTTAGTTTATGACATTTTTTCAGAGAGAAAATTAAATGATCTTCAAACTGTGGACATAACTATCGCTAAAGTAAAATGAAAAGCTGGTCTTTGGACCGAAGGTTTGATGTTTTTGACTCAACACGAATGTGGAAGTTTTGGTCATTTTAGCGATCAAAGAAATTAATGTGCCCGCGAGTGAGAAATATATTTACTTGTAGTTTCCCCAGTATCTTCCCCCAAAGACTCAAAGACTAAACCGAACCAGTTCAGTAAATTTTTTTGACAAAATAGGAGCTAAAAAGTATTTCGCTTCAGATTGGGGATATTGACTTCCGACAGGAGCCTCCTGCTTCCGACTGACTTGCAAATCGCAATCTCCTGTCAGATCAATTTATCTGTGAATCTTCCCGGTAACTCCTACTAAATGGTTTTGCATGTTCGCTTAATTAAGGTATTCCTGTAACCTGCAGATCACTTACAAACTCCAGGGACTTGCAACTTTCAATGCTTTTTTGGTTTTCCGGCCCCCAAGCTGTAATTTTCCTCATGTTTCTTTTATTTCCGAGCGAAGGTCCCCGCATTAGCCTCGCATTCATGTTCAGAAGGCTCTCGTCCCAGGGCCGTCGGGGAATACGAATATTGTCTATTCTTGACATTAATGATTTATATTTCTCCTATAAAAATGTACAAGAATTAAACCATATGGGCAAAATCATATCAAATCTCGTTATTATCGAAAGTATGAAAGGCCGGGAATCATCGTCTTATTTTTCTTTTGAATGTATTTGAACTGAGCCGAAAGGTGATGGGCAGAAGTAGATTGATTCGTAAAAGCGTATTGTAATTATGTAGCATGAAGGTGAAATTCTCAGAACTGAAAGAAATATATGGCGCCGGTGAGGAGAATTAATATTACCCGCCTAACAGCGTTTAAGGCAAGTATAAATTACAATATTTAGAGAGGAAGCCACATCAGTCTTAGCTGGTTTCCATGCCGGCGCGTCCACTATCCTGGTGGAATTGGAACTTGAAGAAGTAGGTTTTTGTGGAGGGAGGAAAACCGGCGAACCCGGAGAAAAACACGAGAACCAATAACAAACTCGACCCGTGGACATACCCACATTGGCGGGAGACAGTGTTTAACCGATCCCAGAAACTTCGAAATAATTCATTTCTTTTGTATGAAGAGGGCTTCTTGATTGGAAAATTGAAGAAACACTGTATGTTTTGTCATGATGTTTTTCGTTTATTTAGTTCGAAATTCAACAATCTATTTAGTCGAGTAGTACATTTTTTCCAGTCCCTACTGCGCACTCTCGAGAGTTTGTTTGCGTTTTTTGTTTTGTTTCATGTAAGACATCTCAAAATGTAAACATTTCGTAACTACATATATGAATTAAATTCAAAATTTCAAAGGCCTCAAAAGAAAAATCTGAAAGGCCTCAAAGATAAGATATGTGGTCCGTAACAAAAAACATCGATTCGCATTCGATCGAGTGGGAACTTATAATGTCTATAAACATTGGGATGCTGAGACAGCGCAGTACGAACTGGAAATCATCTTTAAGTCTTTGTCTTCTTCTGTTAAATTGATCGTCAACAGATCCTCTTGGCAAGCTCACAGATCTGATTCCTTCGAACACGTACTACGTCAGAGTCCTTTGAACACAAAAGAAACCAACAGTATATCAAATAGATTTCATGTTGCCGTGCTCAAAATGTGGTAAGAACAAAAACGTGGCACACGAGAAAATAGGGTTACGTAGCGCTATATCTGTTTAAGCAAGGGCTTAAAAGAAACTATATTTTTGTTAATTTACCTCCTGATCCAGTCTATATTTCCTTGCTCTAAGAGGCAGCGCTTTGCTCTCTTCCGAAAGCTGAAAATTAAAGAAGACAGAACCATGATATTTCGATCATTATTGATTAGTGTGCGTGAATGCGTCATGTGCACAGTTGAAGCCTTCGGTTCAGTGTCAGTCAGTGAGTCAGTCAGTGAGTCAGTCAGTAAGTCAGTCAGTGAGTCAGTCAGTAAGTCAGTAAGTCAGTCAGTCAGTCAGTCAGTCAGTCAGTCAGTCAGTCCGTCAGTCAGTCAGTCAGTCAGTCAGTCAGTGAGTCAGTGAGTCAGTCAGTCAGTCAGTGAGTCAGTGAGTCAGTCAGTCAGTCAGTCAGTCAGTCAGTCAGTCAGCCAGTCAGTCAGTCAGTCAGTCAGTCCTTCCTTCCTTCCGTCCTTCCGTGCGTCCGTCAGTCTTGCAGGCAAGTAGTCAGGCAGGTATAGAAAGGTAGGCAGGCATTCGCTCGCTCGCACACACATTCACCACTAATTACTTTTGTTGTAAGGTTCGTTTTGTAACGTATTTAGCTATTTTTACCTGTTTAGTAGATCGCTTGCGTCCTACTCGAGAAGATCCGCTGTTGAAACTTTCGCTTTCGGTAGCCATGCTTACAAGTAACACAAGGGTAAATAACAACACTTTAAGTTTGGCATTCATCCTAATAGTGGCTGGCTGCAATACAAAAGAAAACGATTAGTGATAATGACCTGAATGCTGAAAACGCCGTGAGCGAGTTTTCCTTTTAAAAATCCGATCATTATATCATAAAAGTTTGCAAGAAATGAGACCAGATACACTCTGTCATGATATGAAGATAAGCTCCTATCTGTTGAATTTCCGCGTTTCAATAGGGAAGCTTGCAAACATCAATCATTGTTATATGTAGCCGTTAAAGATAACGAGGAAATTGAATGCGCGCAATTAAAGGAAACTCCGAGAGCATTGTTTGTGACTAAAGAAGATAATGTTTACCCAACATTTCATCCGGTCCGGAATCTTTATTTAGATATTCTTGCGCTAACAGCAGTTAGTCAAAGTTGAGTTTCTTATTAGGTAGGAAGGTTGTCAATTGCAGCCTTTTAACGAAGTGTGCGGAAGGAGTTTCTTACCTCCACTAGTAATGTAACTTCAAGACTATATGCTATGTGATTACATTAAATTGAACTACATTGCGCATCGTTGCTGCGTATAATCTCGCGTCGACTCGTTCCCATGGCCATGCTAAGGAAGTTGATCTCGCGTCATTATCGTGCGCATGCGCATGCGTTCGCAACGTTGTGAGATTTCCTTCAAGCTAATCTCAACAGAGAAATTAATTTTCGTTTGTTTTTTTTTTCTGAACGAGCCTCGTAAGCCTCTCATAGTTTTAAATTACAAATAATTAAAAGTTTTCAAAGGTGTAGAATAGCGATCAATGAAATTTGTGACAGACATCATCTCCCAATGGTATCGTTCTAATCATCAAAGACAGCAAATGCAAGTGAATATATGAAAGAGTGTGTTGATGTTCATTGATGTCTTCATATCTTTCTCCGCAGTTCAAATGTATGATCTTTCATACATTCACTTGCATTCTTCACCATCTGCGGGAAAATTACGAACTCACACCGTGACCAGCTCTCAGTTGGCTTGATAGCTCAGTTGGTAGAGCACTGCACCGGTATCGCAGAGGTCATGGGTTCGAATCCCGTTCAAGCCTGCATTTTTGGCAGAGTTTAATTTAACAGCTGCTTAAGTTGTGTTTATAAAGGCACAGCGAATGTTTCTTTAGGTCAGGTTACGCCGGGAATAAAAGCGAATTAACAAATTATAAACGAAGCAATTGCTTTTATGTTACTGCCCACTATACTTGTTGGAAGAACAATTTTGCCAATTCACAGAAGAACCTGTTGCATACCTTAAACAAGGAGCGCTTTCGATTTGCGTGGAAAAACTGGTGAGAATTTTCTGCTAAACGGAACAATACAAAGTTTCATAGTGGGATGAGATGAGATGAGGGTGTACCATTTGTCAGCATTGAAAATCTTCCAGTGAAAAGAACTGTTTCACTTCGCTTCCCACCAAATCGACTGCGTACAGTTTTATCAAGGAATATGAGAATAGTGTGAAAAAGCAAATGATTAAGTAATTTTTCGATCATTCAGGTAAAAAGTATTCCAAATTTTCCGTAACATTTTCAGTGGAAAGGCTCGTTCCATTTGATTTCCCACAAGAAAAACCGGTCTTGCGCCAGAAGCCTCACGTTTTCAAGTTTGCTGATATCGTAATTTATTCTCGCGTTTTCAAGTTTGCCCGCCCATATTGTAATTTATTCCATCGTTGCCACAACTATTCTCATTTCCTATTGGCTTCCCTCATTTGTCAAGTATTGATGTACAATAGATCAAACCATTACTCCTTGGTTTCGCATGATTTAAGTATGCTATCGTATCGAGTTCTTAAAATGGTAAAAAATAATTAATAGTTCCGCTTTGAGTCTGCCCCTCTTTAGCCGGGTTTTACCGTGCGCAAGTTTCGCTTGTTCAATCAAAACAACATTTGTTTTCAGACGTTCTATACACCACAAGTTAAAAAAGCTTAATCCATTTGTACCTTCAGAAATCTCTGTCCTGTAGTTCCGTTCTTGTCCGACATAGCAAACCGCGCTCCGAAGTCAAAACGCACTCTCAGGTACCAGAAAAGGAATAAGGGGTATCTTTTGTGTGATACTTTATATACTGTGTCTGTGTGTTCAAGTGTGGCTGATAGCTCGTTAGTGGTCTAGTACCTGTCGTCTGAAAATACAAACGACAGGATATGGTAGACCGTTCAGTATGACTTAAGTGCAGAGAGCTTTGAATCTGCACAAAGAAAAGTGGCCTTTTCATTAAATATTTGACAAGGAGGGCCATTGTGGCATTTTAATTTCCGATTTCTAATGCTTTTCCTCAAATTTCCGAACTTCTCAAATGTTTGAGTCGTTCGTACAAATTTCCGGCGGCTCTAGCTCACTATTTGATGTGTCATGAGAAACATACAATGGGTGTTTTCAAGTCGTAATATACAAGTTTACTTAATTGTGGCTGTTGTATATTTGCTTTGTCAAAAACAGCTGCTTGATTAAGTTCTAAACCAGTCTTTTAATTTCCAACTGGCCTGCTTTTTGTGTTGTTTCACAATATCAGGCGTGAAACTTGTGGTTAAGTTACCAATATGTTTGTCCACGGTTCATGTAATTTAGGTATATAGTTGTTGTGTAGTATCGATCTCTGATACTTAACTCACCCCGCATTGAACATGACGTTTCAAGTGATACTTAAGAAAAATAAATACTAAGATGACCAGCGAAAGATGATGTTTGCTTAAAGTATTGTTCAAGAATTAAACTAAGAAGTATGTCTCCGGTTCAAGTTTCTCGACATGCACTATCGTTACTAAACATCTTTCCAAGGAAAGGTGGTTTCCTTTTTTATTTTGAGGAAAGTTCAACTTCGGCACGAGGAGCTATTGACAAGGTTCGTCTCCACGCTACTAATGAAGCTTGAATGTGTGAACTACATATCCAAACACTTGTTACAATCCTTCCAACGCTTCCTGATATTGTTGTTTCAAGTTACTTGTCTGTTAGCATATTTGTAAGTGGTTGATTTGCGCTCAATGATCGTGGGTGGAACTCTGTCTTTCTTCCTGAATACTTCAGTATAAATAAATTTCATTGTGAGAGATCTTTTTTCGTTAATTCTACGTAAGTAGTTATGACAATTTTTGCCGGTGACAATTTAGTCACGAAAGAAAGAGCAAATATATTACCTGCTCACCATTTAACAAGTGAAGGACCGTTAATCGATCACGTAAAAAACATTTCCCGCACAAAAGCTTCACCGTCGCGTCCATTTTACAAGCTTTTTGAGCAGTCTAGACGGCGCAAAAAGGAAAATGAAATAGGATGATTTTTTGGGAAAGAATGCCGTGATCTTGTGTTCTTCCGTCATTCAAACACTGGGCCGTAACTTGACTAGAAAGGACGATGTTATTCTGTTAAGTCAAAAACAGCACATGTACTATCCTTTGGCTAGCTCGGGAAGTAGAGTAATATTTGACTGAAATAAGCTGGGAAATATGACCAAGTGTTAAACGTAGTTCCTTCACCAAGAGAACGAGCGCTATTGCTTTTAATCAATTGCCGCCTCAGCCAGCACTCAGAATAATGAAGATGAAAGAAACGCGATCTCTTCCTAAATATGAAATAACCCAGCTAAACAAGTTGATTTGTAAAGAAAAAAAGTAAAATTGTGGCCGAACCTTAACTAAGCCCTTTTCGAGATAACAATTTGCGTAAAAAGTGCAATGCTTGTTTTCTTGTCCATTGAGGAGTGACGAACTTACGCTTTACTTTATCATTAACGAGGTAACCGTGTTCTATCACATGTGAGAAACAGAACTGACTTGCTTATAAGTTTAATTGAAGGTGTTACCGGAAAAAATGAATTTCAATTCAATTCTCCAATTTCATTGACACCAAGGGTTAATTAATTTACGTCACTGTACTTTACAGAATTAATTTGTCTCATTCACCTATAAAGGTGCTTGTAATATTCAGCGACAGTGACAGCTGTCTTTGTTCCGTGTGATAAACTCGCGCTAAAATGCCGCCCCCGATTGTGCTGGCAGGAAAAAATACTGTCAAGATTACTTTTAGTCATCAAATGATCCATTATCCTACACAAATGGTTGTCGGAAATTTTCGTTTTTCCTCCTTCATGTGTCGTAACGGAAACAAGTGTGTGTGTGATTGTGTAATGAGTAAACGAGCACAGGAATTAGTCTAAATAATACTCTGTTACACTGCGAAACAATCGTTTTTCTCCAGTGTTTCGCTCAGCGATATTGTTTTCGTAGGCGAAGCGCGCGAGCATCAGTTGCACCTCTACGGGACGTGTGAGGCAGTTTTTCACGCCAGTTTCACTCGTCGTTTTGACACGCGCTTCACTTTCGTCCGAACACCGCGCTAGTTCCTCCAAAATACGGCTGTTCTGCAGTCTATGCTCTGATAAATGAACCATGGTTACAGCTAGCTCCCCATAACGGTGATGATAACAGGATATAAGTACTTGAGGGAATACGACTTCATTGGTACTTCAATCAGGTTCGATCAAACTCATACGTCCGTGATCCGGAATCTGTTAAGCCGCCGCTGGTTAGCACATTTTGATGTAACTAGATTAGTGAGCTCGAGATTTCTAGGAGGTGATAGTTGATGAGGGTGAAGGCCGAATTAACTATCATCTCGTTGAAATCTAGAGCGAATAATCTTATTGTTTTAGTAGAGCTGTTCCTGAATTTTGCGAAATAAAGATTTCCAATTGTTTCTCTTCGTAGTATTAAACTTCACACTGAACTGAATTGTTATTTGAAATTTACAGTTCTGTACGCGAGCATAAGTGTTTTTTTAATTAAGAAATAAAAACGTGAATTTATTTTTTTTAGTTTTCTCAGGAATTCAATTTTCCTTTTTTGTTAGACGTTTCTGCGAAACTTTGGAAAAACGATAAAACGGCGCCATTTTGTAAATGACCTGCAGCCACTGCAACACTTATGACTCAGTGATGTTGCACGATAGCTCAGCCAATCAGATTAGCGTATTTGCATAAGTATATTTGATAGAATTCCTCTAATATCTAGGTATTATATCCTTGCAGGGCCAAGACATTGTCTCACCCAAAAGAACCAGTGTCTTTTGTCTTGATATATGTTTCCAACTAGTCAATCAGAATGTCTGGGTAAACACAGTGAATAATTAACTCAAGAGCACTCTCGGTTCGTTCAGTCAACATTTTAAGCGTGTTGTGTTACGTTTACGGTTACAATAAAACTAATAAGTTCATTTTACTTACATCTCTATAACTTATGATTTCTTTTCTTGGTTTAACCATTTGCCTGTTTACAGCAGAGTTTAACACACAGGCATCAATTTAAAGGAAACTAAATAAAGGAATAAGATATATCTTCTCAGGCCCCGGTTGGTGAAGTTGCTCATCTTGAATTATTACTGCTGCTGTGAATTTTTTGGCTCCTAGCTTTTGTTTCTGACAGTCCACTTTCCTTGGTCAAATCCTTTTGTTTTGCTGTTCCATACCTGTGAGAGAAAAAATAGCATTCCTTACATACATGCAACACGTGATGGCGCACTGGGGAGAGCAGTCGCCTCCCACTAATGTGGCCTGGGTTCGATACCGGTCATGCAGTGTTACAGTGGGTTGCGTTTATTGTTGGTTGTCGCCTTGCTCCGAGGGTTTTTCTCCGTTTTTTTTTTCCCTCAAAAACCAACTTACGATGATGTCGCTTTTTTAATTTGCTAATTTAAGGCTTGTTCGTTCCCAGTTGTGAAGCGGAAATTAAGCGTTTAACTTAGACGGCAGCAAAATAAAATTATATCCAAACATTTACATGGGTGCAACTTTTATCCATAAATTTATCAGTTATTTTCGAGCTGGCTGAGGAAATAGAAATCAGTGACACCGACAGACATCGGTCTCAGTCAATTTGGACGTGGTTCGTTCACAGTACATTGCCGGTGCGAAAAATGGCCAAAAATTCACAACCAAACTGACAAGAATAAATTGGCGAAAATTGTACCTGTCAAATATCGTGTCGGGACGTGACAACCGAGAAGCGGCTAACTTTTTAAGCGAAAACAGGTAAATAAATGGGCTAAACAGCTGGTTTTACCATTTCCCAATGCAAACAATTTGAAACCTGGCGTGTAAAGGCCACTGAACAGAATCAAAGTGCACTTTGATTGGCCACATGAATTCAAGGTATTCTACACAACATTAACTAGTTTCAAAGTACGAGCGAAACTTTCTCCGCTAAACGTTTTCACATTGCAAAAGGAATCTACGATTTGTACCCGGGTTATTCAAAGATTGGGTTAGATGGACAATAAGGGTGGGATTGATAGTAAAATTTATGTATCGGAAAGATTCTCCTGCTTGTTCTGTTTATCGTGATTTTTGCATACATTTGTGCTATATCTTTTTTTGTGTGGTTTCTTGTAACATCGAGCAGCTTTAGTGCGTCGACCTTTGTTCTTTTGTCTTTTGTTAACTTTAGAGACAATGTGCTCTTCTTTCATCTTTTGAAAAAGGCCCCAATTGTAAGTAATAATCTCTTTCAGTAAACGCAGCCCACAGTCTTCAAGATGTATACACAGGGTTAACATAATTGCGTCGAAATTAAGTTGGCGACCGTAACTATCCTCAAGTTTGGTTCTATTCCTTAGTTCAAAGCAAGAATATTTTTAAAGGCAATAAACTCATAATCCTCGACGTAAATTTTACGTTTTTGAAGTATTTCATGTCAATGGAAAGATTACTATTGATAACTGTTCTCACGTTTGTTCGGCCGCGATTTTTGTGAAACTGTGTTTTCCAAAGAACTAACAAAATCGACAGTTTTGTCTAAATAGGCAAAGGCGTATTACTTATCATCGATTTACTGGTAAGTTATTCTGTCTCAACACTCTTTCAGAACTTTTTAAGGCCCTGTTTAATTGCCAGGGATTTTTTGCCTACCTCGCTGTGTAAAGTAAAAACGCCTCGTTTGCCAGAATACCATGGTCTGTGGCTTAACATCTTCATCCCTTTTTGTTTGTTCGTAACAGATTCTAATTGATCTTGTCTTTTCGCTCTTAACGCGCACAATGACACTGTTAAAGCAAGAACTGCAGCAAATTGAAGTAATCTTGCCATCTTCACGTTATACATCGGATCGGAATAGTCTAACCTGATATTTTTTTGACAGATTAACGACGATTTCGCCGTTTCAAGTGTACTATTCACTTCAAAGAACCGCTGAGCCTTTTTATAACGATTTGTCGATTTCACCGACATCCGGTTTAATTTAAGAATTTTGAAACCGTTGTCCATTCAAAGGTTTTGAAAACATATAACGAGAATACAAATTCCAAAACCATTTCTCAAAAAAGTGTATGTCTCTAACGTTTTCAACAGTTTTTTGTTACATCAGGAACTAAAACTGTTTAGCATGTATAGTGAAAACTTATTCAGTTAAATCTAACTCTGATGCCGGCCTATAGTGATGCAGTTATAGCTAACGGGATATTCAAATGAAGGCATTGATGCTAATTTTAGTTGGTGTTGATTTTCTGATTATTGCCTAAAAATGTCAAATTGAAAAATTAATAACTAGTAGTTTTGTGACACTTTTAATTAAAATAACGCTGCACAACTCAATCAAGTGTTCTTAATAGCGTCAGGCGTACTACCTTGGCGAGTTGGCAATCTACTGGAAAGAGAGAATAAGGTAATTTGCGTTTGGTGTACAGATTTTTTTCCACCACTTTCACTTTTATTGAATCAGCTAGGTTTAATTTAAGGACAAAAAAATGAAAATGTATCTGGAATTAACTAAGATTTTTATATGACGAATTTCGAGAACGATCGAAGCACAAGAAATTATAAGATCGAGAAGCGATTAGTATTAGTAAACAAGAAAAGACAATGAAACTCTCTTGTCCTGAAACGAAATTTATGTCATTTGCTTTTGTACGCATAGTCACCACAGTCAGTGGTGGGTGAGACATTTGGATAGTTAGAGGATTAGCATTTGAAACAAGAAAGAAGTAATGAGAAGGAAATGTGAAGTGACTTATTAATTATAGAAAACTGATGTGATATTAAACACTGCTTACGTTGAAAATGAGCAATTTCCGCCTTCTTTAGACTGACGATTTTCTTTTCTTTATGAACACAGCTTAATATGTAGCAAATCTTAGCGAGCATTGATTGGACAGATAATCCTGCTCTTGGAAAAGAAACCTATATTATACATAAAGAAAGGCTGTAAAGAAACCAAAAACTTGACAAGAGAAGTAAACGTTGAGGAAATTAATAATAAAATTGTCAATGCAATGATTATTATAAATTCTAATTGTTTAAAGGAGATTTAGGGCAAACAGAAAATCTATTACTCGGTATTTTGAGACAAGACTTAGGAACTTCCGTTAAACCATACGCGCGTTCAGTCATTAGTATTCGGAAGAGTGCGAAAACGATGTCGTTCAAAAAGCTGTTTGTAAAAGTAAGATGACCCAGTCAATAACCACCATGTATGCAGGATGAAAAGGTGGATAAATATCGTATACAATGGATATGCAAAGTGAAGTAATATTTGGTTTCTCTTTTGTCTTTTCGTATTCAGTTATCGCTGAGTAAATGAAACGCAGATTTGGTTCTAGCCAGGAACACAATGAAATACTCACAAAAGCATACTGTAATTCTAAGATATATTATGGATAAATGAAAGAAATTTCTTTCAGGAATAACTTTGGTCATATGTGTTAGAATAAAAGTTCCAGTTCTGTGCCTATACGCAATTGACATCAGTTTTACATTGTTTAAACCTAACTAAGAATAAAGAGAAACAAAACTGAATCAAACGGAGCGATCTTTTGCCGAAACGCTCTTTCCAAAAAAATCAGCTTAGCTCCTCGACCGTCATCGCAAATTTCGTTTCAAGTCAAATTTTATCAATGTTTATGGCACAAAAAAGGAGGATAGATACCTAAACCAACGTGTCATGCGTTACAGAATAGGATCTTACAGGTGTTTTCTGCGTCTTTTGTCAATTTTGTGTTTTTAATTACCATTATTCGCAGCGAACGTACGGTTTGCTTCGCGAATCTTGAAAAAGTTGACATTTTTAAGTCGAATGCTTCTTGCGACATACACCTTTTTTTAAACGATCGATTTGACAGCTTTGGCCGGTAAATAAAATCCTTGCTCTCTTGTTCAATTTGAATTGACTCGCCTCTCTTCCGCACAAACTGATTTATAACCTGTTAATGGTAGACGCAATCGGAAGACCGGAGAACGCTCATGTCAAATGGGTTTAATTGCACCGGTAAAGACTACGATTAATTACTGATAATTTCTTGTGACTCAATCGAAAAGCATTGTACCACGCCAAAAATCATCGATAATTCATTTACAAAGGTCAACTCATCATTTTTGTAAACGCAATGTTTAGCTTTCCAGTTTAAACTTATCTATCTATTGGGCACAAATGAGAAACCCTACGTCCATGCTATATCAATACCAAAGGCTTTGAACAAAGGAGAATAGATTTAACCGGTCTGATAATTGGCAAATCATTGACTGCTCGTTCCCCTTTGAAACAGACACGTTCTGTTTTAAAACTGAACTAATGCGTTTTCTGACACAACCTTTTTCACTCATCATGTCCAGAAATACCACCCACTGAACGTTCAAAATACTAATAGGTCTTAATATGATATATATCTTCCCCTTAAAAAAAAAAATCTAGATAAACTTGCTATCAGGTTCCTTGGCCTTATTTTGAATACAAAGTACAACCCTTATTCGCTTTCTCTTTGTTGAAAGGAAGATAAATCTCTTATATATCGTAACTGGAAAAATTCCCAATAACTATTGATCGTTCCCAAACTGGTCCCAATTGTACAATCTTACCCCAGTTTGATCAGATCGGTTCATTTATATTTTGCTTCATGTTTTACTCTCACGACGCTAATCTCCGCAGGAGATCGCAGGATATCACGCTTTTTTGTATGCTAAAGGTCTCTCGTACCACTAATTTATGATGGATAGTGTTGTGTTTTCGTGTCAAGTTTTTCGAGAGTGAAAAATGACCTTATTTGCATGCACCACTCCATATAAAGTACAGAATGCTGACGTTACAAAAGAAAGCCTCTCGGGAAAGACTATATTGTTAACTGGTGACTTCAAAACAAAGCTTGTCTATTGTTTTATGCTAATTTAATAATAGAAACTAACTAAAGAAAGTTTTGAGTTGTGCCATCACTTTGTTACTAGCAAAGAGTTTTTTTGATGTCAAGTTTTCAGTTTTACTGCGATTTCTATGACGGGAACGTTTTGGG
Source organism: Micromussa lordhowensis (assembly GCA_964020085.1). Classification (NCBI taxonomy): domain Eukaryota; kingdom Metazoa; phylum Cnidaria; class Anthozoa; order Scleractinia; family Lobophylliidae; genus Micromussa; species Micromussa lordhowensis. The sequence continues at coordinate 32,792,357 of OZ026596.1, read as the reverse complement.
CCGAATTTTCAAATACCTTTTTGGGGAATTCGGCTTCTCTTCGTCCCGCATACCACGGTCTGTGAAAGGAAGAAACTTGCCCAAGGAAACTTTTTGGCGGTTGAACATCTCTCGTCCAACGACTCCTCGCACTGGTAAAATTCCAGAGAAGTAGAGTTGTTGCGATAAAGATAAGGGCAAACTTCTCCATATTATCACCTCTCGATGGCAGTTATCAACTCGGTAACGACACGATTTCTATTGAAAGGACTTTTGTTTGTTAAAACAATTCTGTTCTTATTTATAACACAGGTATTGATAAATACTTCCGCAGAGTCAGTAGCTGAAACCAATCACGAGCGGAGGGAATTCAAATGTGCCCATCATGTTTGAACCAAGATTGCTATCTATCTGTCTATGAAAAACGATTTGTCAGACTTTGAAAACCACACAAACAGGTTGCAATTAATAGTCTAATACTACAGATCAAATATAAATAACATTAATTTTTATGCCTGTCAAAAACCACTGGTTCTATTTAACTCTTTTCACCTACAATATCAACATTGCCACGAAGACAAATTAAAGGAAATCAACCAATAGACGGTGTTTTAGTCTATCTCACTACGAAGACTCAAAGAAATTTCTCAAATATGGAAGGGGATTTAATATTATAAGCTTTGTATCGAAATAGTTAAGCTCAAAAGCCGACGATAACGTATTTCAAGATCCGCCGCTTTACGTATCTTACTACGGTCAACTACGATGTAGTCAGATCTCTGTGATGACGGAAGTAGACACGAGTACACAATGTGAATTTTATGTCTGCATTCATTTAGAATGACCTTTTAATTAAACTGCAGACAACGTTTTTTTGAAAGTGTCGCCAATCTTGGTTATGACTTTCTTAAGAAACAACTGGAGACATTAATTTTGAAGGTTCTATGACAGTTAATTTTTTCCACGTGGCCTGGCTAAAGAGGAAATTTGATAGATTGATGAAAGTCACGATTCGTTTTGGTTTTTTATTTGATGTATGTGTGTAGGCTAGCAAGAGCTCATTGTATGACACAGAAAATGAACACAAACCCACAGACAATGTACTGTTTGATTTCTAAAGTTATTTCAAATCATTTTGTGAACAGCAAGAGCGAAACACCAAAGATCCTCTGCGATATTTACCCCTCTCCCCCGTAACAATTATTTAACACCTGCAACCTTAACACTCTTTTGGAAATTCTTTAAAATCCACTGATTGACGAGTTCTCTTGTTTACGTATATCTAATAATTTCAGGACTCTGCTACAAATTCAGCTCACAGAAAAAAAACAGGGTCTTATGCCAAGCTCCTTTATGGTGATTATAAAACAAGGGTGTCTTGACTGGCTACATCGTTGCAAAACAACAATTTGTGTTATGATGACCATTTCGGTGTAATGACTGAATAACGCAATTCAAGGCTTTCCATTGGTTTAGACATTATGGTATGAAAAAGAATTGGTTCATGCTTTCAGCTGTGCGTATATCGTGTTATGGATGCACTTGGAGAGCACTCAAGATGCTAGAGTTGCTCACACTTCTCCTGTGTTCTCTCCGTGTGCATCCACAACTTGATAAACGCACGCTAAGCATAAACCAATTCTTTATTATACAATGCTCTAGAAATATGGCAAGCGTACTCGTAATTTTTTTGACACGTTTTTAATTTAATTTTTTTTCATTTTACTTTTCTATGTGAGGGCGTTTTTAAAAAATAATTATCCCCTCACGCTTGTTGGATATGAGCTTATTATATCCTACTACTACTACTTCTAATACTCGGCGCTACGTTCAATGGCTCTCTATCGTCTCATTCCCAACGCGCGTTCGTGGAATTATCATACATTGACGACATAAGCAAACAACACTATTTTCAGCCATGCTTTATTTCTACTCATAAATACTTCATTCTAAGTAACAAGGTGAGCTGGCCAGCCTGTCATGTGTGCTGCGCCTGCATTTGGTCAGCAGGTCTTGCAGAACTACTTCTTCCTGTACCGCCTGCTGGCGTGTCTTATCTGGTTTCTCTTGGTCAAGGTATCTGAAATGCTGCAAGGATAGATTTCACTAGATAAATAAATGAAGTCAACTATTGCTGAGCTAAAAGGCCTGGTTCACACTTGTGAGATAAGCTCAAGCAAAAGCGAAAGCGAAAGCGAAAGCCCGAGCATTAGCTCAAGAAAATGCTAGTGTGCACCGAGGGGAAATGAGCACAATCATAAACATAAGAAACAAAACCACTTTTCTTTTTACTGTGCTTGTGCTTCTACCTATTTCACATGGCGTTAAATAAGCACAAGCATTAGAGCAAGAGTTCAACCAAACGCTATTTTGTTTCTCTAGCGATGTGAGTCGCACTGCACATGCGTCAGTGTTACTAGTGTGAACATCGTTATGCTAGTCAGCCTGTGTTTACGTTTGTGCTTATTTCAAAAGTGTGAACCAAGCTGTAAGTCTCTGTTGGTGACTTTTCTCCCTTGAATCCCTTCGTGTCCGGTCTTCACTTGTCTTCGCTTGTGCTCCAGCCTACTTCTCACCGAAAGGACTGGCAGACGGCTCCATTGTTACTCAAAATGCTATCACAAAAGTAGTCACTTAGGTAGTAGTCGAGTTATAGTCAAATCCAAAGTCACGTGAACTAGCATGCGGCTTACCCAATTTGTTATTGTATTGCAAAGAAGAACAAGTGACGCTTATGTCAGTTACAGAGTCAGAGATATAACGCGGCCAGTCATTACAGTTTGTTTTGGTGTGCGACTTAAGATAGTGAGTGCCGTACTTTTTTGGCTAGTACACCTGAAACACTGAACCGTGAAGGAACGCTAAATGCAAATAAACGTCTGTAAGCCACAAACGTCTTTGCTTTCGAGGCATTCGAGTTTCGACCGTGTGACATTCATTCCTGCACGTCTTTATATTCGAAATTTCTAGACATTGCACCAGTCTGTTGAGTTACAAAATAACTGCGTCGTGTAGCAGCTCTCGTAAGGTCTCTCATGAATGGCTTGATACCCTTTAAGGGAACAATATAAAAAACAGCAGAAACAATATAACCCTAGCCCCAAAACAATAGCAGCAGCTACAATAATAAAACAATAGCAGCTCACGAGAGCTGCTGTACTTCTGAAAAATAACTTGATTAATCATAAAAATTACAATTTCCTCGATTGTGATTGGTTTAAAAAAACTCCTATTTTCCACTAATTCACTTGCCAAGTTGTTATCGGACAGTTCGATAAGCCAATCACGTTCAAAGTTGTAGTTTAAATCAACCAATCTCAATTTCAGAGTGACATGAAACCATTTACGCCGCCTTTGTCAGCATTTTAATGCGAATTTCCCTAGTTCATAACTTGGTTATTCTTCTTTTCTCGGAAATTGTAATTTTTATGATTAGTTGGTAATAGGACTTCGTGTCGTCCAATTCGGTTTATAATCATACTCGTGATAAACAAATCGGACTCCCGCTGCGCGGTCGTCCGATTTTGTTATCACTCGTATGATTACAGACCATTACCGTTACTAATGAGAAAATATAACATGACTTATACGTACCCGCCTGCATTGTCCGTAGTTATGTAACTGTTTCCCTTTTAAAATCATAAAAAAATTAACATTAAGAAAAGGACAAAGAAATCAAATTAATTATACTTTCACCATTTCTAATGGAGACCTACACCTTCCAAAACTTCAATTTACACTCGTGTTTACTGCGAGTAGCTAAGCTCAGCCATTTATAAATCCAGGTCTTGATTTTTGAAATCAGTGAAAAATGAAGCTTAAGGAAATTTCCATTTTGAAGTTTCATTTCACGTGCAATGTAATTGACAATAATGTCTTAATACAAAACCGTGTTCATGAAAAAGGCACGACTCCTAAAAGGCCAAAACATCACTCGTGATGAAATTGAGACAGAAAAGCACCAAAAGTTAGATAGAAGAGTGGAGGATTAAGAGAACTTTACGCACATTAGCGTAAATATCAGCTTTAAAGACAAACTTGTGGAGGTTACGAATAGTTTTCGAACAAATTATCCAAAAATGACCACAAATCTGTTGCCTTTGTAATCTACAGATTAATTATATGGATACTTTGCTGAAAAACTTTTGCTAAGCTCCACAATTTTTATTTCTAAAATTTGTGGATAATTTTGTCGGGTAGCCTTGGTTGGAGTAGTCGGACTGCAAGTCAACTTTAATTTTCCGGAATCATCATTTACATGCCATGGAAAGAGACAAGACTCTTAAAAGAGACGAGAATGTCCTACTTTGCACTTTCACCAACTCGCCATGGGTAATCACCCGCCGAATGATTTTGGGAATCGACATCCTGGAGAATTGCTGTGTTTAATATTCGCCATTTGCAGCACGTGGCCATTCAGAGTACCATCAAGCAACAAACAAAAACCACCTCCAAAAAAAAACAGGAATTATCTTTTTTCTACAGCTTAGATCAACTTACCAAGGCCCCTGAGGTGACTCGACGCTTGTCTGTTGACTTCCTGTCTAGCTGATTATTGATGTTCCCCTAGAGAAATTGAAAAAGTAAATTTAAAAGGCACACACTCAGGCGAATTTCAAAATGCGAGTTACATACTCATCTAGAGCGTATAGCCATAGGATCATCTCGCAAAACGGTAGGTCGTTTTTTCTTGTAGTAATGTATATTGATAGAGCAAACAAAGATAGAGAAAATGTTTTCCTAAAAAAGAGACAAATTCATTTGTGAATACTTACTTTAGGGGTGGGACTCAGGACTCAGGTCTGTCATTTAGTTAACCATTAATCATTTACTGTGACAGCCCCTCCTCTCCCCCCCCCCTCCCCCCCCCCCCCACTAAAAGAGAGAGAATGCGCCTTCCCTCAACGCGTCGACTACACAAATTGGATCACTGGATTGCCTGTGATTGGCTGAAGTGACAAAACACTCTTTTTTCATCAATGTCGTTTGTAACAGCCTACCTTATCCTGTGTCAGATAGTCACGTTCTTGCTTCCCGCTCCGAGAATAATCTCTAGAAGGTTCTCTAAACATAAAAACCAGAACGTAAATTAATCTATGCATTGATGAATATCTGAACATTTATTGATTTCAGAAGAACATTTATAGTGGGCTTTACTGAGACAGTTCTTCAATGAAGCTAGCCTTTACGAAATCACGGTACACGTAGTTTCAATGACAGTATCTGTAGATACTGTAAACATATTTAAAAGGACACCATGAAAAGCAAAAAGTCTAAGCTTAAATCATCACTTAGTTGTAGTCGGTCATTGGTGTTTGACTCATAATAGCGAATACCGCACTTTCTCGATTAGATTAAAAATTAATAAATGCCAAGTTCAAATAAACAAAATGTTTCTACAAGATAAAGAATAGTTTCATGTCTTGCTTTTTCACATTGTTCAAACCACAAGATAAATTGGTGAGTATTTAAATTGAGTTGCTGATATTGTTGCAAATTCGATTCTTCACAAGGTTGGAATCTGGGGTTTCAAGGAAGCTAAATGGCAGTATTGTAAATAAATAAAGAAATAAACCTTAGCCAATAGAAGCTATATATAATCATTACTTGGTTGTTGTCGGCCATTTTATCACAAGTGAATACCAATTAAACGCTCCAACACAAACGCCGAGCAGAAATCTGCGATTACTCTCGTCCCCAGATCCTTGGCGGTTTCCTTTAGTCACGTGGTCTGGGACTCGTAACGGCATTTTAAAACGAGTAGCACTGGGGACGAGTGACAACTATCTTAGTAGCATAAAAATACGTAGTGAACTGAGCAAAGTGTCTTGGCTGATACGTACCCATTTGCATCGTCTTGTATGAGTATTGCACTTTTCCGCTTTAAAAACACAAAAAAATGACATTAATATTTGCGTTATTTATCTCGAAAACTTAAAAAAAAAACGTTAAAAAATCTACTTTGAAAACGTCCTTGTAAAAGCTGATCTTTTCTTTACTGCATGGCAAACTTTGAAAAAAATCTGTACATCGGAACATTTTTGGCGCAAACGCCCAGTTGGCATTAACTTTTACACACGGTATAGCATAAATGTATACATTATTTATTTAAATGCCTTCAACGCGCTATTTAAATGAAAACATACATACATACATACATACATACATAATTTTTTATCTGTTAACGCAGGTTGGTAAAAGTCAGCTAATGGCTGATGTGGACCTGTCTATCTAATTACATCGTAAAATACACAAAGGTGTAAAATACAAATAAAGCCTGTCCACTAATAATTACTTCAAAGGCTAAGTATGTCTATTGCGTATGGATACAATCAGAACAAGTAGAGAGTAAAATACAATCAAAAATAATAAAAACCCTCGTTCTTGTTTCTACTCAGACATGATTCTTTATCAAAGCTTAATCTATCTAATAGGTCCAAGTCTTTTTTAATCTTATGTTTAAAGCTAGCATAGCTGTCTGTGAGTTTATATGGCTCTGGTAGGATATTCCATACAGTAAGCCCTCTGTAGGGTGAAGATGTTCTTCCTATAGAGTAATTGTACGGTGATACATAAATCCTTCCGCTCTTCTAAGGTGGTAATATTGCGGCTCAGTTTTGCGGAATAAGTCGCAGATAGATTTATAATTGTAATTGAACTGAGTGAAGTGCAATTTGGTCTGAAATCAAACGCGTAATTTCAAAATCGGACGAGCGCGCAGGGCGAGTTCGATTTGAAATGACAAGTATTATTTCAGACCAAAATTGCACGACCCGAAGTTCAATTACCACTTTATTAGATCCATTTTTAAATCTCACAATTTAATAGCCTGAATACAGGAACAAGATTTTGGTCAGGACCAATATTTATTGAACCAAGTTGCCAAATTTGCCAAACAATGGCTTTTTTGTGTTTCATTTTCCTGCAATGTGATTGGTGAGTTTAAAAAAGCCTTAAAATCTGATTGGTTGTTTTGTTTTACTGTCCCATTCTCATTGGCTGAGAAAAAGATGCGATTTAGAGCAAAAGATAGTGCGATTCGTCAATAAATCGCACCACTGAAAACCAATCACACTACAAGGATAACCAGTGATTTCAAAATGGATTTAATAAATGTGCTAAACCATTATAAACTGAGTACATTGGTGAAGTTAACTTAGGTTTATAGACGTTCATTAAGGGCTGCCAGCGAATGTATTTTAAAGTCTCCAAGTTAACATCAGCAAGGCCGTATTTGATTTTTGCGGCTCTTAAGTGGATCCTTTCAACTTTATGTAGCAATGCGGGGGAGCAGGTTCCCCAAACCAGTATGCCATATTCTTTCCGAAACACATACCTTATCTTTGAGGCCTTTCAAATTCTTTTTCCAACAGCTTCATTGATTTTTACATCTACGATGTTGCTTTATCAAGTGATATCAGAAAGAACGAAGCATAAAGTTTCGACCGCTTCGCATCCGCCATAATGGCGGTTGTTATCGCTACGTATACCGAACTGATTTAACGCCTTTCAAGTGCTGAAATGGTTTTCGTTTCTTGTTAGTGGTACTTGCGTTATTTTTGCGCGCTCGACTTATACTGACTTCTGAACACCTCTCTACAACGGCCACTTTTTTTGGTCCTGGCTGATAGTCCGTATATTCACTATGATTTTAACCCAATTTTCCCCAATTTTAGATTATTAGCACCTTTTCTTTTTCTGTCAGTTAAGCTACTACTTTGAGATTTATTCCCCTCAATTTACCGCAATTTTTTTTCCTTGAAAACGATTATCTTGTGGCATTGTAAAGCGGAGATTAGTCCTTTCAGGACTGATCGGACAAACTGTTCACTCAGGTTGATAGGTTTTCGAGGCCAGTGCTTTGATCAGTTAGTTAGGTACCTGCACGGGCGCACGGACGCTCCCACGCAACACGCTCGCAAGCACCACGCATACACGATTGCCGCACACGCGCGGACGGACGCAAAAGTACATACATACATATACTTACGTCAGGGATTGACAAGTAGTCTTCCACCAACTGAAGCGGGTCTTCAGAGACTGTTGTAGAACTCTGGAGTGAAAAAAAAAAAAAAGAATAGACGAAATTTTGAAGTATGTTTGTAATGTTGCTACTAAAGTGGCATTTACAAGAGAAGAGATTGCCATTGCATGTTTGAATTAGCTTGCACTTGTGGCTCTGATATAAAGAGAGTATTTGATTTGTGCTGATATGTGGTGTTCGATGACCTTATAATACAAATCTTCTAAAACTCGTTAATAATTCATCAACAAAGGGAATCGTGACCCTGACAGTGTTAGGATATCTGATTTTTACGATTTCATTTGTCCACTTCTGACTCCTCCCTTAGTTTTAGTTCGATTAAGATATATCAAACAGTCAAGACAGTGTTTGACCACATTTCTAAACACCTCAACGCTCGTCAAAAATACTCCGCTGCGCGTCGTATTTTCAACTCTCTTCTCGGTGTTTGGAAATGTGGTGAAACACGGTCTTTTGTATTTGATATTTTTCTTACCCGTTTCTGGACAGAGCAATTTACGGCATGATTGAAAACGGAATTTTCTGGAAACATAAACAGTTTTTGTCAAAAAAGGTGACTCGGAGTTTGCTGCTGGTACCTGAGTGTTTCAAACATTGTCTTTTTGTATGTTTATCTTCAGAGTGAAGACACCAGCCATGTTAATGTCTTCGAACCATTTTTAATCAGTTATTTTTATCAAATAATTATAACCTTATACAGAAAAAAAAACTCCGTTGCGATTTTGCATTTACAGAGCACCAAATTTGAAGTTCATAAAAGGCAACCAAAATCTTAACTCTCTAATAATCACTGAACCGTAGAACACTGCTACACTCAACCATAACATTCCCACGGCATTTTTCGCAGGCCGGTCAAGGAGATTTCTGAAAAGTACGACACACGCCCAATGTCTGTATTTGATGCTCGATATTGGTTAGAAGTAAATACGAAACATGCATTTTTTCTGTTAAGATCCCCAAATCCGTCCGTTTGCGTCAAGAATGACTCGTTGCTTTGTAGGCTTCACTAATGAAAACGGGCTACTTAGTTTCTTCGCAAGATACAAACAGCTCTCATCATTGCATGTCTTGAACCGGCCCTAACCATTCGATTTCCGGCGTAATACGAACTTGCTAAACACCGAAAGAGAACTTCATCCTACCTGTCCTACATGGACTTTTCTTTGGGATGTTATATCAAACATCAGGAAAATGAAAAAAGCTCCCCTCACAAATGACAGCTCTCTCCGAATCATGTTGTTCCTCTGCTATGGGCGATGTTTGAAATGAAGAAATTTGTACGCGTATCGAGTTTAAATTGCTTCAAGAAAGGGATTGAAATAATTTTCCTTTGTGAAACGTTACTTTGAAAAAGAAAAATGCATTGAATTGTTTGCCGGAGGACAAAAAGGATTAATTCCTCGCAGACATTGTGTATAAAGCTATTGAAGTGAAGATTAGTTCTTTGTTGTGAAGTTTTGCTCATCGGTGGGAAAAAAACAACCGAATATGCTCTCCCGTGGAAAACCTTCATTTGAAAGAAAATTAATTAATTGCTTGTTGGAAGACAGAAATTGCAGTGAGGTTAGCTAATTACTGAATATCAAACAGTCATAAAAGATGAATTGTTTGTTAGCCTAAATGCTTTTGAGTTGTGCAGTTTGTTTACGTGACTGATTTCATCAAATTAGTCTGGGCGTAAAATTTTCTTTTTTGTAATAATCATACGTTTGCCGAGAATTTTTCAACGAAATGGCAGTGAGGTCTTCACAATATGTACAGCATACCTAAAATAATTAACTTGTAACTCGTAGATACGTACATAACACGACTAACATGAGGAGACGTGTTCAAGGCCTTGGGTAACAACATTTACTATAGCTATTTTGCTAGGAAATCTTAAAAAAACCCATTTATTTATTAGTTGTTATAATGACCACAGAGATATTGGATAAAAGTCCCCAGCAATACTGACCACCTAGTATTTAATTAAATGAAAGGAACCAAGCATTTCATTGAAGCTAGGAACAGGAGGCCTCCTGGTTAACCCTTTAGTTTCAAAACGGGACCAACTTATAATTTCTCCTTACAATTTCCACGCAATTTTAAGCACATGCAGGAGGCCTCCTGGTTA
>OZ026596.1:32634721-32777221 GCA_964020085.1 Micromussa lordhowensis | reverse complement strand
ATTTATCATCAATATTTCTTACCTGCCGTTGGTTCCCGAAAATCATCTCTTGGAGGTCCTCTCCTGTCTCCTCCTCCTCCTCCATATCCGCCTCTACCTCCTCCTCCATGTCTTCCCCCTCTTCTTCCTCCTTCGTCTCTACCACCCCAACCCGCGTCATCTCTGCCGCCCCAGCCACCATCGTCTCTCCCACCCCAGCTTCCTCCACCACCTCCTCCACTCCAGTTACCATGACCTCCTCCCCCTCTATTGCCCCAGTTTCCACCTCCTATGAAGAAGGAAACCAAAACTTGTTGACATGATCAGTAAGGTTGATATCTGGCCAAAAAACCTGCTAGATTTCACATTTTAACAAATACTGAATCAAATAAATTATCATCACAACAATAACAATAATAATACTATTTGTATAGCGTCAAATCCACTAATTGTTCATGGCCCTGAATCTACTTAATGTTAAAAAAAACACAAGAAACTGTAAGAGAAGTCACCTGAGTGAAATCATAAGACAAAACCAGTAAGCAAACTGTCCAACACAATGCTGTCTTTTGGATTAACAGTAGGAATAAAATATGCCATTTACATTTAGAAAGAAGAATCACTGTGAGTGAGCCTCCACAAGGTTGTCACTAAACAAATTACCTTGACCTCCATGTCTCCCCCCTCTATCATCAAATCCACCTAATAAGGCAATACAAATAGAGTATTAAAAACAAAACCAAAGTGATCACTTTAGCCAATCACAAAGGACACAGACAAAACATTTGAAGCAATCAAAACTCATAAGCAATCACATGTAGCAGACACAAAGTGCAGGAAAACATGTGCAAACAAGTCATGATTGGTTTTGGTTTTACAGTTCCTTCCTGGATGAAAAAGTTCTTTAAGGCAATGGTGTAGAGTAGTAATAAATGCAAAACCAATTACTTTTCGATACTGAAATAAAAAGTTTAAATCGTAGGATAACAACCACTGAGATGTAGAGATTAAGTCTAAGCCATTGTAAGGATGTAGACATGTCACAAGTCTACTACATTCGGTTAAGGTGGTTCGAAGTAGTTTTCATTTTCCCGAGACAAGTTCACAAATTCTTTTCGAATTTATGTATGGTTCATCGTATCACTATGAAATTTGGCACAGAAATAAAAGAAACATCATAGATTCATTACATGACATTCATTTCAGAAAACCTGTTACCATAGCAACCATATGACGCATTCAGTTGAGCCCCTAAAATCGAAATCTATTGTCTTTTTTACAAAATTGGTCGGTGAAATCTTCTCAAACTGCAATATTATATGTCACCAGAAATGACCTTCAACATATTTCAGTTTTAAAAAAATCTGTAGGGTAGATTAAGAAAAAATCCTCTTTTTGACTATTGTTCTCTTATTTTTTTTCCTGCCTACAGAATTTTTTAAAAATCGGACTATGTATGCAGCCAATTGATCATGGTTATCACCGAAAAAATGAAAAAATCCACCGAGCGGAAGCGGAAATATGAGCGATTAAAGTTATAAAAACTCCAAAATTTCGACACGACAAGATCAGCATTTGCGCATGTGCGTCAACTGCACGCGCGAGATTAGGCTTGTTGATTAGAACCCAGTTTGCGCGCGCCATAAAACTGTTTCGAACCACCTTAAACCCTATCAAGTCCTCATGTGAATTTATGGTCTTTTTACTATTTGAAAATATAAATTACCAGATGTCCAAGTACCAGGATGTATAAAAGACCATTTGAAAGATATTGATCACTGTGTTTCATGACAAAATATCAACTATACATGTAGCTTTGAACAAAATGTTTGAAGCTAAGGTTAAAAAAGATGTTTTTTTTCTGTATGTTATAGATATTCTGCATGGTTAAGTCTGCCAGACATAAGATGGATGAGCACAATCAAACTGCTGGACATCACAACCCTCACCTCTACCACCTCTTTGCCCCCCTCTGCCACCACCACGGCCCCCCTCTCGACGTCCCTCGGCAACATCAACTCTTAATGTTCTCCTCTGATCTCCAATTAACTAGTCAACAACATTACACAATATAGTGATTAGAAAGTAGAAAGTATGAACTGACTAATTCACGAATAAAATGGTTGCAGCCTTTATTTTACTTGTTTTGCAATTCAAGGTTTCTTTTAATGCTATTAGAAACTGTCTAATAAGATCAATTCTGTTATGACCAATGCAAAAGACTGAATTTAGCTGTTATTAACCGAGCAGGTCTGTCTGTATAATTTAATGTAACTGGTTTTACTAGCTGGCATTTTGCTTGTGAACGGCAAAGAGCTGAACTTAAATTCAAAGTTTGCTTGTCCTCTTTACTTTTTTTTTTCCTTATCAGGCTTTTTGACACTGTTATAAATTGCTTTTAGAAGAAAATAGTCAATATTTTTGTATTTTAGTTTGCAACTTTTTCACAGCAAAATGTAACCAGTCTAGATGCCGGTCTAGATGGGAAAATCTAGACTTCAGTCAATATGGATTTCAGCCAATCAAATTTGTGAATTCAGTAGTTCCCAGTCCTTGTCACACACAGCCATATAATAAATCTGAGTTTAACTCTCCTTATCTGATATGTCAGTTTTAATGCCAGTTCTGAGAATTTAGTGACCAGTACATCAAGACAATATCACTTAACTGATGATTCTCTTTACTCTCATTTACTTTTTTTTTGGAAACTACTCTCATGCTACTACAAGGGGAAAGAATGTTTGATTACTTACTGCACCATCGTAAGTTAATGCTTCTTTGAGTGAACTGATGTCTTCAAACTCAACGTAGCAGAAGCCTGTAAGTTTATAATTATTTGAACAAAACATAAGATTACAAAACCCACATCACACTATCTTGGGTGAATAACTACCATAAGCTCCAAGGTAAATAACGTTTCAGAATCAAACTCCTTTTCCAGCAAACAATTAAATGATTCTGATTGCCAAAACTGATATTTACCTTTGAATTTATCTGTCTCCCTGTCTCGCACCAAACGAATACTTCTGATGTATGTCTGATGACAAAATGCACCATTATTACTATTATTGGCACTGGATGAAATCAAGCACAGCTCCATGAAAATAATAATCAGAATTTACTTATGGTAAACAAGAATGGTTAACTAAACAAAATATTTCTTTGGTTAAGTAGATTTCTCGCCAGAAACAAACCTTGATTACCCCCTCCTCCTCAGATCGAGTTAAAATTAATGTCAAGCCTTTGAGTTTTTCCTTTCCCTTATCCTTTCTTAATGTAGCTGAAATTGGTATCATCTGAGAGGAATCCCCTGGGAGAATCACTAGTAAGTTTTTGGCTTAATGAAGTAAAAATAGAGTTGATCAGAATTTTGATCAAAATCTTGCACAGCTTAACATTCTTCGATAAATTTGATTTTCTACACTGTGGAGAAATCACACTGCTTATCACAAACATCGCAAAATGGCGGGTACTTTTATCAGCTTTCATTGCAAATGAAATTATACCTTAATGTCTTCGAAGATCATATCAAGATCTCCTTGAACCGTATCTGGTGGAAGTCCACCGACAAACGCTGTAAACGGGGGTTCTTTAGGAAGAGGTTTAGGTCCTCGATCTCTATGTCCTCCACCGCCGCCACCGCCACCACCGCCACCACCACGCCGTCTTCCTCCACCGTACGAAGCCCCATAATCCCTAACAGAAACAGATTTCAGGCGATTTTACACTTGGAAACGGAAAACGAAACTGAAAGCAATAGTATCCATATCTTACCTGGGGCCATCACCAAAACTATCGTAAAATCCGCCACCCCTGCCACTTCCACTGCCACCGTCGAAGTCGTCCGCCATGTTGGCCGAACAGTACACAGACCATAATTGTTTTTAGCAACACAATGAAGCGAGACAGTAGGCCTTAAAGGGCCACGCTCAACCAAAAAGCATTGCGCGCCTCTGTTGTTGTTATCATCCGGGAATTCGGTCGTCGCATAAGACTCAAAAACACATGGAAGAAACATCGAACGATGGAGGGAGAAGAGGAAAGTTCCTTGGATGTTACTGGCGACGATATTGATTTAGGTTATGAAGAAAGACCTGTCAACCGTTACGGCTCTCCTATAGCTCTCCCAGAGAGCACTAATTATGAAGAAGCGGGGCCTTCTCAAGCTTTTCCAAGCAGAGTGGTGAGTTCCAAATTATGAATGAAGCGAGCGCATATGTCGAATTTTCATTACCGATTTGTTGGATATAAACGACTAAGAATTTGCGTTGCTCTCTACTCTGTATAGATCTGCCAGTGCAAGAATACGTGCAGCCGAAAAACAGGAAAATATCGGGGATGTGTGTGCAGAGATGCCGGTTTGAGATGCTCGGCGAGTTGTGTCTGTGGCAGCATTTCAAAGCCGTGCAAGAATAATAAAGAAGTTGCGATAAATCAACGTCAACCTCCTCCAAGCAGTGCATTTGAGCGACACCAAATCGCACTCGAAAAAGAAAGAGAAAGTGTTCAGGTAAACTTTGTTTTTCGTGTGCAATAGGGACACGGTCCGCTTCAACTTACCACCACGACAGAGTGATGATAATCGTAGTTTTTATTTCGATGGTGCACCTTTTTGAATTGTGACCTTTGATTTGTTTGTCGACTATTTTATAAAATAACTGGAATCAAAATTGTTAGTTAACGTTAGCGTTATTTTCCCCTCTACGTTAGCGATATTTTCCCTTCTCCACTTACCTATAAATTACTCAAAATATTATGCACTTATCAGCGGCCATCGCGGAGGGTTGACCCCGGGGGTTCCCCGGGCATTTGCACCGAGACATTTGCAAATTCCACCTACCCAGGGCGAATATTTTTCCACAAAAGCTACCACTGTCCCTCCTCTGAGGAGCATAATTGAAAGGACTCCCAAATTGTAACGTAATTTCCTGCATAATTTTTAATTTAAGTCTAGCAATAATATATACAGTAAGCAAAAATAGCCAACTGTTTTCTGCACACAGCAAGGTTCAGCTTTATACATTGTTAAGTCATAGAATGACAGTTTCAACGAGCATACACTTCGACCTGTGTTTACTATACATGGCTACAAACCCAGTCCCTGCGGTCTGGATCTTTCATTTTGAATTCAATATGACGGCAATGTTACAAATCCTGTGGGTCTTACCCCGTGTGTCCCCCCTCGGAAGTGCAATAGCAGTCCAATGCACCTGTCCTGGGCAAAACATTGGCGACGAAAGTCAGTAAATCCCGTGCTATTCCCCTGTATGTCCCTGGGGTCAACTCCCCAGGGATTGCAGCTGGTAAGTGCATTATACGCCCTCACAGGCTTTTAGATGCCAAATCTTCCTTTGGAAAGCAGTCTTATGTATGTACCTTTCTTGGCAGACATTCATTGAATCGCTGAGTAACAGTCAGCGTGACCGCCTTCTGCTGGATGTCCTGTGCAATGGTCGGGGAAGTCTGGATTATGCCAAACAGCTGGTAGCTGATAGCGAGGACCCCGATTCAGATAGACCAGCAAATGCAAATTGTCCCAGCTGGTGCATATGTAATGTTTGTGTGGATATGGGCAATGAGGAAGAAAACAAATGCTGTAAGAATAGGTCCTGTGTCACCTCCTACGAGTTGTTCAGAAACATTGTTTTGGACAGGGAGGTGCTGACAATAGCTATACGAGCACGATGTGATATCAGAGCGGAAAATGCAGACTATGAGATGAACAGTTTTCGAAAGGCTGCCTATCGCCAGTTCATACTATGGAAATATGGCAAATTAGGGAAAGGCAACCGAAGAGTTTGTCCATCCTGTGTGGTGAGACTTGTGCGACAGACATACCCTTCTCTAGATGGGCAATACATGGGTTTCAGAAGACACTAGTTGTATTCCCCTTGCTGCTCAACCATTCAGGTTAAGAGCTGAATCCCATCTGTGTACCTACATGTAATGCCAGACTGCAGTGCAATTCAACCCCATCCCCAAAGTTAGTATGCCTGGGATTCTGGTGAACAATGCACTGAAAACCAGTCTGAGATTGTACACGTGTGTCCAGAAAGTTTCAGCCCTGTAAGCTCAAACTGGGTCCAGGCAGCAAACTTACAGACATTGAAAATTGCCATAATTATATAATTATTGGTTTCTGCTTATACCAAAACTGTGCTTGATGATTCTATAGATGCATGGTTTATGTGTATCACATCATTATTAATAGTAGGTTCTGTGCCCAGGATTCTGTTATACAAGGAGCATGTAAATTATGGCAAGACCAGTTACCTTGAAGTTGTTTTCTTCACTTTTGTTTTGTTTATTATTACTGTGTAGTAAAATACAACAACATATCTTCGTGCAAAATCTAGAGCCCAGACTTTTTTCAGCTTTTTATCAGCAGCTGGGCTGGTGTGCCCACAATCAGGCAATCAAAAAAAATGAAAAATCCCATTTCCAGTGCATGACTGCATATAGGTCTTGCGTGTACATCATGACCTATGTGTGCCACTACATGCCATATTTCACTAACTGTCCAAACAACAAGCAAACTACTGAAGTGTTCTTTTGTTTCGGGTTTGTTGATCAAGCTGTACTATTCACATAAAGACAAAACTATGTATTATTGAAAATGGCACCAATGAATTACTTCCTGGCAATTATTTTAGTATGACTGACTATGGTGTAGAGACAACTCACTTATTTTTACAATACAGTATTGTGTAGTTCCAGAAAATAGTCATATCTCCCCATGGAATGGATTCATGCAAGTCCCGAGACCGGCTGCCCACCCTTCTGGGCATTCCAGAAAATGAATTATTTGTGGTCTTTGACACCCCCTCATCCCACAGAGATTTTCTGGAACTACAAACTATTTTCGTGTGTTACTAGCCTTTTACTGCTTTTAGAATTCAACACTCTTTACAGAAGCTCCAGTTGTAATAAACACAGCAGTTACATGATTTTCAACTGGATGTTGCAAAACCAAAGTAATTATCATAATTTATTATCACCAACTAAACCAATCTGAGAAAGTGATATAAAAGTGATAAAAAGTATAATGCAAAGCCAAATAGAAAAGTATAAAGCAAAAAAAGTATAAAGCAAACCCAAATAGATTTCTAAATTTAGGGCATGCAGAATTTCTTTGGATGCAGTATACAATGTACACTTAATGTATGGTCCCGAGGGAAACAGTTAGTTTTGCTTTCCCGAGAGTCCTGATGTTTCCCGAGACGAAGTCGAGGGAAACATCAGGACTCGAGGGAAAACAAAACTAACTAGTTTCCCGAGGGACCATACATTAAGTGCTTTGTTATATAGCTAGACTTTCACTCAACAAAATGAGCACTGTTGTGCTGTTGTTTTCAGCGTGAGGGCAACAACTGCGCAATTGTATCCCGGTTGGGATACATTTTAATTTGATCAGGGGCACGTGACCAAGAATCAACCAATCACAGTGCTCATTTTGTTGAGTGAAAGTCTAGCTATATAACAATATTACTTGGAGACAGACTTCTTAGTAAAACGGGAAAGTCTAGCCTCCACTAAATCCTTTGTGCTGGGGGCCTCTTTCATTGCAATAGTGGGTGCTAGTTGCTTTGGATGGCTTGCTGGTAATGTCGCGGGTCTGACTATTGATTGCTTGTCTTTGGCCCTCCTTTCAAGGATCTTGGCAGCTAGCAGTGGCCAGTGTGGGTAACATTTTGGTTCCTTCAGTGGTTCTGCTTTCCAGTTCCTCGACCTTTTGCTGTACTGTTTTTTGTAACGCACTTGGCCAGTCGAGTCTTTCGAGTCATCGCGGAACGGATGAATATTGTGGTCTAGTGCTGCCAGCAAAATTCGTGTGATAAAAACATCATAGCTGTAATATGACAAAAATAAACATTACTGGTTGGGTTAAATTATAAGCCAGAACGGATGGGATCAGAATGATATGAAACAGTCTACACTATGTAAAGAATACTAGTTAAAAACATGGTCAGTTGGAGTGGTTACTGTCCTGTGACCGGCCAAAATGGCATCCATGTACAGGGCTCTATTTTATTGGGTTTTACAACACTTGACTTGAATGAACCAGTGGGCCTCCAGCGATTGAAATTGGAATGCCAAATACAATTCCGTGCCCATTTCTGAACCTTACCCTTATACATAGAGAGAAGTTTCAGTTGTCTATACACAGTCTCCTAAATAAGTTAACTAATTTACCTGAATGCTATTCTCTTTGATGCATACTTCAACATCATTGAATTGAAGTTTTCTAGCTTGCTGGTATGCCTGCAAGTTGCAAGATTATGGAAGAAAGATAAGAATTTAATAGCTTTATTTCACATGGGGAGGGTGTGGGGAGAGGGACGTGGATGTGGTATCTCTTTGGAAACTGAAATAATTATGAGATCATGCTATACATTATTTCCTCTAGTCCTCTACAATGGATTAAAAATGCATTTTGGAATGACATTCACCTTGAGGCTATTACATTGTATGTTGTGTTTCACAGGTGTCTGATCACTTCTGACTTCACATACCTGAATTTCACATAAAATGCCAATGTTTTCAACCAAGTGCGATCAGCAACAATGTCACGCACTGCTTTATGTGGCTTTGAATCCATTTCAAGGAAAGCCTTTCCATTTTCTGTGGATACAAGGGGACCGTGTGTGCATTCGCCATCTGCCCACTCGTGTTCTCCACACACGTGGTGTATGACACCAAGCCACATGTCCTAAAAACCGTTACAATAGTTTCATGAAATGTGAAATAAGCATGTTTATTTATAACCTCCCTTAAATGGTACCTGGGTATTCCACATAGTTCCTAACCTACTTGTGAGAATCATATCCCAAGTACATCCACCTTTGTAGTATTGTTATTATTATCATGTTTCTGGCTGAAAGCCTGCTTAAGACTCCCACACTCATTTACTTGCTTAGGCCCTCACATGGCAAATATATAACAGTAATAAGAATTTAATTATACTGATATATGACACTGTACATTGCATAGAGACAAACTGATACCATGTTTTCAAGAACAGTTTTTGTTTTTCTATCAAATAAATTTATGACTAACTAGGCCCCTAGTAACCAACACGTTTCAGATATTGGTAACTGTGATGGGCTCACAAAAACCGGTTTATTTTTTATTATTTTCAAATCCAACAGCAGTGTATCAATAACATAATCTTCAAAGAGACAAAAAGCCAAAGGCATTTCAAGTAATAAAAAGTTCACATAAGTGCTGTGAACTAGTACAATCCAATATTTAAACAAAACAAAGAAATCATAAAAAATAATCAGCAATATCATATCATTGTTGTTTAATATAAAACAGAAACTTCCAATGTTTTTTGTCCTGGAAATGACATCCTACATGAACTTTATTGCTAGAGATAATGAAATGGAGTGTAGGCACTGCGTCAGGGAAACAGTAATTATTTAGAAGAGGTGAAGAAATAATAAAAGCGTTCGTTCATGTACCTTTCACTGGCAGACTCTTTCCCTTTGGAACGGGTTACAACAGTGCTACATGCAGTTCCTCTTGGTGTTGAAGCGAACAAGGGTCGCTTACCTGAGTACGAAATACACGGGTGTTCATCAAAATACACTTACACCGATAACATTTCCTAAATGCATAGTCAAGTGACAATACAAACTGATAAGCACTTACATGGAATCGGGCTACTAATGGCGGACGAATCCTGTGAACGAGCTCGTTTTCTTTGCGAAGATCTCCTCTCGTCAATAAAACTGAGCATAAATCCATGGAGCAGGGCCTCAGCAAATTCGCTGTTTGAATTTTTTGCGAATTCAGAAGCTTGTTTCCTGTCGTTCCATAGCTTAAATGTTGAAGATGAAAGCCAAACAATATGTCGGCCCTCTGGCCTCGGTGGGCGACCTCTTTTCAACGGCTTCATTCAGAACTTCACACGATAAGAACGAAGAAATAACTATACAAATCCGCGAATTAAATGTTAAGAAAACTATTTACAAATATTACAACTAACGAGAAAAAATAATACGGCAGATGGATCTAGATAAAAGTTCACCTATCGTAGAATCGCATTTTCTGTAATACAGAAAATGGCGCCGATGAAAGCGCTCGCCCGCAATGGCTCATGGTTGAGCGTGGCCCTTTAATGCCAGCGGTTGCTAAAAGAGCAAACAATACGTCAAGTAGTACTTCTTAAAGTGTCCCTCAAGTAAATGCATTATGGCGGCCATGATGGAAACTTCTGAAGCAAACACTCAGGGTGAGTATCAAGAAAATAGAGCGTGATTCCGGAGAGCTTTATCGCATTTTTCAACTTTTCGTTGTATATAATTGTTACGTATTTTTTTATTTTAAGAAACAGGAGATCGGGCGCGTCTGAGGTTCCAAGTTGAGTTAGAGTTTGTCCAGTGTCTAGCGAACCCTCATTATTTAAATTGTAAGTTTTTTGCCTTATGCAGTATATTTATAAACTTATGAAGCTTGTTGATATTTAATGTTTTGCCATACTACGTTTCCAGAGAAGCATATAACATGAATGCATATTTATTTTTACAGTCCTTGCGTTGAAATAGGGACAATATTTTTTACTGATTTATAACAGAACTTACTTACTAGGCTTTTTAATTACAACTTTATGGTATGATACATAGTTGCACATGAACTACTTTAACACCGGGTCTCTGAATTATAATAGTTAGCATTTATTTTATTTGAGGAATTCTAGACCCTTGTCATAAATGGCTGACCATCATAAATTCAATTCCTTGGTATTGTAGTATTATAATTTTTCTTACTAACATCGTTTTTGAGTTGATATATATTGCAAAGACATTTTTACACTCAAATGCATAAAAAGAGTTTTAAATTGGCAGCCATTTATGAAAAGAGTCTATAGCCTGTTTTCATAGCTTTGGGTGTAAATTATGGCAAGATAATAAAAGCAAATATATCAGTGATGTCCCCTATTGTTATTAATATGCCAAGCAGAAAACTATTGGAACAAAGAATTCTTTTGTTTAATGTTTTGAAAATTTAAATAACAAAAACAATGTTTGTAAACAAATATCTTCCCTATAACAAAACAAAAATCCTTGCTTACCAAACACTAGGATAAAATAAACTGCAATAATCAAAATCAATGAGACTGTCTACCAATCTTCCTTATTAAAGGGAATTTACTGCACCTTTCAATAACATGCAAACCCTATTAAATCAATGTTTTCATGTTTCACTGGCATTAATCATCTTAGCAGACCTCTCAGGAAACAGACATTTACTTGTAGATACTAGGTATACCTATCGATAGAGTGCCAACGAGCGAATAATTTGTGCTATAATAAGGGGTTTATTAATACAGCACAACGGATTTTTGGTTCTCTTCTGTTGCAAACATTACCGAGAGAAAATTATAACGCGTTTACCGGCAGGTAACGTTCGTCACGCAATCCCTGAATATCAAGAGTATTGGAATGTATCGCTGCTCGGTCGAACTTTCAGTTCAATATGATGGGCAAAGTCAAAGTGAAAGTGAACACGCTAGTTTGATTGATGAACATGACTCGTTTAATTCTGTCGCAAAACAGATCCGATTTGTGTTTTGAACACTGGATTCGACTGTATGATAAACACGCTCGTTCAGTTCTGTTCGGAAACACTGCCGACTCAACCTTCAGTTCGATATGCTAGATTTCAACACTGGATTTGCTTTAGTGGTTCGACTGGTGAACACAATCTTTCCAAAAAAGCTGCCCGATGGAACTTTCAGTTCGATATAGGTAAACAGAGAAGAAATACACTGTTTCGATTCATGAACACGCTCGTTCAATTCTGTGGTGAACACGCTGGTTCGTTTTCGTGTCGATTTTGTGTCTTGGATTTGCTCTTGTCTAACAGTTTTCCTGAATATTCGAATTAGAAGAAGAGTTTTGTAAAGGGTATGCTCCCCAATTGAACTTTCATTTCGATAAAGTGAGAGAGGAAACACGCTGGTTCGATATGTTCTGAGACTATGAAACTGTTAACAGTTGGATAAACACAACAGCAAAGAAAACAATGATATTCCACGAGACAAGTCGAGATGTAACGCGCCTCCTGATTGGCTAAAAACTACAATAGCTCGAATAGTTCCGTCCTTGCAATTGGCTCAAACTGAGCCATTGTTACATCTTACACCTTACAGTTACCCCTTCAGAGCTCGATCGAGAATTTTTTCGCATACGCCATTCTTCGCGCGGCACTATTCTCTGCCGCCTCGCCAGCCAAGCATCTTCGCTCGGCTGGCTCGTTGGCAATTAAAGGCTGAATGTTGTGATTGGTAGAATTCAATCTATTTTCTTTGTTTCTTTTTTCAAAGCTTGTTAATTGTTGTCAGCAATTATGATTGACTGAAGCCAAAAATGTAATCATTAGTGATGATTTGAACTGCAGAATTTGGTTATTATAGAGAAGTGCAGTAAGCCTGTTGTCACCATAATTGCAATATCGAAACATTAAAAACAGAGTACATCTCGGAAAGTCATTGCTTTTCTTGTATGCAGACATTGTTTTATATTAATTAGCACCTCACAAATTCCTTCATAGTGTTGAGGTGGAATGCATGGTGATGCAAAAAAAAGCATATGTATCAGGCTTCTTGTGTTATGTCCTGTGCACTACTGTATAAGCAATACCTCTTGATTAATTTATCGTTTTTTTTTTCTCTAACGGTATTCAAAATCAGTTGTATTTACGTCTATCCACAGTTCTAGCCCAAAGAGGCTTCTTTAAGGAGCAGTCATTTGTTAATTACTTGAAGTATCTCCTATACTGGAAGAAGCCGGAGTATGCCAAGTTCTTAAAGTGAGTGGAGGTTGTTGGTACATAAATTTCAAGTAGCAACTGTTATGGAAGAACAAAATCATGATTGCTGATCCAGCATCTTTTTTTTCTAATCTTATGAATAATCTCTTTGTCTCATAGATATCCCCAGTGTCTACATTTTCTTGAACTTCTCCAATATGAACATTTTCGTAGGGAACTTGTAAACCCTGCCTGTGCTAAGTTTATTGATGAACAGCAAATTCTTCATTGGCAGTATTATTCCAGAAGAAGAATGAGGATTAGTGTACCAAAGTCATCTGGGCAAGCAGGTTCTGGGTCAGAGGCAGAACCATCTTAAACAATGACAATTTCCTGTTTAAAATGTACCATAAGGTAAATAAGCTTCAAGCTCTATGCAACTGTCCCGACACAGCACTTGGAAATATAAAGGAAAAGATGTAACATGGTTTCATTTCCCAATTGTTTCAAAGATCATCAGCTAATGAGTCAAATTCAGGTCACTGACAGCTTTGCTTATTATCCAGTTACAAGTAGTGTTACAACACTTGTATTTCCACAGAGATGTGACAACTGCCGAGGATAGAAATTTGATGACATTTGACATCAAACTGATATTGAGATAGTATAATTTTTTTCTTCACCGTCTTCACACTGTCATTTCATTCTCAAGTAGAGAGAGGCCAATTGGCCAGATCTACATGTATCAGATTGTAATTACGGTATGTGCAATGCATGTGGTACTTAGTGGTGGAACTAGATGCCACATTTGAAAATAACTTGAGAGGGGTTACTTTGAGAATAAAGCCTGATGTGGGAAATAGGCCTAAGCACGTTTTGTGATCCCATCTTGACGGGTAGGCAAAGCGGTCAGAAATTAGTGTTTGTATGGGAATCTGATGGCAAATAACATTTTCAAAAATAGAATTTTACACAATTTGTAAATCACAGCTTTAAAATATTAGGTAGAAGATTGTATTCACCAAGTTTGAAGTATGCAGCTTGTATAGAAGACGCTCAGTTAATTTTTCTAATTTTCCATACACGTGTCAGTCAATTTGGCTGGGTAGATGTGGTTCGTGGGAAAAAATAATAGACAAATGTAAGGGAAATTGAAAATTAACTGAGTATCTTCTAGCCCTGTTATGTCCTTTTAATTTGGTGAATACAATCTGCTACCTACATGTAGTATGGGAAGTTGCGATTCATAAGTTGTGCATGATTCAATACATTCAATTCCCATACAAACACTTTAATTTCTGAATGCTTTGCCTACCCGGCAAGATTATCATAAGAAGAGTCAAAATTTTTAGTAATAGAACTGAATCAGCTCTTGTCTATCAACATCCATAGGAAGTGCTGTATGGTGTGCAAGGGCATAAAACAAAAACACACTGCTTGCAACTTTCTTTTTTTTTTTTTGTAATTTGTTTATTTTTATTTTAATTTTGCTACAAAAAGTTACAATACTTAAAATACTTGATTTACAATGCCTTAATCATTTGACGGAAAAGGAAATAACAATACTTGCAACTTTCTTCTTTATTGAATAACTAATTGTAAACTACAGCTTAATAGAGATTCAATAAATTAAATGTACAAAGAAGTATCTTAATATATTGTAACTAATTCTTCAAAGCAGAAAGCCTTTGTATAAAGGCTGTTACCTCATTGAATGGTAGACACTTCAACAATGCTACTGCTTTCAGTTAGTTACCAATTTATCACGAACTAAATGTTAAAAATGGAAAGTAAGTTAATGCTGAGAATAACTCTGCAGCAGTACTGATTGGACACTGAGTGTCAGGCTATTGCAATACCAAAGGTAAGGAAATTTCCTGTGTTACTGCATCAATTTGGCTGTCAATATTAAGGGAAGCACAAGGAAATAGTATCATTTATTGATACAACTTCAAGCTACTCCCCCTTTCCATATCCCAATAAAAGAAAAGAAAAAAGAAAAACAAGGAAGGTAAGAAAATATCAGGAGAGTGCTTTCATACCTTTTTAACACGAAAGAAAGTAAAAGAAAATTGAATTAAATTTCTCTACCGACTGTACACATGCAATGCAAAAAATAGTCCTGTATACAATATCATTTTGTCCAGTTCAATTTAAAATAAAAATAACTATGTTATATGGAATAATAATATAAATTCTGTGAGCTATAATGACCAATCATAAACCAAACACTTTTTCATAGGGCCTCCAATGTGCTTATGGAACTCGTCTTATATCATGCTGTCACTTGGTATTTCCGGAGCAAAAATGATAATGTTAACTATGTTATATCACTCCACAATAAATTTTTCACACTAAATTTAAACAAGAATAAACGTGTCTACAGACTTTCCATACAAGGCACAAACCAGGCACAGATCCATACTGGTTTCCACAGTTTTACAGAAATCAGTTGGATTTTTCAGAATGATTCAGAAATCCGCTTCAGGGATTTAAAAAATCCAATTTGTGTCTTGCAGAGCATTGTCCTGGACCCCTTATGCAACTCATTTTTCCTAGATCTGTGCCTGCAAACTGTATGGTAACGGTAGAAAAGTTACCAGGTATAAAACTTACATATTAATGACTTTGTATTATATTTTGTAGTCTAAGATGTAAAGATAAGTAAAATAAAAAGGAAACATCATAATTATTACTGCAAACAGGGCTAACTTAAATGTTCCTAAGTACAATAAAATTATTAACAATTGAAAAATGTTCTTAACTACTTTATGAATTGAAAATATCTGAATGAATCAGACTAAAACTTCAACATACTGTACAAAATGTACACAAATTATGGTAATACATTAAATTGCACAATATTCCAAAATAATATGCATCAAAAACTACATAGTTATTCCCATTTACTTATAATAACAGTGGAAAATATTATAACTGTAAGGTCAATGTACATTTTTGAAAAAAGAATAGAATCTAAGAAATTAAGCTTTACGGATTGCAGCAAATTTCTTGCCGATTCTATTTTACTCGTAAAGAATTCAGCAGCTCTATTGCCTTGCCAACCTCATTTTCAGGCACCTGGAAGAAACAAAGATTTATTGGGTCTTCATACTTACTGTATTGCCAAACATTTTCATTTAATGTTGATCTGAGAATTTGGCCATTTCCCAACTGTAGCCCATCAGGCCAGCATTTATCTACAGTTTCTGTAGCATGAAATGACTTGGAGTATTTCTATGCCCCTCCCCACCCACCTGAATACTAGCCCATTGCAGAGTTGTCCACAGCATGGAGAAAGGTGCTGTTAGAGTTGTCCCTTACCCGAGAACACGACACAATGACTACAGCCAGGTTCAAATACAGATGGTCAATCTGAAGTCCAGCTTAGTGCACTAACCATGGGACCAGTACTCCCATAATGTACAAACCAGTAGAAAGATGATATCCCCTGGTTAATAAGTCTCCTTATTCTCAACACCTTTTTGTTTGACAATGCATTGATACTCTAGGGAGAAATTGGACGATGAACTCAAAGGGTTAACTAGCTAGTAATTTGAGGAAGCTTACCACATGTACAGATAGAAAACAAAGAAACAAACAAAAGTTAACTTCATAAGCAATAGCAAGAAGAGATTGCATAAAATATATGATATATCACATTATTATCCAACTCTGCTTCCTAGAATACAAATAATGTGCGAAACGAATACAAATATCAGATATTTGTACTCGTCTCATCTCCTGGCCGTGTGAAGTTCAAAACCTTGGCAAGTCAGAATTTCGGGAAAACAACAACAACAACAACCTTTATTTACACTATTCTGGTAGACAAAAACGAAAGGAGGAAAAGAAACAAAATATAGAAAACAAGATAATGGAAGATTTATAGTTATATATATGCAAGTTTGTGAATTAGTGTGCAGCAGCCAAAGTAGCAAAGCTTTCAAGTTGGCTGCTGCTTACTTACAAATAACGAAAGGAACGAAGGAAACAAATAATAATTAATAAGACTAAACTACTTCACAGATATTTTGAAGGTAGCATGGAAATATTACTTACAGAAAAGTCACAGAACAAGAACAAATATAATTGCGAAGTAAAACTAGTTGGAAATATGACTGACATTTGAGATGATGATTTTATACCGCTTTTTGAAGTCATTAATAGAGAGCTGTTTCCAAATCGTTGGATAATAAATCTCTTATTAGACGTTTTTTGTGTGTATTATCGCTGTATATTATTACTTGCTGTTTGTATTTTGACTCGTCCTACGGGCTTGCCAAAATACTGCACAACTCGTAAAAATATACAGCGATATACTACACACCAAAACATCTAATAAGATATAAATATTGTCATGAGCTCTTTATTTGCACCTCAGAGACTGTGCTCAAGAAATCACGATGGTATGTAATTTAATGATGGTGAACAGTAATAGGCCATTTTACAGTTGTGTACTTAGTTACCTGGCCATGAATGCAAGCGAGGCTGGAGGTGACCTTGCTTTGATACAGACCTTCAAGGTTTTCTCATGTAAATGTAAACTAGTTAGCATAAGAACAACTTGATTTGCACAATAAAAGCAGTGAGGTCTGTATCAAAACAAGGTCAACTCCAGCCTCGCTGCCAGTCAGAGGCCAGGTCACTTTGCCAAAAACTGTAAAATGGTCTATTTGAGACATTGCAAGAAGAGGAGCTAGCATCTTTTCTGGGAGCCGGAGACGTTCCTGGCCCTGCAGAAGAAATTGACACCAAGGCAAAGCATGGAAGGTGCATCAAATTGAGGGCAAAAAGTTGGTGATAAGTCTCAGCAGTATTTTATTTATGGATGGGAGACGGAAAGCAAGCGAGTTGGGGTTTCATGGAGGTGGTGACAAATTTCAAATACCTATCACAAATATTATTTGTGTAGATACTGGTATGGAATGTAGATAATGCTTGTTTTCTGTTTAATAACACATCTCTCCAAACTGGCAATGAACAGATAATCCTATCAGCATATCTTGATAGATACAAAAAAAGATGGCGAGGGGATTAATAGAGCAGGACATGTTTTTTTTAAATTTGACGAAAGATTCTAAAATGGGGCCTCAGTTGCAAGAGGTATGAGCTCAGTAGAAATTTTCAAGAAACTGTATTAAATACTTAGACAATAAAAGTAGCCACAGTTACTACTTAGAAACTGGTATTAAAATGTATTTCTATTAATGACTTGTTGATAATCAGGAGTACATACCAACAGATGATCATAAAGGAAAGTGCAGATGTAAAAAGAGCTACACAAAGCGTCAGTTAGAGGTTCAGATAACTGCGCAACTATACCACTCTCCTCTAAAAACAACACACAAATGGCTTGAAATTAATTCAGGAGAATAAAAAGTGACTGTGGAAAACACATCAGCTGTACCTTTAAATAATTTTGATGCAACAGTTCACAACTCTGTTTAATTTCTCATGTGTCATTTGGGACTTTAGACAGCTCTAGTTAACTGTCAGTACAGAAGGGCAGTGTGAATGTGAACCAAAAAAATTAATATGACCAGCTGTAAACATTTTTAAGGTTAGCTGCTGGAATCATAAAAATTACTGGCATTTTGTATCAAGGATTTTCAAGCGACTTGTTGGCAAAAGAAGTTAAAGGTAGCTTTCATTGGTTTTCCACAGCACTTATCTGACCTGCAAGTCTATACATACCAGTGTATGACCGAGGCCATAAGTACTGATGTAATAAGTGGACATAAGTACATCTGCTAAGGGTTCTGCGATCTGAGCAGCGACACCAGTTTCATCTACACAACACACAACAAGTAGACAGAAGCTAGCAAACAAAACTATGATGCAATTACTTTTAATTTAATATCAAGCATTTGAAGAGGTAAGGTAACAGTTACATAATTTATGCAGAGCAAAAAATAATAAAGATACATCACAGAAGACAGCAAGAGTTGCTTAATTCTCTAGCAAGAACAGTTAAATCAAGAGCTATTGTACGTCAGATTTTAGTAAGCAAAATTGGAACACTGTACACTGTATAGTCAAGACTGGATATTTTGCAAAAGTTTATAATGCTATTTAGTTAGTGGGAGACAGGTTTTCCAAGTGCTGTAGGTTGACCAAGTGCCTAATAAATTTATGTAAACACAATTAACTGTTACTAATTGGTATACCCTGTAGAAGTACACATTGAAACAACACTGTCAGCTAGCAAGCTAGTCAAGCTCTCCATCCATCCACTCGACTAACTGATGAGCTGGTTACTTATTAAACAAACTAAGTTAACATTGATTACAAAAAGAAGCGAGAATAAACTATAAAGTTTTGAAGACATCTTGACTTCATTGTCAAGTGGAGAAATGAAAATAACAGTCAAAGGTTTTAATTTTAGTGTCAAAGGTGTAAGAATATGTATTGATCCTTTAAGCCCCGATGCAAACAGCCATTTTTACCAAACCAACAAAATTATACAGGCTCCCTGACCGTGTATTGAAAGCTACTGGTCACCTTAGTTGGAAAATGACATCAGCAGCTATGAAGGATGTTGTGATTTTGAGTGAAATGAGTTTAAAACACAAAAATGAAAACTTTCTTAATTGTATTAGGTATGCCCCCAAACTAAAACTATACCTTATCTTGCAGCTCTTAGTGTACAGCGTAATGTGCAGTAAGGCTTGCATCCCATATACATCTCAAAAAAGAAATTGAAAAATTGTGGGGGTGGTCATATTCTAGGTAAGAGGGGGGGGGGTCACAATTTTATGACTTCAATGAGCAAATCTTTGCAAGACAATTCTTGTGACAAAAATTCATGGCAATTGATTTAATATTCACATTGTTATGACATGGGGCTTAAAGGGTTAATTAAAAGTGTACCACTGTCTAATTAAGAGTTATTAGATGTCAACAGTTAAATGCTATTTTCAAGTCAAGAGTCAAGATTACTGAAACATTGTAATTTTCCTTTGCTTCTTTCTGTAATTAATTGTATTTCAAAAATGTGTTTTCTTATAAGTTAACATTCAACATTGTTTAACAAGTACTAACCAAACCCCAGGGGAGCATCTCCAACACGAATCATTTTCCATCCTTCATCATTGGTGTTTGTGTAAAGTGAGCCTTCAGGAAATCTGTAGTTTTACAAGTAAGTAATTCTGTCATTTTTTTTTTCATAATATTGAGTAAACTCATTGGAGTGGACTCCTTGGCAATATTATGGGAAAAACACAACTGAGATATGTAATGATACAGAAGGCTGGATATACATGCTGTAGCTGTGACCCTTTGCATGTAGGCGTATGACACTACATGGGTAGGCCATTTATATATACAGGGTTCATACCCTTTATCAGAAACAAATTTCCAGGACTTTTCCATGACTTTTCAAGGACTCAGATTGATTTTTCAAGAGCTCTAAAATTCACATTAACCCCTACACTCCTATGATCTCGATGTTAATTCTCCTTACTGCCTTTCATAAACTTCAAATTTTTTAGCCGAGTTTAACAAATTTCCAGAACTTTCCAGGACCAGTGGCCTTTTTCCAGGACTTTCCAGTCCTGGAAAATACCATAATAAAATTCCAGGACTTTCCAGGTTTTCCAGGACCCGTACGAACCCTGTATATAGCAAGTGTTTTTACCTTGACAAAGCCTCACTGTCCAACACTAAAGAAATGTCTCCTTCCACAATGGAAATATGGAAGAATGGCTCATAACGGTCATCAACTGGTGTCCTACAAAAGTGATCAAAACTGTTCAGTGTGCTATTAAGCATACATGTGGGGTCTTTTGTCTTACATTGTATATAATCAATTTTCTTATGAAGACAAGTTAAAAACAATACATTATTGCACCGAAACTGGTAGAGAAACAAAAACTCATTCTCAATAGCACAGAATTTCATTCTATTTTGTAAGAAGAAAATGCTGAGTTTGAATTCACAATGTATTATTGATATTAAACTAAGCAGATCAGTTTGCCAAGAATTTTATTTTATTCAATTTTTAGCTAAGCAAAATAATGTCCTGGAAATGTTGATACAGTATGACATAAAAACATACGTTTAAAATATTACTCTAAGAAAGTAAAAGTTTACTTTGAATAAAACATCAGATCAAGTATGATGGTCGCTAAGCTCGGCAACATTCGAAAATCCACACTTGTCACATGAAATCTGTTCTTTGGACACGTGAAAGGATGGACAATTGGTCTGTGTTCATCTGGAAATAAAACAACACATGCTAGCATAAGAAACCTGCTTGTCTAACTACTCAGCTCATCATCATCAAAAATTACAACATAACCAACATTTTAAACCAACCTGCTTTTCTCTCATTAATTTTGATCATTCCAGCCATTCTATCGCCGATTGACAAGGTCACAGGTTCCAATCCTGTTCCACTGTCTTTAAAGATCTTGTAGTTTTGGGATAGACACTTAATGGCAGTGTCAAGGTCCACCTCTTTCACCTAGTAAGGAGAAAGAATAGTACTTATTCATAACAGTGAACAGCTGTTTCATGCTTATCAGATTTGGATTTTTTGTGGATCCCAAAACAAAAACACATTGCTGACATGTGCACCTTTTATCTTAGCTGAATTGTCAGTCTTTTAGGTTAGGCTGAGAGAGGGAGATGATTGATGTTGACATTATATGATTCAAGGCTTTTTACAAGCCTATATAGAATGGCAAGTACAAAAGTTGGATCAACTCGGATCGCTGATTTAAATAAGAATAGCACCTTTTTAAGAATGAGGCATATAACAATAGTTGCTATTTTTATTCAAATCAGCGATCCGAGTTGATCCGGTCCGACTTTTGTACCTGCCTTATATAGTCTAAGCCCAATCAGGCCAGTGCTTCAAGGCTACCGTATACCTTTAGGTGTCTTGCATCCAAGTGATGAAGTGTGTCTGTTTTAAACTGTAGATACCTAAACCCCTATCTCAAACTGAAGCTTAATATAGAGTTGGCTATCAAACTTCACCAAGAATTTTGAAATAAAATGAATTGTCAAATTTTTATGACCTCTAAATGTGAGCTTCCGAGTCACCCTTTGAAAGCTACAAGTCAAAGAAAATTTCGTTTTCTGCTCATTTAATTTATCCCTCAGACCCACAGACCCACAGAGCTAAAATTAAAGGTTTCTGCAATTTACCATATTCAATTCAGTGAAAAGTTACCAAACATTTTCGAAATAGGATTACAAAAGTTATATGGAGTGATCATAGAAAAAATGCTCTCTGAGAAAAAAAATTTGAGCAGAACAGTTTTGTTGTCCAACAAGCAACTGTCCAATTCTGAGGGAAAACGAACAAATTCCCTTTGACTTATAGCTTTCAAAAGGGACCCTAACAATGAATCAGATCCTCCCATTTAAAAGTCATGAAAAAAAAATTGACAATTCACTTGTTTATTTCAAACATCTTGGTAAGGTTTAATTTGATTTTGGGGTTTAGGTATCTACAGTTTTAACTGGACGAGCTACATTGCTTGGACACAAGACGTCTCTGAAGGTATATGGTAATCTTAAAAACTTCAGCTCACAGGGTTCATACTCTTTTTCAGAAACAAAGTTCCAGGACTTTTCCAGGACTCAGATTGATTTTTCAAGGATTCTAAAATTCACATTAACCCTTTCACTCTGAAGATCTCAATGTTAATTCTCCTCACTGTCTGCGATACACTTCATATTTTTTACTTGAGTTTAACAGATTTCCAGAACTTTCCAGGACCAGCAGCCTTTTCCCAGGACTTTCCAGTCCTGGAAAATGCCACAATAAAATTCCAGTACTTTCCAGGCATTCCAGGACCTGTATGAACCCTGCAGAGCTCAGATAACATGAAGTGGTGAGGAGTTTGGCTTTTCTCTTCAGATGAAATACTTTTCCATCTTGAGTTATTTTATTCCTGGGATTTTTGCTACACGTAGGTTACCGTCAGTCCTGGGTGACAGTAGGGGAAAGCAAAAAACACAAAGTGACTCCAGCTAATATTAGAACCCATACTATTCAAATGACATTACTGACAACCCTCCAGCCACTTACGACCACTGAGTCTCTACATTTACATAATATCCTGAAGTCATTTATTGTTAAAGAGGAAAAATTCATCATGAAGAATTTGCTATCAGTTACTTGGAAGGTAATTCCAAAACTTACCAAGACATAATCTGATTGATAAGTTGAAATGACGAGGACTGACACTTTAAAGTCTGCCAACGGACTGATGACTGTCTTTACAATTCTACTGATACCGGTCAGCTGATGACTGCCATAAGCTCCAGCAGAGACACTTAATACTCGCCAAACAAGATCAGGCATGTCAATACTGTCACTTTGTGGAAGCTCTGTAAGTGTTCAAAAAGAGAACAAAATATTAAACAGACGTTAACTACATACAATATTTATTAAACTCTCCCCGAAGGGGCTTTTCAAAGCATAAAAACTATCTAATAATTACAATACAAAATAATAAATAAAATGTTAAAAAAATTAAAATCGACCCATTAAAAGATGATTTATTAACTTGCATTTAAAAATAGGTAAGTTTTATATCACTAGGATTGTAACTTGATCCTGTCCAAGGACTACCACAAAATATAATTCATCTAAAATATGTGCACAAATTGTAGTCCCCCTGTGTAACTTTGTGTAAGCCATGTTGTGAAAGAGGTTAGAGGTCAGAGGTGACTATGCGCTCTTTGGTTATTTTATCACTTCATATCCAACTCAGGCTCATGGACTAATTGTTATATATCCAGTGGACATCAATAGTTTGAGTGTTCTTCCATAACTCAGTAGATCAGGGTTCGAAAGAAACTTGAATTCCAGCTTGCCCTTGAGACAAGTAGCTCTAACATTTTGTTGCCCTGGGCAAGTCTTTTAAGGATTTAGTTGGCAGATGGCTTGCCGATCCCTTGTCCATTGGGCAAGTAGAAATGAAAAGTTACTTGCCCAGAAGCAGAATCTACTTGTCCCAGATGACCAGACGGCACTTTTTTCGAGTCCTGTAGATGCATGTCAAGCAGGAACCTATTCTCTAGCAAGTTGGTGTCTCAGGGATAATAATTATGTCCTCCTGTTCTATTGTATTTGTTTGAGTGGACAGCTTGGGTTGTCAAATTTAGGAATTTCTGGCAATAAGTCAGTCAAGACCAGGATAAACAGCAGCTAAGTTTCTTTGTAACACATTTCCCTGTAAAGAATTCTGATTGGCTAGTCGCAACCGCCGTCTGAAAAGATCTTGGTTTTGGGAACTGTCAATCCGTCACTGTGGCTTGGTAAGATCCTCGCGTAATTTGTGACATTTAGGCTCTTTTCTGGATGCTTTGAATCCATTTTACATTACCCACGACAGCAGTGTTTGCTTTCTAACAAAATTTAAGCTACTCAAAAACCTAGACCACCAATCTTTCCTTTTTTGCCTGATTTTCTGGTCTAGAATACAATGTGCTCAAAACCTTCTACCGGACTGTAATTCTTGCCTGAGTCATGTGGGGTCTCTGGTGATGTAATCAATTTTTAGAAACTGTGCATGACGCTATTATTGAGCAGACAGAAGCAACATATTCACAGTCATTCACAGTAGGCGTCAGGAGGTGAACTTTATCATGAGTACAGAACTTAGGAAATTAATAAACAAAAGAGTGCGTCCACTTTTAAAACAACAAAGAGCCAATTTTCAAACTGCACCTAAAGATCTTATGTATTTTAGAAAGAAAATTCTAGCAGTTACAGCATTAAATGTTTTTCTCTTGTCCTGCCATGACAAATTAAAATACAAGATATCTCTGATACCCCAACTTGACAGATTCAGTGTGTAAATTGACACTGGTTAAAAGAAACAGAATAACACAAAGAACTGAGCCAATGCATCTTGCACGTTAGACTGGCATGGATTTACAAATGTAGTGGTTTCAGGTAATGCAAAACTTTTTTCATTCCCAAATTAAAAAAGGTGATTTCTTTGTAAAGTTATTTTATTTAATAATACTATGACTTGTGGTCATATTTAATTAGTGAATACCACCTTGAACTAACTTTCCATGGGGTATAACCTTATCTATCATTCATTCAATTTTCTCATCACAGAAAAAAAAATGAAAAAGGATTATGTTATGTTCAGTTGACTCACCAGGCAACAGATAACATTTTTTATTTTGTTAATAATAGTGTTGTTAATATTTAATGAGTTCAATATAATTTAAAAGTCAAACTCTATTTTTCAGGTGGAGAAAGACAAACTGTCAGCAATAATATTGAATTACTAAATGTACACGTTGTTTTGCTCGGCAAACAAAATTGTTTGGTGCAGGAGAAAGGAAAAAACAACACTGCATGCTTCCGTGATGATGCATACAAAACAAGATCATAATAGTGGTGCCCTTGGCCATGAACAACTATTTTAAAATATAGAGTATAAAATTAGCAATACCCCTGACCTTGATTGAGTCCTTATTTTAAAGTGGTTGTATTGTGCTATGGGGATAGATTATGTCACTATATGCGAGATGCAACTTATCTCACTGGCAGTCTCGGACTTATGAGTGTAATGTGGATAAATAAAGTACTACTACTACTGACAGTAATATTTAAAAGCTCTTTCCCTAATATGGAGAAAGTTCACCCTTTTTATTTGCCACAAAAAAGTGGCATGACTAACATTTAAAGTTGACCTGACGCACTTGGATTGCTGATTTACATCATACACTGTGTTAAAGG
The DNA here is from genome assembly GCA_964020085.1 of Micromussa lordhowensis. Lineage (NCBI taxonomy): Eukaryota > Metazoa > Cnidaria > Anthozoa > Scleractinia > Lobophylliidae > Micromussa > Micromussa lordhowensis. The sequence continues at coordinate 32,751,765 of OZ026596.1, read as the reverse complement.
AGTATAGCAACTTATGTCTCTTTCTTGATCAGTTGCAAATCAGCAATCTGCGTTGCTTTGGTCTGAGTTGCTTCGGTCTGAGTTTTGTCCCCATGTGGTTTGCTCAATTCAACCACAAAGTTTTCCAAGCACCATTGTATTAATCATGTGATTTTCATTTGACATTCCAGTAAAATCCTTAGTTCTCAGCCACATCTGCTGGAGAATAACTGTGGGTTTGCCCCAATGGTTTAGACTCCATTTTTCTTTTGAATTGGTTTGATTACAAAGCAGATTTTACATTAATTTTTAATAGCACAATTGCCACAGCAGGGTTCACAGACTTATTTATAGATTGATTTTATCTCAGTTTTAAAGTTATTTTTTTGGCTTCTAAAAGTTGGTAGTAAAAACATTTCTCAGGGATTTCTGAACCACCTTAAGCTCATATATTTAACCTTTTGCTACTGGGATCAATTAGTTTTTGTTTCTGCATGTTTTATTTATAGATTTATATTTATTTGGTATTCGGCTGGTTTTGAAGTTATTTTCCGGCCTCTAATGGTAGAAAAAATATTTCTGAACGATCTCAGTTTTGTTGGGTCCTATCAGTTTACCATCATGATGGTATCATATGCAACACGCTATGAAAAATCACATTGCCTGCACGCGCACCTTACTTTAGGCATGCACTTGCACAAGTAATACAAAAAATAGGAAAAGAAAAACAAAAAAAAAAAAACACTCAACCAAATCTTACGTAAAACACGCGCCGCAACCTTGCTCTTTGGAGTTAAGTTTAACTACGTTTATACAGCTGCAATTTGTGTTTACATAACACACGTTCTCACCTTTACAAAGATCGTCCTCTACGATTATCGTATAACCATCCCTGGTTTCGGTAAAACTGAAGAATCTTGGCCTGCAAAACACACACAGAGCGGTACGAAAGTATACGAGGCAAGTTTGTCACGTAATGAATTTAGCGCGGGAAGAAATCCGCGTCAACGTCGGGCATAAATGTATAAACACAATAGAACTACAAAGACGCCGGTCAGAGTTGTCCAGTGTCGTAAGGCCATCTATGAAACCCTAAAAGTGGTGTTAACTACATTCATAAATTCCTTCAATCTGTGTTGAACTAACAGAAGAATCAATCAGGGGAAAATGAAGATTCTATTTCTAGAGCTTACCTTGATCGAGGTAGTAATGAAATTTTTATTAGCGCATGTGTATATAAAGGAATTGCGTCCTTCTTCAAGTTTGAAACCCGAAGCTTGTGTTCAAGAATGTGAAGCTCAGAAGAATGACCCTTCGACCCATTCATCATTTTCCTCCACAAACGGAAAAATCAACGGCGATCGTGTGAATGAGTTGTCGTATGTGCGCTGCAAATGGCCGGCTTGCGCAGATGTAGACGGTATGAGACCTCACTTGTTCGGCTTCCCGCGGTTCAGCCTGATTCGTCAAATAAGTTAACACACACTGTGAATATCCTTGTCAAATGCATTTCCTTTCAAAGTCATCCTAGATAAATACGATCAGTTCCCACGGCTCAGCAGCTAAACATAATATATCAAAATAACAACTTAAAATTCGGGTCAATGAGTTTCACAACATCGCATGGTACGAATACCCAACAACAAGATTCCACGACCGGTGCCTCGTCGATCTCGGTTCCTCGACGTTAAGTTGACGATAGTGAGCTTGAAGGAAGTCTACAGGAATTTACGCAGCTTTTTACGTATTCCCTCCTCCGGAAAAACCTCACTTATTTGTGAAAACAACTTCTTATTCTTATATAAATCTTATGAATAGCGTTTCACGTGGAACATTGGGTACTAGGCATGACATCGCGCGGTTACAGGTAAGCGACTACCTGAGTGGGGTACTCCACAGGCACAAAAGTAAATACATGATTTATTATTCAATGCCCTTTTGTAAAAATTTCCAATTTTGTGACAAAAATAATCTGAACCAGCTTAATATCTCTATTTTTATAAGATTTGGTAGAATGAGCCCTTTCCAACAATTCTGTAAAGAGTTATAGCAATGTGGCAACTTGCCTTACCCCTCCTCTGAAGGTAACAATTTCACTGAGTACAGCTACAAGTTGAACCAAAATGTCGATATTTACGCCAACAAATCAAGTGAAACTAACAAATGTAGCGGTGGTAAGGCTGAAGAAAGGTGGGAAACGTTTTGAAATCGCCTGCTATAAGAACAAAGTTATGTCTTGGCGAAACAAAGTGTAAGTACTAGTAAGCTTACTGTCTCACAGTAAGCTAATACATGTACAGTTAGTTCACAACGGTTTGCTGACATTGCGATTCAAGTGAAATATTGCAATAGACTAAATTAAAGTAAGGTATTTGTCATCAAACAAGCTGCAGCAGTTATCTGGCTTCATTAATTACAGTCCATGCAGACTAATCACCAAAGGCCAAAGCAAGCTTAGTCAGAAATAAAATCTCATGCAGAAAATTTAAGAAAAGATATAAGCTTTTATTAAAAACTGGATCATTGGATAATGCAATTCGAGAGTTTTCATTGGCTTAGCCATCATGGTATATGAGCCATTATACCATGATCTACAAAAATGGGGAGCGTATGCGTGATTTTTTGGGCCTTTTTGTTTTTATTGTAGTCTAGTTTTCTATATTTTTGGGGCGTTTTTAATAAAACAATTATTCCACTCGCGCTTGTTGGATATGAGATGATCATAGCCAACTCGGCGCTACGCGCCTCGTTGGCTATCTATCATCTCATATCCAACGCGCGCTCATGGAATAATTGTTAAATATTATAGTTAGTGGTCATTGAAGAAATTCCCCTAAATGGTCGGTGTGCGACACTTGCAGACTGCAGACTGTAGACTTTTTCACTAAAATATTGTATTCCATTTTTCATTACCAATAGCTAACCGTAAACAGGCTAACCTGAGTGCTATTCAGGCTAACCTGAGTGCTATTCAGGGTAACCAGAGTGCTATTTAGACCTAAATGTAGTCTGTAGTCTGCAGTCTGCAGTCTGCAAGTGTCGCACACCGCTAAATGGTCTCCTCTCATTTCTTACACTACCAGTTAAGAGAATTGCTTCATTTAATAGACGGTTTAACTTAATTATTAGTCCCTTGGTCACTTTCTTGTCACTTGTGTGAGAGAATGTATTGATATTCCAAGGAGCATAGTTAGTAGTCGAGAGAATGTATTTTGGTTAATATATAGAAGCTGAAAGGCATTCTTTCTTCAATTTTGAATAAACATTATATTTCCTTGTTTAGCAACCTTTCCTGAGCATACCTCTCCGTAGAATCAAGTAGTAGGAACATTGTATCTTTAATTATAATTTTTGACTTAGTTTCTTGTCCCCACAAGGGTAATAGCTAGGCTGGGTTTCACTTTTGGCTATGTAACAAATTTCATTGTTTTCCATAGAGAAAAGGACATTGACGAAGTTCTTCAAACCGATACAGTGTTCACAAACGTTTCAAAGGGACAAGTTGCTAAAAATGAGGATTTAACAAGGGCTTTTGGAACAACAGATCAGACAGAAATCTGTGTGCAGGTGATCTTGTTATTTTTACAGTAATAATTAATTACTTTTTTTCATTTTATCATTTAAATTTTCTACCCCAGTCTTTCGCTTTCTCAAGCAGTAGGGAACTCTGCACAATCAAGGTAGCCAAAATCTGGCTATGTAGACTTAACAGCACATGTTCTGAAATAGAAACATTGCTATATGTAGATTTACTTATGGCATCTGAAATAATTAAAAAACAAACTGCTCCCGAGGCTCACATGTCTGCTCTGAGCCTTGACAAACATTACCCATGTACATGTATGTAGGCATTACAGACCTATTATTCTTACATCATTAAAAAAAAAAACAACTGGAGGTTTATGTTATCATAATGCAGAAGTTTACTAGTTAAACTGAGAAAGGGGTATAATAATGTGCATGAAATCATTGTTTTCTCGGTTCATCAGCTTTGGCAGTTTATATGGTGGCGCAAGTGCTAGAAGGGCTGGATTTTGCCAAATTGATTTATTTTGTTATTATCTCTCACAACCGTCTTTCTTCCCACCAATCCGGCAACAAGTCACTTCACTCGACCGAGACTTTGAACATCTACATTACCGACCTCCTTCTTGAGGCCATGGATAAGAAGAAAATTAGTGCGCTAATACTGCTTGACCTCTCAAAGGCATTTGACAGCATAAGCCACCAGCGGTTGCTCCAGAAACTCTCTACCGTAGGAGCGTCACCCACTGCGATCATGTGGTTCCAGAGCTATTTATCTGGCCGCACCCAATTAGTACGCATTGGCTCCGTCCGGTCAGATCCGCTACCGATCACACATGGAGTTCCTCAGGGCGCGATACTCTCTCCACTCCTCTTCTGCATTTACTTGAACGATCTACCATGCACGCCTCAATTTTGTCATCTTGAGTCTTATGTTGACGATTCTAAAGTCTTGTTATCCTTCAATGTAACTGACTATAGTAATGCCAAGATTAAGCTCGAGGAGGACTTACAAAGAGTCGCTATCTGGTGTTGCGAAAACCAGTTGCTAATAAACCCCGATAAAACGAAATTTATGCTGATCGGCACAAGGCAGCTGATAAATAGACACTCGAGTGATTTCTCGGTGTCATTCCTGGGGAAGTCCCTCACCCCTGTTGACTCAGCAAAAGACTTGGGCGTGATTATTGATTCACACCTGACCTATGATAATCACATCTCTTACTTAGTCTCTTCTTGTTTATCAAAACTAGTCCAGATTAACAGAGTTAAAAGCAGTTTTGACAAGGAAACGCTAATGCTTGTTATTTCATCGCTAGTATTTAGCAAAATGTTTTATTGCTCAACAGTGTGGTCAAACACTTCCTCCACCAATATAAAGAAACTGCAACTGATCCAAAACTTTGCTTGTAAGATCATCACCGGTTCCAGGAAGTACGATCATGTTACTCCGCTATTACACCAACTTAATTGGTTGTCAGTGTGCCAGACATTACAACTTAGAGATACAGTTATGGCCTATAAGTGTGCCAATAAGTTAGCACCTGACTACTTATGTAACAAGCTACAAAAACGCACCACCATACATGATCGAGTTACGCGGCATAGTAACAAACTCCAGATCCCTTTTTACAAGTCCGCGAACGGTCAACGAACCTTTGCCTACAGAGCAGTTTCCCTATTAAATTCCTTGAGTAGTGACCTAGCGAATTTGCCCTCAGTAAAGTCACTGAAACATTCTTTGAAGAACTCCCTAAGAGGGGCATATTAACAGTACTCGTATATATATATATATATATGTATATTTTTATTTTTTGTATTTTTTTTATTTTTTTTTTATTTTTATTTATTACCTCTTGTAATCTATTCATTTGTTATTAATAGTAAATTGTTTCATCTGTTTCACCATTGTAAATAGTTGCTGAAAAGCCTGTATAGGAGTAATTATTAATAAAAGTTCATCTTCATCAGTTGTTTGTTTTGTGACCCCTCTCCCTCAGGGATCTAATTAAGTGTCTGGTTCTGCATTTGGGAGGGTTCTGGTTTTCTCCAAAAGGGGTTTTCCTGACAGGCAGCAGGGGGGATGTTCACATTAATTATTATCTGGACTTCTGATAGTATACATGTAACTTCACAAACATATTTGTTGGGTTCAATACACACAAATGCCAAACAGGGTCTGACATTATATAATGCAGCAGTCAGTTCCCCTATTTAGCTACTGAAGTGACAAGTTGGGTTTGATTTATATGTGGCTAAATGTAATTTAGGCTAAGTTAAACGCGAAACAATGCTGGCCAGCGGTTGCTCCCGGGCCTTTGGTGCGGGGTGGCCTGGGGCTCTATGCGGGGGGTCCGAGCGTGGTTTACAGTTCGGCTTCGGATGTCAAGTCATTCTGCGTTTGCTTTCGCTACGGGATAGTTCGCTGAGTTTTATTCCCGGCCCGCCCCTCCCTCTTGGCATGGTAAGTATTAGGTAAGTATCTTTGTTTCCACTGTTCTAACAGTGTGACGGTGCCTGGTGGTTGCCGCTCACAGGGTTGTCATGGATACCCTTCGCGTTCAGCTAGGAGTGGCTCGTGGCCCCACCTTCCTGTTTTCAGGCACCATTCCCCAAGCTTATCTATTGTGATGAGTTTAATGTCTATTGTCTATTAAACGGAATAGGGGAAACAATGTTATTGAACTGGGCTAACTGAAGATTTGTTTTTTTATTTTGGCCAGTTTTTATTTGTCTGAAACTGCTTTATTTTTTACCTAAGATTTTAGCAAAGGGGGAATTACAGGTGTCAGAGAAGGAAAGAAACACACAGCTGGAATCAATGTTTAGAGACATTGCTACAATTGTTGCCGACAAATGTGTCAACCCAGAAACAAAGCGACCTTATCCTGTGGGTGTGATAGAGAGAGCTATGAAGGACATCCATTATTCAGTTATTCCAACAAGAACAACAAAACAACAGGTACTGGTTTTATGACTGTTAAATTTAGTGAAATAACTGCGGTGCCTCTTGAGACTGGTAAGGTGGCTCAATTAAATGCTTTCCTTTAGTTCAGATCAACCTTATGCTTGCCAGTGTTTTCTGACACCAATATATATAAAAAAGTGGGTATTGTATTTTGAACTGCCCTTCTCCAGATCATTAATCGAATAAAGACTTGCTGTGCTTTCTTCAGAGTTTTAGCCATCGTGAGGGTATGCAGAATTACCCTTTTGTAATTTGGGAGTTGGATCATGAACACTCGTAGCTGCTAAGATGCTTACCGGTACAGTTGTTTGAATCTGAGGCCGAGACTGGCATGACAAGAAGTTCATGAAGTTTAAAGTTCATTGTTGGAAGGCACGGTGTACATCTGGGGGGATTCCCATATAAAAAGTATGGGGTTGCTCTTCGGAAATTTTGGAAATCTCTACAACAAACAGCCTCATCCTTGCAATATGGGAGCCACCACCCCCCTCCCCCCCCCCCCCCCCCCAGGTGTGTACATGGCTGGGACTTGGGACCTAAACACAGTATCTCCCTTGTGTGTCTCTTACTGTGACTTACAAAATTAAATATATATAATTTTATTGTTCATAATTATGTGACATTGAAATTGTGGCTGGTTCAATAATAACTCCTACCTCTATTGTTTTTATCTTAGGCTCTGGAGGTCATAAAGCAACTCAAAGAGACTATGGAAATAGAACGTGCTCAAATGCGTCTACGGTTGATTGTACCAAGTCGGGAGGCTAAGCGAGTGTACGAGAAACTGAGACCTAGCATATCAGTAGTTGAATCTGAAGATTGGCAGGGAGGGGATTTAGAAATGGTAAGAAAAAGGACTTAAAAATTAATAAAAGCAACTCATAATGGTGCAAAAAAATTACTGCTTGTTGTATTTATTTTTAATTGTTGCTTATGCATTACTAAAATTAATTCAACTCTTTGTTAGGTTTGCCTCATAGATCCTGGCTGTTACAGAGTTATTGATGAAACCCTTAGGGCTGAAACACGAGGACGAGGAACATTGGAAATGATCAGTTTAAAAGATATCGAAGAAGGAGATGAAAGACTTGAATGATAGTCTAATACACTTGAAGAGATAATACATTGTGCATGATGATCAATGCACACACCATGTTGTTGTTTCTTATACTGACCGAGGTGTTGAGAGAAATATAATAGGCTGTGAGAAAACAAACAGCTACTGTCTGCAGAGGTTATGAGGTCTTTTAACCAATGGTAATTAATCTTATTTACAAGAGCAGATTGAAAACTTAAAAAAATTAGGAAATATCCCCTGCCATTGATCAAAGTCCCCGCCATGACCAGTCTGGTCTGCCTTCCTTACGTCCATGGTATCACAGAATCCCTCACAAGTCTTCTTTGGAAGAATGGAATTAACGTTGTTACTAGACTACACAAGACCCTTCAACAAGTATTCCCTTCCCCCAAGTTTAGGCCTCCTGTTGAACTTTAGACCAACGTGGTGTATAAAATCCCTTGCGCTGTTTGTCCTTGGAGCTTCATTGGTGAGACTGGAAGTGTCTTTCAACGGGGAAAGAGGAACACATTGGGAATGTAAAAATGTGTAAAACTGGTTCTAATATTTCAGTTCATGCTTGGCGTAATAATCACTCTATTGACGTCAGCAATGCGGGGTAGTTAATAAGGGAAACTTCCGAATTAAAAAAACTTTGGAATCTTGGCACACCACTAACACTAATGAGGCAGACAATAACTCCAAGCCGTTGCCAAAGCAATATTCTATTCTTTTAGATTAGTGCATTTTTTCCTTTCACTGTTTCCACAATTTGTTCACACTTCCATTTTGTATAAATTTCCATCTTGCGCATTTACATCTTAGTCTTTAAAGGCTTTAGTCTGGAAGCCAAAAGCTTACGTTTTTAAATTTTTCTTACCCAGAGGAAGCATTTTTTATAAATATGTGGAAGTATAGCAAAATAGTTTTTACGTTCTTTGAAAATTGGAACCGAATTTCATATTTAGAAAAAAACTTTCATTCTCCTGACTTCGTATTTCTCAGAAAATTTTGTATAACATTTCTTCTGCTAACTGGAAAAAGAAAAAAAATGCAGTATATTACACCTTTATGCCACTTAGGCACCTGAGACTTCCATGCTACATTGCAGCATTATTTATTACTTATTAAAAGCAAAGTTCAACCTTTGTTGAAGGTCTAAAATATACTCATGGTCTTGTTGTCTTGTCACGCAACACTCCCCCCAAAGAAATTGTTTGGTTGTGAGCAGCCATTTCTTTGGGGGGAGCATTACGTGACATCCCAAAAAACGGCTGCGGAGGAGACTACTTGAACTCTGACTCAAGAGAAATTTAAGACCAAGCCTGCCACACTGGCCACATGCCGATGCAGTTTCGGACAACGTCCAAAAGCGAGTTTGCCCAATGCTAGTTCACCGGTTTGCAGACTGGTAGCCCCATGCTCAATGGATTAAAGAAAAAGAAATACACGACTGTCTTTCTCTTACTATGCTCACAATTTTGGTAGCCTGGGTGGGGGGGGGGGGGGCACTTAAAAAAAGCGGGTGGGCAACAAGCAGGATTCAGGAGAGAAAGAAGAGTCCTTTTCCTCTACCAGACCCCACTTACCGCCTGCCCGCCTTTTCAATCGTCCCCACTGACACTACCATTTTGGACATGTTCGATAAGTATTTTTTTACAATCAAGTGATATTAGTTTAAATTCAAAGTTGGGAAAGAAATGACATGTGAGATACGAGAATTCCTTGCAAACTCCTGAAAACAGTGTTGAGTTTCAACTCTGACAACCTAGAAAGTAGAACAGAGAAAGTACTGAGAATGATCCATAGAACTTTGAAATATGAAGTACAAAGAGTTTTGCATGCATGAAGTCTGTCTGGGTATTCAAATTTAGATTATGTTTTGTAAACAAAGTTGATCTCACAGCTTGAAAAGGGCAAACTTCCTTTGGCATTCTCTGATTACTTGAAAATGGCTTTGTTTGAGCAGGTTAACATCCTGCCAGTGGGCTTCTCTTCTTTGAATTGTTGCTTTCGCGACTTGTGCTGCATGTTTAATCAACAGTACATCAAAAAAAGTTTTATAAAGTTCATATAATTATTAAGATTACATGCATTAATTTTTGTTTTCTGAATGATTGTTACACACACTGGCTGTTACAATACTTCTTAATCAATTAATGAGTACTTCTGCCACTTGTAATGCAACAACAACTTTATTTACTCACCTTCACAATTTTACAAAAATATACATACGTAAATAGGTGAACAGAAAAATAATGTGTATGTTAATTGTGGCAGTTCAAAATGAAATCTGGTTGAAATGATATTAACCTAGTTTGATTCTCATTGTCCTTTGTCTTCTAACCCTAATTAGTAGAATTCTACTAGAATACTAATACAAATGCTGCAATCTGATTGGCTGAGCTACTTGTATACTATCATCCATCAGAATGCAGTGCCTGTCGGTCATCTGTGAAATAGTGATGTTTTCTCATTTTTGCAAAGTTACAGAAGAACATTTAAATACAAATTGCTGAGAAAACTAAACCCGAAGGGCATTCATGGTTTCATGGCTTTAAAAAACCTAGAAAATGTTGAAAAAAAAAGATGAGCGCTCGAAGTTCACAGTTTTCCTCAAGCTGAGCTCTCAGAAAACTGTTTGCTTCTCGGAACAGGTTATGTCCACAGAAAAATATCCAATTATTTATACGACTTACAGTACAATACAATTACTCGTGTTGCATATACTAGCTCTTGAAGTAGCTTAAGGTAATTCCCTTGAAATTGTTCTACTATCAAAATTTTTTTGAAACTTGACATAGTTAACATTCTTGATATGACCATTAAAAAAATGAAATAAAAAAATGTGCTCACCGTGCTTGTTTACGCGTCAGCAGGCTCTTAAAATAGGGTATTTTTACTGGTTGCGCGTTAAAAATTCGAATCATCTTCATACAGAATAAGTCTTGATTACTTGAAAGACACAAAATTTTATCTTGAAAGTAGAGCTTCTTTTATTCACATAAGTAGTATTGCTTCATTTAAGCCATTTTTGATTGCCCTGTTGCGGGAATATTGCACTTTTTCGGACAGTTCCGTGATTAGCTTGAAGTCCTCGCGTTGGTCAAAATGCACCCAGTATGGAACTATTTTGCAAAAAAAAAAATCATGTTCTACTATCAAACTTTTTACCTTCTTCAAATATGTTCTTTATTAGACTGTTTTTAGCAAATACCAAAACAAAAAATCGGGGGTCACCGAGCTCGTTTAATAGAAAAGGAGCATTTATTTCGCTATCGAGCTTAGTTTGAGGGAAATCTCTTAGGTTTTGTATGCGCACGCGCTCATGTGCGCGCGCTAATGACGCAAAAATTGTGCGCAGTAGGGATGCGCAATGCAATACTAAGGAATTACCTTAAGTTCTATTAAATAATAAATAACCTGCCAGTTTTTAGGTCAGGTGATTCACCTGATGTGATGTTGTGTTAACAATAACTACATCTCCCAGAGTTATAGTACAATATAAATGTACCATTTATTTTAATTGAAAATAAATCTCTTGTATTTTAATAAACTTCTTCTAATCAGAGTCAAAATCTTCATCAGGTGGATTGTCTGTAGCGAAACTTGTTCTCCTTTTCTTTGGGTTAAACGGGTTCAGGGGAAATGTATTTTTCTCAGCTTTCTTTATGGTTCTTGATATTTGTCTCCTTTCAGCTGAAACAAATTTAAAGAAAAATAATAGCTGTTTACAAGACTTTCTGTACAATATTTATAATTATAATTTATAATGTAAACTTTAAGATATCAATATGATAATGATAAATAAAATCAGCACTTAACAAGATATACCAAGTTCCAAAGTCGTTATTTACTTTTGTGAGCCCCTCTATTTCCCTCCCCACCAAAAAAACAGAAACAAAGAAAAACAACAACAGCAATGAGAAACTATTGCAATTTATTGTCTAAAGGTTGATTTTAAAACTCATCTTGTCGTAAAATTTAGATGCAGGAGTTAGAATGAGAGAGTGAGAAGCCTTTTTCAGGCATTCAGTTAGTTGTGCTGCGACACAAAAAAGTGGTGCGTGAAAAAATAGGAGAGAAGCATGTTGTGAAAAGACACCAATCCTCTCTCCTATTTTTGCTCTGCTGTGTTTTTGAGTTACAGCCCAACTAACTGAATGCTGTGGAGAGGCTTGGTGGGAACAGAGACCAAACTAACCTGGTGTCTTGCACTGCTGTAATACCTTTAATAACTCTTCTTTATTGTGATGAATAAGAAACTTCTGGCAGGAGAGGAGAGTGCCTGACGAGGACCAGAAAACACAGAACTTGTCTGAGTTTGTTGCTCAAGGGTACTGGGAATTATCTGTGATTCCTTTTCACAAACTACTGTACAGCCAAAACTGCATTAAGCAGAAAACCCTTTATGAAGGGGACACTAGTCAAGCATTCTGCAAAGGTTTTCACTGTTTGCTATTAGGCATACTAAAATTGAAAAAAAATGTGAAGTTTAATGTTGTTTTTCAGGTAAGCTGATGGTTCGCTACTGCTAGATGGATCAAGTGGTCCAGGTTTGTGCAATGGCTGTGAGCAATGGCTGTGGGCATTGTGTTGTGTTCTTGGGCATGACACTTTACTCTCACAGCACCCCCAGGTGTATAAATGGGTACCAACAAATTTAATACTGGGGGTTAACCCTGCAATGGACTGGCATCTCATCTTGGGCGAGTAGAAATACTCTTAGTCGCCTCATGCTACTGTCACCTGAGATAAGCACCAGCCTGAATACTTGACTCATAAACAGACTATGTATGTATAACTAGCCAAAGGGTTATTGATTAACGTTGAAAAAAAAATACTTATCAAAACCCAGATTGTCGGAGGGAAGCTCAATAAATTGATCTGAGTGTACATCTGGTTATTACAAAGACAACAGATATTAAAAATAATATTTTTACCTCCTACATGAAGTACTCTGAACATGCAAGGCCTAGTTGAATCTTCAACGGTGATGGTTTTGATAAAGGTTAGTGCAGACCAAACCATCCTATAATAGTCCCTGCCACAGGCTATGAAGGCCACTCCAGTAATGGGGTTTACATACTTCACTACGGTAGGATACACCAAATAGTAAGTAATAACTAGACAGTACATTTTGTATCTATTAGCAGTCTATCACAATAGACCAATTTGATTTTTATTAAAATTCAGCATAACACAATAGACCCCAGCACAAGGCTCTGGGGAATAAACCCCCACAAACTCTGTAGTTATTCCCTTCTTAATGCTTGATATAACCACTAACTCTGCACTGCAATTATAATTCAATCATAATTTATAATATTGTTCTCCACTTTTTATCACTTTTTTCCTCTCTTGACAAATAATGCCTTCAAACTCGACTTTTTTAATGCCTTCAATTAGTAATTCGTGTTTGTATGTCCTTAACAACCGCCTGCCTGGATTAGCTTGCTATTTGCAGGCGGTGCTCATTGTAAGTAAGTTTTTGGAAGACTTAATAAACTTGAACTTGAACTTGAACTTGTTCCAGTGTCATACTTACAGATAAACCCCTCCCTCCCCCCCAGTGGGGAAGGGGGGAGTAAGAAACAGCTGCAAACAATGAAGAATCGAAAGACTCTCAAATTAGGCAGGTACAAAAGTCGGACCGGATCAACTCGGATCGCTGATTTGAATAAGAATAGCACCTATTGTTGTATGCCTCGTTCTTGAAAAGGTGCTATTCTTATTCAAATCAGCGATCCGAGTTGATCCGGTCCGAACTTTGGTACCTGTCTCCGCAAATTCCTTATGAATTTATATCATCCAGATAGATATCATCGATCTGGCTGTACCTTGCAAAGACCTATCGACGCAAGCCATTCCGTAGTCTCCATGGGCGGATATCACGGCATTCTTTACGGTTTTGTAAATTAATCTGGATAAAATTCTTTCATCAACCTTGCCGTCTGCAAATGAAATTTCCACCAACAAATATCTGCAACAGAAATGATATAACGGATAACGAATTCAGCTGAAAATTTTTCATAGAGACTGTTTTTTTATCGTAAGTCCTTGTGCCGTATACTGACCTTTTTTTAAACCTGACCATTATTTGATTTTACCCTTCGTGCTCACCAACAGTTATCGACAGGCGTTCCTGCCTTTGTAACCGAGCCTTTTGGTGGAGCGTTGTGTAAGAATGAAAAATAACATGGCGGCTGGTAACTCGCGCAGCTCGGTGTTCTTTTTCTTAGGAATTCATTTCTTGCTTGTCATTTGTTTATCTTTCCAAGTAGATGGTAAGTATACTGTATGGTAAATTTTTGTCTTTGTTGCCTGAAAAATGTGATTGGAACTTTCAAGGTAAAAATTAATCGTGCAGTGTTCGCGGCAATTCGTAGTAAGTAACGGTTCAGCGGTGTCAAGTTTACTTTGGAATTTGTTTGAGAACTTTATTTTCATCGTTTATTTCCCCTTCTTAATTTAAGAAGATCGTCTTAGCTTAGACAAAACTCCAAAGTATTGCACGCTTCAATGTTGGTTTACCATATTTACCCCAAGTTAGTACGGTACGTTCTGAAGGCGGAAAAACGTAAGCTTATGTGCAATGGTACTTTTTTCGTAGCTAAATGCACTAAGTGGCGAGAAGTTGTTTCACGGCAAGTGAGACTGAAATTTTGAATACAAGGCTTTACCTGCAGTTTCAAAAATGTTGTAGTAAATATTTAAGGAAAAGCCTTATTTTACTATAAACAGATAAAACTATTTAAAATATCCAACTGTCCAGGTTGAATTCAGTTTACAGTGTCTAGCTTGAACAAGCTGTCAACTTTTGACTAGGTTCTACAGTGGACTTCTGTTAAACCGGTCACCAATGGGCCTCAAAAATCTGGCTGTTTAAAGGGGGTGGCCATATTAAAGGGGTTATTTAAATACGAAAATGACTGACAGTGCTTTTGTTCAGGCCCAGAGTAAAGTTCCATAATAACAAGGTGACCGTAATAACAGGGTGAATGCTAATTTCATTTTTGACACACTGTAAATGTATTATCGCCTCTTGCTGGCAAAAGGGAACATCTTATCCAGAACTTAAGTCCTTTGCATATGATGTCAGAAATTGTTTTGTGGTACCATCAAAGAAGTCTGCTCGTGTGGTGTCTTGGTTTTGTTCCTGTTTACCAGTCGGCTAAGCCTTACAAAGCCTTTGTTTACCTTAGGAGAGACAACCACATTATAAAAGCCGAAGGATGTTATCACCGGCTAGCATTATTCTTGACCTGTGTGGTACATAGGTTTTTTTACTAAGAACAGTCACCTGCTAGGATTATTCTTGACCTATTTAGTACATAGTTTGTTTACCAAGAACAGTTCTACTAACAGATTCACGGTGCACAGTATCTATCCCTGAAACTGATCAGCAAAATCTCTTTTCCATAGCACATTCTTCAAAAAATGGTAGAGAGCCCAATTGGCAGGACAAGTTAATAGACTGGTGGATGTCTGTAAGGATGCAGGGTGCAACTCTTGTCCTTGGAGGTTTGAGCTTGTCATGGCTGATTATCAGACTTAGAGGAAAAGACAAGTACACAACTGAGTATGTACAACTGAGAAAATCTAAACAGGTAAAACTTTATTTTTTTATATATACGTGTAATAAAGTGGCTAATGCCATTAAACAGTGCTCAATACACTTTTAAGGTGTAGAGCTTTGAATAAGAAGACCCTACAACAACATTTCTAAACGATGCGACCTATGCTTAACAGAGAAACTAATGATTATTACTGCAAACCCCGACAGAATCCTAAATAAAAGATCAGAACTGATTTCCAAGTGCCGCCACAAAAACAAGTTTTACCTTCGGAACAATTGACTCAAAAACAATACTCTATTAGGTTTTTTCTCATACCTAATTGTGATTAGAACCGCACTGCCCTGCTTTTTATAAAAAATAGACGTGTGCATATATATAACTTGATAGGTTTATTCTCCATATACTGTCTGATGAGTGCGTGAGCATGAGACTCGGAGTAGGCATACAGTGTTCTTACTTACATTTACTTTCTGGACAGGGTTGCCATTAAGCTCCGAGTCAGTCAGAAGTAAGTTGTAACTTCGTCAGAAAGTGATTGCCTTAATTAGAAGGATCCCATTTGTTTGGCAGGAAAATAAAGGTATCAAGGCCTCATCATCTCTTGGGGATTCTGAGACAAATAGAAGAAGAACAGCCAGGTCAGAGAGAATCAAGATATTCTTTGGAACACAAACAGGAAAAGCAAAGGTACTGTACTGAACTGAATGCTATTTTTCTGTGTTTGTACTTATATGAATGCTGTGATCACTCACTGACACAGGACGGTCAAGAATTATTGTCACCTACATCTAGATAGAATCATTTATTTATTAATTTGTTTTCAATCAGTCAATCAATCAATCCATCAATAGCTACGTGTACATGTATGCTAGTCCAGGCGGGCCAGTCTATCATTAGTTTCGAATGTCAATTTGAAGTTGTTAGGTTTTCTGGATTGTATATTATAGACTTTCTTCAAGCCCCTTTTGATATTACATGCATTTTTACTGTGTCTTCACTGCTATTACTTTTTTCACTCAAATTGTGACAAAGTCTCACTGGTTAACTTGTTGGAGGGTTAGGATTTAGACTGTCTTGTTCAATGAGTCTCAATTTTTACTTGTAATTGCACTGGGAAGCACTCTCTATCATGACAGACTGAAATCGCCATGATCTGGGGCCCATACTTTTTAATTTTGTGTTTGTGAAGAGTCTAGCAGGAGAACTGAAATCCAAAGCACAAAGCCTGGGGTTGATAAGTGAGGTGGTGGATTTAAAGAATTATGAACCAGAGGACAGTCTTTCTGAGGAGGTAAGGATACATGTTGATGTCGGAATTTGTGGTCTGTAGTGTTTTTGTTCACAGGTGTGAGAGACTGATTATAATTAAAACAATAAGGAAACTTATAAACTTTTACAGTGTGAGAAAGTGGTAACTTACACTTCAGTTAGCAGATAAACCTGTGACATGATGGTTGTCAAACACCTCCGACAAGTTCTTTGGTCAATGTACATTTTCTTTGTCTCTCAACCCTGATAATTCATGGGTCATGGATAATTAGGGTTAGAAAACAAAGGAAATTGAG
Source organism: Micromussa lordhowensis (assembly GCA_964020085.1). Lineage (NCBI taxonomy): Eukaryota > Metazoa > Cnidaria > Anthozoa > Scleractinia > Lobophylliidae > Micromussa > Micromussa lordhowensis. The sequence goes on along the minus strand of OZ026596.1, from coordinate 32,735,091 downwards.
AATGAAATTGGGTTAAAATCATTTTAACCTGAATTTCATTTTGATCTACAACATACATACTTGTATGTACTACCAACATCTCAGTAGACACGCCTACAGAACGTTAACTCTATATATTGATATGACAGGGAGATATGTGTAGTCCTAGCTCATTTTTTCAGCACAGCGTGACTTCCTGGTAATGCATCATAAGCACATTGACCAAACCACAGCCATTTAAATGAGCAGACTCAACCCCAACTCATTGATCAACACACAAACGACTCTCCAGCTGATGCACTGTTTGTATTTAATACCTTGCGATGGGTTTGGGCAGAGCCTCTTTTGAAGTCCAGAGTATCCCCTTCCCTAAGACCCAACTGTAGCTCATTGATCAATGTGCTTGTTATACAATGTACCTGAACAAGAAAAGAAATAATTGGAGATTGTTGTAAGCAGTATGATCAAACTAAAAGTAGCTGAACACACAATCAAATCCACCAGCTGTTCTTGCTGTCAGATTAAATTCTCTACCATTACTTACTGCATGTGTGCATGTATTATTTTCTAATCTACAGGTTGACACTTGTGTGTTCATAATAAGCACCTATGTGGATGGAAAGCCTCCAGAAACTGCTGAGTGGTTTTGTAAATGGCTAGAGGAAGCCTCAAATGATTTTCGTGTGCAAAAATCTCTCCTCAGTGGTTTGGACTATGCAGTGTTTGGTCTTGGTAATTCTCTCTACAAGGACAAATTTAACTTGGTTTGTACTGAAGTCAATACCTTTTATAGACCCTTTTCATAAATGGCTGCCAATTTAAAATTCTTTTGTATGCATTTAAATTAGCCTTACTAACCTCGTCTCAGTGTAAAACGTCTTTTGAATATTACTGACTTCAAAATGAGGTTAGTAAGGCTAATTTTAATATTGTCAAAAGAATTTATAATTGGCCACCATTTATGAAAGTGGTCTATGCTATTCAACGATTATTGTGTTTGGATAAACGAAGACTGAAGTTGATTGTTGAAGTAGTTTTTAAGAACACAATCGTATTGCAGGTCGGAAAGAATGTTGACAAGTGGTTGGGGTTGCTCAGTGCAAGACAAGTTTTTCCTTTTGGAATGGGAGATGAAAATGTAGCAAACAGCAAATATGGAGGTAAGAGAATAATTATTGTTAATTCAGGAGAGTCATTCCTCGGGCGATTACTTGTGAGCAGTGAATGATATATGACTGTTACTAACAGCTGCAATAACCCTAACAACAAGGGGATTGAGCTGAACTCCTTGCAGGGTATTTTTGAAAAGTATTACACTTTGATTTCAAGTATGAAATGTTGGGCTTTTTTTAGGTATTGAAGAAGACTTCAAAGTTTGGAGTTCAGACCTCCTATTACAGTTCAAAAGTGAAAAAGGGAACTCAAAGGAAACTACATCCCACTGTGCCACTGAATCACAATCTGGTGCCGATGCCTGCTGCAACAATCAAGAAGATTTTCAGGAAAACGATATTCAAGATGATGAGGTACTAAGCCACATTGTCTAACAAGCTATAGAGTTACATGCAATACCAGTCAAACCTTTTGTAATCCTGAAAGTGACATACCATAAACCCAAATAAATTGCAGACTGACATTGAAAATAATTCACGGTATAGGCTTCAAGAGACAGGTTTAGCTGGTATAAATTTCTTCCTGTTAGAAGCCCTTAGCTTGTGCTTGTGTTCTAGTAATGTTTTACTTGCATAATACATGGTCAGCAAATATTGACATCATTATTTTGATGACGGTTGAGTTACTTTATAGTGTGTTCAGACTATGTATGTGTGGATTTCTTGCTCCATACAGTGTATAATAAATGTACCTAAAATTTGTTATTCCCTTCCATTGTAAACCCTGGAACCATTGATTTTGTGAAAAGCTATCTTCTTTCTGACATTATTGCAGTGACAATCATTTTAAACCTACTTTCTCTGGCAATATTGTGTATTAACTATAGTCAGTTACAAGTTTACCAAGTTTACCGTTCTCCTTTTGCTTAAGACTTTGTATGAAAGCACCAGTGAAGAAGATGATGATGGAGGAGTTGATGAAGGAGAAAACAAGTCTGGCTTGTTAGACTTGGAAGATTTGGGACCTATGATGAATACGATGAAACAAGCAAAGGTAAAATTGTATTCAGGAAACATAGCTGAAGCGTGCATTGCAGAATAGAAATTTACATGTTTTAAACGTCCCAATTATTAATAGTAATGTATTACTAGAAAGTTTTGTAGTATTTGCCCTCTGAAGAGGCAGTAAATAGACCACCTTAGTGAAGAATATAACTGAAGAGGGAAACATTAAAGTAAATAAAAAGGGTGGCTGCATGAACAAGGTCTTATAAAGTTCACCACAGCAATTACATTGGTCACCAGCTCCTGTTGTAAACCCTGTGTATGTAGAATGAAGGTGCAAATTAGACTTGGCACATCAGCCTGATCAGTACTGGTTGTTCTTTATGTGTATACAGGATTCTCAAAAAAAATGTTAACATGTTTTATGGCATTTACCAAGCTTGCACATTGTGCCCATTTTATTCCTAATTACTGCACCTACTTGCAGGAAGAAAGAGAAGCTACACAGTTAAAAGGTCCAAAGAGAAGTATAGGTATGTTACATTGTGTGGATAACTGTAGATGCATTTCTAAGGGTGTGTTCCTTTGGGGTGATCTGGATCAGGATCAGTAATTCAAGATCTGTCCGTGACCAGAGTGGATTCATCAGCTCCTTCGATGCACCATGATCCAGACAGATCTTGGATCACTGATCCTGATCCAGATCTTTCCAAAGGAATGCAACCTTAAACGCTATGCTGGTTTGCTAGTTGTATCACATCAATGATGTTACTGAGTAGAGTGGGTGACAATTTATTTTTGAAGGTAAAAAGAAAAAGGTACAGACAGAACCGAAAGAGATGATTACACCTGCATTAGAGAAAGCGCTGACAAAGCAAGGTATTTAAAAATCTACTAATCACTATCAAAAGACTTATTTAAGTTGCTGATTCAAGAAGGTTAAATTGAGTTCTTCAGGATTGTTTACCGTTGAGTCAAAATGTTTCAGAATGCGTACAATGTACCTGAACAGATTGTCAGAATCAATTTCTCTCTTCAAGACAAAGCTCTTTTAAAATTCCCATGTGGAATGTTGAAATGGAATAAGTGAAAGTTTTCATTTAGTCCTTCCTGAAAGCCCTTTTTGCCAGTTATGGTACTGGTAAGCCTCTGTGTACATACAACTGCTTAGTCCAGTTGCAGACACTCTTGAGTACATTCTGGCAAAGTGCTAAATTTTTATTTGCATAATGGTAAATGTTCTAAATTGACTGATTGTTGTTCTATTACAAGATTTTCATAAACTGGTAATTTAATATGGAATTTTCTGTTTGCTAGAAATATTTCTAAACTTTCAATTTTTTTTGCTAGGTTATCGTTTGATTGGTAGTCATTCTGGAGTTAAACTTTGCAGATGGACAAAGGTATCTAAAGGTGGATCTTTATTGACCACCTAAATTAAATTTGTCTGGGCAACAAAATACTAACAGAAGATTCAAGACAAAGATAATGGATAGATGTACATAGGGAATTTTAGAGAACGGAAAAACCTTGTGGGAATTTGAACTTTATGGGGAACAGGCAGACAACAGCAAACAAGAAATATGTGTTTGAGTTTCAGTTATCTCAGAAAGAAAAAATAACTTTAAATGAAGAGAAGGGGAAGAAGACAATGTTGTGTAGAGTTTTTCTTTTTTTGTCAAACCTTCATATAAAGTTAGTTTGTTCAAACCATGTGCATTGTTATTCAGGGCATATCACTGTCGGGTTTTTTTTCTGATAGTGTTAGGTTTAAGCCATTTGTACTGATCAAAGATGTACCTTTCCTTGTCTTCTATTTACAGTCAATGTTAAGAGGTCGTGGTGGGTGCTACAAACATACCTTCTATGGTATAGAGAGTCATCGCTGTATGGAGGCCACGCCCAGCCTAGCTTGTGCCAATAAATGTGTCTTCTGTTGGCGGTAAGCACAATTTCTTCTTCATTTGAGAATAGAGTTCGTAGGTTTGGCTAGTGAAATTCACCCTAAAACTCACTGACGATACAAATAAGTCTATGAGAATTCACTCTTAGCTATAGGCTAGTTCACAACGACAACCCGACATCATCCACAACAGCAACCAGATAACCAATGCATGATGGCCACGACCCGTCACAATTTCAATAAAGTTAAAGCAATAGCAACACTGACTACAACAAAAGAAGTACATGTAGCTTTACACTTCACTTAGACTGAAATGACATACCGGTTGTTTTCTTGCTGTCTTATTGTGAAATGAAACATGATGCAGGATGAAAACTACATTGCTAAAAATGTGTCAAGAAATGTGCCAAATGAGTTCTTTGTGTAGTTTTTTTTACAGTATCAAGTTTTTGTCTCAAACTGCTATGACTTAACTTCAAGGCCTCAACTGACTCTACAATACTTGTTGACAACTAAACTTCTTGTCTGTGGAGGCCCTTAGACAACCATGAGAAAACCTCCTTATGCTCTTGAAAGCAATAGCGTTATTCTCATGAGGTGAGTTCTATTTCGTTATGACTTTAGACATCACACAAATCCTGTTGGAACAGAGTGGAAGTGGAAGATGGATGATCCAGACACCATTGTTAATGGGGCCATGGAGAATCACCGCAATATGATTAAACAGTTCAGAGGTAAGTTGCATCTTTGGGTAAAACAAACAAAAAAAAAGTATTAAACTAATGTAAAGGAAAGGAACCAAAGGATTGGTTGACAAAGCTACAATCATGTAAATGAGCTGCAGCTGGACACTCTCCAATGTTATCTTATCTTGTTTGCCTGACTGGTCCTTTTTTGTCCATTTAATAGCTTAATTGTGAAGCTATCCTCATGTCAGTTTTTCTGTTAACGTCATTGCTCTGGTAGTCCACTACAGTCTTTGTTGTCATGTATATCATTGGTTTTCATTACTTAAATTTACTGAAAGAAAGGTTGTTACAGGACTCAGCAGCTTGACTGAATTTTAATGCCACTGTACAAGATTGTTAAATTAAGATGTTAATATTAAATCTACATACCGGTAATGTCTCAAATTTATGACATCGGGGAACTGTAGTAGCATACAATTCTTTATGATGTTTCTAAACTCTCATTCAAAAGTTTTATTTTTTTGCCCTATTTTTAGGTGTTCCTGGTGTTAAACCAGAGCGATTTGAAGAAGGAATGAAAATCAGACATTGTGCACTTTCTCTTGTGGGTAGGATGCTTTAAAGTAGCTTTTGTACTGGTTAAATAACAGAGATGTATTCCATATTAAGTTAACTAAGTATTTCTAATTTGCAAACTTTCAAGAAAGGAAACCTTTCCAAACTTGAAAATGAATTCTTCAGATTTTCATTTGTAATCTGGCTTATTTCAACTCATCAAAACCAGTTTTCAGACTTACCGTCATACAAGCCTTAACTTGGATGTACCAGCCCAAAAGTCATTCTCACTAGCCTCCCAATTTTTCATCTGTTGCAGTACTTCCATAATAGACCAATTTGGATATATTAAATTCAGCCTAAAACAAGACCTCAGTTTAAGGCTCTGGGGAATAACTACAGAGTTTGGGGTTTATTCCCCAGAGCCTCGTGTTGAGGTCTATTGTGTTAGGTTGAATTTTAATATATCGAAATTGGTCTATTTACCTCGACCATTTTCCAAGCCCAGGTTATCCATCGGGCATGACTTTCTTTGCACGCTGCCGTAACCTCGCTTCCTTTATTTGTTCTGATCATTAATTTTGTTGATTACTGCCCTAAAGGCAAAACCATCACTTTTGGAATTCCTGTACGTTGATATTTAAGCTTCTTGAGTTATTTCTAGAGAGTAATTAGCAGTATGCTGCAAGCCTTCATTGTGGATCATTTTTTTTTTCTCTTGTAATAGGTGAACCTATAATGTACCCTAGAATAAATGAACTGATCAGGATTCTCCATGGACATGATATTTCCACTTTTCTTGTCACCAATGCTCAGTTTCCAGATGCTATCAGGTGGGTGATTTAAAGTGTTACAGTGTGTTGTTGAAGTAAAGTTCCTGTAGTCATCGAATTTGGGAGTCTACAGTCAAACCTCCTCACAACGGCCTCCTTGGGGACAGAGGAACATGGCCACTGTAGAACAGCGGTCAATATGGGTAGGCAGAGGGGTAACACGAAATCTGTTTTTTTTAGGGGGGACAGCATTTTTATATTTAAGAAATGCTTATTGTAGTATAGAAATACCTATATGTAACACTATCAAAATATATCAGTAAAACAAACACCAGACAGAAACAGAGACCAACGACGCACAATACAGATCACGTTTTGTGAGCTTTTAAAATATAGAATGGGGTTTGGTATACACCAGTTGTCAGTCTTGAAGGAGTTATTTTGGTAGGTGGCCGTTATAGACTAGAGAGGTTAAAATAAGAGTTGATGTATGGACCGTCCTCGAGGACGAAAAACAATGGCCGTTGTAGAGGGGTGGCCGGTAGTGGAGGTTCCACTGTAGTTGAAATGCTTCACTAAGATAACAGTACGCACAACTTTACTTTTCCCATTTAGAAACCTCATTCCAGTGACACAGTTGTATGTGAGCGTGGACGCAAGTACAAAAGACAGCCTCAAGAAAATTGATCGACCATTGTTCAGAGATTTCTGGCCTCGATTCCTGGATAGTCTCAAGGCTTTATCAGAGAAGGTTTGAATTTTACCTGACTATGGTCTTGTTTAAGGTGTTTAGTTGGTGGCTCAAAGCTTTCAGTCCGGGTGGGAGGGTTTTTTAGCTGTGATATCTCTCCATCCAACTTGTCCCAGGAGTTAGCACCAACTTATGTTAGACAGGTTGGAAGGACTGAGCTTGTTTTCTTTTAGTTGCAAGACTTGCCCTTATTACCACAAGTTTACATGACAATACTATTTTGATTCAGTCCAAACTAAATTAGTAAGCTTTTCAGATACATCAGTTAGGTTAGCAAAGATTTACTGTCAAAGGCCTCGTTTGTTCTTCCATCTGAAGAGTAGAGTTGAGAAAATTAAGTCTACAAATACCCACTGAAGTGTTAATCTCGAGTCCTTGCTGTGGCACCCTGATTGGCGAAGTATACGTAACTAACATGGTGAACGATGTCTCAATGCACATTTTGTATCATAAATTATTTTTAGGGTCAAAGAACTGTGTATCGTCTCACATTAGTCAAGTCATGGAACAATGAAGAACTCCAAAACTATGCTGACTTGGTTTCCATCGGCCGACCAGACTTTATTGAAGTTAAGGTACTGTTCTGCCACTTTGTTCCCTGGAGAATACACTTCTGTAGATGTGACAATTTTGTTTATGAGGAAGTGAATACTATTTACTTATTGGCCGAGACGGAGGCCCTGGCGGACAGGTCCGGACGAGGTTAGGACGAGGTTAGGACGAGGTCAGGACGAGGTCAGGACGCCCTGACTGAGAACCAATTTTTTTCCCCGTCCAGCCTGACCTCACCCAGTCAATAATCATTTTATAATATGACTGTTAGTCTTTTCTGGTGGAACAAGAACACATGCATTTCATTTCTAGTAGTGCCGCATGCGTTTCTAGTAGGGCCGTAGGCGTTTCGAGTCTTAAATAATGTTACACTTATCAACTGATTAATATGAAATCGAGCCCCAATAATTTTGCAGATAGTAAACCATGAGAGGCAATTGCAGTGCAATTTATTAGTGCTTTATGAATTGTAAAATGTGCTAATGACCCAGGTTTCTCTCTTTTCTTTTCTCCTCAGGGTGTGACATATTGTGGAGAGTCTAAAGCGTCAACTCTGACAATGGAGAACGTACCGTGGCACGAAGAGGTATCTATTCTCCTTACTTTTCCCCATACATTACATTTAATGTGAGTTTTGAGAATTTGGTTGAACATCAAAACAATGACTCGTAGTTGATTATTTTCTCTATTCTCATCAACTGTGTTCTTGACAATGTAATGAGATGGTTAGGAGAAATAAGATGTTGATCAATCAGTTTATATTGGCCTCCTTAGGTTATTGGCTTTGTTCAAAAGCTCACCGACTTGCTGCCCGATTACGAGATCGCGTGTGAACATGAACATTCTAACTGCCTTCTCATTGCTCACAAGAAGGTAAAGACATTTTCTTCTTCTATAAATAATAAAGTATATCGTTTGTGTAACGATGTTTCCACATAAGATGTAGATCCCGGCATGTTTAACAATTAGACCCGTAGCCCGAAAGGGCTACGGGTCAATAGCCCATGAGGCGAAGCCGAATGGGCTATTGACCCGTGGCCCTTGAGGGCGAAGGGTCTAATTGTTTTAGTATCACCCAACCAGTTGGACAGAAAAGGCAATAAAAAGGTTAGCAAATTCAAGTTGAAGAAATATTTATTTGGGGAAAAAACGAAAGAAAAACGGGCGAATTTCGCTACTCGATGACTATTACTATTAGACCACTAGTAGCGTAGCCAATCAAAATGCAGGATTTGCATTAGTCCACTAGTTGGGTGATACTAATGCTCTTTATTGGGCGATGAGGTTGGGCTGTACCATTTATATCTCAATGGTGGGTTGTGATTAGTGCATTTCAACGTCCATCGTTCCAGCACGAAGGTGGTACTGCTGTTGTACCATTCTCCTGTTGCTGTGTTTTTGACCGAGGTAACCACGCTTCGAAGATCTCCATTCCACTATCCCCGTTAAAGGTATTAAGGTGGAGTCTTATGTGGATAGCTTGCTTGACCAGACGTGTGAATCAGTGAGGGTCTCCATTGATAAACAAGTGGTCTACCACGAGAGTTTATATCCTTGTTATTTGCCAGGTTATCCAAACACACAGTGTAATGACTCCCTGGTCAGTTCTTGAACCTGGGTCCCTTGGTCGAGTGTCCATCTCCAATTGTTAGGCCAATGAGCGCTCCTTCAATTTGTTATGTAGCTCACGGTATTGAAATTACTTGCAGTTTAAGAAAGACGATGGATGGTACACGTGGATTGATTATCCCACATTCCATCAGCGTGTAAGTCCTTAATACACACACCCTGTAGTAAATGGAAATATCCTTTATAATAAATGTTATCTACTACAAGGCTTCTAGTACCTTTGTTATTAAAGGACATAGGTTAGTAATGTGTTACAAGGAATTGTAAAATTATCCTGGTATGCGTTACTTGATTGATGTAAAGAACTCGGTAGCAATGACCTGCATGAAGATTAACTATGGTTTATAGTCTTGTAGGAGTCGCATGTGCGCACTGGACAAAACCTGGAATCTCTTCTACATGTACCTGCAGATCTGTGTCATTATTAGTTTTATGTTACATATTTGCATTAGTTGTTACTGTGCCTTCCTTGGCATGCATTAATGGTTGTGCTTGAAACTCTGTCACAACTTGAGGGAGTCTAAAATAGCCTATAATAGCTTCATAACATCTGCATTTGTTATCACCATCAACATCTTTTCTTTTCTGTTCTGTCTGTAGATGTGCAGTTATGAAGAGAGCAATGGGACAGAGAACTTTACTGCACTAGACTACATGGCCAAAACACCAGATTGGGCCTTAATGGGACATGCGCAGCGGGGGTTTGATCCAGAGGAGACTCGCTGGCACCGCAAGAAGAAGAAGGACATCAGTGGATGTTAAATGATCAAATCAATATTTACAATTCGGAAAATAATTTGCAAACTAGTCACACGTTTCTTTGCAATTTTAACACCTAAAACTGAAAAAGTTGGCAATTCTCCTAAGCAAGGTTGCCAAGTAAGAACGATTAATTTAGAAGGTGTGAAGTGAATGTGACCATCTTCAGGCCTGTTCAGAAGTGTTCGCACTATTTTGCTACCGGGCAAAGCCAGCACCAGCACCAGCACCCGTCACAGACGTGAGCAAAACATATCCCCCTGCTCACTCTATGCTTTACGCAAAGGTTTTTTCAGCCGTATCCCTCAAGGTACAGAGTGGCTGTGAATTCATGACACTTTGTCACTGAATATCTCAGATACAGAGCTTCTACGTACCGGTAGAGTAGCTGTTGAGCCTTACTGCATGGTTCGCTACGAAGATCTGAACTCGCGCCCGCCAGATGCACTCACATTTGGATCAGTGGCGCGCAGCTTATCCAACGGTCTCTCCAACTGAACCACCTGGAAATCCCTTGGGTTGTTGGCAAAAGATTAGATGTGTATATACATAGTACGTACTGATATGCTAATGTGGGGTTTCTGAAAACTTTTGAGCAGAATTTCTGACCGAATTGAAAACAGTTAGCGACACAAGAGGTAACTTCGAAATTTGAAAGCAAACATATACGCTTCAAACTAATGGAAAGTGCAAGGTATCGTTCGTTTACTGCTGCTTTTCATTGTAAGTTAAAAAATAAGAGATCGCGGTATATATCTTCCCAGCGGTAATGGTGCAAAGTAAGATTAAAAGAATGGCTTTGTTTACAGCTTGGCGACTCAATGCTACAGCGATGAGTGTTTATATTAGATACAGACAGACAGTCAACCTTCATTTAAGTACGAGTAAAATTAAAGTTCAGAGTAGCTTATGGGGTCGTGCATAATAAATTAAATTAATTTGAATTAAACTTCGTACATATGGCGTTGGCTACGATTTATCGATACAAGATTGGCTTATCCCTTTTCGTTGCCTGTAAAATGTAAATTAGGGAATTTAACAAATTGACGTCAGTTTTTCATGCGTCTGTCCTGTTATTGATCATAAATTTCGTCTCACATTGTCAAAGTAGCTGTGGATCCACGAGGCGATAGCCGAGTGGATCCGCAGACTACTTTGACAATGTGATGACGAAATTCATTGTCAATAACAGGACAGACTCATTAAAAACTGACATCAATTTGTTTTTTACGATAACAAATGGTCGAATTGCCCGCTCTCGCTCGCTGATCACGCGTCGCACGAATTTCAAATTCATGTGTCTGTCCGCATATTGACGATAAAAATTAGCCAATGAGCGCGCGAGTATTTCTGCAGTTATCGTAAAAAAAAAAAAGATTGATTGATTGATGGCCTGGACAAAAGTTTGAGCAGAAAACGCCAAAGTTTTTAAGAACGCTGCCCACCGTTAGAATACGCCGCCAATTTAAGGTTGAGGCACATGTAGACCCGAGTTCTAATTGACTTTTGTTGCTCGATCACAACTTGCCTCGCAACAAGTTTGAATTCAGCGCTTGGGATTGGCTGACAGCGAAACGGAGCTTAAAAATACTTTTAATAGACTCCCGTCTTTTACTATTGACAGCAACTCTATAAAACAAGTAGAATTTACGAAATCTCTTGGAGTATATATAGATCAAAATTTAACTTGGAATGTACATATTGAACATATTTCCAAAAAAATTGCTTCCTACATTGGCATCTTGAAGAGAAGCAGGTCTTTTGTTCCTTTTGAAACGCTCCTATGCATCTATAATGCTTTAGTTCAACCTCATTTTGATTACTGTAGTGTCGTATGGGGTAATTGCAACAAATTTCGGATCAATATCAGCCTCTGGGCAACTGCGCACCTACCCCTCCCCTAACCCAACAGTAACACTAAATTATTAACTTATTATAACATGTTGGGTTAGGGGAGGGGTAGGTGCGCAGTTGCCCAGATACTGATATTGATCCCAAATCTCTTTCCATTAAACTACAAAGAACTACAGAATTGCGCTGCCCGTATTTTGATCTCTTCTTCATATGATGCCAATGTGGATGATCTCTTTGTTAGACTTGGCTGGCAAAAACTTAATCTTGAACGTGAATTGAAAGCAGCCACTATGGTCTATAAATCTTTTAATGGTCTCGCCCCCGATTATCTGAAATAAATGTTTACTGATCGGAGTGCAACATCTACCTAGTCTCTTAGGAATTGTGAGGGCAAACTAGCTCTTCCACTCCCCCACACCAATTTTCTAAAAAATAGTTTCAGCTATAGTGGTGCAGTGCTGTGGAACAGCTTACCTACCAATCTGTGGCAAGCTCAAACACTTGCTAGTTTTAAATCCGGCTGTAGGTGATTCCTTTTTGATAATGATTAATTTAACCACACGGCATTCATGGAAAGCAGGCACTTTGTTATTGTTTTGTTGTTATTAGATTTAATTAGTAGTAGATTGGTATATTAGCAATGTAATTAAGGCATTTTAGTATTTACCTTAAGTCCTGATGTTTTTATCCGTGTATAAATAAGGTTAAATAATAAATAAATAATAAATAAAATTAAAAAACAAACAAACATGGCGGACGGAGAAGACGAACCTGAAAGATGCAACTTATCGTCGGGCTATCTGAAACGACAGTCTCGTACTGCGAGAACTTCATTGGCACGGGATAAGGATTTAGTAGAGCATGGATAGATTTATCCGCACAACAGTCGGTTTTGGATATCAACGGTATTCCGACGTAGGAAATTGAAAGACAACGTTATCAGTTTTGGTGCAAAAATGGTCGTAAAATGGCCCATTAATTTTTGCAGGCTTTCCCCATAGTTAACACCCAACTTTTAACAGCAGCCAGAGAGAATATGAGTCGCTAGGGGTAGCGAGAGTAAAAGGGCCGAGAAAAAGGAAAGGAAAGGGGCAAGAAAAACATTCGGAACGGGCAATGCAAAACAAAAAGCCGAATTTTGGCTTCTGCGCATGCCCTAGATTAAAATATTGCACCGTGATTTTTGTACCTAATCATGAGGAAATCTATCGTTCTGGTAAATAAATAACTTTTTCAGCAAAACTAAGGCTCATTCAGCGTCATGGCAGCCAATAAACTGATTTCAGGGTTAAAAACGGCATTTTGGGTGTCCAGTTAGGCTTTTAAGGGTTAATAATACACATGAAAAAATTACTCGATTCTGATTGGCTGAGAGCAGTGCAGTTCAAGTGTAACACCAGTGCAAAAAGTGTAACACCAGTGCAAAAACTGTAACACCAGTGCAAATTACACATCGTAATTCTGGATAATGATTGGCAGAAAGACAATGAGAAATTTTGTAGGCCAATGATATCATGTAAAGCAGTGAGAAAAATTTTTTACGGAAACTCTGAATGCGAAAAAAACGGCTTCAAGAAACATCTTCCGGCAATTTTTCTGCGCGAATTTTTTCATGTTTGTATTATTCATAAGTAATCACACGGTTTTTCTCGTTCAATTTGGAATTAATTTGGACTTGTTTTTCAAAAAGCTCAAATTGCAATTTCAGCTTTTTGAAAAACTCACTCGTGCAAATTAATTCCAAATTGAACGAGAAAAACCGTATGATTACCTATACTAATGCAATGGAGCCATGTTTCGTGGAAGCGCAAGGTAGCTCCAACGATGATGGTAAAGACGTGCTGTAAGGGTTATAGTCACTTCGTTTATTTTTATAGTAGTACCCAAGAGTTGTTGGATAGAAGCATTATACTTTGCACCTCTGCTCTTCTCTATGGACTGCTACTCACGATTATCTCTTTTCTATGAGCCATGCATCAGTAGTGGAGGGATAAGCAATAGGAAATTATAAAATATTACAAAGTTGCCTTCAATACCATTTGAAGGTTTTCCGTCCCAGGAGACCGATGTCTTTTTTATATAAAGCTTCTAGTTTCTTCGCTTGTAGTGACTTTCTCTATTACATGTAACTATTTTTCTCATCTGGCTACCAAGAGCGTATATCAAGACTCGGCTTTCTTAATCCATTGACACTTAAATCAGCTTTCCTGATTCTGCAATGTCCGTATTCTATATTGGTTATAAATGAACATGATTATATTCATTCCCTAGAAACAAAAGATAAAACACACATATATGACGGGGGTTTTGTCACCGATTTTAACGGGGCTCTATTTTACCCGACGGCTCGCAATGCTTCGCCGTCGGGTAAAATAGAGCCCCGTTAAAATCGGTAATGAAACGCCCCGTTATATATGTGTGTAAGCGAAACACGGCTTGTCTATAATTGTAATAGAATTATTTTTATTTTAAAGAAATGTGGCGGGTAATATAGAAAGCAATGACCGCTGCAATTTTTTTCGAGAGATGTTCTTGAAATGTTTTATGGCCCGATCGAGGGAGAATCAAAGGCTCATAGCTCCAATTAGCCCAACCATAAGGTTGTAAGAAACAATTTCAATGAATGGCTCCGCGTGTGGAAAATGCGGGCAACAAAGAACAACAAAGACCTGTTCAAATTTTTTCAAAAAACGAAAAATTCATTCATAAATGTTTGCACGAATGAAGTTGAGACGCTGAAGAGCGTAAAAAGACAATTTAGCCTTCTTGTGAAATTTTATATGATTCGAGATGAAAGAGTAGAAGAAATGCAGCATTATTTTAATCGGATGCGGCCAGTAATCTTGAATGAGTACAACATAGATACATTGAATCACTCGTTGAATCAGTTTGTTGATGGAGTAAAAGGCGAGATAGAGGCCTGGTCAGAAAGAGGCTCTGGATGGATAATCGATAAAATTTTGGAAGCTTTCATAAACGTGGCGCGATACCAACCAATCTTAGGAGGAAGTTACATGGTGCTGCCCACAAAGCTGAAAAACAAGAGAGCGATTCTTAACATACAAAACAGAGACAACCAATCTCTGAGATGGGCAATAAGGGCGCATTTATTTCCAGCGCCGAGAGGTAGAAACCCGGTTAGGACTTCAAGCTACCCAACAGAAGACGGCCTCAATTTCACGGGCATTGATTTTCCGACGCTGGTTTCGCAGATTGACAGGCTGGAGAGGCAGAATACGAATCTCGCCATTAAATTAATGTCTTTGGATGGGAAAATGAGCGAGTAGTCGTTCACAGGATCAGCGAAAAACGCGGCGAAACTCCAAGAATCAACTTAACGTTAATAAAGCAGGGCGAAAACACGCACTACAGTCTTGTGAAAAGGCCCACAGCGCTTTTATATGACCAAAACAGGCACAATGAAAACAAGCATTTCTGCGAACGCTGCCTGCAGGGCTATACAACGATAGGTTTGCTAGAAAGGCACAAGCCTGAATGTAAAAGGCTACTGAAAAGCCCAACCAGAACAGAGATGCCAAAAGCTGGCGAGAATAAGATGGCCTTCAAGAACTTTTACAAGCAAATGAAAGCCCCATATGTCGTTTATGCAGACTTTGAATGCCTCGTGAGAAAGATACGCACATGCGAACCAAACAACAAAAAGAGCTTCACAATAAAAACTGAAAAGCATGAGCCATGCGGCTTTTCTTACATGATTGTGAGGAGTGATGGAGAGATACAAGGCTCCATCATATACAGAGGAGAAGACGCAGTCTTTGTATTTATTTCATATCTTCAGAACCACGAAAGAGAAATGGGAGAAGACATGGCAAACAAAAGGCCGCTGATAATTTTTTTTATTTTTTTTTATTTTTTATTAATAATTTAAATTACTTACAGCACTGGTATTATACTTACACTACGTGTACTTGTACTACTGAACAATACATATATTACATTACAATTACACTATCTACGTTACAGTTGGCCTATTTACAATGCATAGCACTAAAAGTTACTTGTTTGTACAGGGATGATTTATGTTTCTACTATAATTGACATGGATATTGTTATACTATTTATGTTATAAGTTTTGTATACAAGATATTATTATAAAAAAAAGATGCCAACTTACACCACACTTACCCAATCTACATCCTACTTAGAAAAAAAAAAAGAGAGTAAGTTTTACATTTCACAGCTACACGTTTAAACCTTCCAATGAATATTTATGACGTACTTTTACTATGAAATCAGACATGGAGATTTCCCCATGTGTTAATTTTGTGTTGTATAAATAATACTTGGCGAATAATAATGTGAAGTTGAGTTTTCTTTCAAAATATAGTTCTACGTTTTTTGGATTTGCTTTAGTGCCAAACATTATTTCGGTCTGCGAGAAGCCTAAGGAGGTGGCATTTTCGTTGTTAAACCACTTGATAACTTCCGAGAAAAATTGTTTAGTCCAGGAGCAGTTTTGGAGGGTGTGGATTATTGAGTCGTTCATTTGGCAATATCTACATAGCATATTTACTTCTTTTCCATAAAGAAACAGCTCTTTTTTGGTAACTATTATTCTATGCAAAAGTTTAAAATAGAATTCTCTCAGCTTGTTGTCCTTGCAAATGGTTTTTATATCTCTAAAGTATGACTCTAAAGGGATCTGGTCTACTTGTAAGTCTCGGGCCCACTTTGTGCTTGCCTTGAGTTGGATTTTGTCTCTGTTGATTAGTAATTTATAAAAGTCTTTATTTTTCATTTTTAGGAGATTTATGCAGATTCCTGATGAAAGCGGAAAAACATTTTTGGACAGGAAATCTGTTTTATTTATAGGGGTTACCTTTGCTCTCTCTATAGCATCTTTTGGAATTGCTGAAACAACTTGAAAATAGGCAAGAAAATTACAACTTAGAAGATATTTCTCTATAAATTTTGTGTACGACATGACGTTACCGTCTATGTCTAGAAGATCTTGGATGAGAAAGACGCCTTTTTCGAACCAATTTTTATAAAAGATAGAGTATCCGTCCAACAATATATCTTTGTTATTAAACAAAACAAATTCCTGATGTGAAGAGTAGTTATAGGATGTCTTAAGTTCTAGGAAATACTGAAGGATTTCTTTGTAGAACTGGGGTAAATTGATCCTTGTCAGAAACTTTTTATCATAATTGCATCTTAACAAAAAATTTAGTCCACCAAATTTGTCCAGAAGGTAGTTGGGGATGGCCTTCCAGGAGTCCTCAGAATTTTCCTCTTCTGATAAAAGCCTAGGGATCCATGCCAGCTTCAGTGATTTTGCCATGGTGTCTATACTAGGCGCGCGTAGACCACCATTGTCATAATCGGAGATCATTACTCTACGTTTGATTTTATCTTTTTTCTGTTTCCAAATAAATTTGAAAATAGCAGAATTAACAGCCTGAATAGAGGCTTTTGAAATGTTGAGATTTGAAATCGTGTTGACCAACTGCGAGATTCCCAGGCTTTTGCTATAAGACATCTTCCGAATAGTGTTAAGTTTCGACAATTCCAAACATCAAAAATACTTTGCATTTTCTGCAGTTTTACCTCAAAATTAAGTTTTTCATTTTGTTTTACATCGTAAGATACATAGGATCCAAGTATTCGGACAGGTTTTTTAGGCCACTGGAATCCGAAGGGTGTTTCTTTGCAATGCCTCCAAGGTCCAAGCCAAAGAGCTTTGGTTTTCGACGGATTTAATCTTAAGCCGGACAGGTCACCGAAGTTGTCTAGAACATTGATGGCTCTTCTGACGGACTTTCTATTACTGTTAAAAAGGGTAGTGTCATCTGCAAATTGACTTATTTTTAATTCCCTTTGAAAAATATTTATTCCCTGGATTTCCTTGTCTTGTCTAATTTTGCATGCTAAAAGCTCGACCGCCAAGACGAAGAGGAATGGGGACAATGGACATCCTTGTCTAACTCCCCTTGAAAGTGCAAAGTAGTTTGTACTAAATCCATTATTCAAGACTGAACTCTGGATATTTGAGTAGAACATTGAAATCCAGCGTTGGATAGACTCGCCGAAATTAAAAAAAGCAATAGTGTTTTGGATAAATTTCCATTCAATGGTGTCGAAGGCTTTTTGAAAGTCGAGTTGCAGGAGGATACCTGGAATGCCCTGGAGTTTTGTTTGTTCCAAAATGTCATTGACTAATCTAATATTTTGGCCCATGTATCTTCCTTTAACAAATCCTGACTGGTCCGGACAAACAAGAAGTGGGAGGACCTTTTCTAATCTTTTGGCAATTACTTTGGATACAATTTTGTAATCTAAATTTAATAGTGTTATTGGGCGCCAGTTACTAAGTGCTTCAAGGTCAGAGTCTTCTTTAGGGACAAGCGTGATCACACCTCGACGTTGAGAGATCGACATCTCACCTGTGTGGTACGCTGAATTAAAACTGTCTACAAGGTCAGGTCCGAGCAGATCAAAGAAGCAATTATAGAATTCCCACGTAAATCCATCCTCTCCTGGCGACTTTCCCTGTTTAAAGGTGCGAAGAATATCCTGACATTCCTGGAGAGTGATTTCTCCTTCCAGTTCATCCCTAACTGTATTTTCGAGTTTTGGTATTATGAGGTTTCCAATAAAGTCTTCAAACAAATCATTTCCTTTGTCTGAGACAGACGAATATAGATTTTTATAATATAATTCAATTTCTTTCAATATCTCCAATTCACCACAAATCATTTCACCATCTGGTCTCTTTAAAGATTTGATGACCTTTCGATTATATTTCCTTTTCTCCAAATTGAAAAAGTATTTGGTAGGTTTTTCGCCTTGTTCGATCCATCTTGTTTTGGAGCGGATAATTGAGCCCTTAGCTTTGTTTTCATACATAAGGAAAAGATCCTCCTTTAGAGTTGTATATTCAGTTCTCAATTGGTGGATTGTGTGATCGGTATTAGCAAGACTAGAGATACGGCTGTCCAGTTCCTCTAGTCGCTTTTGAATATTTGTTTCCTTTTCTTTGCCTTTTTTAGCCTTGTTTTTGGCATACGGGATTGTTAAACCTCTCAATTCCATTTTAATTAATTCCCATTTCAGTCTTTTGTCCTTGACTTCTGCATACTTCTCGCTGATGACAATATAGTTTTTTCGTATTAGATCTACGTACTTTCCATCTTCAAGGAGGGAGTTATTGAATTTCCATGTTCCCGGTCCTCGTGGGACTTGAGCTATCGATATAGTAAATTTGACTGCTCGATGATCCGGGGCATTTGATACTTTGGTTTCAACCCGTTCGACCCATTTTGTGAGATGTTGAGCAATTAAAAAAAAGTCTATCCGCGAACTCAGTTTAAGTGCTTTAGATTCATAAGTATAGCTTGTTTTATGTTGATTTCGTTCTCTGAAAATGTCAACTAGTGCGAATTCATTCATCAACGTGAGAAGTTTGTCTCTGGCGGCGGTTGGCTTCCATAATGTGCCACCCCTTTTGTCAATTAACTGCAAGGTGATGTTCCAGTCACCCCCTACAATGAGCCTTTCAATATCTGTGTTGGACATTAGATATGCGCTTAGATCTTGCAAGAATTCTTGTTGTTTTCTTTGGTCGTTTGGGACATAGATATTGCATAAAGAAAATTTGCTACCATTTAGGCTTAAATCAACCGAAACGATTCTGCCATTTTGGTCTTTTTGTAAATTATCAAAATCGCAGTTTAATGAAGGATTCATTAGGATGCAGACACCTTTACTGTGTGTAGATCCATGCGAAAAGAAAATGACACCTCCCCATTCGCTTCTCCAAATAAATTCGTCGCTGAGTTCTGAGTACGTTTCTTGCAAAAAATAGGCTTCGCAATTTTGATCTTTTAGAAAACCAAAAATACTTCTCCTCTTCACCGGGTTTCTTAGTCCTCTAACATTTAAAGTCATCACATTAAAATTGCCCTGCATTATCAAAGCTGTTGGAATCTTCGAGAATTTTCACCTTGGGAGTAGCTTGAGAAATGATTAAACTTGATTTGAATATGCAGATTGGGAGAACACAGAAACAAAACAAGCAACACAACATAATACAAAACCAAGACGCACGAAAATAAATATAGACTACAATACAAATATACACAAACGCATACGATCAAAATAAATAAAATAATTCTGGGAAAAGGCATTACAAGATTGGAAGTTGATCTTCTAAACACCAAATACGCAAATTGGTACGGAGTATTGGTTATTCCAGCTCCTTATTATTGGTAGCCACTATTTTGAAAAAAGACAAATAAAAGAGATTCAGTAGTTCGCAAAAGGATACAACAGATCCAGTCAAAGTTACTGCAAGGGCTGTTCTGGAGCAACATATTGGCCGTTGACAAAAAGTTTGTCCGGGTGTGCTTTGCTAAAAAATGCTCTGTGTCCTTTCTCTCTGGCTTCTTTGAGTTTTTTCATTTGCTGTTTACGTAGCTCATACAGGTCCTTCGGGATGTCCTCGAAGACATGAAAAACTTTATGACCTTTAAGGTGTTTACGTGCATTGTCCATTACAAGTTCTCTGTCCGAGTATCGAAGAAATCTTGCTATTATTGGGCGAGGCTTAGACGAATTAGGCTTACCTAAACGGTGGATTCTCTGGAATTCAATTTTCTCGCGGGGTTGATCAATCTTTAGGTTTTCTTCCAGGAATTGATAGATAACTTCTTTAGTGTTCTCAATCACCGCGTGCTGCTCTGATCCTTCTTCCATGGTGCATTCCGTGTTCTCTGGAACGCCGAAGAATTTAAGATTTTCACGTCTTGAGTACGTCTCCATGTACAGGAGTTGTTTCTTCAAGTCGTATACCTCATGTTCCAGTCTCTTGTTGTCACATTGTAGGTCGCGTACATCTTCTTCATTGTATTGGAAGCCTCCTTCGAGTTCCTCCACATTCTTTTCTAATTTTGCTGTCCTGGTCTTTAAAGCCTGTACCTCTGAGTCTAATCTACTTACTGTCTCTTCGATGTTGGCTACTTTTGCATGGACCTCGTTTAGTTGAAGTTCGATGACGTCCAGCTTTTCTAACTTTTTTAGAATTGCTTCGATTTTAACACCTAGGTTCTCCGCCATGTCGAGAGCTTCGAAAATTTTGTCACACTCGGCTCTAGCTCGTTTTTCATCCGGTGACTTTTTTGACCCTTTAAATGATGGCGGCGAAGGTACCGGTCTATCCTTTCGCTTAGGTGGCATGAAAATTCTTCATTTAGACTTTCTATGGCAACCAAAAGTAGGAGCTCGGCCAAACGCGTTCACTCGGCCGCCATGCCAGTCCCAGTCAAAGGCCGCTGATAATGACAAATGAAGACTGGCAAAAACACAGGAACGCGACAGAATGCCATCTCTGCAACAAAAGTCTGTACAAAGACCTCCATCTCGACTCGATGGAGGTTTTTGATCCTGATTCAGGAAAATACTGCGGCCAAAGCCACAGAAGATGCTACCATCAGGCGGCAAACAACAGATATATATGCGCCGCGAGAAATTAGAAAACCAAAAGATGCCATCGATCAATGGATCGCAAATAACCAGGAAACATGTCTGTTCTGTGCAGATCCGCTGCTTGTGCCAAATTTCAAAGATTCAGTGAAAGACCACGACCATGTGACAGGAAAATATCGCGGGGCTGCCCACAATGAATGCAACTTCAAACTCAAACTAAACCGGAAAACAACGCCAATACCCGTCTTCTTTCACAACTTGAAAGTGAGAGGCGCGGTGACCTCATGGTTAGTGCGCTCGACTCCGGAGCGAGCGGTCCGGGTTCGAGCCCTGGCCGGGGACAGTGTGTTGTGTTCTTGGGCAAGACACTTTACTCTCACAGTGCCTCTCTCCACCCTGGTGCATAAATGGGTACCTGCTATTTGTTGGAGAAACCTAACAAAATTGCGGGGGAGTGACCTGCGATGGACTAGCATCCTGTCCAGGGGAAGTAGAAATACTTCTAGCCGCTTCATGCTACAGAAACCGGGATAAGCTCCGGCAGCTATGAGCCAGCCTTGGCTCCAAGGCTTCATTTTTTTTCACAACTTGAAAGGCTACAATGAGCACTTGCTGATGCAAGCGATGGCGAGGGTTCGGGGCGAAATTAAATGCATACCAACAAACGCCGAAAAATACATCTCGTTTTCACTGGGAAATTTGAGATTTGTCGACAGCATAAATTTTCTGCTGAGCAGCCTTGAGAAGCTGGTAAAGGGGAGTGATGATTTTCCAATCATGAGAAAATTGGTGCCAGAAGAAAAGAAGCGGCAGCTGCTGCGTAAGAAATGCATCTATCCTTACGAGTACATGGACTCGTTTGAAAGGTTGACGAAACTCAACTGCCGGAGAAAGAAAAGTTTTACTCGAGTCTGAGTGGTAAGGCCACAACAGATGAAGAATATGCGCACGCAAAGAAAGTCTGGGAGACATTCGGATGCCGAAATCTTGGAGACACAACCTCTGCGTTGCCACAGACTCAGCGCAATTGGCAGACGTGTTTGAAAACTTCAGAAAGGTTTGCCAGGAGAAATACGGGCTGGACCCGGCGCATTACTACAGCGCGCCAGGCTTGAGTTGGGACGCTCTCTTGAAGAAGACAGGAGTCGAGCTAGAGCTGCTGGCAGACTTGGACATGCATCTGTTTATCGAGAGAGGGATGAGAGGCACAATCTTTGGAAACGACATGGCCGGCATCCACATGCATAAAACAAAGCTGGTGCTGAACAAGCCCGTGTACACAGGAATGACGATCCTCGAAAACAGCAAGATCTTGATGTATGACTTCTTCTACAACCACCTGAAAGCCAGATACGACCACAAATGTGAGCTGGTATACACAGACACAGACAGCCAGATCTTAGACATCAAGACAGAAGATGTTTACAAAGACATGCAAGAGCACTCATGGCTGTACGACACAAGCAACTACCCAAAAGACAATCTGCTGTACAACGCTGCGAATAAGTAGGTTTTGGGAAAGATGAAACACGAATGTGGGGGAGAAGTGATAAAGGAAGTCGTAGCAGTAAGGGCGAAGATGTACTCGGTGGAAGTGGGCAAAAAGAACATAAAGAAGGCGAAGGGAGTGAAAAAAAAGGTGATCGAGAAAGAGATAACGCACGGGCACTACAAAGAAGCGCTCTTCGGAAGGAAAAAGTACATGCACAAAATGAAAATCTTGAGAAGTGAGGGGCACGAAATGCACGGAATGTGCATGAACAAGATCTCTATATCGCCGTTTGATACAAAGCGCTGGATAGCAGATGACGGCATCCACACGCTAGCATATGGGTATTTCAGGCAGGCGGCAGCTGGGTATTAGGCGGCACAACCAACAGCTCTTCGCGAACAAAGCCGCGCTTAGGCCCGTCAGACAAATAATACACAACAGGCCCCAGGTCGTTGAAAATAAGACCAAGCCAAATGATTTGGCTTGGTCTTATTTTCAACGACCTGGTAGACTTTCAAAGACCAGATCGGGTCTGTTGCTCTTTTGGTTCCGCCCTCAAGCTCGCCAGGTTGATACAAATATCTCACATTGATGAGAGGCCAAACAGGCGCCTGGGCAAGCGTGCGATTGAAACGCTCGACAATTGCCTGATCTCTGTGAATTTCAGTGCGGCCGCGACGAATGTAAGTTTCGTGTTTATCCATCTTTCGTCACACCGCCCATGAACTCGGCTACAGGGTCAACCTGCAGCATCTGAGGCCAAGTCGAAGGACTGCGCCTGTAAATCGCCTGGAAAGCCCGAGCAACCTTGTCAGAGTCTTTCGAGGTCAGCGGCTCCGCCTCTTTGTAACGGCTGGCGACGTCGTCAACAGTCAACGCATATTTGTAAATCTTTCTACGAAGCTTGTCATGAGGTAAAAAAAGAAGGTCTGCCTGGTGGACCGAGTTGGGCGTCGTCACATCAAATTTCGGCCGAGGAACGTATCGCGGAGCAGGAAGATAGATCTGCCAGATGGCCTGCTTGTAAAGCCACTGTTTGCCAATATTTTCAGGCACTTTCGCGACATCTGCTAATTTTTTGATTGCAGAGACGCCTTTCCAGTAGCCTTGGGGGCTGTAGTAGATTTTGGCAAGTTTGGCATCCATTTATTTATATGTGCAAAAAAAGTTCAAAGAAAACGAAAAGCGGCGTAACCAAGCGCCAGCGCACCCCCGCCGACAAAAAGAACCTTGCCATGTTTCTGCTGATCGCTTGGCTGATAATAGTCTGAAAACTTCAGCTCCTTTGGCGTTGTCAATTTGTAATCGGGGTGTGCCTTGTTGTAGAGCTTGAACGCGTAATCGGTGTTCGTGAAGTTTTGCTTCGCCTGGGCTTTGATTTCTCTGTTGGTTTCAATCCAGTCAAGGAGCCGCGTGCGTTCGCGCGTATATTTCGCCATCGTCGCCTGATAATCTTCCAGAGCTTTGTCATCCGCGTTTTCTCGGCTATTCGCCCGCCAAATATTTCGTAAGATAGTTGCCGCCAGTGAAAGCCGCGGCGTTGAGAACTGCGCCACCAATCATCATCGCAATGCTGGCCATTTAATAAAAAAGTTATTTTTTAAACAGGAAGAATCTTCTAGTCTTCGAGATACTGTTTCAGCGCGATGCTGCCAGCCATGACGGCAGTGAATTTGGCATAGTTCATGACATTGGAGCTAGGGTCTTGGGTGAAGTTTTCTTCCACGACTTTTTTTCCAATCCAGCCAATGCCTGCGACTAATCCGGTCAGAGTTGCGGCGTCCATGATTGTTTTCACAAGCTTGTTGTCGGACATGATGATATATTAAAAAAAAATTATTTTTCTAATTGATCACGAACAATATCATCGCGGCAAGACTCACACAAAAACTTTCCATGTTCCAATTCATCCCCATCATCCGAAAACAACTCATAGCATTCTTCACACATGACTTTTCTGACAGGCTCCCAAGTTACTTTTTTGGCGAAGTTGAAATGAAATGCCAGGAAAATTTGAATGCCTCTATTGTGAATTTGGCCCAGACCATGATTATACCACTGACGGCGGCGGATTTAACGAAAGCTTGAAACAGATCAACCATTGTTATAAAAACAAAAATAAAAAGTTTAATTGGTTTTTAATCCATCAGTTTGATGCCCCCTTTTCATTTAGCTGGAGGAACGGGCGGCGGAGTGTTAACCTGAGGCTTTTTTGGGGTTAAAAGGCCTTTGATCTCTTCGCGCTTGTAGTAGATCCCCGCCAATGAAACGACAATGCTGAT
The DNA here is from genome assembly GCA_964020085.1 of Micromussa lordhowensis. Taxonomy (NCBI): domain Eukaryota; kingdom Metazoa; phylum Cnidaria; class Anthozoa; order Scleractinia; family Lobophylliidae; genus Micromussa; species Micromussa lordhowensis. The sequence goes on along the minus strand of OZ026596.1, from coordinate 32,710,309 downwards.
GATGCTAAGCCATTGTGTTGTTGTAATTTTGGCGCTCTCAGATACAGGCGGGTCGACAGCTGGAGGTTTTACCTGGTTATTTGCGATGATGCTCTGTGCCTCGATAAGAGCTCTTTCTGGGTCTCGCGCGCAATTTTTGTTCTTTGAGCAATAGCTTTGCCCGCAGCGACACGTTTTGGATTTTTTTGTTTTGTGGCGGGAGTTTTTGAGGTCACTTGTTCAGTTTCTGAATCTGCCATGCCGTATATTTTACTGAATAAATTATATTTAATTGAGCAATTGCCGATTAATGTTTACTAATTATTCAGCATTTGCTGAGGATTGCTTAGCATTGCCTACTTCATAGCCATCTGAATCACGGGGTTCGTCGCTGAAAACGACATGTTTCGCTGTGATCAAAAACGCATTGGCAACTGCGAGCAAGCGGCCATATCTCAGCGCAAGGTTGCCAGAAAGATTGGACAGCTCTTTTGTGATGATGTAGTCGTTTTTCAGCTCATTCTGCAGGGTTTCAGTATCTTTTAGCTTGACAACCAGGCTAAGCGCTTTTGTGGAAAATGACAGAAAGCTTTCAATCAGGGTTTCTGTCGTCTTGGCGCCAACGTAGGTCTCGTACCTTTTGGAGTGCTTCATGACTTCTTTGTCTTCCAGCCGCCTCACTTGTTCGTGGGTGAGATTGACGCCGATTGCTTCTTTGCATTTGCCAGTAGAAACCAAAATCGCAAGCTGCTCTCGAAGAGCAGGAATATCGGGCGCAGGCGCAGGCAAAGCTGCAGAAGGCTCGGCCTCTAATAGGTTCATGACTTCGGCCATCGCGATTTCTTCATCCATAATATTGATTCGGTTTTTAATTTCAAATTGTCAAAAAAATTGTTGAACTTTGATTGAATTTGCAAATTCAAAAATTCATTGTGGCAACATTTTGTTCATTTTGCGAACTTGAACACGGGGTAGTCATAGCCCCTGTCAGAAGTTTGTGTGCCTTCATATTTTATGAATCTTGTTTCTGATCGGCGCTTCAGATCCCAATACAAAGACGCAGGCGCATAAAAACACATCTCTACTCCGTCTCTTTCAAGTGTGATGACGCTTCTGATCGGTCTGCCGTAATCGTTTTTCCCACGATGTTCAATGCCGTGAAACCTGTAGATGCCGTCTCGTCAGCTCGAGATTTTTCCCGCCTCTTCAAATTGCAGTTCCATGTTGCCTAAGTGCTACTTCTCTTCAATAGAGAAAGGAAAGCGCAAAGAAAAAATCAAATGGACAAATTTGCGCTCTTTCAGCCTTGAAACCATCTGCTTGAGTTCGTCATGAGAAAGCTCGCCCGCGTATTCTTCAAAGATGCCCTTCGTGGCCTTGGCCGATGGCGTGTAAAAAAGAACGATTGCCGCCACGTTCTTGCGGAAAAGCTTCGCGATGCTGGAGAGCTGCTGTGTCAAGACCCACACACTGATGCCGGCGTGGCGTGCCGAGAAACCGAGTTTGACAAGCTCCCCTGTCCTCCCTTTCACGTCTTTTGAGGCGGCGCAGTCATCAAGAACAATAAGAGCGTTGTCGCCTTCGAAAGCAAAACTGGCCAACTTTAGCCATGCTTCAACCTGGTGCTGCTCGCAGATGATTACATGTAGCCGCGGGTCTCTCTCGGCAAACCGGTACAGCGTCTTGTTATAGGCGAAGGTTGGGCAGATAAGCACGATGTAATCAAAATTGCCATTGAATGGCCCGCAGAGTTGGTTCACGAGAAACTGGGTCTTGCCAAATTGGTCGGGCCAACGATCAACGCGTTGAACGGAATATTGCCAGGGTCCATTTTAATACTGCACAGAATCTAGCTGTTTGTTCTGTATGTTAAACTGGGAGTCAGAGATAATGTAGACGTGGCAGTTGACGGTCCCTGACCCTTTGCCGTCTCTCTCAATTTCCAGCTGGACTCCATCTGTGGAGTTGACGATACGGGTGCCGCTGCCGTGCATATCTTGGCTCGCCATAGAGCGCAGATCGATCAAAAGCCCGAACTTATTTTTGGTGTAAAATTTTCATATGCTGGGGTTTGTGTTTTTCTTTCATGAAAAAGCGGCTGACCTCTGACCAAATGTCCCGACTTTCGATGCCGTTGTTGTACAGCATTTTTGGCGAGCCGTTGATCGTGACGCTGATTTTTTTCAGGTCGGGGAAAATGTATTTTTCCGAATCCCTCGTGCCTGCGGTGTACGGCTCTATGAACAGTAAAAAAATGCCCTTCATTGATCTTCTTTGTGCGTTGACTTTTATGTTTATTCTCGTTTCTGTTTCGTTGATTGGCAGCACTTTATCATGAGACACGTGGTCATAGGCAAACTCTTTGCCGCAGTCGTAAACCCCGGCCGCCTCATTTGCAAGCTTTTCGCTTCGAACCATCTCATACTCAAGCTGGATGTTCGTCAGCTTGTATTTCAGCTTGGTTGTGCCGGAGCCTCGGACCACCTGGTCTGCAGGCGCAAGAGTCAGTTCAAATACGAAGTCGTTGTAAAGGGCGTTTGGGTAAAAACCACCGTGATCTGTCAAGACCTGATGGTCCAGATTGATGCGATATTTTTTCCCGTAGACTTCTGTCAGTTTTTTTTCAGCGTCAACGCCGCTGGTTTTTGCGTCTCCCGCGTCTGAGCGGATTTTGCATAAATCTTCGCTCTGGATGCCCTCAGGCACCATGCATGTTGTCGCGCATTTCTCCGGGCAAAAACAAGTCTTGGAATGTCTTGTAGATGTCATAGCCAGTAGTTTCATCAAGAACGGTGGCCGCAAACTTTACAACAAGCTTCTCCACGAGCGCTCGCGAGACGTTCTGGACAAGAAAGTTGTTGGCGTGCCCTCCAGCAAGGTCGATGTCAAAGATAAGAGCCAGAGAGTTTGGCACAATGAGTTCGTTCTGGTTCAGCTTGGGCACGTGAGCAGAACAGAGTCTCGCCTGGGTTTGCTTCGGAAGGGTTGAACGTGATGCGCTTGACAGAGCGCGGCGCCTTCATGGCATTTTTTGTCTTTTCACTGTGTGTTGAGCGCAGGTTATCTGGCACAGACATTGTATTCAAAAGGATGAAATATATTTTTAATTGAAAAAGAAGTTTGAAAAATATATGGCAGAAGGCGGGGGCGATTTTGGTTATGATGACCCTGACCTTGATTTTAAAATTGACCACGATGATGATCAAGAAGAAAACACAACCCAACCTTTCCAGCCGGGCTCAGCTTCAACCCCTTATCAAGAGCAATACGAAATGCAAACGATGCAGCACGAGCAGAGCGGGCTTCCCGATACTTCTTACGAAGAAACTCCTTTGTTAGGCGCTCAATCATTTCAATCTCAACTATCATGGAATGCTTTAACTAGATGTTTCCTGACGCTAGTTCAGTAGATCTGGAGACCTCTTACAGCAAAGCGGAGCGCCTACAAGTCAAAATGGCCGGCTTTGGAAAAAAATCTTATGAACTTTTCACCAAAGATAGATCAGGCCCAAACTTACAAAAGAAATAAAACAATCTCTGGGGCCCCGCGCTGAACAAATCATCGAAAGCCGAAAAACGACAACAAAGAGAGGCAGAGAAAATCGCTGCAGAAAGAGAAAAAGAAGCACAAGAGGTGCAAGATCTGGAAAAGAAAATCGAGAGAGCTGGAGCGAATATTGAGGCCATTCAAGAAGAAGAACAGGGGAGCAATAGTGAAGCAGAACTGCGCAGGCTAATGCAACTGAAAAAAAATTATCAAACCGAGCTTGAAAAAAAAGAATTGTCCGAGCTTGAGGAAACAAGAAAAAAAAATAAAAGAAAAAGTCGACCAAGAAAGACAAAAGCTCTACGAGATAGAAAGAGAAAGAAATGCAATAGAAGAAAGACTTAACGAAACCAAGCGTTTAGATGAAGTTAATGACGATGAGGATCAGGCCATCATCGATGACGCCGACGCATCACTAGAGAATTTGATAAAGAAGCTGCGGAAGAACGGATAGCGGCTAGAAAAGAAGATCTAGCGAGGCTGCAAACTCAGATCGCTGAAAGAGAAGCCGCCATGCCACTGCGAGAAAGGATCAAAGAGATCTTCAAAAAATATGGCGTGACGGTGTCAGCTATCTTTCTCGCCGCCGGCATCACAATCGGGGCGGTTGTTGGGGCAATCGCCAACGCTTTGAAATCCATCGGCAAACAATTGACAAGTGGTCTTAAAGCAGTTGGGGAATGCTTCGCCGTCGGGCAAAATAGAGCCCCGTTAAAATCGGTAATAAAACCCCCGTCATATATGTGTGTTGAAAGGAACTGGCGGCCAACCCAACACCAAAATTAAACGATCGCTGTTTTCGATGCTGGAGAAAACATGAACACTCGATGTACCCTCTGGATAAATAGTTGACGACACTATTTGATTAAAGTGAGTTCATGGTGATGGAAATTTACATCAACCATCAGCGGCCGGTTATGCTTCATCTCAGTTGAATCATTGGATGAAATAGACTAGATGGCGATATACAATTTTCATTTTTAATAAGTGATCCGATTTTTGTTGCAAACAGACTGCCAAATAAGAGCTTAGGAGGTAGCAACGTCTGACACAATTTATCACTGCGCATAAAAAGCCACAGTGACTGAACGCCCTCTTCGTAATTCCATAACAAGAGTCTATGATTGTTTTTTGCACTCACAGATGACGTAAGGTCGTTGATTATAAAGTAGTAACTACTTCCTTCTGTTGTTCAGTTGTGTGGAGAGCATTCAAAACGGTTTTGCAGCCGCAAATTGGATTCGCTCGCTGCAGTAAGTATATCACAAATGCTTTTCCTAAATGATCCTATACCGCCGGTGGGTCGAACCACTATCTTCAAAGGACCGCTACTTTCGGGTGGGCCGTTATTTTCGGAGGGACCGTTACTTTCGGGGTTCAATAGGAAGGTAAAAAGTTAACGTTACTTTCGGCGACCCGTTATTTTCAGGTGTGCCGTTACTTACTTTCGGAATTCTACGGTACTTCGAAAGTGGTCTACTGACTGACCCACGAATTCAAAGCAGTTTGAATTCGTGGGACAAGTCGCAGAGAGCAAACTTCCTGTCCCTGCGACCAGTTGTTTTTGACAAAACTGGCTTGTTCAAACGATGGAGCTTAGTACTTCACCTGGTCCCCTCGTGACCCCTCGTATGTGTCGGCCTTCCCTGCCAGTCATCGACGCACAGTAAACCCACAAGACGCAAAGTAGAGAGAGCCTGGGTCTACGTCGAAGAAGACTTTTCACGTGTATTACATAGCGTAGAACTTGGTAGCCATGTTGGTCGTATTTCGATGAGTGTTGTGTTTGTTCGTCGTTGGCTCGTGGCTTTTTTAATAGCCATAGGAATCATTCTGATAGTAGCACATTCTCTTAGGAAGGTAAGTTTCTCAGTTAAGGTTATGTTATATTTTTCGTGCCTTTCATATCAATATTTTCGCATGTGACTGTACACAGTTTCGTACTGATTGCGAAAGCTTACTTTGAGTGCCTTCAACTGAGGGGAAAAACCCTGTCAACCAATGAAGAATTGCTGTGACAAAAAAAGACAGAAGTATTAAAGGCTTCACCAGCCTAACTTCTGATCATCACGTGGATTTTACAACGATAAGCTGAAGTTATGCTAAAAGCTATTTCTTTCCGGTTAAAATCATACATTGTATATTAGCTGTCAGACTTAATTGTGTGCATTTCCATAGGTTCTATCTTTAATATCGTTTATGACTAAGTTTACAAACAATCCAATTCTGTCAATGATTGGTCTTATTGTTTTATTTTCCACTGTTTTCGTGCATGAGCCTTCCTTTAGAAGGTAGTCGCCTTTTCACGTATATTTACATGATCGTGTTTTGGGTTTCTTTTAATAGTCTTACCAAGAGTCTGACATCTTAGAAGCTCCCACCTCTGAATTTCAGTGGATCAACATCGAAAACTTAACAGAGTTCAGAGCTTGTAGAAATTCAATTCAAGGAGCTTTGTTGATTGTGGATGAAAGAGGTGAGGAACTATTCTTTTTTATGTACTGAAGACCCAGATAGCAAAGCCCAGCTGTATTTTGGCATTCACAATAACAAACATCTCCCAGGTTTTAATCGAGACCCACATCAATGCATCAAGTCTCATCTGCAATTCAAAATCTTCAGTCCCAATGCCATCTAGATAGATGGATAAAGACGTACTTACTTCTTATGTCTGGTGCACGTGAACTCACAACTTGTACTGCCATTACGCGAACCATGCTTAATAGGTACATGTACATGTATGATATTAATTTCTAAGAAGCAAGTAAGCTAGCCTGAGATGTTGAAAAGGCTAATTTTGTTAACATGTCTCCCTACTTGTAAAGTTCTCTTTTTAGTGTTTTACCATGATTCATTAATTGTCTACAAGATGTTCTGTTTTATTTCTAGGATTTGTCTGTAGTCGGAGAGACCTGTCTGCTAGTGGATGTTGTCACAGCAGTGGAGATAGTACTAAACGATATGAGTGCTCAGATTGTCAAAACAATAACTGCTGCAGTATTTATGAGCACTGTGTTTCCTGTTGTTTAAATCCAAATAATGTAAGTTCTATAGTGGTAATAGATGTCCAACAGTAGCAATTTAAACTCATCAACAATAGGTGAGCTTGGGGAAGGTGCCTGGAAAGATGGTGGGGCCTCGAGCACCGGAGCCAAGCGTGTAGGGTAACCATGACAACCCTGTGAGCGGCAACCACCAGGCACCGTCACACTGACAAGAGACAGTGGAACCATGATACTTACCACATACTTACCGGAAAAGGGGGAGGGAAGGGCGGGGAGTAAACTCGCCAAGCACTGTCGACAAGGCAAAAGTGCACGAGCAAATGAGTTGACCTCAAAACCCGAGATGTAAAACCACGCGACCCCCCGCAGATCCCCTGCCACTGCGCATGACCAAGACAAGGGAAACCCCAGACCAGCATTGTTTCGCATTTAACTTAGCTTAAATTACATTTAACCACATTTAAACTCATCAACAATAGATGAGCTTGGGGAAGGTGCCTGGAAAGATGGTGGGGCCTCGAGCACCGGAGCCGAGCGCGTAGGGTAACCATGACAACCCTGTGAGCGGCAACCACCAGACCTCGCGCTCCAAGCGGAGTGCTTGGGGAGCGTAGGGCCCGCGAACAGGGTGGGAGAGGGACCGAGACCCCCCAAAACTCTCCAAGCACCAGCCCCAAAGCCTGCCGCTGACAAGAAAACAAGGAGTATACATACCCAGTGATCACGCGCAACCTGCAACCCGCAACAACTGGCTGTCCTCCGTCCCACTGTCAGGGCTGAACTCCCTGACCGGAATCCCAGTATGAGTGCAAAGCCCCAACTTGCCCCCCCCCCACTGCTTACTGGCCACAGCATAACGAAACAGCGCGGAGAATTCAAATAACATCGGAAACAACTGTGCTAAGCACAAACCAGGATAGGTAGGGATACAACGGTGCCCTAATTTGTCCCCAGAAGACTGAGTGAAAGTAAAGTCTGACGGGTTCTATGATGAGCAACCTGAAACACCTGCAGTCAATTGTTTAGAGAGTTGCGATAACATCTCCGCAGGAGTACGAATGTAAGACAAATAGGCGGTGCTGGTCCACCGCCCCAAAGCCTGGATTTGATGATCTGGAATGCCATTACGAGCTGCGACAGTAGCTGCCCCAATGCGAAAACTGTGGCTCGGGAAGTGGCCTTGGATGTTAGCCGATGACAAGATGCGACGTAACCAAGCCGTTAACAGAGATCGAGACAACGGGCGACCATCCTTAAACAAAAATAAGGGGCCTGGTCTGTCGCCCCTTAAAGTCAAATACGCCAACAGCGATTGGACTGCGCACAGCGGAAACGAGCCACGGCCTATGTGCACGAAACACCCCTTTCGGAAGGGGTCAGTTTTGGATGCCTTTATCCTAATGCAGAGGCACGAGGGCAATGAACTAGCGTCCACAGCGATATCGGCCACCCCCAGATGGATGGAAGGGGAGTAACTGGCCAAATTGGGGACGGTGAATTCCGCAGAGCGAAGAAAGCCAAAGTACGCCAGGCAACAGGCTGCCCAAAACATGCAATGATCCGCCATCGTGACGTCCAATGCTTTGAAGATAACAGCCATGATCTCATCTGTGATTGGAAGCCGTTGAGAAGAAGAGTCGCCCTGCATTGGCTTAATTCCTCGAAGCACCCGCTGCAACCTTAAACAGTTGACAAGAGGATCCGAAAAGCCCTGGTCGACGTGCAAGGAGCGCACGGCAGAGAGATATACCTTGATGGTGGAGTATTGCACCGTATTGGCCAAGAATGTTGCGAACAGGCATAGCGTCCATTCGTCAACCGGGCAAGGGGAACTGGATGGATGAATCTTGCCAAGCTGAGTACAAAAGTCATAAAACTTTTTCTGACCTGAAGCGTATGAGTTGCGTGTAGAGGATGCCAGCCCATGCACCAGGAGAGTGTGGCACCGTGCCTCAAAGGTGGAGATATCAAAAGATCCCACAGCTGATGAGGAATTGGAGCTGGGAGTGGTAAGGCCTCGGGTGCCAGACGCCGAAACTCCTGCCAATGAAAGCGGGAAAGAGCATCAGCAATCGAGTTATGAATGCCAGGCAGATGTATAGCTGTAAAGGTAAAATTATGGCGAGCCGCAGCGGAAAGTAAGTGGCGCAGCAGCTGCATAATGCAAGGGACCTTTGATGTCCTGGACGTGAGAATATGCACCACTGCCTCGTTGTCCGAGCGGAACAAAACATGGCATCGGTGCCATTGTGCACCCCAGACATGAGAAGCAACCACCACAGGGAATAGTTCTTTGTACGCGATTGATTGAGCGTACTGGGAGGGGGCCCATGCTCCGCTGAACCACTCATTTTTGAAGTAAGCGCCGAATCTCAAGGAGCCAGCAGCATCTGACGTGACCTCCACATCTGTGGAAGCAGACAGACCCGGGAAAAGCCAAAAGCTCGCCCCATGCCACGACGGGAGAAAGTCAGACCACCACTGGATATCCTTGCGGAATTCCACGCTCAAATGAATAGGATGCTCGCGCGAGCGAAAGCAACAGAGGAGGTCGATCATGCGGCGTAGAAACATACGACCAGGCCACACAACTTTGGCGGCGTGGTGAAGGTGGCCGATCAGCGACTCGAGTTGACGTCTGGTACACCACCGCCTGTTCCGCCACGACTGAATCAACTCTTGAAGGGCGGCTAATTTGTCTTCTGGAAGACGAGCCGATTGCTGCACTGAATCTAGCTCAATTCCCAACACGGTCAAACAAGTGAGCGGGCCAACGCACTTGCCCGGTGGAGGGGAAGACCAAGGGACCGACAAACTGCCAGGGATGTTTGCAAATTATTAGTGCACTGGTTCGAACAGGCCGGGCCTGCAGTGAGGAAATCATCGAGATAGTGCATAAGGTCGGCCACATTGTACCTATTAATAATGATCCATTCCACCATGTCTGCTATCGAGTTAAAAATATAGGGAGCCGAGCGGAGCCCAAAGGGAAGAGCTAAGTCAACAAAGATTTGGCCCCGCCATTTCATCCCTAACAGGTACCGATCCTCGGGATGTACTGCAACGTTGCGATAAGCGGCCTCGACATCGAACTTTGCCATCAAGGCCCCACGACCGTGCTTGGCTACCATGCGGATAATCTGGTCGAGTTTGATGTAATGCATAGAGAATGCGTCAGCGCTAATACCGTCATTTACGCTGTACCCACCCGGGGAGAATAAGTCAACAATAAGCCGCCATTTGCCAGGTTGGCCTTTTTTGGGGATTACCCCGAAACTGCTGATTTGTAAATTCCGAAGGGGAATCGAGGGAAAGGGGCCAGCCACCCGGCATCTGGAAACCTCGTGGGCCAAATAATCGTCAATAACGTTCGGGTTCTGGAATGCCGAGGGTTTGTTCCGTTTGGCAGATTTAAGTGAACGAGGAGATTGGAATCCCAGGCGAAACCCGTGCGTGAGGCCTTGCAAAACAAAGGCGACTGCTTGCTGATCTGGGTGCCCAGCCAGGTCCAACGTGAATTGTGTCACATTCAGGGGAGAAACCACCAACACTGGATGGAAAATGGGACCCCCTGATGATAAAAAGGCAAAGAAAAGAAACACTTGCAAAATGATGAAAAACCCAACCATAGCATTTTATTATCTAACATCCGAGACTGGTACAAATGCAAACAAGAGAGCCTAGCAACGAGGCAGTTGAGCGAAAGGGGTTAAAACCCTGACCCCTGCAAAACGAGGTGTAGGGGCAATATAGCCGCACACGAACTGTCAAAAATAACAAATTAGCCCCAAAAGAGACCGCATTACGATAACTAATCAACTAAGGCGAAGTGCCACACTAACGAAAACGATAAACAACAAAATCATGAATGTTCCCATGGGAATGAGTGAAGCAACAACACGAGGTGGCACGGCGAAACCGTCGGGACACCTGCAGACTGCACGCACGAATGGCTGCGACACCCGGCAACTAACGAATCCCTCACGTACGGCGAGCTTTGGCACCGGAGGAAGATCCTGGAGAACTTCCACGACGTTTGCGTTCGTCACGGCTGTCCCGGCTGGAGCGATTGGGGCACGTTGTCGCACGATGGAAGCCAGAACAGAAATTGCAGCGGTGGGCATAGCGACACGACGCGAAGGGGGCTGTACAGCGCCCCATGTTCCACGAAATACAAACGACATTAGAAGACGAAGATCCTGGTGGCTCAGGGCACTCATTAGATTGGGCCAGAGTGGAATCACGGACGGACAACCCAGCAGCATGGAAATTAAATAATTGCATGTTCATCGACGACCAATCCGTCAAGCGAATGGCGGCGGCATGCTCGCGGAATGCTCGGTCGTATGCGAGCCACACTTTGCCCGAGAAATGACGGAAAGTGCGGAGGATGAGCAGCTGGTACTGCAATAAGTCCTTCCATTGATGCGGGAAGTGGGTGACCAAAATCATAGCAAAGATGGAAAAGGCTTCCATCCAGGACGCGATGTCCTCGATCTTCCGGCGCTGTTGCTTCGGTTGGGACGTGAGAACAAGGCGCCCGTCGAACAGCACTTGCGGCTCGGCTTCCTTCTGCAGCAAATTCACGGCCAATAAATCGCTCAGGTCAATGTACTTCCCCGCCACGATTTGAGCGACCGGCTTCGCCGGCACTGGCGAGAAACCGGGACCAACAACGAACGGCTGGTCCAACAACGAAGCCGATGGACGGACAAAACGAGCGGCGACATCGCGAATCGCCCCGCTCTGCAAGGAGCAAACGTTTGAGGCGCTAGGAGCGAAAGATGACATGGATGGAAGCGAAAAAGTGGACACAAAGGATGGCACAACAAATGATTGGCTTGGCCTACCTTGTACGGGATGTCCGCCGAATCCCGTCGCCGCGGCCAACAGGCTTGATGCAGAATCGGTGAGCGACGGCAAAGCAGCGGGAACGCCTCGCGAACAAGGCGGTGTGGTAGTAATGGCACTCGCTGCAGACAAAACCGGCTGAGATGTAGTCGAAGCGGCTCTCAAAGATTCCCGCTCGGCTGCGAGAACAGCTTGTACGGTCTGCGTGATCAACGCAACCATTTCTGGCGAAACTCCCGCGATTGCCGGCCCGGCCGGAGGAAGAGACACTTGAGAAACTTGCGACGAAGGAGGCGAGACGTTTTGACCAGCCGACGAAGACCCGTTTGAAACCGAAGCCTCTCCTCCAGATGGAACAGGCAGGAACACCGGAGCGGTTTGCAAGCTATTAGTCGTACCCCGCGAACCCATCGTCAAAAGGCGGATAAGAAATAAACAGAGTAAAGTCGCCAAGCACCGTCGACAAGGCAAAAGTGCACGAGCAAATGAGTTGACCTCAAAACCCGAGCTGTAAAACCACGCGACCCCCCCGCAGATCCCCCGCCACTGCGCATGACCGAGACAAGGGAAACCCCAGACCAGCATTGTTTCGCGTTTAACTTAGCTTAAATTACATTTAACCACATTAAATGTAGCCGTGATGAGAGATGCGAATACAGTCATAACACTATTGGGAAAATGACCTGAAAACATTTTCAGGCTATGAACGGGATTCGAAACCACGACCTTTGCGTTATCGGTACAATACTCTATTAACTGAGCTATCACATGAGAGCGGTCCAGGGGTTGAAATGTTCCAGACTTTTTACCTGTGTCTAGTGACAGGCGGAATGTATTTTTACCTGTCTTCACCAACATCCAACTTGAACAATATTATTTTATTTTCACTCTTTGAAACTGAAATTACCTGAAATCGACAGGTAGACAGGCAACATTTCGACCCCTGACGGTCTTGTGTATGGTTGGTCCTTTATGTACATTGGACATAATACTTGAGTTAGGTATGTGAACTTCATGGTAATAGATGTCCAACAGTAGCAATTAAATGTAGACATGATGATAGATGTGAGTGCAGCCATAACACAACATTATTCAGGCACATATGGCAGACAATAATTAGTTATCCACTCTACCAGCACCATGCTCAGGTCTTCAAAGCATTAAAAAAATCTTGGTGGGAATAAATGTACTGTCTATCTTTGTTGGCTGATTGGCTATCCAGTAAAGGATTATATGCAACTCAGGCTGTACATTTTTGACCTGTTGCCCCTGGCCAACATTGCACCCAATTTGCTTGTGTACTTACTAGGCTGAGAGGCATGGGGGAGTATACCACACAGCTCATACATAGACAATGCCCAGTAGAAGGCAAACTTTTCATTTTCAGTCTTAGGACTAGAAAAGTACATGTATGATGTGGTAACCATTAATGGTTGGAATGATTAGGATTTTTAAGACCCTTGGCAGTTCTTAAAAGTTCCGTGAAAATATTGGCCAAAATCTTTAATTTCAGGATCTCCAGAGATAAAAGCCTCATTATTCCCATACTGTATGTTGCCAAGCGGCATACATGTAACATGAGCTGCTGACATCACAAACCCAGGTCTTCACATATAGTGTGTCTATTGACTCAAGGTCATATGCTGGCTTTTCCTTGGGTTGTCTGAGATGCCTGTAATAAAATATTTTATTTAAAAAAAATGAGAAAGTAGTCACAAATCGTATTCCAAGATGGTTCACAACTTTTAGCAACACTTTATAAATGGTTGAATTTTAAATCAGCAACTGCAGCACATCATTTCAGCATAGTAGTCTGTGTAAATGTACAGTATGTGACTGTATGTTTTTGGTTGTTGCAAGGATAAGAGAAGTACATGAAAGCTTTACATTTCTTCTGGTTATCTTTTTGTATGGAATTCATTCTATTCAAACTGAAGAACTGTTTTTTTTTCCCTGCAGAAGGAGTTACTGAAGCAAATTTTGAAACTTGGATCATCAGTGCCTAATGTGATATCAAAGTCTGTTAGTGATCAGTTTGAACTCTGTTTGGTTAAATGCCGCACTTCTTCTAAAGTAAGTAAATTATTCTCGACTGTCCTTTGAACCCTGATTTCCAGTAAGTTCCAGACTTTGTGTACAATAAAAGATTCAAAGGACTTTAAAAATCATAAACAGTGGATAGAAGTCAGATTACTACTAGCTAGTTTTGCTGACTGTCTCATCAATTTATAACATGTTTAACCATGTTCTTGCTTAAAGACGAACTAGTAGACAATGGACAATAGACCAGTTTCGATATATTAAAAGTTAGCCTAAAACAATAGACCTCAGTACAAGGCTCTGGGGAAATTAACTACAGAGTATATGGGGTTTATTCCCCAGAGCCTCGTGCTGAGGTCTATTGTGTTAGGGTGAATTTTAATGTATCGAAATTGGTCTATTCCCTGTATGAGACCCGCCTGCAGGAAATCATGGTATATGTGGTTTTATTATCCAACTCTGCTTCGTAGAGTACAAATATTGCGCGAAACGAGTACAAATATCACACGATATTTGTACTCGTCTCATTCCTCCCGGCTGCGTGAAGTTCAAAACCTTGGCAAGTCAGAATTTTGGGAAAAGAAATCGTTGGATAATAAATCTCTTATTAGACGTTTTGGTGTGTAGTATCGCTGTATATTTTTACTCGTTGTTTGTATTTTGACTCGCCCTACGGGCTTGTCAAAATACCGCACAACTCGTAAAAATATACAGCGATACTACACACCAAAACGTCTAATACGATATATGTATTCATCATGATTATGATAATAAACATCCAGTCCAAGATGATGAATACAACTTCCATGATTCCCTGCAGGCACATCTCATAGAGGAAATTGTCCATTTAGTAGATAATCATTCTTCAAGGATAAGAAGCTTACAATAATTGATTGTACTATTAGCAATTATAATAAGTAATAATTAATAGCAGTAACAACTGAACTATTTACAGACCTTTGATACGGACATTGTAGATTACGGCTGATCCATTTACAATTGTGCAGCAATTTTTTCTCAAGGTTGTAGTCTATAGTTAGTAGTAAACAGAGTACATGATTCTACCATGTAAAATCCAATAATTATTTGAAGTAGCTTTAAAGTGCCACTATGATCAAATTCTCGATACCCATTTTTTTACATTTTCCAATACAAAAGGTGTTTTCTTGATATCTTGGCAAATTTCAATCTATCACGAACATTAGAACTCATGTTTTTTGGACCTTTATTTCCGACAGTTTACGCCCGCCATTAATTTTCCTTGTTCCAAGTCTTGAGTGAGAATTGAAGAAAATGACATCATATTCTCAAAAATACCACACGGGTTGAAATTATAATAACAATTAATGTAGAAAATTGCACTAATACATGTATATGAGCCAAAGTTTTTGCTTTTCTTTATGCGAATTGCTGTGTTAATAGACCTCTTTAGCTCGGGCGGTTTGTTTTCCCATTGTAGAACACGTGGTATTCTCTGGAGAATTTTTCTTTTGTCCACCTTAAAATTATTCATTCATATACACGCGACTATTTGAAAATTTGAAAGCAAGAATTCTCAAGAGTATCATCACGTGGTCTACAATGGGAAAACAAACCGTCCAAACTAAAGAGGTCTATTAGTAATCACACTAACCAATTACAAAGGACAGAGACAATCAAATGAACCAATCAAAACTCCAAGCAGATAGAAGAGACTTACGTTAACTTCTGATTGGATGACAAAATGGTGTGAGTTTTGAAGACTATTGACACTCAAGTGATAGACTGCGAGCAGTCTCTCTTTTGCTTGGAATTCTGCGGGGAATAACACAAAACAAGTGAGTGTACAAGCATGACTATGAGCGTGACATGCAAGCGGCGAGCTGTGAGTAGCCTGGGCATCAGAACGCTAGCACACTCGCTTGTGTTGCATTCTTCTTTGCGTTGTTCCCCATGGTTTTTCAAGCAAAAGAGAGACTACTCGCAGTCTTCTCAAGTGAATGCCACTCTATGTCGCCATTTAATATCCCAGTGATTACTAGCTAAGAAAAGAATTAACTAGGAAACAAATTTATTTTATGAAAACAGGTTACAATATGGATTCCTTATTTTAACTCCTGTTGCAATAATTAAAAAAATTTGCTTAATTACCTCTTACTAACCGAGTTCAAGGGTGGTACTGTAAGTTATGGACCGAGCTTTTTCCCCATCGATTTATGGCCCAAGTGCGAAGCATGCAGGCCATAAATCGATAAAAGGGGAAAAACAAGGATCCGTAACTTACGGTACGGACCGAGAAAACGAGGTTAGTAAGATATTTATTATATCTCTACTGTTTGCCTGACGGGTTCAGGAACGATTTCTATTCACGCGGAACAGCTTCAAATTTCCGACGCCCTTGAAAGCAAAACAAATCAATTTAAAGTCGTTGTTATTGGCTCTTAAGTCATTAGCAGGTTTTTGTACACAAACTAACTTAAACTTTTACTTGCTAAAAAAGGTTAAGAACACTTGGTGATAAATCAAGAAGCATTTTGGTAACAAAAACAGCTTCAAATTTAAGCAGGCGAAACAGTAGAATACGGCCTGCGCAGTGCATGTACTAACTGAGCGATATAATAAGTTATGTTATATATTAATATATTAACTGATTACTTTAGATAAGCTGTACATAATTTGTAATCCTATTTCCCAGGACATTGTTTACTTGGAATATTCTGTTTGAGAGAAGGTTGAAAAAACAACATTTGAATGTACAATTATAGTTTCTTGCATGTCATCAGTTTAATCCTATTGTATTATAAATCAAAATGTCATCTCCCCTTTCGGATGGTCACAGTCTTTTGAGGGTCTTGAAGATCTCGTAAGTGTAAAGATTAGTATTTTTAAAGTTATATTTAATTTAATTTCAAATTCTTCCATTAATTTGTAATTTACTTTTTTTTCCAGAGTGTTTGGCACGAGAATTCATACAAAGATAAGACGTTCAAACACTGTTTTGGTCTAAGTGGACCTGACTTTGCAACTTAATAGTTGTAGTCCATTTTGACCTCTCAACTAATTAGATTTAAAAACCATTGGCAGTGCTTTTAGTTTGTCTCTATATATTTATAACATTAAATTAAAGTTGAAGATTAAAGGAGCTTAAAGCCCTTTAGGAACATTTTCAAGACATTATTTGTTATTTAACCATACATTCACATATATTAATTAATGTTTATATTTTTTTGTATTTTGTTAATTAGTTAGATGCAAGTTTAAGTCACTTTGATAAAATTTCTTCTCTGAATTCAACTTTTTATCAAAATAATTATACCAGTCAGGACTGTGAAATAATAAAAATTATAAGCTACAGTAAGTGAAAGAATAGTTTTGAGATGATTTGAGATGATTGCTTGCTACATCTAAGAGTTTGATAAATAGCTGCTATCTTTTACACTGTGAAAGAAGTTTTACCGAACAAACAAAATAATGCCTGTGCATGTACCTCTGTGAAGCTCAAAATAATCATAGGTACTAACTATAAAGGTGATAATTAAGTGATGTGGTTTGTTAGTAGATAATCGAAGCAGGGAATGAGTTTGTTCATAAACCTTAACAAACATTAGTTGTAATTTTGCAAGTCACCATTTGAGAAGATTATTTTTGTTATAAAATAAAATTAAATATTAAATTGTAACAAAAGTGTTATTATTGTTGGTTTTATTTCTTGATGTAAATACACTGTAAAATATAAAAGTCATTCAAGTTGCTGCAGCATTTAAAGGCATAATTCTAAAGTTACTAAGTACTCTACTACAGGTTACCACAAGAATAACTTGATGCTGTCTTAATTTTTATTGACGGTGTATTGAGTTGTTGAAATAAGGTGACTTTAAATATTAAATCAACAATGAGTAGTGGAGTTCGCAGCCCTTACAACCTAGTGTGGATGGACTCTTGTCTACAAGAAACACTTCTACCAGGGACTCCATGGACCAAGGTATTGAATGCATGTAGATGTAAAATTTGTAGCTGTTAAGTTGTCTCCATTTATCACCAGCTATTGATATTTACTCGCTCGTAACTCAAACATACATCTTAAAGCGCTACAATGACCAAATTCCCCTCCTGACTTTTTAGGTTTATGACATAAAATTCAAAGAAAGATCAAAAACACCATTACAGTTTGCAAATATCTTGAACCCATGTTCTAACACTTTAGGTCTGGATTAATTACATACGTTAATATACCACCCATGTATTGCATATGATAAATCAGTTACATGTTCACTTGATGAAATTTTTCAGGCACTAGGCCTTGTAAGCCATGAAACAGTCTTACAGGCAATGAGCATGATTATATTCACATTCATGGCAACTACTGCTGTAATTTTAAGTTCTGTTAGTTAACTGGCATCTAGGTCTGGTAAGGAACTGTAACATTTAATGCAAACTATTTCATGTTAGAGGGGTCTACAATTGCAAGCATTTGTTTAACTCGTGACACATTAAAAACACTAACGTATGATTTCTGCTCTCAAACTGTCTTTTTGTGAATAAAGAGTGCAAAAAAAAAAAAACCTTGATTGACCACTCCCCCAATGGGGCTTTTCAGGGCCAATGATGAAATGTTGAAACAAATAATCCAAATGAACATAACATGGTTAAAAATCCCAACTGGCAGGAGGCAGACCAGTTGGCTATTTACAAACATCGCTAAGGAGTTGAACTAGGGTCTACCAAGAAACAACTCCAGCC
Organism: Micromussa lordhowensis; assembly: GCA_964020085.1. NCBI lineage: Eukaryota > Metazoa > Cnidaria > Anthozoa > Scleractinia > Lobophylliidae > Micromussa > Micromussa lordhowensis. The sequence goes on along the minus strand of OZ026596.1, from coordinate 32,692,168 downwards.
AAGTGGTCAGAACGGGACTTAACCCACGATCTCTGGATTCCAAGTCAGGCGCCCTAACCACTCGGCCACGCTGCCTGCAAACATTCTCAATTAACTGACATGACATGCTTCTTTAACTAAGGTGTGGCATTAATTTTATTTCCTATCAGATCAGAGATGCTATGAACAAAAAATTGGCCACTAAAGTGCAAATGTTTTGCAAGAATTCTCAAAGTGAGAAGATTCAGCCTTTGTTGGAATTACTCGGAAAGCAGTTCATGGAGACATATCTTCCTGATGTGTACATGTCGCATCACAACCAGGTGAATGTTCCAGATTAGAAGGTACTAGCAAATCACACCCACTATAGTTGCCTTCTACACATGACTTGTGTATGCATTTGTACCCAGTTCTCACACTCCTCAACATGCATAACAAGCCAGAGGAATGTTTATGGTACATGTACAATTTTACATTTGCACTGTTGCTGTATGCAGCAGATGGGTGATTAGAATAAATGATATAATCAATAATTATTAAAAACTGAGTCATTGCATAATGCTATTCAAGGAATTTGATTGGCTTAGTGGCCATTTTATATGAGCCATTATACCATGCCCTACAAATATGGTAAGTGTACGTGTCAGCACAACAGCTGAAATTCTGCAACTTTTTCCGCGGAGATAAACAATGGCGGTCCAAGAGAGGATTTTGCGAAATAAAACATGGCAAGATTTTAGCGAAATTTGGTGGTTGTTTTTAATAAAACAATTATTCCACTCATATCCAACGCGCACTCACTGAATAATTGTTAATTATTGTTAGAGGTGACTTTCACTGAATATTGTGAAGCTAGTAAGAATTAAAAATTTGTTGACAATTTTTTGACAATTTTGTTGACAATTTTCGGTTGAAAATACTATAACCTTATTCAGCGTAATGTTTTTTAACCGAAATGTTCATATGAAAAGTCAGTGTGAACAAATTTTTAATTATTACTATTATCATGCCTGCAGGCTACAACTACGGTATTGTGAAGCTATTGACGGAGCTACTTGCCTCTAACAACTACTATGTAATAATCAACAGAAAATTCCAGGCACACCAAGCTCATCTGAATCCCATAAAACAGAAGCACAGGCTTGGCTCAAAACCACACTTCAAGAGATCACAAGCAGCCTTCATTTACACTGGAGGGATGAAGTAGATAATATGTCTCGTGACATGATGGAGTTTGTAGGTTTTACACAGCAAGCAGTGTACAGAGGGATGGAAAGAGAACTGGCCACAGTGGAAAAGCAACATGCCCAATACAAAGAGGAAGTAAGCTGTACTTATAAAAATATTCTTAACTGTTGTGTGAAAATATTTATAAACGTCTGCAGTCACCACCAGACTACTACACTTCAAACCAAAGAATAATTATTGTACTAACAATATTTCCCTCTAACTCTTTTGTTTCACTTTGCTTGCTTTCATTTAATTGACTGTGATGACTGTTGGATTTTGTTGCGTGTGTTGTTTAGGTCAAAGCTTTATTACTAAATGTCACCCCAAGAGGAGACTAACAACTAGCTCATAAATTCTGTAGGCTGACATGATCATACTAGAGTAGCTGTCTCCAAAAGGCATATTTCTCAATAAGTCATATCAGGCAAAACTACAGTGTGTACATGATACTTTTGTCAATTCTCTTTGTAACTTTTAAATGGAATTTTCTTCACAAAGCATTCATATGACAAGAGGCAGCTGGGACTCCTTGGAGGCAGCCACCAAAGTGACACTCTTGGCAAGGCTGTAGCTGCTCTCCTCAAAAAACATCCTTCTCAGCTGGGTCGCATCTGTGAACAGCTCCAAGGGCGACACCTGCCCAGCTCACTAAGGCACCTGATTTGGTCAATGAGACTGCAGAGGAAAAATGTAGACAGTATACACACTTCTGTCGAAGACGTGGAAAATGAGTGTAAAGAAATCAGCACACAGTTTGAAGTCTCTCTTTCATGGGGCTTGAAAGAACTTGGTGTGTCCAGTGCAGTCCACTCTCCAATAGCTGGTGTTATAAAACATGCCATTACAGAAGCATATAAATACAGACCAGGTCTACACAGTGAACTTGTATCAGAGATGGAGATAAAACAAGCAGTGGATGTATTGAATGTATTATATGTTTCCAACCGGATTTATGAACCACAGTATGCCTTGCTGGTCTATCCACTGATTCTGACTTTCCAAAATGGGGGCTTACATGGTAGGTCTTTGCTGGCTTGCCACGGCTTTAAAGAACTGCAGTATACTGCCTTGTAATAGTTTATTTAAGAGCAAAGTCCCTTCCTGTCTATGTAATTTTATTACAAACTGGGTCATTGTATAATGCAATTCAAGGAATTTGATTGGCTTAGTGGCCATGGTATATGAGCCATTATACCATGTACATGCCCTACAAATATGGTAAGTGTACATATGTATGTCAGCACAACAGCTGAAATTCTGAAACTTTTTTCCATGTAGAGAAACAATGGCGGTCCAAGAGAGGATTTTGCAAAATAAAACGTGGCCAGATTTTAGCGAATATTGGTGTTTTTTTTTTGATAAAACAATTATTCCACTCGCGCTTGTTGGATATGAGATGATTATAGCCAACTCGCCTCGTTGGCTATCTATCATCTCATTTCCAACACACGCTCATGGAATAATTGTTAAATATCTCTGTAACTGAGACATTCCTTCAATTAGACAACAGCTCAGAACACAGGGCAATAGAATGTACACCTACATGTGCACTTGGAAAACAACAGCTTGAAACATAACTGAAACTTGCTCGTCATCAGTTGTTCCAACATGTAACCATAATTACATGTATTATGGTAACCAGAAAACAATAAATATTATAATTATGATGCAATATTGCTATAATTATTAATTATTGTTAGAGTGCAAACTGTAGTTAACTGGGAGTTATTATTTATTAGAGTGTAAATGTTTTTAACAATACTTACATGGTAAACTTCTCTTTCCAGGTGGATTGAGCTTGACCCACAAGCTTGCAATTTCACTTCACCTGTTAATCAAAAATTGTTTCCCAACAAGGCTAAAAATCTTCAGCATGGCTGATCATGTCTTGCAAAGACTGCAAGAGGAAGATGAGGAGCTGTGTACTCACCTTATCAGTGAAACAAGAAAGAACATTACATCTGACCCAAGAGAATTTCTGCTGAACTTTATCCACACTGAGAAAGAGAAGGCAATGCTGGCAGAAAGAGAAACACTAGGAAATTCTTTTGAATCACTGCCTTCAGATGCCAAGGAGCTCCTCTTTCACCCAGCTATGTTTATAAGAAAGTGGATAGGGGAGGTATGTAGTGTATTGTTAAGCTTTGTTGTTGGTTTAGGATTGTGAGGTCCAGAAACGATCAACCATCCTTACACCAAATATGGAAATTCAGAGGGGGTGGAGGTCTCAAAAGTCCAATTTTTAAAGGGGAAATATGAAGCTAAATAGGACATTCCAGGGGGAAGGTAAAAGGTAAAGTCTGCATATGAGCCTAGTGGCTCATCAGGCCGGAGCTTATCCCGGTTTCAGTAGAATGAAGTGACCAGGAATATTTCTACTCCCCCCTGGATGGGATGCTAGTCCATCGCAGGGTTACCCTCCAGCATCAAATTCGCCGGTACCCATTTATACACCTGGATGGAGAGAGGCACTGCGAGAGTGAAGTGTTTTGCCCAAGAACACAACACAATCTCCCCGGCCAGGGCTCGAACCTGGAGCGCTCGCTCCGGAGTCGAGCGCACTAACCATGAGGCCACCGCACCCCCACCAGGGGGGGGGAGGGGAGGAGTTTAAAACCAAATAACCATCCTTGATGGAGGTATGGATATTTTCTTGAACCACACGTAACTGGAAACCTATCATTTATCGATAACAACAGGTTAAGCACCCTACTTTGATCCAAAATTAAAACAATGACCCTTTTCACCTCCAAAACAGTGCTTTTCATTATTTGGTATTATATGGGAATTATCATTTGATTATTCTGGAAAGTGTGGTGAATTTGTTTGACAAATGTCAAATCTTGAAATTAAATCAGAATTTGTTTCCACAAGCCACACTGACGATTCAGTGTTTGGCAAAGGCCAAATCTTAAAAATTCAGTGTTTCCCACGGCTCAAATCTTGAAAATGCAATATTTGGCATATAGTACAAATCTTGAAAATTCAATATTTGACATACTCCAAGTCTTAGAACTTCAATTTTTGGCATAGTCCAGATCTTGAAAATTAGGTATTTGGTATAGTCCAAATTCAATATATGGCATAGTCTTAATCTTGAAAATTCAAAATCTGATATAGTCCAAGTCTTGGAAATTCAGTATTTGGCATAGTTGAAATGTTAAAAATTCAATATCTGATGTAGTCCAAATCTTCAAAATTCAATATTAAGCATAGTCCAAATCTTGAAAATTCAAAATTTGGCTTAGTCCAAATCTTGAAAATTCAGTTTATTATATAGACACGAGTGTTTTACTGGAAAATACACCACTCGGAAAATTCATACGAAACCACATCCAGGACTCGAGTGACATATTTTCCAGATCACTAGTGAAGATATCAATGATTTCACTGATATCAAGTTTGTCTCTTAACTTGTACTTCAATTCGTTGGTGTATGATCGAAACATCTTTGGATCTACCTCGAAAGTCTTCGGCAATCTTCAAAAATCTTCGGGTATCTTTGGAAATTTTTGGGAAAATATTCAGCAACATTTGTGCGACCTTTGGACAAGTTTTGCAGAATCTTCGGAAATCTTTGGAAAGTGGTCGGAAATCTTTTGAAAATTGTCAAAAACGCCGTCTTCAGTGTGTCTATACAATAAAAAGAACATTACACGTGAGCTCGAGGATATGAATCTCGTGGCAAAAACAATGTCTCCCTCATTCACTGTGCTCACTCATGAGATATTGTTCTTGGCACTTGAACATAAAATTCATATCTTCTCGCCACCGTGTGATATCCTCTATATTTAGCATAGTCCTAATCTTAAAAATTCAATATTTGGTAGTCAAAATCTTTAAAAGTCAGTATTTGGGATAGTCAGCCTTGAAAATTCCTTACTTTACATACTTCCAGTCTTGGAAATCCAATGGCATAGTCCAAATCCTTGAAAAGTGATGTAATCAACGAGTGGATTTTTTAGTTTGACTTTTGGTTTGTGTTTGTTTTTGGCAGGGGTTTGTTGGCATTCTAGGAGTTCACGCAGTAATGATGGTGTGGGATCAGTGTTTCATGTGTGACTGGCAGCCCAGTGTGATGGAGAACACTTGTCTTGTTGTATTGCAACTCCTGAGGGGTCACATCTTGGAAACTGTAGGTTATGCTGGGATCAGAACAGTTTTGCTGGATCGTCCTTCTGAATTGTTCACTGTGGATGTTCAACAAGGACTGTCATATCTGGGCAGTGGTGGAGCATTGAGAGATGTTGGATCACTAAGGCTGTAAGTTTATAGTGGTGATAGCCTGTGTTTCAGCCGCCCTGCCCAAAAGAGAAAGCGTTTGTGTGTTACCGTTCAAGGCCAGGTTTTTCCTGGAATGTGTGGAAAGTGAACTGATTGGTTGATCACTTGTGGCTTAATGAAGTGTGACATTTGTAAATTGTTGAATGCAGCTCCTTAAGTTTCATCGGTCATACTGGCAAATATCTCGAGACTTGGCAGTAGAGACCATGATGGAAATTTGTTATACTTTGTGAGTGAGATTTAGATTTTGAAGTTATCAAGCCAATTTGAGAGAGGCACATTTTTATTCCTTGAGTGGTCTGTTTTTTGTCTGTGGACTTTTGAAGGTCATAAACTGTCTCGCACAAAGAACATTCGCAGAGAGCAAGTTCCTTGTTTTTGGAGGGCAAGGGTGTTAAGCTGACTTGGCGTAAGATAATAGCTTGGATTCAAATGATTACATGAAGTGAATCATTATGTGCTTATTTCTAGACCTATGAAGCTCCCTTCACTGTCAGAACATGAAGGAATCATGCAAAGCCCAGAGCCATCTGTGCTGGCATCTCATCATTCATCAGTGACCAGGCCAGCTAGTAGACGCTCTACTCCAAGTACACCACTTCAAACAGAACCTTTGGAATTGTGGTTGGAGAGTAGAGTGCCATCATCTCCCATAGAAGAGACCACTAATCACGACTCATTTGATGTATACATCGATGAAGTCAGGTTTATCCCTGACAATGCTACCATTATCAAGGTAATTGAATAAACTTGTGGTCATTCTATTACAAAGAAAGCAACATGTGTAAATGGAATCATGATGCACTGCTAAATGAAAATTACATTTATTTTGTTTAATAAAGTGATTTAAGACTTTGTTACCAAGTCAAACTTGTTTAGAATTACTATACTTTACAACTAAAACAAGCACCCCTTATAATTTTAAAAAACGTTTACAAAGTTTAAAGTTAGCATTAATTTAGCTAGCATGGATCATCTAAATTTTAAATGTATCAGAACCACTTTTGGTGATATTGGTTGCATCTGGGAAGTATAGTATCAACAAATGGTAAGTAAAGGGCTTTGCCCCTTAGATATGAAATCAATATAACAAAGTGATAGTTACTCTGGCACTAACTGTTTGAGTTAACATTCACTTGGTTTATTTTAACGTTATATCTCAGATTACCGGCCGCATCTTGGACCCTTTTTGGGAGAAGCCTAAGACTTTGAATATTCCAGACATTGAGGCATTGCCACTGCTTGATTCATCAGCACGGTCACCAAAATTCCAATATAAGTACACAGTGGATACCCCTCATGGTGGCATCACAGGGGAAGCCATGCTGCTGCTTAGAATCTACACCCTTGATGTTAACAGTGGGGAGCTAATCGTTTTTGGAAACAGTATTATAAGGGTCTATACCGAAAAGGAGAATGATGAGGTACATGTACATACCATGAATTTTGAATAAATGCTTGTTATTGTGCCTGGAAACTTTACTAGGAAACCAGCGGTGCCTGATAGGAGCATTGCTGTCTTAAGGATATGATATAGAGTCTGAGACTGGACAGTTGCTTATCTTAAATAAGTAGTGACTGAGCTAATGCAGGGCTTGAAAAAAACTGCCGTCCCATTGTCTTGGACAAGTAGATTTTCCTTCTGGGCAAGTAAATTTTCATTCTCACGTGCAAGGGATCAGGCAAGTCGTCTGCAAACTAAATCATTAAAAGAGCAAATTAAGACTTGCCTGGGGCAGGCGAAATTTGAGAGCTACTTTTATCAAGGGCAAGCTAGAATTCAAGTGTTTTTTCTGAACCATGTAATGCATATCTACATTGTACATCCACGCACCTGTGATAACCCACATTGCATGTTTTTGATACATGTACCTTTAAGGTACAGCTCCCTGCTCTCAAGAGAGCCACCCTGTTGGAGCTTGCCCTAGGATCTGTAGAGTAATCAACTACATGTAGGGGTAAAAAATGGCTTCTCTGGCCCCAGAATTGGATGCTAATCAATCTCTAGCAAATGCATATAACTTTCTTCACAACTTCCCATTTACACACCATACTTCTACTTGTAGGTAGGAGGAGGCAATGTGAGAGTAAAGTGGTTTACTGATCGAAGTAGGGATAGTTATTTCTTAGCTTCAATCGACAGTCAAAAGACCAGCAAAGTCATAAAATCTTAATGTGAATAAGAGATGATTTCTATATGAAACATGTGTCAATTTTGTTTCTAGTGGCAACTAAATTCAGGAGGACATCAGCTGCCCCTGTGGCATATTCTTCCATCCACTGTGGCCAAATTAACAGAGGAAGCATTTGACAGCATAACTAAGATTCCAGTCTGTTCGATCCTCATCAGGCTTTTACCGCACAGCGAGGTTGGTTTTTTTTTGTGCTATCGCCACATGAAATCCTGTGGAGATGGTGGGCATGAAAAGGGCTTTGTAGGGTGGCCCCTCTATTTTTGACCCTGTTTATATCTCAAGGCAAGTTCACACTTTAGATCAATCCAATGCCTGCTATGAAAGCTGGTGCATGTGTGGGTAGCAGCATTAGGTAAAGGTAAATTTGTAAATCCTCCTTTTTTTCAGGAGTTCATAGAATCCCCGGGTTACTCTAGTGGATCCTATGCTAGTGATCAGTGCAAACCAAATGATTCAGAGTGGCGTATATTCACAAGGTTCCAGCAACACCAAGCATACCCCCCAACAGTACGAGAAGCTGTGCGCGATGTCAAAGAAGGGGAAGGCGATCAAAACACAGAAGGTGCATGTAAATCTCGTCTTGCATTGCTTTGACACTTATCAGGGGACATACTTTTCATTTAATGAATGTTTCAAGATCTCTCACCCAAAACCAATCAGTGGTTTTTAACTGCTTTGGTAACTATTAGTTAACATGCGTTTCTGTGAATGGCTTACAAAACACTTCCCTGTCTACTACATGTCTGTAAACCTCCTAAGTTTGTGCTGTTAATACGTGGGTTGATGTTCGACGCTCCTGCATAATAGGTGGTTGTCCAAACATCAGAATAAGAGATACAAGGGAGACTATTAACTTGCAAGCAAGGTTCTTATTTCTGGAAGCCGCAAGAACTTGAAAGTTTTTTTCTACTCCTGAGTGATGGCTCTGCTTATTACTTAATTTGAGTTAATTAAAATTAAATTCATATTTGACAAGTAGTTTCTTTGTTCTAAATTACTTGAATGGGATCATTGCAAGAGGAAAACATGTTTGGTTTCATACATGTTCTGAAATACAAAATGTGGTTATGTTACAGCATTTGATCTTCTCTTTCTTCAGGTATTGAGTTCACCAATAATCAAGCTGTCACTCAGTGGTATCAACGAAGGACAAGTAAGCATCTACTGATGAGACAACCAGCCAATCCCATGGACCTCACCAAAGTTGTGCAGTATTACCAAAAACAAGTGGGTTTTTTGTATGCCACATGTATTTGTAAATGATGTTATAACTTAGATATTGATGATTTGATTTAAGCAGTTGCGTGAAGTCAGGCAAATTACCTCTTTACAAACACTGATCAAAAATTATGTTGCATTTATGGTCAAGAGTTATGATTGTCGAGAGTATACAATGTAGCGCATGTAATGACATAACCTGTAATGTAATGCAAAGCAGCAGTCAGGGATCTTGAGAAGTTGTCATCTATTTCCTTCCCAATAAAACAAAACCATCCAGTTGGCAGTTGCGATATTAGAGGTGACATTTTTGACAGACTGGTCAACTTCAAGCAGAAAAAAGTAATATAATTATGAATTGATTTGACACTGTTGTTGCCATTGATTTGTAAGTGAATGTGCTGTGTAATTGTAAACAAAAACTAATTAATTCCAAATTGTCATAAATTTTTCAACAGTCTAAACAAAATGTCCTAGTGTAGACTAAGAAAAAATGTGGTTGATCTGTTATATTGACTTTTTTTTAGCATATTTTGTTGATGAAATGCTTCTTCGTAGGGTCTCTCATTGATGGTTGAGCAGGCATTTGGCCTGCCAAACACCCACTTTGTGAATGCCCTTGTACACGTATCTCCTGGACATGATGATGTGCAAGGTAAAGAAGTAACAGAAGAAGGATATGGTGAGGAAGAAAAGGCATTAACAAGACAGCGAGACTTCAACAGCTACCAGAAATCTCCCAAGTGGATTGACCCACTCACAGTAAGTATTTAATGATAGTCGTGATGTACTGGTCCAAGATGAAATAAAAGTATAATTAAGATTAAGTTCCTTGAGCAGGAAGAATTTTGCAACAAGGTAGACGCTAAGATGGACTGGTCATGCACCTGATGAAGTTTTTACATGGAATAAGCTTGCTTCAATTGCATTGCCTGGCAATCCCTCTGGTGGAAACTGCTGGGTGACCAAGCCAGTAAGACATCAATGTCATAACACGAGCTAAGGTGTAAAGTTTAATGTTTGTTTAATTAACTGATATTTAATGTCAAATTAGTCCTGTGGCTAAAACTTGCTCTTAGTAATACAACTTTGTTAGCATCACAAATTATTTAATACGGTATGTATTTGTTTCAGAAAACACCTTGCTCTCCTTGTTGTGATCGTTTTTTGGAACAAACTCACCAATTTTCTCTCAACATTTGTGCAGGCTATAGTAGGTGAAGGATACATAAATAAACTATATAGGATCACACATGAAAGTTCTGTTGCTTTCCCTGCTTCTCGTATAACACAAAATGTAGGATGCACTTGCACCAGTGTAGGGTTGTCTTTGTGGCTCTGATGCAATTTGGTCACAAATGGCTGTGGTGTTTTTATGGCAAACCTGAAGTTGCTCAATGTGCCAGAACAAGGTCACCACAAGTCAGCACCCTTGCTTTATGAGAGGAAATGATGACTAATCACATCATCAAAAAATCCTTAGTCACATTCCCATCTAAAATGGACACAATTTGTACCCAAAAAAGACAACCCTATGTTGAGGAAAATGAAGTTGCTTTACAACTAAAAAGTTGTTTTGTTTGCAACAGAACACTGCAGTAGAGACTAATGATTCTTATTGCATTGTACAGGTGTTTCACCCTTACAGAGATGACATGACAGCACTGGTGATCAAGCTGTGCTCACTTGATGCCACTTACATCCCTCGTGTTGATGGACAAGGGCCAGGTTCTGTTGCAGCACCTAAGGGCAAAAATTTGACTATAGTCCCATTTGCATGGACTGCTCTTCAACTGTTCTCAAAGTAAGAGTTAGAAGTATTAGCAATACCACGGAGAGTAACCTAGACAAAGTACAAAAAGTACAGAACTTTGCCTGTCGTATAGTTAGTGGAGTAAATAAATTTGACCACATAACACCAGTCCTTAGGGCAATGTGGTGGTTACCTATCAGGCAACAGTTCTCTATTACAGAAACACTGTAATGGCCTTTAATTGCGTGACTGGTTCCGCACCAGATAGTTTAACGGATCAGTTTATTAAACGCTCAGACGTTTCGACGCGCACCACAAGAAATTCACAGAAACTTCAGATTCCCTTTCTAAAGTCTGCAACTGAGATCCTTTTACTACAAGACTGTAAAGATTTGGAATACGCTGGATCCCTCGCTTAAGGTCTCGGTAAAGGAAAACGAGGTGCCCACGGAAAAAAAATTCTAGCCGCGCGAGTATTTTCGCTACAAAGGCAAGTGATCAAATTAAAGCTAAAAGACTAAATTACCTTATAAAAGATTTTATTTTATTGAATTTTAAAAGGCGCTTAAGTTTTTTGCTCTCAAACTCGGAGGTATTGAGTTTACTTCTGAAGCTCCAGCCCTTTCGCGTTGTTAAATATTCACTTCTTTTTTATTGCATCTGATTGACAGATAAAAGACCTAAAAAAGGGTGTGAGGAAATTTGCATATGTCTCGTACTAGCAGAATAATGAGTTACAAAGGGAAATTCGGAAATTTCCTCACACCCTTTTTTAGGTCTAATATCTGTCAATCAGATGCAATAAAAAAGAAGTGAATATTTAATGCGCGGAAGGGCTGGAGCTTCAGAAGTAAACTCGATACCTCCGAGTTTGGGAGCAAAAAACTTAAGTGCCTTTTAAAATTCGATAAAATAAAATCTTTTATAAGGCAATTTAGTCTTTTAGCTTTAATTTGATATATAACTTGCCTTTGTAGCGAAAGTACTCGCGCAACTAGAATTTTTTTCTGTGGGCACCTCGTTTTCCTTTACCGAGACCTTAAATTAAGTAGAACATTACAAGAATTCAAACAAAAACCAAAGAACTTTTTATTAAAAGACTTTATGGACAGTACAACGTAATTAATCATGTAATTTACTATATACATGTAGACTTGATTATACTGCTTCTGGGTAGATAGCTTACATTCCTCATTTTATTTTTATTTTTATCTTACTTTATCAAATATGTTGTCATGTATTCTCTGAAAAGCCTTTTTGGGATGAGAATAAAGTTTGTATGTACGTATGTATGTATGTAATTATCATCAACATAGCTACTGTATATTATTTTAAGAAATAGAAAACATGTTCAGTGTTTCTATTTAGTTATGGAAACATGAAACTTCCAAGCTTTAACTCGATAGAAACACAGAGAACATGTTTTCTATTTCTTTTAGAAAATAGCGTGATGGAAAAAAGAAAAACCTGTTTACTTTGATCGTCAAAATGTAAATTATCTTTGCTCACGCCATCATTACGTCAACAGCTTATCGTAGTTCTGTGTATCTTTCAAGTTTTAAACCAATCATCATATATGCATATTTTCTTTGGGCTATTTACTAAATATCTAATTAATAACTTTCTCATGGGCTCCATTATTTTGTTTTGAACACCAATGCAATCACAGTCGAAGGATTGTGTTGGCAGAAGTAGCACAGCAACATTCTGCCTGTGGGAAAATCTTGCACTCTCCATTCATGCATATGTTAGTCAACTCTAATCTCGTACTTTCGAGATCCATCTCACTGTTTGCAACTTCATTCAACTGCAACATAATGGTTTTGCCTTGCGTATTTTACTTGTTAATGGTATTTACAAAATAAAATATCTTTTTGAAACTGTATTTGACTGTCATTGAATCTACAGGGAGTATGTGAATGCTGGGGTTCATTACTTACCACTCTTTGAAGGATCGCCAAGTGCTGTAAGTTTGTAATCAAGAATGAATTAAAATTATTTCACAGACTCCATTCAAATATATGAAAAAAAAAACATATGGTAGGAATTTCCCGGTTGGTGCTTCAAACCACAAGGAAAAAAAAGCTCACTTGCTTGCTCACTTTGTCTGTTCATATAATTTGAATTACTTGAGGCAGCTTTGTGACCCTAGTGTATTTCTCAATTATCTGGCATTGTAAATGCAATGCATGCATGCAACGACCTATTCAGCCATTACCCATTGTGTGTTGGATGTCTGTGCAGCATCTTTTTAGAGCCAATGTAACTTGTTCTGATTTTACTTGAAGTTTCATATTTTGTAGTATGATAACATCATTATGGCTATTTTTTCAGACCTTCTTGCAATTTTTATCCAGTCATTCAGTGGACACCAGCTTGAGAGAAGCAATCAATCAAGGAATACATACTTTGTTGGTAAAATAAAGTTATTTTCTTCTAAATATGTCACATTATGAAACTAAATTAGCCTAAGCTTGGAACACTCAGGAACAGAAAAATGGTGAGGGCTTAGCTGAAAATAATCAAAATTTTCTTGTCTTTATGGATAGTGCATGCTGATAAATCATGTAATAAATATTTATGAAGTAATGTAATTAAATTTATTAAATTGTAATTTATGACGTACAGTGTACATGTACTCCCAATGAAGCTGATTGTTTTGGCTGCCCATTTTTACTAGCCTGGTGGTTATTTCGGGCAGCCAGCACCTTATAGTATTTGTTTTTATTACTCTTTGTAATTTGATATTTAATTTAATGCAGGTGCAAATAAAAGTTGTTCTTGTTTGTTTTTGTAGGGCACCTCTTGTGTTGCTATTCGTCTTTGGGATGCACACTACTCACTGGAGGACTGTTTTCCATTACCTGTAAGTGCATGAGCCCATTCTTAAAAATTATGCAATGTTTGTTTGTTTCTTTGTTTGTGGGTTACAAGCAGGCTAATTTGTGGGTTTTTTCTCTTGTAAATTGTTCGTAAAATTCTCTTTTACTTTATTTTCTTTGATCTGCCATTGTTTAGCATAATTACCAGAAAATTGTTTCCAAAGCCAATCGTTCTTCCTAGTTTTTTTTTTTTTTTCAAAACCAAACTTTCATACAAGTCAGTGGTAATCAAAATTTTCTAAGCAAATTTTGAAACCCACAGTTCACTTCCAGGCAGGGCTTTCATTAAGCTTCTACGAGGCTGCCATAGTCCTTTCCTTGATTAGTCCTTTTCAGTCTTTAACTTGCTGAAGTAGCTGTCTTTAGTTTAGCTGCATTGTTTTGTTTCCAGCTTGTAATTGCAACACTGTAATTGTCCCCTAATTATCAGGCTTCGCTTATTTTTAATCTGCTGGTTATGCTCAACCTGCATGTAGATAAGCTGACTCTCCCAATCAGTATTCTTCCAATTATCTTAACAGCAATCATAATTAGCATAATTAATTATTGTTCTTGTAGGCGAGATTATTAGGAAATCAAATTGGCAAAATCATAAATTTCAAGGAAATGAAATTCAAACTACGGTTAAAAGGTAGTAACTGTTTTCATTGTTTAATTTGCTTTTGTTTTTGTTTGGCTATACTCTAGCTCAAAGAAGAACTTTTCTCTCTTGGTAAACCAGAAAGATACAAGAGAACAATTCAGAACAACACAGGGAAATTAATATGCGATGTGGTACTGCAGACCCTAACAAGGCAGGAACGTAAACTGGGTACAACAGGGAGCAGATACGTGGCTGAAAAAGACCACTATGAAGAGGCTATGAACAATGAATTTATTAACCTTTTGGTGAGGAAGATTGTGTCAATACTGGTTGTCTTCATTATCGTGTTAGACATACCTTTATACTATTATTACTCAACATAGCAGAGGATTTTGTAAACTCTACATAACTCTTTCCCTTTGTAGGATGGTGTTCTTCTACAAAGTGGTCTGGGGCCATTGACATGATAGTAAAGGAATTCAGTCAAGGAAAGAAAGAGAATTAGAGTGAACTCCACAAAGTGGTTGTACAGTATTATACTAAAATAATTTTTTCCGGTTACACAAGACAAGTGTACAGGGCAATACAAAGATGCTTTTCAATATATACAAATGTAAATGTATAGATCACTTTCTACCTGCATAAAATATTATGCAGTCTGGCTTTGTTGCCTTGTGTTTGGTTTTTCATCACTTCTTTGGCAGTACAAAGTACTGTAGAACTGTAAATATGAAATCAGTTTATTTGTACTAACAATGATCAGAGAAAATAAAGTAATAATATAATGAGTGATTATTTAAAAAAATGCATTTTCATTATTATTATAGTCACTAATTGGGTTGCAAGCACTAGCCTGGGTTGTTACAATCAGATGTCTGTACAATGTAGGGTCTTCTCACCATGTGACTGTATATCTCATTAGATGTTCATATTGTGGACGTGTGAGATCTTTTTTCTAACACACTCAAGTGTGTAAATTGTTTGAACAAGATCATGTGAGATCTTTTTTCTGTTTTCAAACACAAGTGTGTAAATTGTCTGAACAAGATCGCCAGTGTTCCTCCTCTGCAAAACTCAAGACTTTAAACAGTAACTTGCAGCTACACGTTATCTTGTCACTTGACACACATTACTCCCGGTTTCCCATGAATAGAATAGTGCTCTGTGATGAACTAAACATACATGTATGCATTATTTCTTCTTGTATTATTAGTTAATTCCGTAAGAAGAAATGTTATACATGCACTCTTTGTCCATTTCTTGCATTCAGTGGCAGTCAGTGTATGAGAATATACATTCTCTGTTCATTCTTTTATGTTGCAGTAGATCCTCCAAGCTCTATTTATCCTTAAGACCAAGACTAGCTTGGAAAAATGCTCCGTCACCTTGAGTAGCAGTCTGTATTGACAAAAGAGTAACAACAACAGACTTACTTACAATAATTTAAAATTACGTAGCAGGAGAGATTTTGAAAATGAATTGATTAAAAAGTTAAACGCTAAAAGATTTTTAGAACACATTTATAAAAGTGAACGACGTCGGCGCTACGTTACGCCATTATCAAGTTAAAAAGTGAAGAGTATAAGGTGTGAAGTGAATATATAATATTTGAAAAAAAAATTTATTGTAATTGTTATTTTTGTTTTTGTGTTTCTTATACCCATAGAACCCGCAAGCATTTTATTTTTCAAATAGTTCAAGCTAACCACGGAACTGTCCGAAAAAGTGCAATATTCCCCCGTGTCATAAGCACGCGCAAATGAGTGTGTGTGCATACAAAACCTAAGAGATTTCCCTCAAACTAAGCTCGATAGCGAAATAAATGCTCCTTTTCTATTAAACGAGCATGGTGACCCCCGATTTTGTTTTGGTGTATTTGCTAAGAACAGTCTAATAAAGAACATATTTGAAGAAGGAAAAAAGTTTGAGAGTAGAACATTTTTTGGCAAAACAGTTCCATACTGGGTGTATTTTGGCCAAGGTGAGGACTTCAAGCTAACCACGGAACTGTCCGAAAAAGTGAAATATTCCCACAACCAGGCAACCAAAAACGGCTTAAATGAAGCAATACTACTCATAGGAATAAAACAAGCTTAACTTTTAAGATATAGTTTTGTGTTTTTCAAGTAATCAAGACTTGATTCTGTATGAAGATGATTCAAATTTTTAACGCATAACCAGTAAAAATACCCCATTTTAAGAGCCTGCTTACACGTAAACAAGCACGGTGACCCAATGTTTTTATTGCATTTTTTTAATGGTGATATCATGAATGTTAACTATGTCAAATTTCAAAAAAAGGTTTGATAGCAGAACAATTTCAAGGGAATTACCTTAAATGTGTGGTCCCTTGGGAAACTAGATGTTAGTTTTGTTTTCCCTCGAGTCCTGATGTTTCCCTCAGCTTCATCTCTGGAAACATCAGGACTCTTGGGAAAACCAAACTGACTGTTTCCCTTGGGACCATACATTAAGTGTATAGTATTTATATCATTCTCAAACTGTTAAACACTGGTCACTGATGTCACATGAACCCCCAAGTTGAAATGTTGCATCCTCAGACTTCCAGTCCTTGCTTAAAGGTCATATTGCATTTGTATGGGCAATCAAATGGTGACAAGTGAGATAGGAAATAATTTCACATGCTTTTTGCCAAAATTCTTATAATTTCTCAATCTTTCAGGCGAGTGAAATTTTGGCAAAAGATAAGTTAAATTATTTCCTAATTTCATGCGTATACCATTTTGATTACCTTTTAATATCATGGGTGACAAATAATGTTTACAATCATGGGTTCTTTACTTGTTTATTGTATCAAGAAAATTTCGTGTTTCATGTTGCTATGGCAATTTTGTAATTTCACAAGTGAAATTATAAATTAATGTTGATTTCCAGTCTGTACTGCACAGTCTCAGCACCCTGATGTTTATAAACATTATAAGTTCCTACTTGATGGAATGCAAATCGATGTTATTCGTTACGAACCACATAACTTATCTTTGAAGCCTTTCAAATTTTTTTTCCAACAGCTTGATTGATTTTTACAGTTGCAAAGTTGTTTCATCAAGTGATATGAGAAAGAACAAAGCATAAAGCTGTTTGACCACTTTGCATCCATGTTATAGTTACTTCGCATCCGTATTATAGTTACTTCATGTAGGTAGTTGCAAAATGTTTGCATTTTGTGATGTCTAACAAGAAACAAACTCTCGAGCGCGTCCAGTATGGACTGGAAATCATCTTAGTTTAAGGAGTAATTCGTCAACTCCACCAGAGATCTGATCCTAGATGTAGCATGTAAAGACTATCTGTTTAAGTGGCAGCTACACTGTATGTTCATTTATTAACCAACCTTGTTGATGGCTTTATGCCTGTCCTTGCTTACAATTTCTTCTAAGATCTCACCAGTCCCTTTGACAAGCCTATTGCAACATGTACATACAGACAAAAATGAGATTTTTAGAGACGGCACTCTGGATGGTGACTTTTATTGTCAGCTGTTTGAATGCTTAACTACATTACTCCCCAATTTACAGTAATTTTTCTCATAGATGCTGCAGTTAATGCATCTCATGATTAAAAAATCCAATAAATAAATGCATTTAATCAGCTCTGTTCTGAATTGCAACAGCAACATCTCTATAAATTAATTTTATTTACTCATTTATTTGCACCTGACTTACAGTGTATTCCATGTATTGAAATGGTTGGGAGAAATCAGTTGTTGATTACTTTCAGAACGTAAAGCACCAGGCGCCAGTTGTTCAAAGGCTGGATAACGCTATCCACTAGATAAATCGCTATCCAGCGGATAAGTGTTAACAAAACAAACCGCGCTATCTGCTGGATAGTGATTTATCCAGTGGATAGCGTTATCCACCTTTCGAACAACCAGGGCCAGGTTAACAGTAATTATTTGTAGAGTCAATATCTTTACCTGTGTCTACCTGTGTCTGGGTCATACACCCTCCGAACCTGGGCTTGCTGTTTTTCATACTCCTCCTTTGTCATGGGAACCATGGATCTTTCAAGAGATACAACCATTTCTGGTCAATACACACATTCACTTGAGGCCCCAGCCTTAGTATCTGCAGTCTCCCATTTGGCAATTGATAAGTTATAAGTGATATAGATTGGGGGTTGGGAGCACCAAATAATGTATTGATCCTTGTCATATGTTTTAAATGTGCCAAATGACTCTTAGGGTGTTTGTTTTCTAATTCTGACATTTGTTGCCATATTTACAGTAAAGTTTTCGTCTTTTAAAGGACTTCATGGCTTCTTCTTCCCACCCTCTCCTCCTCTCAATTTTATGAATGTTCATGCTCTCTAGTATACGTCCATTCAACACAAAAAAGCTGGCTTACATTTGTATTACTTACCTCTTTTTTGTGACTGCCGCAGATCCCGAGTCAGCCGAAACTGGCTTTTGAGATATTTCTACTGCTGCAATAGTAATCAAAATTAGTAGAATTCTACTAGTATACTAATGCAAATGCTACAATCTGATTGGCTGAGCTACTCGTATACTATCAGCCATTAGAGTACAGTTGGCCGCCGGTCGCCACGAAATGCGATATCTTTATATTTTTTTGAAGTTTTGGAAGGAATTTTAGATGTAAACAGGTAATTAAATTCCTGAGAAGACTAAAAGAAGCACTTTTAAGGTTTTCTTGACTTTAAAAACTTGAAAATATTGAAAAAGCGGGTACGCACGTAAACAACTGCAAATTTGCCAAGGACAGTTCGATACGTGCAACTTTGTTTATGTGGGAGGCGCGGTGGCCTCATGGTTAGTGTGCTCGACTGCGGAGCGAGCGGTCCGGGTTCGAGCCCTGGCCGGGGACAGTGTGTTGTGTTCTTGGGCAAGACACTACTCTCACAGTGCCTCTCTCCACCCAGGTGTATAAATGGGTACCTGCTATTTGTTGGGGAAACCTAACAAAATTGCTGGGAAGTGACCTGCGATGGACTAGCATCCCGTCCAGGGGAAGTAGAAATACTTCTAGCCACTTAATGCTACAGAAACCGGGACAAGCTCCGGCAGCTATGAACCAGCCTTGGCTCCAAGGCTTCACTTTTCCTAAAGTTCAATAATACGTGGGAAAATCATTGGAAACCGTTATTTGCGTTAATTTCAGTTAGAATTCTACTAAAACAATTAGATTATTCGCTCTCGATTTCTATGAGGCAATAGTCGATTCGGCCTTTGGCCTCATCAACTATCACCTCATAGAAATCGAGAGCGAATAATCTAATTGTTAATTAGTGCAGTGTTAATTAGGACTCTCAGGGTCAGCAGCAGGGCTCAAAATTAACGTTTGCAAACTTGCAAAATGTGAGTGATTTTGATAATCTGCCAGGGACAAAAATATCCACTAGGAAATGTTTGTGAGTTAGAATCATCCATGTCTCCCAAACATTTGGGGAAAGCTGTTCAAACCCTCACCAGTTTGCTAGTGAAAAAAAATCTTGCTAGCAAAACTTTGCAAGTGGACTAGAATGTTAATGTCAAGCCCTGTAGCAGGGTTATGGAATGGGATCATATCATGAACTGTGCCAAAAGTATATGGGGGGAATATATATATCTTATTAGACGTTTTGGTGTGTAGTATCGCTGTATATTTTTACGAGTTGTGCGGTATTTTGACGAGCCCGTAGGGCGAGTCAAAATACAAACAATGAGTAAAAATATACAGCGATACTACACACCAAAACGTCTAATAAGAGATTTATTATCCAACGATTTCTTTTCCCAAAATTCTGACTTGCCAAGGTTTTGAACTTCACGCGGCCGGGAGGAATGAGACGAGTACAAATATTGTGTGATATTTGTACTCGTTTCGCGCGATATTTGTACTCTACGAAGCAGAGTTGGATAATAAGATGGGCTAATGATCGCACAATGTTGGACTTGAAATGAAGTGTCCTCACTGGGTAGTGTTTGCGGGTAATGCCTTAGACTTGCTTCTCCTTACTAAGATGTACATAAGGGAGATCATGTGTACTAAACGCACCTGTGCTTGAGTGCTGATTGATACTCTCGATCGATACCCTTGATCGACATCTTTATTGATACTTGGTTGACACTCAATCAACACTTGATCAACAGCCAGTCGATAGTCGGTCGGGTGCCAACCAACTTACTCATATGCAGTGATCAAAAGTTAGGTGACTCCCGACCAAGATGTCGATCGAGTGTCAACTGAGGTGTCAATGGAGTGTCGATTGAGTATCGATCAAGGGTATCCATCAAGGGTATCGATCGGCACTCAACCACAGATGCCTATAGTACACATGATCCCAAACTTACTGCATGGTTCCCTCACATAAGTTCTTACGATACTTTAGGCCACTAGGGTCTGAGCATTTGACCAAGATCAAAATCAATTTTCCTCATGATATCCACATGCTTACTTACCACACTCGGTTATCAATTGCAAATTAAACGTAAGTTATATTCAATTATGGTCAGCTTAAACATAGGCAGCGCAGACCTTGTGTTTGATCAATGTTCACGGCGACATCTTTCTCAGTGCTCTTGACAGCAGCCTTTTCATCTTCTCTCGCCCTTCGTCGTTTGCTCTTTTTTTCCTTTTCACGTTTCTTCTTTCGTTTTTCTTTTTTTCTCTTCACTTTGTCTTTCTCATGCGCATTTTTTCTTTTCTTTTTCTTTCCTGTGTGATCACTGCTATGAGAGCATTCGTTGCCACTGTCGCTTGGTGAAGTACTCTCTCTCTTAGTCCGTTTTTCATGTCGCGATTTCTTTTTCCTCTCTTTCGCAACTTGCTGTGATTCTGAATTTTTTCTTGCAGTTTTTCGGAACTCTTCGTCGTCAGAACTTGAGGTACTCGACTCATTCTCGTATCTTCTTTTTCTCCTTTTCCTGTCATTCATGTCTCACTTAGCTTTTCAAATGATAGAAACAATTACATTCGAGTTTCCCATCTATTTTTGAGCAGAAACAACGCTTCAGTAAAGACGATTACCGGTTTTAAAACAGTTCATATAAATTTTAAGGGAAGAAGACGCCATAGACTCCATTTGTATACCGAGTGAGTAAAGAGTCTGGGGAAGAGCGTCCAGTCTTTTCGCTGCAGGTGGCGTGGCGGTCAAGAGAAACCATGGAAAATTTGTTACAAAAAAAAAACAGGTCAATTTAATAAAACATCTTCAAAATGTATATTCTGATGGCAGTATTTGTGCTTCCGTTGTCCTTTTCCGTTTTATTTCCTCGTCACTTTGAATCGGAACGAAAGAACACTTTTCCCACTGAGATGGTTAATCAGAACTTATCCAACCAAAAATGGTTACACGTATCCAGTCTAGTAGAACACGAAAGAACATAATCCACCGGCCCAAACCTGAGTTTTCCACCAGATGTTATATTGCATTCATTTCTCACGTTCTTCCCAAAGACAGTATAGGCTCGATTTCGTTCCGTTTCAGGCGTTCCCAAAAAAAGCACGAACGAAAGGAACGAAACAGCGAGCGAATGAATAAAGAGCTGGGGGAGGGGGTGAGGTGAGCCAAGGAAACGCTTGCAATCAACCCCAACCTCTCCGCCTTCTCGCTCACCCCCTCCCTACTTCTCCTCATTTTTTGCTCACCACATGCGCCTCCCTTGCACGCCCGCTTGCTCGCTCGCTTGTTCGAATCTCTCCGCCTGGAAAAGGAAAGGAAACGGCTGCTACGCAGGCTATATTTCGTTCCGCCAGTCACTCGAATCTGGTGCACGTTCGTCCCCGAGAGAGCCGGTGAGGGGATGGAGCGTGGACTCCTTACTCGGACAGCGGCTGGTAATCGAGAGCCTACAAAGACAGGCACAGACTGACAAAGACTGACTTTATTTCTGCTCTGGGTTTAAGCTCGTTGTGTTGAATTTTTTTAAATCTGCTTTACCGGACAAAACCGCTTGCATGGCGATTGTCAAAAGGAAATTGCAATTGATTTTACTATTTGTTGACGACTTGGATTTAGACAGGGACGTTTACAATATCAATATTGTCAAATTTGCAGCTTTTTTATTATAATTTTTTTAATTTTTGATTTTTATTAAATACACACATAACATTGATGCAACAAATTACAAAATACACTATTTTTGTAAATTGTCAAATTTGGAGCTTTACAATGTCTCTTTTCGATTTGTTCGTGCTTTGAAGCAACGAACTTGGACTAAGTTACACCAGAAAAATGCTGAGTTTCAATTTTGCCATATCGAGGCCTTATTTTCCTTACTTTCCCTCCTTGAATACAATACAGTTTCGAATTCTTCGTAAATTTCTCCTTGGAAACTTGCAAATCCAGGATTTACCATCATTGTAGACACTGACTTGGCCGGAAAGACACAGAGGTCAGGAAGACCGCCAGCATATTCACCATCTTGATGCCGTGTTGAAAACGGATGTGTAATATATCATTTCAAAGCCACACTAGAAAACAACTGTTTTTCCCACCAATCTCATTTTATCGACCACATAAAGATGATCAGTTTGTCGAAATCATGTTCCAAGGCGAAGCTTTTTTGTCCTCAGTTCAAGGTTGTATGAGCAGCCTGTTCTTGTTCATTGTCTGTCATTGGTGACACTTGTTGTACAGTCACTCTACATCCCTTCCGTTTGAAACAAGGAAACTGACCATATTTTCTCATAAGAAGAAAAAAATCCACTGTAAATAAGATCCACGATAGAAAGCCAAATATCTGAAAAAAGACCAGAGAAATATTTACTTGTAAAACGTGCCTAACACAGTGAAGAGCATTCCCCTAGTATACGGCCTAATTAACAGTTATTGATAAGTCTTCAAATTCTATAAAGCTCTCGAACAGTTTTCAGTTCCTATATATCTTCTTGTTAGAGGAAAGCACGAGCTGTCAACCTCGTTCCCAGGCGCTTTCTCCTCTGCCTCCCTTTCAGTGACCTTGTGACTTAGCCAAGATCAAGAAGCTCCAAGGGTGTTTTCATTGATTACGGGCAGCGCTATGTTGTGCTATAAAAAATAATGTTTTTCCCCGCTCTAAGTCAAAGTCACTTAAGGGAGGGTCACAGGGAGGTATGTTGTCAAGTTTCCTTCCTTTTCTTAACTCATGCGGCACACCTACATTAGAGAATATAGAGTTAGGCCAAGTCAAGGCTGGTTTCCACTAGCTTACAACTGAGTGGATAGACGCAGTAAGATGTTAAAAAACTGGTGCTTTTGTTTGGAAAATTGCTTGTTAACATTTGAAACTAAGAATAATTAAGTAATGTTTGCAATTTATGTAAGTCAAGTTATGTGAGCTTTGTGAATGATGTAAACCTCGCAATAAGTGTTTTCTTACTAAGCAACCAGCTTACAAGTCACTTGATAGAAAGATTGTTCATTAAAACAGAGTTTTTTTATCTTTCACCGCTCATCCGTCAGAACATCCGCCTATTCGTACTTCTTTTTTCTGTAGAATTCGTGAATACCGTGATTGTACTCAGCATAGCAAAGGCGTTTTTGAGCGACGTACGGCAACCGGAAGTGGATGTTTCTCATTTTTGGGCGGTGGATGCGCTCTAATTTTCAAGTAAATCGTCTCTATAAGAGGAACCACACTTAGTATTACAAATGCGGTAGCGCCAAGGCGAGTAAAAAGAGAAAACGTCTCATTTCCGGTTGCCGTACGTCGCTCAAAAACGCCTTAAGTTTCCTAAATGTTAAGTCCTAACTGACGTACCGTGGCGATGTTAATCTTACTGCACTTCACACATTTGTCGCGGTATGGAACATCATGATAAGAGTCGCCAAGCTGAGCTGCCTCGCTTGCGAGTAGGCTTGACGATGTTAACAACACGATAGAGGTTGCTAGTGTGAAAATGGCCATCTGTGTATGAAAAATAAGGTATCGATGACAACATTTTATAATACATCAAACCGTGTAAAGGTGTTATTTACAGGACTGAATGAGGCTACGGGTAGATATCAGAGCATGTTATAGAGGCTCTAAATTAGAGACGTCCATCTGCGGGATATGATTTTAAAAAGTTAGGAGTCTGGTGGCTTGGTCAATAGAGCTGCAGACTGAGATCTCATCTTCCAGAGACCATCATGACTTGCAGGTTCAAAAAAGACCGAAATAAATAGGCCATTCCCGAGTTGCCTTTTGTCTCTGTGTCAAACAGAGTCTTAGTGCAAATCAAACTTATTGGCGTACTATATTCACTTTTAAGTGCATGATTTCGAGAGGTTTCAGTGCGAGGTGACGAGGTCCATTGGCTGATAAACACTCGAATCCGGATTGAGAGGTCTAGATTGAAGCCTTTACGAGAAGTGTTGTAAGAAGAGAATTCGTTCCTCCCTTACCAGGAGTATGCTAGAAATGGATTTCAGCGAATTACTGGGCAATTCTGATAGTGATAGTGGAGTATCTTATCCAGGGGGACTAGGAATGCTCGCTGTAACTTCGCGCTCGGAAACCGGCATCAAGTGCTCTCAGTAACTTAATGATGATGATATGTGTCGGTGATCATAGCCAGGGGTGGAGTCCTCTACTGTATATTGAATCGCGGCGTTTGTCTAGTAGAAGTCTACTGACACTCACTCATTATACCAAACTGTCATTGTATAACTTACTAAGATATTGCAGGTTTTAGTTGATCTGATGAATTTCTGCTGTAGATCAAAGGCTATTGCGAGAAATAGAATGAATGTCACAAAATACGACACGCCCGTAGTGACTAGAAATGTAGTGTCTGTCACTGTCGTCTTGGCAACCAGCTTGACATAATGCAGCAAGGCACCAAAACAAGTTGCAAGGCTCACCTGCCAAAAAAAAGAATCCTGATTAACATAGTATTTCTCCCAACATTATAGTCATGATATCAATACACTGTCGATCTCATGAAACATAGCTAAGTGGTGAGAATTCAACAAAAAATTAGTCAGACCATACTCTGTGGAAGTATGAAGAAACCAGAAACCTTATGTGAAAAGGTTGGGGATGCTGGACCTTTCGCTTAGGGGTGTAAATCAAAGATTTTAAATGCCACTCTTCATCTAGGCATCTTTTAGGGTTGAGTTCCTCCGACCTTTTCCCATGGGAGTACCTCACCCCCCCCCCCCCCTCCCTCTGAATTGAGATATGGATACCAGGTGTGTACAGGATTCACATGATGTTATACCCACCATCTCGGCTATTCGTATGATTCCGGAATATGATTTGAGAAATTCCTTGTTAATGCTCCGACGTAAAATCCAGCTGCGTTTTTGCAACAAAGATGGCGAGTTCCCTTCCATGCCTACTGAAAAACAGAGACAAAAAGGTCGAATAAGTCACACAGACAAGCGATTCCGAAAGGATTTTTTTAATTCAGTTATCACACAAAGGGGGAACAGAAAAATATCTTCTCCGAGGTGTATAGATCGAACGCATGATTGATATGAATATTTTCACGTCCAGCCCAAACTAAGTTAGTCATTGTTGAATCTAACGCGCGCTCTTATTGGTTGATTTATGGTCAAAGATTTCTACTTAACAAAAAAAAATATTTTGTAGAAGTGAATATATGAAAGATCATATATTTGAACTGCGGAGAAAGATACGAAGCACTGATATCGCAGCGGTCATGCGATGATCAGTCATGTCGTCATGTTTAGTTTGCAATGAATTAAAAAAAGCAATTCGCCGCCATTAATTGTGAGCGGTCCATCTTAGTGGTCCGAACCGCTAATGGAACCAATCTGAGAATTTCGTTTATATCGCGGACCAGTTCAACCATCTAATAAATCAATTATTCTATACCGTATCTCAGAAATACTTGTCAGTGTTCTGTTTATCTTTGCTTCAGTAAATATTGACTGACGATGTGGAATTATCCGAAAAATGCTTGTAATTACCATGCGTTAACCAGAAGTGCATTTTAACCAACCATTTTGAGTATTGTAGCTCAGTTTAGTAGCTTGAACATAGATTTACCTTCTTCGTCAGTCAAGCCATGTCCAAGGAGAAATGTCTCTCGTGTTCAGACTGGGAATACAACAATAATCTAGGAGTGACATTTAAAAAAATAAAACTCAATGTATGCGCGTGTGTAGATAACACAATGTTCACTTAATGTTTACCAGCGGTAGAATTAACAATGACAAGACTTTATATGACGTACATTTAGGCCCATAATTTACATTTGTAAAAAAGATATCGTATTAAACGATTTGCTTACCGAATATTTAATTCAGCGACTACGTCGATTTGTTGAGGTTTGGTGGTCGTAACTGAAAATTCTAAGCGACTAACCTGCGAGGAGTTTTTGGAAATTATCGACTTTCCATCTTGTCGCTAAATTCGATTCGTTCTAATTAAGCTGTTACCAAAAATGGTAACGGTAATAACATACGCTTTTGCAATAATCGTTCCCGAAACGTCTCTCATTAGCTAGCTTTAACGCACGACAAATCAACGTTATTCACCATTACTCGGTAAAGTTTAGTCAGACATCGTGTGACGAGAGGAATAATTCAGCTAAATCCATTGTGTGAGGATTGAATAAACCAGTAATCTTCTTCAGCGCAGAATCTCACCAACCTGCCGCCTCCTTTTCTCAAGCTGACTGTGCAAGCTGTCTAGCTTGCGAATCAGATCTTTGTCTCCGAAATAATTGTTGTTTTATTCATCTGTCGATGCGCCCAAAAATCCCATTTGCTGGAAGTTACTTAACGAACTTACAGTCCTAGTCAATGCAATTCTTGCTTGAAAAGTAATTACCGATAAATTCTCTGCACTTGCATAGAATGATAGATATATGTGTTTTCTACGCTTCTGAACAAAACTGAGTTGGAATCCTGATTTAAATCACAATTCCAGACGTTTGGTTTTTTATTCAAATTCAGCAGACGCAAAAGAAGTTTCTGGAGAGATAAAAAGGCGGGTTCCCGTTTCGACAGCTGCTTATTGACACATAATATTTAGTCAATTGTATATAATCATCTGAAGCTCGTAATATTCGAGAAAATATTTCGCTTTAGTTAGTAAGACTCTGAAAGCGCACTTGCGTTATTTACGCAACTGTAGGGCCGGTTTGCAGAAACTCAAAAAACAATTAAAATCGGCGAAACTCAAAATAATAATAATAATTATTATAATAATCTTTTTACACGACACATGACATTGGAGAAGCCACTTCAGATAAAGTTTAATTCAATTTCCTGATGGTTTACCATTTTTCAATCTGTTTGACGTGGATCGATTTGATGCTGTGGGGCATATTCAAATTAACGAGCTAGAAAACCGATATAAAAATATATTTTTTAACTATCGTGATTGAATTCAAGTTGGTGTCGGCTTGTGTTTCAGGTCGCATGGTAACTACATACTGCAAACTGCAATCGACGGACCGATTTTATTCCCTTGCTGGATAAGTCATTTTTTTGCTACACTCAACCCAAAACGTGTTTTAATTCTTACGAAATAATGATTTTTATGTGAACTCGACCAGGTAGGAAGCGGAAAATAAGAATAAAAGCGTTGTTCTAAATGGATAATAACGAAAAGACTTCGCTTACCGGTTAGTTTCACACCGGCACATACACGCAAATCATATATTACTGTTATATAGTGATAATAGAGCTGCTATATTCTCAAGATCCATCGAATAAACACAGAAAAATCCTTTGTCTTACCAGACATTTTCTTCAGCTGGTTGGAAAAGAGAAAATATTCCGGTCATTTTAGAGTGTCGTTGCTTGGTTTCCAGTAATATTCCTCGTCTATTTTCAGCAACGATCTACACCTGCCGTTTTCATTGTTGATAAACTTGCAGGGTAAGTAAACAATTATGGCAATCGGCCAGTAGGTGATGTCATAGCGGGAAAACAAAGCCCGAGTGGTCTGAAATCCATGGCGTAAGGCAACAAAAGAGACATGCTGGCACAATACATTTATTAATTCAATTTATTGTGCCATGCGAAAACATGAATAGAAAAGAATAGTAATATTTTAGACTTCATGAAAATTTAATTCGCGGAACTAAAAGTGTTTGAAACAAGTTGTTAGGTAGTTATTTGTTGACATGTATTGGCGTGTAATTACATATTATTACCAAGCAACAAGAGCGTCAACAAAACCTACAACCAAAACTCAGAGTTGTGCTTGGAAAGACGGAAACTACTCAGTACTACATGTTTATTCATTTCAGGCAGACAAAAAAAATTGAAAAAAAACAGTCTTGTTTCAGTTACATTACAGAAGGAATGTATGTAGGTTGGAAGCTTCCCATCAGTTTTTTATATATTGTGGGTAATCAATGAATAGAGGAACAAGCAATAATTCTTATTGCTCCCTTAAAGATGATTTCCAGTCTTAAGAGTTTGTTTGGGTTTTTTGTTTTGCTTCATGTAAGACATCACAAAATGTAAACATTTCGTAACTACTTACATGAGGTAATTACGGATGCGAAAACGGTCGAAGCTTTATGCTTCGTTCTTTCTCATATCACTTGATGAAACAACTTCGCAACTGTAAAAATCAATGAAGCTGTTGAAAAAGGAATTTGAAAGGCCTCAACATCCACAATAACATCAGTCACGCACATTGAAACATACAGCAAGCGAGCTCAGATTTAACTACATTTCAACTGAGGACAGAACCTTGAAAACCATGTTTTATTTTATTTATTTATTTATTATTATTATTATTATTATTAGTATCTTCCACAATCATATGTTTACAATAAGGACATTTAATAACTATACATGTAATAAATATTAAATTAAAAGACTGACTTAAATTATACTAACAGTTCACCAAGAGTTTATTCAATTGTAAGAAGTAACTCATGATTAATAGATAAATTATTGTACTAAATATAGCTTATCACATTCACCTAATTGTGGACTTAGTTGTTTATAAGATTTGCTTCCTCAGACATTCTCCATTGTTTCCTAAACAAACTTAAATTATTAGATTTGAAAGAAATATACTTTTCAGTTTGATATTTAGTTAACAAAATTATTTTAAAGATGGTTTTGTTTCTTTGTACCTGCAAGTCCACAAGTACGTTTTCCCTAAGATAAGTATATAATTTAGCAGATCCATCTCCTCCTTTAAGAACCCTAAATTATGTCATGATATTCTGGCGAGAGGCTTTCACAGCTACAAAGTTTATTTAACATTTTGTCATAGACTTCATTCCGAAAAGAGATTGAAAAAGAACAGTCAAAGAGAATATGATAACATTTCTGTAGTCTGATGACACGTGGAGCACTTGGGGTTAGAAACATAGCCTATTTTGCAAACTTTTCATTTGTATCTAAAATAGAGTTTAACACTATATACTGAAAGGAGCGTAAATAGGGTTCATTTGCAACCTTGAGTGGAATCACGCCGAATACCTCTTAATCAAATTCTTCTCGAAGCTTAGCCCATTTACTTGGTCTTCAATTCGTATTTTTGTTTTACAAAATGATAATAATAGTCATAACATTTAAAACTTGCCAGATCAAGGATAACCTGGAAGTTGGGCATATTAGACGCAGTTTCAAAGGAACTGATTGCCTTAGACCTGTCCATACTGAAACGATGGAGCTCTTCAACCCTTGCATCTCTGACGACATCAAAAGACTCGATATTTGAGATGTCATAAAACCATGTTTAATGATCCTAGCTCAGAACTCTGCCATAGTTTAGCACCGATCGAAAAGCAAAATGTGGCGGGGTAGCTTGAAGCGTTTTTACTGAAAGGCATGTTTCCCAGAAACACTTGGAAAATACTGAATCTTTTTGCATCCTCCAAAAATTGGAATTATTTCGCGCCAGCCTTGTACCCAAATCATTCACAAATTGAACTCATGAAGTCAGACCCATTTGTCGCCAGAATTTTGCACGCGGCCAGTTGAGAACAAGCAATTTAGTAGAGTTAACCTTTTTCTTGCTTGAGAAATTTCCACGAGAAAGGGCTTCCCAAACAAGTTTTTTAGTCAACTCACGCAATGGTATACGCCTTTCTAAATAATACCACGTAAAGGAGAGGACAATTAAACACACTAAAAAAACCGGAAACTTGAATGCGGCGTTTTGTGACTAACGTATATACCGAGATCAAATCCACATCATTTCACAGCCGAATCGTTTCCTGGTGCAAACCTTGATTAAACAAAATGGGTAAGACGTAATTTAAGAACAAGCTCCCATAGCTAAGGATGTCTAAAGAATGACGAAAATCGCACCTTTCCTATTTAAGCCATTTTAAAACATAAACAATTAGACTGCATAAGAAGTAAAATGCTGTTTACTTCTTTCAAATATCTCTTTTCGTTCCAGAGATATTCAAGTTTTTAAAATATGCAAATTAGGCAAGTGATGACGTCATATACTCAAACAGATTTTGTCCGATGAAAAGAGATATCCCAGCCAGTTTGTAACAGAAATGTTTTATTCTTTGCAGTAAGATTCTACTAAATGTGCTCCACAATATGAGCTTAACAGTTTTGTTACCATGGCAACATACTGGGTTCCAGACCTCCCCCATATTAAAAGCTTTTCTGGCCACCTTTGGCATTTCATTTTGATAATTGCTAACAGCACTTCATATGCATGATCCAGCAAGCTTATAAATATGTTAGCTCGACTTTGTGGCGTTGTCTAACATTTTCAAGCTGAAAATCACTAAAATATTGAAATAAAGTGGGTGGGACCTGGAAAAGAGTGAGTTGCCATGGTAACAGAATTTTTTATAGTCATAGGTGTGTTTCCTGTAGATCTATTAGCCTGCCAAGTTTGAAGGTTTTGCGCTGCAAATTGGCTAAGATAACTCTATTTATATACTCAATAAAATATTGGGTTGAGTGTATGACGTCATCAGTCATCTCATTTGCATATTTTACCCATTTTTCAAACTAAAATATCTCCGGAACTAATGCAGATATTTGCAAACGGTAAACGGCGTTTTCATTCTTTCATGGAATTCTTTGTGATACACTAAAAAAAACAAGGGGTAAAAATTTGATCATAGTACCTCTTTAAAAGAGGAATTAACAGAACGTCATTACAGCATTTAGCAAATGAAAATTCTGATCCAGTAAAACGAGCGCTAAACTCTACAAAAGACTATGGAATGTCCCCTTGTGGATCAATTGATAGTAAATGGTTATGATAGATCGGAAAACAATTGAATTCTTTGTATTTTAGAAACGTTGTAGTTGATATTTCGCAAAGGGATTAAAAACCCATTTTGGGTTGTTTGGAGTCAATTTAGCCGTTCAACTTCACTGCACTTTCTCGAATATTTCTAACTATAAGCTTGCTTGTACAAAATAAATTCGTCAAAATTCAACTATCGACCTAGAGGTGAAGATCGACACTGTCCGGGCCATTGATCAAAGCAAACTGACCTCAGCCGAGTTAAACTTGGACCTCACGACCTAGAGACCAACGGGTAGCAACAACAACAACTATCCCCCCGCTTTTCCCACCAGCGTGTGTGTGTACTACACCAGCCTGACAATCATGGTAGCTTATATGACTCTGTTATGGGTCTTTTCATAAGATCTCCGTTTGAATCACGGCTTAACATCAGCTACTTTTCTTTGGGCAGATATTCCTATTGATAGTGAGAGAACCATTCAAGGGATTAGAATTGTGTACATACATCGACATTAATTCGCACTTCTTAGCATTGTCAGGAGAAATGCGCGTACAAAAACTATGTTTTTGCTCCGTCCAAAATTTTCCCGTGCTGCATCTTGTAATAGAAAGTGAAGGAAGACACCCTCGTGAGATATATCCAGATATATAGTTTCACGCTCAATCTTCGTCTTGGGTGTGGTATTCGGACATTTCTTTTACCATGTTTTATGTCGTTAAATATGCATGCTCTCATAACTAAAGTCGTGATGAAACTAGAGGAAAAATGAATGCAGAATTTTTCGACTGATGTAAGAGACGTAACGAGGAGTATCATGTTATGTGATCAGTGTCACTATATAATTTATTACTAAAATCTTCGGCTCATCCATCGCTGAAGAAAGCCACGACTGAAAATCAAACTATGAGACCCACTTCAATAAGATTGTCAAGAGAAATTTCCACTGAGAAAGGGTTTTCCTAAACAAATGTCAGAACCTGGCGATAATTTCAGGACATATGAGATAAACGATAGACCGAGTAAATTCATCGTGTCTTTAAATTTTGACAACAAATGAACGAAAACAAGATCTTAAATGGCAGTGATATTTCGGTATAAACTATACCATCATCAGACTAAAAATGTATACAAAATTAGCAGCTTAAATAGTTACAGAAGGTATACTCAAGAGTTCCCTGCTGGATTTTAATCCATTGTTAAGAGATGGTGATTGGCGTTTGATGTGAAAGGCCTCTTTATATAATAGCAGGTTCCAATTATTCGACTCATGCAATGGTATACGCCTTTCTAAATAATATCACGTAAAGGAGAAGACAATTTAACACATTCAAAACAAAACAAAACCGGAAACTTGAATGCGGCGTTTTGTGACTAACGTATATACCGAGATCCACATCATTTCACAGCCGAATCGCCGAAAAATCGTACATTCAGGACAGAGTTTGCTCTCATAAAATGGGTTTCCTGGTGCAAACCGTGATTAAACAAAATGGGTAAGACGTAATTTAAGAACAAGCTCCCATGGCTAAGGATGTCTAAAGAAAACAGTAAGCTCTTCAGTGGGAGTTAAAAGAGGAATTAACACAACGTCATTACCGGCAGCATTGAGCAAATAAAAATTCTGATCCGGAAAAAAATGAGCGCTCAACTCTTCAAAAGACTATGGAATGTCCCCTTGTGGATCAATTGATAGTAAATGGTTATGATAGATCGGAAAACAATTGAATTCTTTCTATTTTAGAAAACGTTGTAGTTGATATTTCGCAAAGGGATTAAAAACCCATTTTGGGTTGTTTGCGAGTCAATTTAGCCGTTCAACTTCACTGCACTTTCTGGAATATTTCTAATTTCTTCTAACATTTATAAGCTTGCTTGTACAAAATGAATTCGTCAAAATTCAACTATCGACCTAGACACTGTCCGGGCCATCAAAGCAACCTGACCTCAGCCAGGTTAAACTTGGACCTCACGACCTAGAGACCAACGGGTAGCAACAACAACAACTATGCCCCCACTTTTCCCACCAGCATGTGTACTACACCAGCTTGACAATCATGGTAGCTTATGTGACTCTGTTATGGGTCTTTTCACAGATCTCCGTTTGAATCACGGCTTAACATCAGCTATTATCTTTGGGCAGATAACAGTTTCTATTGATAGTGAGAGAACCATTCAAGGGATTAGAATTGTGTACATACATCGACATTAATTCGCACTTCTTAGCATCGTCAGGAAAAATTCGCACACAAAAACTATGTTTTTGCTCCGTCCAAAAATATCCCGTGCTGTATCTTGTAATAGAAAGTGAAGGGAGACACTCTCGTGAGATATATCCAGATATATAGTTCCACGCTCAATCTTCGTCTTGGGTGTGGTATTCGGACATTTCTTTTACCTTGTTTTATGTCGTTAAACATGCATGCTCTCATAACTAAAGTCGTGATGAAACTAGAGGAAAAATGAATGCAGAATTTTTCGACTGATGGACGTAAGAGACGTAACGAGGAGTATCATGTTATGTGATCAGTGTCACTATATAATTTATTACTAAAATCTTCGGCTCATCCATCGCTGAAGAAAGCCACGACAGAAAATGAGACCCACTTCAATAAGATTGTCAAGAGAAATTTCCACTGAGAAAGGGCTTTCCTAAACAAATGTCAGAACCTGGCGATAATTTCAGGACATATGAGATAAACGATAGACCGAGTAAATTCATCGTGTCTTTAAATTTTGACAACAAATGAACGAAAACAAGATCTTAAATGGCAGTTATATTTCAGTATAAACTATACCATCATCAGACTAAAAATGTATACAAAATTAGCAGCTTAAATAGTTACAGAAGGTATACTCAAGAGAATAAGCAAAGTTCCCTGCTGGATTTTAATCCATTGTTAAGAGATGGTGATTGGCGTTTGATGTGAAAGGCCTCTTTATATAATAGCAGGTTCCAATTATTCGACTCATGCAATGGTATACGCCTTTCTAAATAATATCACGTAAAGGAGAAGACAATTTAACACATTAAAAAAACAAAACAAAAAACAAAACCGGAAACTTGAATGCGGCGTTTTGTGACTAACGTATATACCGAGATCAAATCCACATCATTTCACAGCCGAATCGCCGAAAAATCGTACATTCAGGACAGAGTTTGCTCTCATAAAATGGGTTTCCTGGTGCAAACCGTGATTAAACAAAATGGGTAAGACGTAATTTAAGAACAAGCTCCCATGGCTAAGGATGTATAAAGAAAACAGTAAGCTCTTCAGTGGGAGTTAAAAGAGGAATTAACAGAACGTCATTACAGCATTGACCAAATGAAAATTCTGATCCGGAAAAAAATGAGCGCTTAGCTCTTCAAAAGACTATGGAATGTCCCCTTGTGGATCAATTGATAGTAAATGGTTATGATCGATCGGAAAACAATCAACTTCTTTGTATCTTAGAAAGCGTTGTATAGTTGATATTTCGCAAAGGGATTAAAAACCCATTTTGGGTTGTTTGCGAGTCAATTTAGCCGTTCAACTTCACTGCACTTTCTCGAATATTTCTTATTACTTCTAACATTTTATAAGCTTGCTTGTACAAAATGAATTTGTCAAAATTCAACTATCGACCTAGAGGTGAAGATCGACACTGTCCGGGCCATCAAAGCAAACTGACCTCAGCTGCGTTAAACTTGGACCTCTCGACCTAGAGACCAACAGGTAACAACAACAACAACTATGCCCCCGCTTTTCCCACCAGCGTGTGTACTACACCAGCTTGACAATCATGGTAGCTTATATGACCCTGTTATGGGTCTTTTCATAGATCTCCGTTTGAATCACGGCTTAACATCAGCTATTATCTTTGGGCAGATAACAATTCCTATTGATAGTGAGAGAACCATTCAAGGGATTAGAATTGTGGACATACATCGACATTAATTCGCACTTCTTAGCATTGTCAGGAAAAATGCGCGTACAAAAAGTATGTTTTTGCTCCGTCCAAAAATATCCCGTGCTGCATCTTGTAATAGAAAATGAAGGAAGACACCCTTGTGAGATAAACAGATACGTAGTTCCACGTTCAATCTTCGTCTTGGCTATGGTATTCGGACATTTCTTTTACCTTGTTTTATCTCGTTAAATATGCATGCTCTCATAACTAAAGTCGCGATGAAACTAGAGGAAAAATGAATGCAGAATTTTTCGACTGATGTAAGAGATGTAACGAAGTGCATCATGTTATATGATCAGTGTCATTATATAATTTATTGCTAAAATCTTCGGCTCATCCATCGCTGAACAAAGCCACGACTGAAAATCAAACTATGTCACCCTCTTCAGTAAGATTGTCAAGAGAAATTTCCACTGAGAAGGGCTTTCCTAAACAAATGTTTTAGTCAACTCACGCAATGGTGTACGCCTTTCTAAATAATACGACGTAAAGGAGAAGACAATTTAACACACTAAAAAAAAAAACAAAACCGGAAACTTGAATGCGGCGTTTTGTGACTAACGTATATACCGAGATCAAATCCACATCATTTCACAGCCCAGTCGCCGGAAAATCGTACATTCAGGACAGAGTTTGCTCTCATAAAATGGGTTTCTTGGTGCAAACCGTGATTAAACAAAATGGGTAAGACGTAATTTAAGAACAAGCTCCCATGGCTAAGGATGTATAAAGAAAACAGTAAGCTCTTCAGTGGGAGTTAAAAGAGGAATTAACAGAACGTCATTACAGCATTGAGCAAATGAAAATTCTGATCCGGAAAAAAAGGCGCTTAGCTCTTCAAAAGACTATGGAATGTCCCCTTGTGGATCACAGTTTAACGATTGACTAAACGGTTATGATCGATCGGAAAGCAATCAACTTCTTTGTATCTTAGAAAGCGTTGTATAGTTGATATTTCGCAAAGAGATTAAAATCCCATTATGGGTTGTTTGCGAGTCAATTTAGCCGTTCAACTTCACTGCACTTTCTCGAATATTTCCAATAACTTCTAATATAACATTTTATAAGCTTGCTTGTACATAATGAATTCGTCAAAATTCAACTATCGGTCTAGAGGTGAAGATCGACACTGTCCGGGCCAACAAAGCAAACTGACCTCAGCTGGGTTAAACTTGGACCTCACGACCTAGAGACCAACAGGTAACAACAACTATGCCCCCGCTTTTCCCACCAGCGTGTGTACTACACCAGCTTGAGAATCATGGTAGCTTATATGACTCTGTTATGGGTCTTTTCATAGATCTCCGTTTGAATCACGGCTTAACGTCAGCTATTATCTTTGGGCAGATAACAATTCCTATTGATAGTGAGAGAACCATCAAGGGATTAGAATTATTTTGAAACAGTTCCGGTTTTATTAGCAATCAGGTATCGGCAGTGGTGCTAAATTCTAGTTTTTGCTCATGCCTCAGTTTTAAAGGCAAACTGTGACTTTGCAAATGCTATCGATGTGCAAGTTTTGATGGAATTACGTTTTGAAAAAAGGAAACAAATTCACAAGAATGCTGTTGTCAAATATTACGATTCTTTCGCAGCAAATGTAACATCACCCACCGCGCCCAAGTTATCGAAATTCTTTTGTTTCTATTGCAACTCTTTAGCCCTATAAATAAAGACGTTTTGCGTGGCTGAACAGCGTAGGAGGAAAGCAACAATTTAATGTTTGCTTCACTGAAGATAACGAACGGAGCATCGAGCTGGGCTACTTACTTGGAGAAGGGAGTTTCTGTCAAAGTTGCAACTGTTAGTGGCACCTGTAAGAGGGTTGGGGTATGACCGGAAAATCACGAAACTATTCTTGCGCTTTCGTGCTTAAACATTAACTAAGAGTATCTAAAGAAAGCACAAAGCCCGTCAGTAGGGGTTGAGGAATTAGCAGATCAGTATCCGGTGTACTTAACAAATGGAAATTATTAGGTGAAATGCGTGCATAACTCTTTGAAAATCAATGGGATATACCCTTACTGATCACAGATTGACACGACAATCGTAATCGTTCTGAAAACAATTCATGAACAATGATGATGATTTTTGAATGAAGGATTAAGTTTTATTATTAGGTCTTTGTGGTTTAAATTCTTTAACACAAAATGAGGCCAGGCAACTATTTCTTTACCTATAGATTTCTATTCGTGTTTTGTTGAAACACGTTCTGTGGTTTGTGGTGATTGGCATGCATTGTTTTCCAATACCCTATATAAGCACTGATATACTTTCTGTTAGATTCATTCGACAGAAGTCTTCAGAGTGGAAGGTTGTCGGGATCATCGACGAATATTACCTGTTCTTTCGCCGCTTGATAGAATTCTTCAGTCGACAAGATTAACGTCTGCAACTTGTAGCAACTTAGGTAAGCCAGTTTCATCACGACTTAAGTTATGAGAGCATGCAACGACATAAAACAAGGTAAAAGAAATGTCTGAATACCACACCCAAGACGAAGATTGAGCGTAGAACTATATATCTGGATATATCTCACGAGGGTGTCTTCCTTCACTTTCCATTACAAAACGTAGTACAAGATATTTTTGGACGAAGCAAAACGTCGTTTTTCTTGACGATGCTACGAAGTGCGAATTAAATGTCGATGTATGTACACAGGCTGAGAAATGGCATACATAAGAAAAGACTCCCGCCCAAATTAAGGATTAAAACCAATTACTATCGACAAGTGAAGCCTAGAAATGGTACCAAATAACATTAACATACAAATGCTGAGATAAAATACTTTGATTTATAATCTCTCGGCTACTTACTTGGAATGCAAATTAAGACGCTGCTTTAGGCAGAAGGTCTTCACTGAGGCCTTTTAAAAAGTTGTTTAGTCTCGAGAAAGCAAGGTAAAAAGGTACCTCTGTTGTTTGGTCAAGCTTTCACCAATCAAAACCACATGAATAACTGAACTACATCTCTAAAAAGTCAGATTAGAGGTTAATACCAACTACTCAGCAGTTAGAAGCATTGCCACTCCCTCTGAATAAAACGCACAGGTTACTCCCAAAATTTTATTGGGCGGTGACCATTCATACTACAGGTCACTTAGACTTCGAATTCGTTACCATATAAAAGATAGAGGGGAGCATTTCGATTGGAAAAGGGGGTAGGGGGAGAGCATAAATTGGGCTCTCGGGCCCCAAAACGAAAAGTAAAATTTATTTGTGAAAATAAAATCATCCATACCTTTTGAATTCATTCATAAATGATGTAACCTTGTAAGTCTTTTGTTGGAGTCCCATTAGTTTTTACTCTATATTGCAGTGAAATCCTATAAATGTGCTTTCATGATTGACATAATCAAATAAACTGGGTAAAACCCAATCCTGATTGGTTCATTGACCACGTTTTCACGGAAATATTTTAATCCTGACATATTTTTGTACAGAAAATATAAAGTACCTAACCGTACTCTTTGTTACGGTGTGTCTTGTAAAACTAAACAATATTTCTACTGCAGAACAGCGGTATCATTTATTACTACAATCAGATGTGTCCAGAATTTATTACTTTACTTTACTTTACTTTATTACATGCATCACTGAACAACATAGCACTGAAGTGATGGAAATATATTTTCTTGTACGTGGCTATTGCTTTCTTCGTGGGCACTTTAACGTAGTGAGTGGGTCGTTGTTACATGCATGTTTCTGTGCGCCTGACTAGCATACCTCGGCTAAGGGTATCAATGAAGGGTATCAGAAAGACCCGGCTCAAAATTATCTATCGAGCTGGTAAACCTCACGCTGTGGATTTTACAGAGCGCAAAAGATAGTTCAAAGCGATGGGAGTTTATCTAAGGTCATTGTTATTTCAGGCTTTTTTTCCAAAATGACAGCAAAACGTGGCAGATAAGTGCATAATTTGGAATCATAAATCTAAAAGTAAACTTAATTTTGTTAAAATAAGGACAATAATAGTGGGCCCTTTGTTGGCGTGTGTTATGCAAATGAATTCAGTTTTGTTTCCATGTTGAGTAAATGTGACAGCAAAAGCCTAACAAAGCTCCAGTATCGAAGCACACTACAGACTACAGTACTAGCGAATAAAGACCCTTGGGGAGCTTGAAATGTAAAGTTGAATCAAAGTGGGCGGAGATCATTTGAAATGTTTGCATCTACGAGACAATTAAAAATTATTCCCATACATTTTCTTTATTCGGCAGATCAAAAGAGAGCGTGAAGTGTTATATCGCTTCAACTGCGCAATGTCGATTCGACATTTCTGGTGAAGCGAAACGTCATATGTTGTGTGTTTATACGTCACTTCAGAGGAGCATAGAATGTATTCTTTTAGATGTTCACGGCTTGACACAATGTTCAATGACACAACAGATGATCGATAATCGTTCAAAAATTAGAAGCAATAAATTATTCATAATTTGGCTGTTAAATTTATACTTTTCGCACGAGATACGACTTGTATAATTTGTGTTGAACAATGTAACGTGATCGAAGTAAAATCTGAACATGCTTCAGTGATACAATCGCAGATGTAGATTGAACGTAGAGTTGTTTCGGGGTAGAGCTTTATAAAGTAGCATATTTCTATTCAGATTACTGAAGCAGAAGTAGACGCTAGTAACGCGCGCAAAATCGGTTCCCGCCAAAATGGACGAGGGTGAACTATTTTCAAAAGCAACACATCGTAACGAGATTCGGATTTGTTTCTTCTTGTGTCCATTCTGATTTGTGTAAAATGATATTGTTAACACTGTTTTAATTGTAATTAACAGAACACGTTGATTTCTTAGTATTGCATTTTTGCGCTAGAAAAAAGCACATAATATCACCTCTCTCTTAGCAAAAATGTTTTCTCTCTTCGCACACTTTATTAAGACTCTACCCGTTCGATTAATATTATATTTAGACGCTCTAGCGGTTTAGCCTTGACTGAATTGACCTTGCGGTCCCTTGCTCTTAATTTTGGCGGGAATCACGTTTAGGCGCTAAAACTAAATTATTTCATGTCGTGACTCTCAGGTGCACCAACAGTACAAATAAATGTATTCACAATCACAAAAGTAAAAGCAGCTTCCCCTGCTAAGTCCCAGGGACATAGCCATACGACTTCGTTCATTACGAAGCATGCAACCTT
Source organism: Micromussa lordhowensis (assembly GCA_964020085.1). Lineage (NCBI taxonomy): Eukaryota > Metazoa > Cnidaria > Anthozoa > Scleractinia > Lobophylliidae > Micromussa > Micromussa lordhowensis. The sequence goes on along the minus strand of OZ026596.1, from coordinate 32,651,843 downwards.
TTCTTAGATGCATTCCTGATATCAGATTTGGGTTAGCCCCACTTGAACAATGTCAATAAAAGGTGACGAGAGATACTGCGTTTATAATAGTGAAATGCAAGTTACCGTGAAGATGCATTTGTAACTATGACAGAAATCGGTGTACAAAAACCGGTGCAAAACTAAAGATTTGAGTCCCTCGCGTTGTTAAGCGATGAGCTAAAAGCCTTATCATAAATCATTTTCTTTTAATTTATTACTGCGGTGATTGGTGATCCAAACGACTGTGTGACCATTATTGGTGAAGATCATTCATCGCGCTTTCCCTAAACGACAGCAACACTACATTAACATGACAATTTATTGTATAGCTTGATCTTGAAGGATTAAATTTTAATTTGCATTATGACAACAAAAGGCACGTATAAGCAGAGTTCTTTTTTAATGTTCTATGTATGGACTATTTGAATTCCTTTCCTTTTTATACGTTCTTAATTAAAATAAAATGCACAAGCCTTTGTATAATATAAGAGAAAACGGAAGACACTCTTCAGCATAGCATGGGTAAAGTAAAAAGAACTTTGAATTGGTTTCAAATGAATGTAGGATGCTCTCTTGATCTTAAAGATGATGGTATGACACAAAAGCTGGGTCACATCCGGGCCAGGATCAGTGATCCAAGTCCACTCGGATCATAGTGCATCAAAGGAAATGACAGACTCCTTGTCCAGAGTGGATCAATCAATCAATTCAATTTATTAACGTCATGCATGAGAAGAGTTTGCCCTCGGCATCCGAGCCAGGGGCTCGTGTATAAAACGCATGACAAAATTCATCGGTTTATTTGATGAACCATGATCCGAGCGATCTTGAATACATGTAATTGATCCTGACGGGATCATACTGGCAAGGACTGAACGCACCCAAACAAACGATGAATTAAAAACATTCAGCTTGTTACTCAGCGGTCTTCAAACATTTGCGAGGAAAATAAAAGGTTCTGTCGGGCTTTGATGATCAATAGTAGACAATGATCAAATTAGTTTTCGGTTCGTTTTGATATAATTTTACCGGTTTGTCATGATTGACATGTTTTGTTTTCCTATAGCCGCAGTAATAACTTATAAGCAGTGAGACACATTCTGTTACACTCATTCGACAGAAGCCTTGAGGGTGGAAAGGTGTTTAAGTCTTGGAGAAATAATTTCTTCGGTCGACGCACTACACGTCCTCCTCAGTGAATATAAAGCATTCCGTAGCTTGTAGCGATTGAGGTAAACGTGTTATAGTTACATGTATATTTCCTGTCACGCAATATTTTATAGCCCTTTTTCACGTTAACTACCATGCATTATAGAAATACATGAGACGGCCACGGCAAAAAAGTGTTAAGTACTAATGACAATGCATGAAGCTGAGCGTGGGTTAGGGTTAGGGTTAGAGCTAGAGCGTAGATTCGAAGTTACAGGGCTTATTTAGCGAGCGGTATCTAACAATATTGGGGAAACCAAATCTAGCTAAGATGAAGTTGCGCGCGTAAAATTCCCGCCAAAATTAAGGCGAACTAACGATAAGTGAGTCAAAAGTAGAAAACGTGAATAATAATAATAATAAAAAGTGTGTACCTCTTTGGTACAGTACTATCGAGTACATGACTGAATTGAATTTTTCATTAATAGTAGAAAAGTTTAGCGTTAAACATAAAATGATGCTTGGGTGTTAGTATTTCCCGCCTAAAGTGAACATTGTAGAATTAAAAAAAACTATAGAAGATTTTTTCCCATTGCTTGTAAATACTCTATCTTAGTAAACGTTATACTTTTATCTAAATCTGTTGATAATTCGGTGTATCTGTATTTTTTAGAACATGCAGTGCCATGAATCTTAACCTTTTTTCTGTTTAACTCTCTACAGCGTTCTTAATGTTCTTGCTCACAATGTCTTTAATCCGCACAGAAATCGAATACTGGATCGCGGATGTACTCCAGGTTTAATTGAAAAGATATTACCTCAGTTTAGAAAAATTATTCTTGACATGCAGCATTCAGTGATTTTGATTGATTGATTACTTCATCTTCTCAGCAGATATCAGCTTTCGGATATTCGAGTGAACACATGTCTTCTTTTATCATTGTTCTGGTCCTGGTTTCATTCCAAGTCTTCTCTGATGGCGCTCCTGGCCGTACAAGCGTCCCACTGCGTCGTTTGTCCGATAACGCGCCACTGCAAGACAACAGATTAGAAAAACGTACAGGTAGTTATTGAGTTCTTGTTATCTTTTTGGGTCTTTACCCTTGAAAATTATCTGGAAAGTCACGTGCTATTTTGTTCTAAAGTGGACCAACACGCCTGTCTTCAAGCCCATAATGCCAAGCGTCGTCTTCATGATGACACACCACAACTTGTCTGGGATGCTATGCTGGCAGAAGACGCGCAGGCCTGGGCTAATCACTTGGTCAGGTTGGGACACATGGAACACTCATCCGTTGCTGATCAAGGGGAAAATCTGTACGAGTCCTGGTCAACGGCTCCAACAGCCGCTACGTGCTCACAAGCAGTGCAAGCTTGGTAGGTGACCAGTTGAACAAACAAATCTAAGGATTACCGTGGTTTAAGGATTTCTCAACCTCTTGCAAACACTATGCAATACCTCTTTTAGTGCAAGGAAACACTGAAAACGTCCCAAAAGGTAGTGATATCTTAATCATAAGTGAAAAATAGAAGTTTCGGCTTATTGACATATATTCCACCTTGTCATTTCGCCAAGTGCACAGCTAACCATAGAGGACATAAAAACCTTCCGTGTCTTCCATTTGCGGAGAAGAAGTAGTTCGGCATCTCGTAGTTGCCACCCAATAACCTTGTTAAACTTGGATCGGATAAGATACGGTATAAGAGTCGGGAATAGGCGCGGCGGGATTGCGGGATTACGCGTTCTGTTTCCTCCTAAATTGCTCAAAATTCGAGTTAAGAGCGGTTTTCAATTGAGTTACAAAAGTAATGAGGTAATTACTTTAGCCTGTTTGGTTCTAGTTTTACGCGACACTCTATAGTAAGAGTTACCTTGGGTGTGAAACTCTACAACACTTGTGCGAAACTTATGTCTCCAGCCCACATAAATTTTTCATGTGATTCTTGTTTTCAATGATCAAAGGTACGAAGAAATAAAGGATTATAATTTCAACAAACCTGGATTTGCTGCTAACACTGGTCATTTTACGCAGGTAACTATACTCATGGGGAGGGTGCTGTTTTCGTCGCTAATGCTTTGTCTGGCCTACTGGCTCAAGTTTTCTTTTAGTTCATCAAATTTTGCAATTTACCATTTTCAGAACTTTTAAAGTCACTTCAATAGGTTTTAGTTTTAGGGGTTCGCAAAACGTTAAGGCAACAATTATTTCTTTCTGAGAAAGGCTCACGGTATTTTTAGTTGAAATTTTCCCTTTTAAATTAACAATTGATCTGATCTGAACGTGCTCAGATTGCCATGAAGTAAATGGCTATAGTTTCTTTCAGTTATTCGTATGGTATACTGGCACTGTTTCACTGATTTTCTTCTACAATCGCAGCTTGTTACAATGTCTAGGAGCACATCAGAAAACCGCTTTTGTATTTCAGGTTGTGTGGAAAGGAACCAAAGCAGTAGGAGTCGGCATTGCAACAACTTCAGAACCGGATGATCAGGGCTTTTACGAAAGCTATGTAGTGGCTCGTTACTCTCCCCCAGGAAACTATGTGGACGAGTTTGAAAGCAACGTTGGCGAAGAGCTTTAGTAAGTACGTCACCAGTGCTTTGAAGTTAACTGAAATAGGGCAATATTTATTCGCTGGTTATGTTACATAGGGTCATGAATTTACCAGACAAATTTATCAGCAGTTCTCATTCCAAACAGTGAAAAGATGTGCTGGCTTAGAAGATAACTAGCCAATTAAAAATAAGATGTATCTTATCTCTATCGACCAATCAATGGAATTATAATATATTTTTCCGATCCTTCCCTCTCGTTACAATTGACTCTTTGATGTAAATGCTTTTTGACTCGTGATTGGTCCGTTGATATGTGTGGCATTGAAGTTGTTAATGACCCGTTCTTAATATTAGGCCACTTTTAGTCCAATCCAGTTTACATCGTTGATTATGCTAATCTCAAAAATTCCTTTTGTTCTCTTTTCCAGACCGGCTTAGCTGACTCATGGGAGATGACATAATGCATCCTCAAGATTTAAAATGTACGTTGAGCACGTGTGTAGTTGTAGCCGTCACCGCTGCCGTCGACGTCAATAGTATTAGAACTAGTAGTAGTGGTAGCAGCAGCAGCAGTAGGAGCAGCAGCAGCAGTATTAGTGGTAGTAAACAAAACATTTAACCGCAGCCCATGATCACCATGCATACACGTACACATTGTCGACTTGTGCCTGCTGAGTTACCACAACAAAAAATAATACGCATGCTATGTTAGCTTTCATTTCTTTATTTCTTGTATTGTGACAAAGTTAATTAGCGTAGTTTTTATTTACTTTATTAATCAATCAATTATATTTCAATTATACATCTCTGCTTGCGCTCATATCTATTCAGTTAATTTTGTATTTATTCATATTGATCATGATTTGATTCTTCTACAGTATAACCAAGCAACGTATTTCAAATAATTGAAATAAAGTTTTCTTTGTTAACTTCCGTTATAGATTTCTTTGCTATGAGTCTTTGACGCATGCGCTTGTGAGAAGTGGCCACTGCACAGCCTTCATGAATTTCTCCTGAGCTCAAGTGTTTTGATCAGAAAGTGAAGGTCACACTTTCTAAATATTAATTATCATTAATAAATAACACGTAAAATTCCATTTTGATCAGAGGCTGGATGGTGCAGATGGCTTTATGCCCTTATTTACTAATAGAGTGCCCTACCCTTTAGACAATCAGGCCTACGACTTGACATCTAACCAGCATGGCACTGGTCGTGACAAAAATGGAGGCTTAAAGATAAATAGGCATTTCAAATGGGCTCTTATGGCGTTGAACTGGGACACGACAAATCGTTTTTTTTTTTCGATTCCAGTCTTGTGGGCTGTCTATTTTATTCCCTGCTAATACGAAGACTTGCTAATTCCATGGTTGGCCTTGTTATAGATTCTCACACCAATTAAGATTCCAGAAGAATTGATCAAACAAACAAATTAGTCAAAAGTAATAGTATTAACAAAGGCATCGAGGTAGACTCACGTAGTACTAGACTAGATGGAAATAGATTTCCCTCAAGGCTGAAATGTACAAGGACTCTTTTTAAACATTAAAAGTGAAACAAAGTTCTCGTCTTCACTCCATTCCAAAAAGGAAATTTTCCCCTGCTTACATGGATGTCTTGATGATCTTCTTCAGGAATCTTTTTTAACTTTGTCGCAGGATCGTACGTAAATAATGATTAGACATCGATATTGGTCAAATATCTGGGCGGTCTAATACCTAGGACATAGGGTTTTATTTGACAAATCACGAGACTTGAGTATATTTTATTCCAGAAAAATGAGACGACGACTTCTCATTCAGTTAAGTCCAAAACCAGGCTTTGACTGGGAATAGAGGTTTTCGCCATATTAATAATAATTGCTATGTACATACAGTCGAACCTCCACTAACGGCCATCTCTCTACAACAGCCACTGTGTTTGGTCCCGACGGAAAGTCCATATATTTAACAATTATTCCATGAGCGCGCATTGAATATGAGATGATAGATAGCCAGCGAGGCGCGTAGCGCGGAGTTGGCTATAATCATCTCATATCCAACAAGCGCGAGTGGAATAATTGTTTTATTAAAAACGCCCCCCCCCCCCCCCCCAACTACAGAAAACTAGACTACAATAAGAATTAAAAAGGCCCAAAAAATCACGCATACGCTCACCATTTTTATAGATCATGGTATAATGGCTCATATACCATGATGGCTAAGCCAATCAAAACTCTCGAATTGCATTATCCAATGATCCAGTTTTTAATAATCACTATTATTTCAACCTCTTTACAACGGCCACCACTCCACAACAGCAATGGTCTCTTAACATCGTCCCAGCTGCCAAATAACCTTTCGACAACGGCCAGTGAATCAATGACTGACGGAAGATGCATACAAACGCCGGCCATTTATATTTATAAAATAGCTGAGTCACGACGCGCGCTCTCATTGGTCGATAGGTGTGTTTTAGGTGCGACGTTTTAGATTCGCGTGTATTTTTGAGAATTATTTTATAAAAGCAATAGAGCACTTTTCCGTGTTTACATAGCCTCATCTAAACACTCGGAGGGTTGGGAGAAATCTCGAAAGTTATGCAAACCCGTAACTACGTCTCGGGTTTACATAACTGTCACGACTTCTCCCAACCCTCCTTGTGTTTAGATGAGGCTATGTAAACACGGAAAAGTGCTCTATTGCTTAAATTGCAAAACGGTCACCGAACTTAATCCTTACCGCACATCGTTGGTCTCTGTTTCTGTTAGGTCTCTATTTTGCTTAAATAAGTAGTTTTTGAAAAAATATGTTCCGCCCCCGAAGAAAAAAACAAGAGTCATAATACACCGCTACCTCCCCGGGCATAGCAGCCACCTCTCTGCAACAGCCACTTTCGTCTGTCCCCAAGGTTTCCTTTGTGAAGAGGTTCGACTGCACTATGTTTGATTCAAACTCATTTTGCAGTTCTAGGGCCAGCACGTGCTTGCTTTCATTAAGAGTCAGTAGAAAGTCACTCTTCGAAATGTACGAATCCAAGTGAAAAAAAAACAAAACAAAATAAAAACCGGTAAACCAACATAGTTGGAATTGTCGGAACTGTTTAGAGTGAAATTGATTTAATCTTGGTTCTATTCTACAAACTACAATTTTCACTTTTTCATTAAACAAGAGTAAATATTCACTCTTGAATTCTTATTTCTTTTAGTTTTTTTTTTTTGGTTTATTCTGCCTAACCCTAACCCTAACCCTAACGATTAGCACAATTCAAGTTATTTTCCCGCCCTGTGGCTGCAGCTTCTGAGTCACGTTTTTTGTTGCTTTGCTTCTTTTCAGTTTAGCAATGGGGGATTACGACTTAAGGAGTTCGGGCTAAAACACTACCTGGGAATACAGAAAGCTTTGATTTCTATTTTCGTGCAGTTCTGATTATTTTTTATTATAATATTGCGTGCGTGAGGGAAAAACAAAATGTTATTTTCAATCTAAGTGTTATCTAAGGTTAAGCGATAAAGGTATAATTGTCAAGACGAGAGTGCAAAAATTATCAGAAAAATTCTTCGTTCCATGTACTCCTACATTGCTTTACTTAATTTTAATTAATAAGTAAACACCAACACTTCAAGGTTATCAATATCATCGAGTATAAGTCTTGAAACGTCTGCAAAAAAATGACTATTTTAAACTATAATTTACTAGGAAAGTTTTTTTAATCTCAACAAAATTAGTACATCCTAATTAAATGATTCCCTGTTTTGTTTTGAAGAGGAAGCAACACTTCATTTGCATCAGAGCAAAACATCTCCATACAATAATGTATATGAACACTTTAGGGTTAAAAATTAAAAATTAAGAACTAATTGTATTCGCTTTGCCGCTTTAATCTTGAAATGATACCGTAGCTAGATTTTATCTTTTAAATTGATATTAGTCAAATTAGAGTAAAAGCTTTTTGAAAGATGTTCTTCTACCGCTTCTGATCCGTTTTAATTTCAAATAAAAGTGAGTACACATGAAATGCGGGTAAGCATAAAAGGGCCGGCAAAAAAAAAAACAACAACATACATTTATTTTGGAGAATAGTCTTATTTGATTTTAATAAAACAGTAGATGGTATTTCGATTACTCAACCAGGATGTCCCTCAATGCTCAATTCCAGGCCAATTTTATGACAGAGATCTATTAAAACACGATTATTTAATGTAATGTGATGCAAGGGAAAAGCGTAGGAACATTTCATTCATGCAATAAGTGCCGGCTAAAGTAAATACGTACATGGTACTTTCGTTCCATCTTGATGTACTTATCTTCTACGCATGCTCAAATAAAACCGATTAAAAGCTTCGGGATCAGTATTGCTAACCACTTATAGATATAAGAGTGAAAACAGATAAATATAAACAGAAAAAAGCGGTTTTTATTTTCTTTCCCGCTTATTTATAAGTCCATTCAGGTGAAAGGTACGTGAAACACAAAGGAAAACATTTCTCGCCTAGTTCCTCGACATTCGCTTGAGACTCACATCCTAAGGCACTCTTGTTCTGGAAAAGGAAAGGTACGTTGAACGAAAACTACTACAAAGGTTTTACACGAACACCAAAGCGTGAGTGAGTCTTCGCTGAAGCTAATAACTGAATCAGATTTAGTTTTCAATGTAAAAACAAACTAAGAAAATTTGTTCGTTTATCGCCAGGGTGTGGCTTTATATCCACTGCTTAAGCATCTCTCGAAAAAATGTCCTGGAGTTTTTTTCTCGTTTTTTTTTTTCAAAATCAAATGCCTTCAAACTAATATTTAACACAAACGCTTTGTGTTAATTTTTACTTTATTTCTGTGTACTTCACGAAGAATAATTTCGATGGGGTTGACACTTTCTTTTAGCTAAACGAATACAACAACAAAATTCTGTTTTTTAAATTTAAGTAGATATGATATTTTCACTGCAGGAAGCTACTTATGTATTGTAGTTTAAGACCAGACAGGCCCTTTTTGTCTCCTCTCCCATCTTCTATGTTGCTGATTGTTCGATTACTGAAGGCCAAAATTCATTAATGTAGTAGTTTAAAAAATTCTATTTTTATTAATCTGGAAGTATCAAAACTACTTTTGATCATGAGATGTTGGTTGCAAAAAAAGTTTCATTCTAAAATATAAACATGCGATTAAAATGGTCTGATCGTTTCAAAACACCCTAAAATACATCCAATTTTTTTCTGGTGTTGGGTGTACTTCTCTCAGGGCAGCTGGCGTTTGAAGCTCGATCTGTTTGATAAAGATAATTCTAAAATAACAACCTTGACCTGATTTCTCAATCAGCTGTGGTCTGCGGTAGTTATCTACAGTGTTTGAGACTATTATGAAAATACACACCGAAAATTGTCGACAAATCGTTAGGGGATAGTTTGGAATAACCTTTTGCACAACATGGGATATGTGTCACCGGACTCGAGTAATGTCGTTGCATTTTTTGGCTTACTATCGAGAAGACAAAAGTTTTCAAAAGCAGCTGGAATATACAGTAGTCAAAACAAGAGCTGAGGGCGCTCCAATTTTTATCTTATTTTCCTTTTCTATCAACAAACAAAAGCTTGTCACCTGAAAATTCAGAAGATACACGATACATTGAAAAGAAATCACATTGACGCACACAGAACTTACGCTCAGTTTCCATAAGAGTTTTACATCCTCAGTCCCAAGTCCAAGGTATAATTATAAAACTCTCTTTACTAAGCATTACGAGAGCCTGTAACTTCAATTTCGAAGATCCCTTGCAATTGTTGATGATTTTGGCCGTCAGCTTACAAATTAGCTCTTGACCCTTTTAAGTTTTAAAAGTTTTATGCCGGAGTCCTTATTCTGCTCCATTGAAGAGTATAGCCAGAAAAAAATTCAATTAAAAAAAAGTGAAGTTAGCGATTGTTTATTTTATGCGGTAGACGAGGTGTCACATTTTTTCGTAAAAGTCGCAAGGCTCACCTTAAATTAAAACTGTCCATAACCGCAGCTCTTCTTTTATCTCTCATATTATCCTTCTCTTGTCTTCGGCTATCAAGACAGCTAGCTAATTAAAGCTATTATGGAAAGGATATACGGTGCCGTAGCAAGGGGGAAAAAACTAGGGGGTGTGGCACAGAATCGAGCGGCAAAGGCACGAGCTGTTAGGGGCGTCTGGGGGCATGACCCCCTCAGAAAATTTTGAAATCTAGAGGTTCGGAAATGCTATTTCCAGCGTTCTCCAATGGCTATTTGTAATTTAGGCGTATCGCGAATTACTTCCTACACTGATATAGGTTTTGGTGCTATTTTATAGAAAACCACTCTGGCTTCAATTATGTTCCCATAAGATGATCATGCACCTGATAGCTGGGACTTTCACATCATAAAATTATTCATAACGTTCCTTACTAACTACTAAAAGCTTGGGAAATACTGGAGGGGGACAGAGAAATTATAAATACTTCTAGTGGATCGATGGTACAGAAACGCTGACGTCTAAAAGAACCAATCTCAGCCTGGCTGATCAGTGTCAGTTAGATTTATTTTGCGCATGAAATTTGTTTTCTTGATGTGAGTGGGCAAAAATTACAGAAAAGAAAAATTCAGAATCTACAGAAGTACGTAGGGTATGACTCTACCACAGTGATGCTTTGAAAATATAAAAAAATATATGTAATTTGTTTACCCACGGAGCACCAAGGAGTTCACAAGAACTCGTTCAGAAATACCCGTGCGTTCGAATTGGAATTTGGAATTGTTGGTTTTTGGAATTGTTGGTTTTTGAGGAGAGGGGAAAACCGGAGTACCTGGAGAAAAAAATCTCTTTGCTTTTTGTTTTGGAAATTACTTCATTTATGTCGAGAGTATCAGTATGTAAGATCACGAAACTTATCACAGTGATTACCGAGATAGGCTGCACCTTGAAAGGCTACGACCAGATTTCTTATCATGTAAATTAGTTCCACTTGTTATCTAAGGCATGACAGCGGGAGAAAGGAGTATAAAGGCTGCTTGCCATTTACAGGTGCAAACCTGTCAGGTCACGGCTTGCGTCCAGACGCCTGTAGCCTGGTAAATTAAGAAGGTCAGAGGAATTCAGGAATTCACCGCTTACAGGAAGGAAAAGCTGTTTTGATTGATACATTGCAAGCGGTATTTACGGCATCGTTGTTTAAGCTGAAGTATGGTAAGCAACGTTATGCTCGTATCATGCAGGTCTTGAGCATACTATTAGTATTCTTAATCTAATTGAATGAAAAATATGACAGGACTAAACTAGCTAAAGAAAGACTTAATTTATTATTGCATGCATTTCCTGGGGCAATGTTTGAGCTTTAATTAAAGAAATATTTAATCTTTGGCTACTTTGATGTAACTCATTAAACAGCGTAACAAGAGGGCAAAAAAGGTTTGACAAAAGCAGAACAAGATCAGAACGTTTACCACGGGTGACGTCTTCAAGTTTGATGATTAAAGTAAAAGTCTATAAAACATGCCCGGTGTGCCGTTTATGGCTGATTTTGCACGTAAACACGAATTCCCGCCAATTAAATTTAAGGGGCAAGATCTTGGGGGGCTCAAAGAGCGCCTAAATTACTAAACTGCACACTACGCCACTCCGGGAAAAAGCGCGGGAAAAAAGCCACAACAAAAGCAAACGCAAACTGCGTGGCTCATTACCCGAGATAGCATGTTCTTCAAATAACAAAACGTGTTACTACTGGTGAAGATGTAAACTTTCATTTGCAAAATAAGGTCTAGATTTTCTTGTGGGCTATAGGGTCGCATTAATCATAGACAAGAAGATTGTTTACGTGATCTACGTAACAAGTCAATTGAATAGAGTTTTCGTTTTGAATTCTTTACAAACCTGTGTGACGTCAGTCTGATAAACAGTGAGTAGATATAGCGAGGTAGCTCCTCAAACGTTTTTGAGGAATGCGAAATCAGGTCAAATCAGGTCACGGAACAGAATAAAACCGCCTCCTGGTTAGCTCAGTTGGTAGAGCGCCAGTCTGCTGTGCGGAAGGTTGGGGGTTCGAGCCCCAGACCGGACCAACACTCAGGGTCTTAAAATAACTGAGGAGAATGTGCTGCCTTTGTAAATTCATCTGCAAATGGTTAAATGTTCAGGTCTTCTCGGATAAGGACTATAAACCGTAGGCCCCGTCTCCTGCATCTTCAATGTTACATGGTTAGCAGGGGACGTTAAAGAACCCACACACTTATCGAAAAGAGTAGGGCACGTAGTTCCCGATGTTGTGGTCTGGCCTTGTCTCTTGGGTTGGTGCTTTACATAACCTCATTGCACCTTTCCCCCTTGGACAGAGTTGTCCAAGAAAAATTGCTATGACTATGATATACTGATCTCATGTGTGAATAGCTAAACGAAGAAATAATAAGGAGAATACTTTGAAACAAATAAAGGTCTGTTTGACGCCTGTGGTAGTTGCTTAACAAATGAGATGTAGATTTATTTGCGGGATTTATGGAATTTGAATACGTTCTGCAGATATAATAAATTTCCACAACGATTCAGTAACGAGGGGCAATAAAACTGCAAGTGATCATTATCAGCCTATTGAAAGAGTCGGCGTGATTATCAATTAAGGCAACCTGACAGAATTAGAGTGATTGACACATATTGTTTGCAAATAACCAAAGATCCATATGGAGAAAGACCGAGGGCCGTTTCTCTCACAACTAGGTCCCGAACAAGCTTGCATGATTGACACGAGATTTATTGCACCACTTAAAAGTTGAAAAAAAAAAGCGGCAACGAAGCATTCTGATTGGTTGTTTTTACTGAGTTAATTGGTCTTGGCATCTGTCATGTAATAAACCAGTATACTGCACAATGAGGGTGGATTAAGTGTACACCAAGAACTTGTTTTCATGGTCTATTTTTATGTAATTTTCATTACTTTACAAACATGTGAATGTTGCTCCTAAACTGGTGCACAATTGGAAAGAAAGATAAATAGCCCGAGGTTTTGAAGAATACAAATATCAAATTATTATGGGGAATAAAACAAATGAGTGCCATGCAAATAATAATTGTGTCCTATTTTCTAAACAGCAATTAAATTTATGGCACGGAAATTGAACAAGTTCTGCTTAAATGAACGCCACAAAAATATTCAGTAAAAGTAATCAATATAAGTCCTTTGAAGGAGCCGGTGATTTTATCTTCATCACAACTTCGTCGATTTGGAGTGATTGGCATCTATTGTTTCCAAATTATCCACGTGCGAAGAACTCTGATTTATTGGCAGTGATCTTCCTTCGGTAAGATTCATTCAACAATAGCTTTAACAGGAGAAGGTTGCCAGCCTCAAAAAATTATTTTTAAGAGGTACACTGAAACCAGCGAAACGCTTAAGTTGACAAGCTTATTGCTTCCTGCAGTTAAAAGGTAAGAGGTGCCTACAGGTGATAGTTTAATACATGAAATTTAATTTCTGGGGAGCCATGCTTGGATTTCCATCGTTAAACAGTATAACAACAGGTAAATAAATTACACTTTGAACTGCCAATGTAAATTTAAAACAAAGCATAGAGCTACATGACTTTCAACTTACAGGGTCTGATATTTTTCAATTTCTAACCCATAATAAATAGGCGAGTAGGTTGAGGTGTTATATTTTGGCGTAATGTTCACACATGCACAGCAATTCTCCCGCCAAAATTAAGGAACACGTTAACAATACGAGGGCTAAGATAAAACACAAAAACAAACGGAGCTTTCTTTTTCTATGACTTCACTCAGAATTACTTTTATAGCGCTAGTTTTACTTTATCGACCTCAACTTTACTAGAACGAATATATTTACTGTATAAGTGTATACACTACAAAAGCAATATCTATCTATCATATATCTATTATCGAGTTGCTGTTGAACAGTTGAATTGAAAATTGTTCTCGGTTAGAAGTCTTGGAGAGGGTAAACATTTATGTAGACAAGGTTTGATAAAAGACAAAGTCTGAGAACTAGATACTCCTAAGTTGTTTAAGTGATATGAATTTAATTTGACTTCGTGGTATGTATTACTGCGAATATGAGAGCACTTGGTATCTATGAAGTATAAAGTCATTGCCATTTCTTATTTTAGAAATACACCAGGCAGGCATTTCTGATTTTATATCATTGAAATAACATACAAGCTAAATCTTGCCTGATGAGGTATGCTGATAAACGTTACAAGCGTAAAATAAAAGTGTAAAATAACAGAAAACTCAGCACAGCCGAGCCGAGTGCTAGCGTCTGACAATCAACTAGTGCTAGTTTGGAGAGTTAATGCTCACTTGCGTCAAATGAGATTCCCGCCAAAATAAGTGAAATGGAACTGGCAGCCATGCGCTAGTAGTCCGAAGTCAAAAGTATTGGATTTTCTCTTTTTTAGTTCGGTAAATAGCTTTGTTTGAACTTAAGTGAGTATTCTTTGGTAAAACCGTAATTAAGCGGACGCTAGCCGGATCACAAGCAACAAAACTAAGACAAACTTGGGCACTTTTCTAAGTGTACCTATACTTAGTAACCTTAATTCACTCTATAAACAAATTATCACGCATAGCTGAACATTCAAAAGAATTTGGTCGGTTAGCTGGTTGGCTCTTCTTTAGAGCAAAGACTTTGTAATGCCGACGGGCAACACTCTAAACGTCACCCTCGCACACTCGCTATGGCGCTTATCTTTACAACTATATTGGCCTCGTTCTTTTTTTGCGTGTTTAGTGACCTCGACTCCGTCTCGATCCATAAACACGCAAAAAAAATAAGATCTCGGCCAATATCCAGCCATCTTGACCTTGGTCAATAACCCATATCTATTTTCAGGGAAATCTATCTTACCAGTTTTTCCGCAGCAAGAAAAGACGTAAATCTGCAAAAATAGAAACAAACTGCTGTATAAGGTCTACTTTTTACTTGTGTAAGATTTAGGTCAAGCCGTTTGGGGATTTATAAGGGATTTATTTTACATTTTGTGTCTTCAAGCTTTTAATTTGGAGCCAAAAATGAGTCACCCGCGTTCGGCAACTCGCTCTTCGATCGCTGTCGCCAGGTAGGAAAATACTTGTGCCATGTACAACCAAATGTGCTGTCAAATCAAACCCAGAATTCTCGAATTAAGCATTAGTATTATCGTGTCGTTTCGGGAGGACAGTTCGGTTTCGACTGCCGCTCTTACTGAGGGCACAGCGACTGTAGGCGTGAAGCAAATCATGTTTTCGCAGTTTTTTCAATTTTTGTGTCGGGAGGTATAACAAAACACTTAATGACTGGACCCTCGGGAAAGAGTGAGTTTTGTTTCCCCGACATTGAGGGTCTCGGGGTAACAAAACTAACTGTTTCCCTTGGGGCCAGTCATTAAGTGCTTATTAACTAATAAGAAGTAACAAGACATTGGTTTCCTAAATTTAAATCATCACTGGGCTTTTTCTCTACAAAGGAATCGATACAATAATGCCATACACTGTTCTTGGGTGATAACGTTCGGAGGAAGATTTCGCTACTTAGAAAGCCAGTAATTCAAAGATAAGGCATTCATCTCGATCAAAGATGTATCCAGCGACTGAACCAAATGGCAATCGTAATCTTTGAATAAACCACTGATTTCAACATTTGGCACTTTTATTAATCTCTGCTTCTGCCATTGTTCGAATATTCCATAGGCCCATTTATTTTTGTAACGAGTGGACTTTGGCTCGGCACTTTCTACCAACTTGGCCTCTTCGTCGGCTAATTTTTGCTTGCCAAAAACGAGATAAAGCCATTGCAGAAAAAAGTAAAAAATTCATTTTATAATCATCCACCGCATTGTGATAACAATGGTGACACCCTTTCTGAAAAGGCAAATCACCATAACAACACAATATTTCGTAACAAGAAACTTGCGAACAACATGTGAAAAATTCGTGAATATTTCCATTTTCTTTTATTCCTGAGGCACGATCGAGAAGCTATTTCAAAATCTCGTGCATCGTGTTTCATTAGGGTTTCCAAACACTGCGGCCTCGTGTTTTAATCAGTTTTCTCGTTTTTGATATAGTACTTCAACGACTATAAAACCGACAGATACGTCACAGGATTTCTACTGTGGGTAGTCGTTCATACCGCGTAGATCTCAAGTGGACGAGTAAGCAAAATTCAAAAAGAGAAGTAAACACGATATTTTCCACTGCTTTCATAGATGGCTTTAACAACGACGATGATGAAGTTTCTTCTTTTGGCGATGTTGTCTTTCGTGTGTGATTGCCGCCATCCCAAGAATGGACTGTCTCCCCCCATGCCTCCGATGAACTCTTGGGCCATCGCAAAGAAAGGCTGTAAGTTTTTTTTTAAATGTTTTATTCAATCAGGTACGATACACAAACGATAGTGTTGCTTTAAAAAAGTAAAAATGGAAACCTTTAAATCTATCAAAGCGTCATTGAGACAAAAATTATAATCCAATAAATACTGGGTAAGTTGTTATATTTAGACTTTAGGAGCCAACTTCAAGTCGATTTCTTATTTTTCGTTATTTCTTGTGATGAAATGGGAGAGTTCAAGGCCGAAAGAGAAAGGCTATTTGAAAAGTGTCAAATTTAATGGCGTTTTCCATGCAATTCGTACCTAATATCTTGGGAATGAAATAACAGATATATATATTTTTTCCTTTTTCAGCTAAAAAATAAGCTTAAAGCCAGCTCTTTTATTCATCCAATGAGAGTGTCTAACAATATAGATGATAACCTAGATTGTCCGTGACGCGTGAGCGGGTAAAACCCTACTTTGTGAGCATTTAAACTGACGCTATATTGATGATATAGAGGTTTGCGTGATCAGTCAGGTCAAATTTATCGTCCTCTACTTTTCAAATTTTCGATATTTTAAAAGCTCTTTGTTAAGGTCGTTTCAATATTTTGGAATAAAAGGGTTAATGCACGATTTCAAACCGGATAAAACAATTTAATGGAGGAACATTTTTAAAATACAGGTGTAAGTAGTTCAGTGATGTCGTGAATCAAGGAACTGATAGTTTTGTTTTTTTCCAAGTGTGTCCTGAGGGAGGAGGTGATAAAGAAGCCGGCTGTGGATACTGGGAGAAGTTAGGCTACTGTTCACCAGAAAAAGACTATTATCATTTTATGATGAAGACGTGTCCAGCCGCTTGTGGACTCTGTCAAGGTTTGTCGGGAAAATAAAGTCTTCAAGATTTGCATTTCAGCTTCATTCACTTGCATTCAGTTACATGTTAACAATCATTTGTTTATATATTTTTGGCTTGCTGGGTTTTGTCAGTTGCAGTAAATGGGGATCGTTATATCGGAGTTCAGTTCTACAAATTTCGATAAATTTTAGTCTGGCCTAGCAGCTGATAGCAACTATAGATAAAGAAGTTCTAATATCGCGAGTACTACTCTTATAGCATCAATAT
>OZ026596.1:32624721-32629721 GCA_964020085.1 Micromussa lordhowensis | reverse complement strand
TCAAACGCTATCAGTAGTGCTAGTGAATGATAAAGTTTTATGCTGAATAATAACTCTTTATTCGTTATGAATACTGTTGTATTTGACATTACTGAATATATAACTGATATTTGATTAGGAAATGATGGTTTTCCTACTGACATATATTGACTGTAGATCCTTATAGACAACTGGTAAATATCACCAGATATATGATGTAGCAATGTTGACTGAAATGCTGAAACTCGTGTATAATGCGCAAAGCGTATTTACTTGCATTAAAGGAAACAAAATTGCAATGTACGACGTCTATCCAGTAATCTTTACATTCTGAGTAATCTTTTCTTTCAATCATATCTTAAGTCCTGCAAACAAGTACGGTAACCGCTGGTTAGTGATTTAAATCTCTTAATCAGCGGGGCAGTGGAATATTGGCATATAGTGTTGGTCCGTCCATCGGTGGCGTTCGTCTGTCTGTCCGTTCATTCGCTCGTCCGTCAGTTAGTCTATCAGTCAATCATCAGTCAGTTTGACAAGCAGGTAGAAAAGAGGTCTGTCTTGTCTGTCCGTCTTTCTGTCTGTCTGTAAGTTAGTCAGTCAGCTAGTCGGCCATTCGGTCAGTGAAGTTATCAATCACACATAGTTCATGCAGTTTTAGGGCTTCACATCGATTCTCAGGTACTTCTAACTTTACGGCTAAATTTTTCATCCAATTAAGCTATTCGTTCTTGAACGCACTGAATGCAATACACTGTCATCCTTAGCTATTGCTGTCGGTTCAGTATTTCCGTTGTAATAAATACAGGCTCATAAAGCACAAGACAGTAAACTTTCAAAAGGTAGGGCTACCTTTTTGTACCCAAATCAAATCTTAAGTAAAACGAGTATTACAATATTACGAATATTAAAAGCCATATTACAAGTAAACAAAATTTATGGGGTATGCACCTTTAACTTGATCGCTTCTCCCCAACGTTTTCTTTGAACATTCCTATAACGTTTCCTCCTGGTCGATAACGCGCCACAATGAAAATTTGTTTTGAAAATGCTGACCCTGTAGAAGCTTGGGCCACTCCTACTGCTTTGGTGCCTTTCCAAACAACCTAGAGAAAGACGAGAACAACATTATTGACCATTATTGTAGCCATTATCTTTAAAAACCTAACTGTATACATATATAAAATAATTGAGCCACAACGCGAGCTCTCATTGGTCGATAGGTGTGTTTAGATGAGAGTATGTAAACACGGTTGTGACGTTTTAGATTCGCGCGTATTACCCCCCAGCATTAAATTGACCGGTACCCATTTATACACCCGGGTGGAGAGGGGCAGTGAGAGAGGTAAGTGTCATTCCCAAGAACACAACACAATGTCCCTGGCCAGAGCTCCAACCCGGACCGCTCGATCAGGAGACGAGCGCACTAACCATGAGGCCACCGCGCCTCCCACTATTAGTTACGTACCTGTGTAAAATGACCAGCCTCTTGTGAAAAACCAGGATTCTTATAATCATACTTTGGCTCTTCCATGTCGTACCTGTCAGAAACGAAAGCAACATACTTTTTTTATATAACAAATGTCTACGCAAGCATCGTTAAATATGTCGGTAAGGTCACAAAAGGACTGGATTGTCTTTCTGACGTGCGATCTGGTAAAGTAACATGAAAATGACGTAGTACTCAGCTACTACATGTTCTACATAACGTTCTTAAGGACGTTCGCGCCCATTGCTACTGCGCATCTCTAGTGCGCACGCTATTCATTGGTCACGCGCGTGCCACGTCATTTTCAAGCGCGCGCACCGAGTCGAAAACTTAACAAAATATAGAGCTGATGACCTTTGCGTTAACTTGGTGTGCGAATATTTTTGTTGGAAGCTCGGTGACCCCCACTTTTTTTCGGCAGATCACTTCCTTTTTTAACTCTCTACATTATACTAAAAAACCAAAAAAATCTGTGTGTAGGAAGTTGTAATTATTTGTCATATACTATTAAAAAAGGGTCGAATTGGTACATGGAGACAGGTGTGCGTGACTTAGAAGTTGTCTTTTTTAAGGCTAATTCTAGCAGATTTAATGACATATGTAGCAAAGATCTATCAATTAGGCCTATATAAGCCGTGTTAAACACTCATAGCTTAGAGATGATTCTTCAACTTAAATATATGCCGATAGTAATGAATCCGGCCAGAATCGCCTCGAATGACTGAGAATCGTAGAAATGCTATGGTCTGAGCTACGCTTTATCTTGAAAACGAGTTCGGTGACCCCCGATTTTTTTTACGTTTTTTATCTAATCTTATCATTTTCTACCGTCAGTCAAAGTTTTAAAAAAATCTGTGTGTGGGAAGTTTTTGGGCGCGAACGTCCTTAAATAATCAATAATTCATCAAGTTTAAATAAAGGAAATCATGGAGGTGACGGTGTTTGTATATCTGATCTTAATTCAACCTTGTTCCCAGGGTCTCTCGTCTTGACGTCTCAGGCGGTAAGATGAGAGACCCTGGGAACGAGATTGATCTTAATTAGCATATGTTCTTACCATTAAATTTCTCCTTAGTTGTAGTTTCGATCGAAAAGATGTACCAAGCAGTCAAGACCGTGTTTGACTACATTTTCAAAAACCTTGAAGTTCGTCAAAAATACTCCGCTACGCTTCGTATTTTCAACTCTCTTCTCAGTGTTTTGAAATGTTGTCATACTCTGTCTTTTGTGTTTGATATATTTCTTCGAGTTTATTTGTTTGGTGACCGTGTGGAAGAAAAAAACGTTGAATGTATGGTACATAATGTACTAGACAGAGATCAATGGTCGAGTGTTCGTATCTGGCTTTTGCCTTCGTGTTTGGTTCTTTTGCTCTTCACTATGCACACAGCGCCTCTTTTCAACCCGTAATGGATATTTAGCTGCTATAAAACTTACCATCCTTCTAAAGCGTCTGTACAGTCTGCGGTAAGGTGTCCTTGAAACCAAGCCAGGTTTTCTCCTTCCCCATTTGGGTCTGGATCGTGCCGAATTTTCCCTGTAGCAGCCAAGTGATCAGCCCAGACCTGAGCATGCTGCACCAGTGTATCATCCCAGATCAGCGGGCCTGCTCCATGCAGAGCGCGTCTGTCGTTGTGTGCTTTCAAGCAAGCATTTTCTGTAAAATCCAAAATTGCGTACAGTTATGATAAAACATTGTATATTTATCAATGAACCACCCGTCAACTTGGCATACCTTCCGCTGTCAGATTTGTGGATGGTGTCAAAGGTTTAGATGTTGTAGCTAGTGTGCTGGCTATTGTAGGGCCAGAAGTAACAGTTGTTTCACTGGTAGTCAAAGGTTTAGATGCTGTGCTCTGTTCGCTGGTTGTAGAAGGATTCCAAGCGGTACTAGGTTCGCCCGTGGTCGAAGGATTGGATATGGTACTCGGTCTGCTAGTGGTTGGAGGATTGGAGGTAGCAAGCGGTTCATTAGTAACCGAGGGCCTAGAAGTGGTAGTTGGTTCCCTGGTAGTGGAAGGATCAGACGAAGGCTTACTCTCAGTTGTTGGTGGTTCTAAAAAAACAAGAGGAAAGTACTTCATATCCATGTCAGGGTATGCGACGAGGACGTAATGTTGTCGTTTTTATTTTTTCTAAGCATCTAAGTTGTCAGGAACTTGGAATCCTTAAGACCTCATGCAAAGCTCTTTTCGATACTGACCTTCCTATGATTCCTGACAGGAAAGCAGATATCTTCTTATTACTTTCTCTCTTGTAAAAGCCTTTTTTCTTTGTATTTTAATACAAAAAGAGGCACAAGCCTATTATTTCTCTTTTTTCCCGGAAACAGTCGATTTCATCAGTAGCTCAGTTGTCACTATATATACAACATTGGTTTATCAATTTGCTGATCGCTCGTTTCATTCATGTGTGAATCGTCGCTCCAATCAGTAAGATTATCGTTTTGTCCGTGATCTCTCAAAAGAAATCGTCTTTTCTCTTTATTTCTGAATTATCGAAATACAAATGATGTCTCCAGGAATCATGATGACTTTTTGAACTTTAATTTCATTTTAACTTATTCATGCTTCCCGCGTAGAAAATATACGGAAATAAACTTACTGTCACAAAAGCCGCAGGCTGTTTGACAGTTCTTCAACATATACTGATAGTGTCGATTTTTAGGTTGGCAATAACCGGCCCTTTTCCAATAAGCACAGACTGACATCTTATCTGCCCGAGGGAAGCAACCTGGAACAAGAAGCGATACGATCAGATAACATGCAAGATTAACATGGCATGACAAGGAATGAGGGATAAAGTAATCTTACTCAACATAACAGTCAAACAGTGACGGAATTATTGTTGAGCCTCAATGTTTGATCCCGGGGGAGGGATTCCTCAAAGTTTTTGATTTGGGTGTGCGGCCCGAACCTTGAAGCCTTTACCCTATTTCAGACCAAAATCTGTAAGTTTCCATTACCTATTTTAGACCGGAGCCAAAAATCGATACTCCATTTCAGATTTCTAAAATTAGTACAGGGCTCGAAAAAACAAGACTGACCAGAATTGGCTTCCATTGGGGGAGACATTTGAGTGGGGTTAAAAATATGCCAATGTTGATACGACAAAAAAAATAGTTCCTTGAAATCAAAATACTCAATGGTAAGCCATAATGAAAAACGTACCCTTTTTCAGACCAAAATGGACAAAAATATACCCTTTTTCAGACCAAAACAACTCAAAGCCCAGATAAGGGAGTACCTCCCAGAGTATTTGATCCGCATCAAGAGAGACCAGGTGTGATATCGAACAATTTTTGCTCGTCAAGTGCTGTTTGATTACTAAACAATTTTGACAGATCTCGTAAGCCTTCAAAAATATTTCAAGCTCAAAATGTGCTCTCTAATGGGGTGTAGTAAAGGTGATTTTCGTGCTTTTTCCTAGGCCTTGAGCTAAAGAGAGAGGTTACAAAGCCAAATTTGGCATACATTATGTAATGTATTACTTACCACACATGCGACATGTGGCTGGACAGTACGCTCTCATGAAG
>OZ026596.1:32614721-32619721 GCA_964020085.1 Micromussa lordhowensis | reverse complement strand
AATGTGAGGCCTACAGGAGAAGCAAAAATTCCAATATAAAAACACTGAAGGAATTAACTCACTAAAAACAATAGTAAATGCTTAGGAGTTCAGATAGATTAAAAACTTGGTTGGGATAGTCATATTCACATGATTTGTAAGAAGACCAGTGCGGGTATTGGAGCAATGAGACGTATTGAAAATGTTTATAAGAGCCTGGTACAGCCTTACTTTGAATATTGTTCCCCTCTTTGGGACAACTGCGGGAAATTACTAAAAGACAAGCTACAAAGATCTCAATCTCGTGCTTCTTGGGTCCTCACTGGTGCCAATTATAATATTCGTTCCGCTGATATAATCCAGACCCTCTCTTGGGACACACTTGATGCGAGGCGGCTTCGTGCCAAATCAATATTGATGTATAAAATATTAAACGACGACACCACGCCCAACCTTAGGAACTCTTTTGTTAGAAGGAATGTTGATCAGACTGATTATCATCTCAGAAATAGTGCTACAGATCTGACGCTTCCTAAACCGAAGAGAGAGTTTCTAAAAAGAAATTTTAAATATAGCGGCGCAATGCTATGGAACCAACTCCCTAGTGAAGCAAAACTAGCGGAATCGATACACTCATTTAATAAATATATCAAAACGTAATTGGGTCATTGGGTCATGTCATGCCACACGTACTTAGTTTACAAATGCACTTAGTTTGTTCTAGTTGAAATTTTGTAGTTTTAGATTTACTATGTTATTAGTCATGTACTTAGGTTATAATATGTACTAGTTGATAGTAGTTGAATTTTTTATGACTTAAGACCTAACTAATCTTGTATTATTAGCTTTAGTGTCTTTTATATCTGTACAAACACGCCCCCCCCCCCCCCCCCCCCCATGGAAGCCAGCTGAGTGTTGTTGGGGCTAGCGTGTTTCCTTGATTTAAATAAAGTATACCATACCATACCATACCATACCATACCATACCAGTAAATACTGCAAGGGTACCACTATAAAACGTTGTAAAAATCGCTCCAGCTTTGCTTTGGCGAGTTTGGCTCTTGGTCCCGGGGAACAGACAGGGGATGCTCGTCGGAAATTTTGAATTTAACCCGTAAAGGAGACCATCTGGGTGTGCCTTCAGCAAATTTTGACCCCTAAAAGAGACCGCTTAAACGCACACAAATACGACATGCCTTTCGTCGATCCGATCGCTTGTTGGCAGTGAAATTTATATTCCAGTAAACATTGAAATGAAAACAGCTCGATGCGAGATCACAGAAATAAAAGACGAACTCTTAGAACACGTCGAGACAACAATCCATAAACCATCCCCGGGAAACAAGCTCACGGATATTTTTAGCATGATCGTTTTGTAATTTTGTAGGCGCTAAACCCGCTGAGTTTCCTGTAACAGACAAACAATAGACAAAGCACAAAGACATCTTGTAATAACGCTTCCATTTTTGTCACCGATTAATTGGATCATAATGTTCTCTACTATTTGTAGAAATCTTTGATTTATAATCACAGGAAATTTGACTTCTGTTTCTCTTCGCGTAATTCTGTGTTTCTTCGCGGAACCCTAAACGAGATCTTGGCGGCTAAAAATATTGGCGTTTTGCCCGTAACACCCTAAGCGAGGCCAAAATCCAAAATTTACACCCCTAAGCGAGACGACGAACATTCTCTTCTGTTCCATATGGGAGTCCCCCCCCCCCCCGGGCTCTTGGTACAAAACCTTCAAACGCCTATTAGTGTGATATGTTCGTCTTTCATCGACCTCGCTATCACTGAACTAAAACGCCACACGAGTTCTACGAGTGACATACGAGTGACACCATCCAACACCTACACAGGGTAACATACAAGT
The DNA here is from genome assembly GCA_964020085.1 of Micromussa lordhowensis. NCBI lineage: Eukaryota > Metazoa > Cnidaria > Anthozoa > Scleractinia > Lobophylliidae > Micromussa > Micromussa lordhowensis. The sequence continues at coordinate 32,617,869 of OZ026596.1, read as the reverse complement.
AACCCACCGGGAAGCCGGTAACACACGTACACCGTCAATTTATACTAGTACATAGATACATACGACTACGGACGAATGTATACGAGCAATACGTTGCATGCAATCTAACGGTTTCTTCTCCTCCTGTATTTCACTTGTTTGTATTCGTATGCCATTATGTGTAGTACAATGTAACGAAAGCCTCCTACGAAGGAAATTCGGATAATCCCGGGGGATAATCACGGTGACAAGCGTCTCCTACGCAGCCGTGAGGACCTTGATGAGCGCCAGGTAGGAGGCTTCCACTGTGATGATGCGGCGCGCCCGAGTGGTTTGAATTCAACTGGTCGATTGCGTTGTGTAAAAATATATCATTAAAAAAGGCCTGGAACAGGTTACCCTTCGTCGGCCGCAACAATGGCAACCAATCAAAAGACTAAATAGCTACAATGCAGCTGTTAACTGTCGCTTGCAGGCGTGACTCACCTGTAAAAAGAACGGGGGTGGTCATCGTACCTTTTTATGGTAAAAAGAAAAACGATTTTGGTAAATCCTTAATTAGGGTGTTCAGCCTCAAATGGTCCACAGGGGGAGCTTTATATGGGTAGGCTCCGCCTCTGCGTTTCGATAACAACTGGCTTTATCAAGATTGTGATCTTGGAAGACCCGTTTCAAACGCCATGGTACGTCCTCGAGTTGAATAACACTTGATTTGTAGACGTCGAATGTAATAGTTGTTGCACTGAAACCAAAACACGAAGCAGCGATTGTGCAGAACGAATCCGGCGATTGAGTTTGGCACGGTTGTAGTTCGACATCTGAAACCCAGTAATGCCACTTTCGCTGGGACCACTTGCACCGCTTGCCCCCTCCCCCTCCCCCGGGGAATGGACTTAAAGAAAGAGCTTTTAGGTTAGCGTTAAGCAAATGAACTAAACCACAGCACAACTTGTGTAGTGCGCGTTAAATGAATTAGATGTGTGGGCTAGACATGGTTTACTTAGCTCTTATTAACCGAGCAGGAGGTCTGTATGGGAGAATCGTGACCGAGGTCGTGAGCACAGACCGAACGCAGTGAGGTCTGTACGCACGACCGAGAACAATTTGGATTGATTCGTTTGATATAACTGGTTTGTGGTAACTGACATGTGGCTTGCGAACAGCGATGAGCTCAATTCTGTCCAAGTTTGTTCGCCATCTTTACTTTTTTTCTCGTCAGGCTTTTTGGCACTTCCGTAAATAAATATTGTTAGAAGAAAATAGTCAACATTTTTGCATTTCAGTTTGCAACTTTTTCGCCGCAACGTTTTTTAGATGCCGATCTAGATGGGAAAATCTAGACCGCTTCCAATATCGATTTCAGTCAATCAAATTCGTGAATTCGGAAGTTCCCAGTCCTTATGAGACACAGCCATATAATGAAATGGGAGAAGAATAACTCTTCTCTCTTTTTCCTTAAATCTGGCAGACATATATAGAACGAATAAATGAATCATGGAATAAATGAATACCTTTATTTAAGTGTTAATACTTAAGTAAAAAGCCACCTAATATGGGCAAAAATGCTACAACATGTTAAAATGTTAAAATATTTACAATTTAAAGATATATACAAGATATAATATAAGATCAAAATTCGAACAAGCTAACATCAATGAATGCGCCTTGTCTGCCTTATTTATATATTGCTTTACGCCGCTTTTCAGAAGCCACCAAAACGTATGTCATTGCTGCCATATATTTAGTTTGAGCTGCTGATGCAGTTTTATATTGGTTGCAGGAAATTCAAAAGCTAAGAAAGCTATAGGATGAGATGGTTGTAATTGTACATGATTTCAACACAGTGTACAGTGGTTTACCACCCTGCTTCTCTGGGAATCAAACTCCTCGCGAAACCATGTGGCCATCGCCCACACCTTTAGGATTTCAGCCCCATCCTTTGTTTACTTACTGACAAGGTCTATAACATTGTGCTCTGTACAATCAACGATATTTACAAATCGTTTGCTATGTATCCTTTTTGGTTTTAAGAAATAATTCAGTTCGTTAGAACCAGTTACCTTTGGGTAGAGAAGACGATTGAGATTAAAAATCATAGAGTAACGATTACATAACAAAGAAGTTAGCTTCAATGACCCGAGATAACATTTCACGTTTAATATTTGTGCATGTCCTGTGTCCTAGCCAGGGAGTATTCGAAAGTACTTTTACAATACTTCTTGATTCTTTTTTCTCTATTCTAGGTTTCTACATCTTTCAACGGCCGAGCTTCTCCAAACTCTATCCTGCACGATATCTATTGTTTCGCTTAAATACAAGGCCTTCGGTTATCTTAGCTCTCTTCATAGCAGCCTACGCTTTTAAATTGTTATATTATAAAAAAGGAAACAACATTTTTCATTTTACAAAATATGTTTCGACATTCCTATGTCATCTTCAGTAGCAAATGTTCGACCGTTGTACATTTGAATTTTCATTGTAAACATGGGAACGTTATACAATTACGCCATCAGATTTACGTTAACAATTTGAAAACTGGAATACACTGGGAACAAAGGGCTGTGTGCGCGTGCGCCAACAGTAGTTGAAAAATGATAATAATAAAAAAAGTTAAATGAAATGGCCCAAAAAAACTAAAAAGAATTAAAAAGAAAGGGACAAATCTAAGTACCTCAGCTATTGGTTTAGAGTCGGAATTTCCCCCTTAATATACAGCGCCTCTTTTATCTTAACTTGAAAACTCGAGGCGGCAGAATCTAGAATCGCGAAAGATTCTGCAGAGCATGAGTCACGATAAGTCCCTGATGAATGTAGGGGCTTGTTTTTACGACCGTTTGGAAGTGTTATATTATACCTTAAAATGGTCTAAGTGTACGTTATTAGCGCTAATGTAAGCGGTAATTTCAGCTAAAACCATTCCTGCAAAACGGAAGTGATTCCAATCGCGAGACAGCTGTTGGAAGATGCCTGTAGGGGCTGATTAGTAATAGTAATTGGACCGAGTGGAGTACAATTCAGGGAGTAATCGAGCGAGTAATTTCAAAATCGGACGAGCGCGAGGTCGATTTGAAATTACGAGCACGACTACTCCCTGAATTGTACGACATGAGGTCCAATTACTAATTAATCGTATCTATAACAAATTTCGAAATTAAAATTGTCTTTTGAG
>OZ026596.1:32582221-32609721 GCA_964020085.1 Micromussa lordhowensis | reverse complement strand
CGCACCTCCATTTCTGCATGGGTTGCTGGCGCAGTCATCAAAATCTGTCAAACATGAATAATAATTTTATATATATAAGTAAAGTCTACATACGAGCCTAGTGGCTCATCAGGCCGGAGCTTATCCCGGTTTCAGTAGCATGAAGCGACTAGGAGTATTTCTACTCCCCCCTGGATGGGATGCTGGTCTATCGTAGGGTTACCCCCAGCATCAAATTCGCCGGTACCCATTTGTACACCTGGGTGGAGAGAGGCACCGTGAGAGTAAAGTGTTTTGCCTAAGAACACAACACAATGTCCCAGGCCAGGGCTCGAACCCGGAGCGCTCGCTCCGGAGCCGAGCGCACTAACCATGAGGCCACCGCGCCCCCACAATTTTATAGATATCCCGGTCCGATAATTCCCAACAGATGGAAATGATATCCTGCTAATTAAAAAAGGAGTGACATTCACTGGTGTCGTAAACAAGGTTATTGAATTTACTGTAAGCCTGAAAAATTTAAAAAGTGAACAATATTTTGGTAAATGTAGAATGGAGTTAAAACAACAATAGAGTCTCATATATTATTTGGATTTATTACCTAAAGTTTTGGGATGCAAGGGGTGATAATGCGAAGCTGGGGAGCTGTGAGTCCGCTCACAGATCGTAAGACTTTTTGGGCAATACGTTAGTACTGGATGGCCTAATCGCCACTCTCACCCAAGCCATCTCCACCTCCTAGTGCATCCTTCGATAGCCCAGTCTCGGGACTGGTAACCAAACGGAGCTTTGGCATAAACACCCCTTCAATAGTTTTCAGTAGTTGCGGAAACGAATACTACAGTTGCCAGGGGGAGTTAAGGGAGAGGCAGAATTTTCTACTAACAACGCAAAGACAGACAAAATTTCTCCTTCAGTTAAGATGCATTGCAAAGTAGATGGTTAATTAACAGACAGGAACTTAAAAATTTGGTCAAACTGAAATACAGTCGGGGCCCGCATATAGTTTACGCACCAATGAGGGGTACGCACGGGCGGGTTGATTGTGTGAGTAAGTAGTAACCGAAACCACTGTCCGTCTTAGCGTTCGTAACACGATGTCCGTGTTAGGTGTGTGTCCATGAAGCGGAGGTCAGGTGTAAAGCTAAACTCTCGCCAGTTTTCATTTCACACTTAAATAAAATAGCTTGTCTTACCGAGTTCACAGTGGAGTCCTGTATTACCCGGATGACAGTTGCACGTGTATTGATTTACACCATCGATGCAATCTCCATTCACACATGGATTGCTCGCACACTCATCAATGTCTGTTGACACAAAACATAACATTGTTTCTGCACAGTTTTTTTGGTTGTGCTACATTATAGGGGCACTTTGACGGGAATTGCTGATCTTTGGTCGAGATGGTGCCCAAATAATGACACTATATTGTCACCTAGTTGAAGGTTTTTAAGGTAAAATTTTGAAGGTAGCGTGTAGGATTTAGTCATTGGCCAAGGAGCAAGGTCAAAAATTTGGAAAAGTCTGTTTAAGTTTATAAATTGCGTGTATGCGGAACTTTATGGAAAAAAACTAGTACTTTGAAATCAGTTAAATCCAAATTTGACTTGGACTGGTACTCAAAGAACTCTCCAAATCACTTTTTAATTTGGACACTACCCAAGTTAATAATTAATTTGAATAGTGTAATAACAGTGGATAGTGTAGTGTGATAATTAATTTAAACACTTAAAATATTCACAAATAAAAGCACGTGCATGTATGTGCTGGTAATATAATTACCCGAGAAATAAGCGCGCGGGCAGCCAATCACAACAGAGAGTTTTGTTATAGGATTTAAATTTAAGTGTTTAGTATCGCTGTACAATTATGTTCGTCGATTGTATTTTGACTCGTCCTGCCAGCTCACCAACTCCATACCTCAAGACTACCTGATACATATAAAATAATATTATTTCGTCAACTAAACTATGGAAAAGATAACTTGCCTATGCCACAAAGGATTCCAGTGAATCCGGTGGGGCAGGTGCAATTGAATCCGTTCACTTTATCCACACACGTAGCTCCATTGATGCAGGGTTTACTGGCACATTCATCAATATCTGTAAGATGTGATTGACAGCTGTCAGTCAAACTGCATTCCTCACATGGTCTATGCTGTAATACAGTACTCCGTCGAAATGAGGCGCAGGATTCGAAACAGCTTACAGTGGCCACTGAAAGTCCGAAAATTATTTTTTCGTTGGTGAAAGGAAACTTTTAGGCACGGAATAAAGGCCTTCTACAACTTATGTGTCATCGTCTATTGGCTTCAACGTCACCGGTGGACTCTTGCAGATTGCGATAAAGCAATGTGACCAAACCCTCAACGATAATGTGACCAAATTATAATAAAATCTCGCTAAATGTAATTTAGACTATTATGAGTTATTTAATTGTCTTCAAAATGGAATAAGAAATTGTGTAAGTAGCCGTACCACTGTTGTAAGCAGTGCTAAGTAGTGTGAATCATAATCAAAATGTGAAAAAATAAACGTTTTTATTGGCAGGTGGTTTGGAAAGGCACCACTAAATTGGGAGTTGTTCTTAACAAAAGAGGACTTGCGACCTACGTAGTGGTACGCTATTCCCCATCAGGAAACGTTTTTGGCCTGTTTCGAAGTAACATAGGGCGAAAGGTACGTGTATGTTGATATAACAGTGATTAACTCGCTCATTTTAGCCGAGGTCTAGATAGGTCGGTGATATGAAATCGGGAAGAAAAAAAACTACCTTAAAATGAGCTATAGAGGAAACCTTTTGTACAGTCAAGCTGAATTGAAATCTGAGAGCTAGAAAGAGTTGTTTTGCAGTATTTGCCTATCTAAAATAATGTAGCGTTAGGCGATTGCCCACGGGTACCCCCCTAAGTAACTATTGTAAGTCACGTGACGGATGGTGCAATAACCATGTGCTCAGTTGAGTTGACGAAGTTCCAGATTAAAAAGTTTTAACGCCGCGTTTGTTGTGGAATTGTGGCGTTACAATAATTTAGTAATAATCATGGCTTGATACAGCCTCGATGTTTAAAAATAAACTAAAAACGTAAACCTAAAATTATTAAACGCTAGGTTGACCTGAGAGGAGACACTAAAAGGAGGTGCGCAAGATCTACTGTGATCATTGGACACAGATCGAAAAGAAGGTGTGATATTCACTGTTGTCGTGAACAAGGTAAACCAATTAAATTTGCTGAAAGCCTGAAGAATTAAAAAGTGGAAAAATACTTTGGTAAAACGACAATAGAGCCTGATGAGACTCCACTGTCGTTCATTTCAGTTTATTACCTTAAAGTTTTGGGGTGTGACTCCACAGATCACAAAGGCTTTCTGGGCAATACGTTAGTGCTGGATTGCCCAATCGCCTCAAGTGCATCCTGGACAGCCCGGTCTCGGGACTGGTAACAAAAACGAACTTCAGCATAAAGCTGGGAGGGCCAACCATCCCTTCAATAGTTTTCAGTAGTTTCGGAAACGAATACTCAAGTTACCACTTTACCTCGGCAACGGACAGAGGAGGAGAAGGAGGAGGAGATAAGAGAGAAGCAGAATTTTCTACGAACAAGTTACAGTTACAACGCATTGCAGAGTAGATGGATAACTAACTGAACTTTAAAATTTGATACCAATGAGGTGGGCGCATGAGCGGGTCCTTTGTGTGAGGTAGGTAGTAATCAAAACCACTTTCCATCCGCTTAGCGTTCCTAACAAGAATTCGTGTAAGGTGTATGTCCATAAAGCGGGGTCAGCAGTACAGGAAAATTCAGGCTCACCAGTGTTCATTCCACACTTGGAAATAAAAAAAAGGTCTAAAAACGTCGTAAATAGCTTGTCTTACCAAGTTCACAGTTCAGGCCTGTATTGCCCGGATGACAGTTGCACGTGTACTGATTTACTCCATCGATGCAATCTCCATTCACACATGGATTGCTTGCACACTCATCAATGTCTGTTAACACAAAACACGAGAATGTTTCTAGACTGTTTCTATCGTTGTGCTACATTACACGGGCACTATAATAGAGCTGATTTTTGGTTGAGACGGTAACCAAGTTATGTCACTATTGGCACCTAGATGAAAGTATTTTAATACCAGGGAGCAAGAGAAGAATTTGGAAAAGTCTGTTAAGTTTACAGATTGCGTGTATGCGGAACTTATGGAAAAGAAGAATGTTTTGAAATGAATTTTTTCCAAATTGGACTTGGACGTGTATTAGCGATAAATTATGTTACACAAGAAACTGTTCAAACTACGCTTTTGTATTTGGACACAATCCAAATTAATAATTAATTTGGATAGTGTAAAAACAGTAGATCAAAGTAATGTAGTGTGATAATTAATTTGGATAGTTTTTGTTTGGATAATTTCCACCTCAGTAGACGTTGTGATCCTACGGGTAGTGTAAAATCATTAAAAAGGATCTGCTGCTTAGTCCTATCAAATTAGTTTCTTTCTTTTGTTGTTGAACCATATCGTCATTTCGTGGTAAATGTCCTCGGCGACAGAGCAAGCAAGGAATCATGTGCAGGCGTAAAAGGGGAAGGGAGACAAAACCCAGTCCGTTCCATCCGCGTTTTGCGTCCCATCTCTCCCTTTTAACGCCTGCTACATAGTCTAAGGGAATCTGGACATTTGTAAAAAAACATTCTTCATTGGGTTTATTTTTCTATCTTTTAAGTTCTTTTTTGGTTAGTAGTATCCTAGTTTAAAAGAGAATTGTCTTAATTTGTTGTCTGCCGACATCTTTGAGATGTTCTTAAATACGTTAACCCATTTGTCGGCGAATGGGGGGTAATGTTTGGACTATGATTGATCTGATATTGGTTCTGTTTCCTATTTTGCTTAATTGGAAGAGTGAGTACTAATCCTTGCACTGCACTTTCAGGACAAACGGATAGTTTTTCCTTCGGCAAGGTGCTATACATGAGTTTCTTCTATAATGATTTCTAGAGTTTTTTTTAATAGTTTTTAGTTTCGATATATTAAAATTCAGGCTAAAACAATAGACCTCAGTACGAGGCTCTGGGGAATAACTACAGAGTTTGTGGGGTTTATTCCCCAGAGCCCAGTCTATTGCTGAATTTTTATATATCGAAAATTGCCGGTTTTCACATGACGTCACTAAAATTCAAACTACACAACTATTGATCCTCCTGATATTTTACTTTACTGATGTATAAGAGCAGCTGAAAACTAATATTCATACAAATTTTTGTTCAAATGGGTTCTTGGTTTTGTGATAGACTAAGGTTGAATTTCTAAGCTTTGCGTGACGCGGCATTTACATGAAAGCCGAGGTGTTTAAAAAGTGACTTATTTCGGGAAATTTGGCCATCTGAACAGTTCTTGTATTGGAAAAAGTATTATTTTAATCGTTTTTTAGTTCCTCGAGAGATAAATTTCCCCTTTTGTAGCGAAACTCAGTAACAGATGTTTCTGTTGGTTTCCGGCCGCCATGTTGGTGTCCATTCGGATGGGCACCAACATGGCGTCTCAATACAAATCTCTATAAATTTTGTGAAAAAGCTTCTCTGCATATCTTGCAGAAGAAAAATTGCTGTGACCTGAATCTTGGCGAGAGTCTTTGCATAGTTACCTTCTTTCTTTTCTCAGATTCTGGACTTCATCTATTGAAAAATGATTTTGATTTTGAATGGCATGACACTGAAAAACAATTGGTCTGTCTAAGGGCCTGTTTACATGGAGGTGGGGGACCCCAGGTAGGTGAGGTAACCCGCCTAGGTGGGGTAACCCACCTCTCCATATAATCTCTCATTTTTATTTGATCATGTTTACATGATAGGTGAGGTAACCCGCCTAGGCGGGTTGCCCGGTCTGCCAGGTAGGGTAACCCGCCTAGCCGGGGTCGCATTTTGCCATGTAAACGACTCAAGGTGGGGTAACCCGCCTAGCCGGGGTCGAGTTCATGTTACATTTGCAAGCGCGCCAAAGCGCGTAAAAATTTGAACCAGAACAATATGGCCGTTAACTGCCTCTGGCGGAGGCTTTGTATCATCAAAAGTGACAGCAAAACGCCACAGCATTGAAATGCTGCAGTGAGAGCAGAAAATAAGATAAAATATCACTGACCGCCAAAATGCGTCGTTCGTCCGCCATTTTCAATGTTTACGTCAAGTAAAGTCACCCCGGGACCCCGGGGTTGTAAGTTTGCATGTAAACGCTGGCCATTTTTCGACCACGGCTAGGCGGGTTACCTCACCTACCTGGGGTCCCCCACCTCCATGTAAACAGGCCCTAAGACTTTTGGGAATTGCGGAGAGAACTTGGCAGGATAGCCTGCGTAGCTGGGCGGTTTAAGCAATGCGAGCGGGCTAAAACGAGCGGCGAAGCCGCGAGGAGCCTGGGGGAGAGCGCTCGAATTGGTAACCGCCAAGCTACGCAGGCTATTGGCAGGAATATATATGAAATTTATTACTGCCAAAATATAAAAGCGACAGCAACATGCAGGCTTCTAACACGAGCAATAACGATTTTTTTTAGCTGTGATTAAGGTGTGCAGAAGCCACAGAAAAGTCAGAAAGACAAAGGCAGATAAAAAAAGAATGATTTTTTGAATATGATTTGCAAAAATACTCTTAGAAGATTGTATTCCAAAATATTTGGTACTGGCTTTTTATAACTGCCCTACAAAATTGCTTTGCAGTTTGCTTGTCAGAATTTCAATTCTAGTGAATATTAATACATACAACTTCCTACAGACGTAATACTTACTACTGCCTTAACAACTCTGAAGAATACCCACTTACCAAACTCACAGTGTACACCTGCGTTTCCAGGATAACAGCTGCATGTGTATTGATTCACACCATCCACGCAATATCCATTGACACACGCGTTACTTGCACAATCATCAATATCTTGTTTAAAAAAAACGAATCAAGATTTTACACGCGTAACATAGCAATGTGCAAAATGTCAGCCTGTATTATATGTTAAACATCCAATCTGGAGTTTATTTTTCCACCGCTGCCATTTCTTAGCTTTCCGACATCTAATTTTTGTTTTACGATAACTGCAGAAATTCTCGCGCGCTTATTGTTATCGTTGTCAATAAGCGGACAGACACATAAATTTATAATCTATGCGATGCTTTGAATTGACGTCAGTTTTTCATGCGTCTGTCCTGTTATTGACGATGAATTTCATTATAACATTGCCAAAGTAGTCTGCAAATCCACTCGGCTATCGCCTCGTGGATCCATAGCTACTTTGACCATGCTATGGCGAAATTCATGATCAATAACAGAACAAAGGCATGAAAAACTGACGTCAATTTGTTAAATTACTTCCTGCATCATCCGAAAATCATACCGATCGCGCAAGGCGCGTGTAAATGACGAAGCGATGTACGACTCTTCACTGTAATAAAGGCTCTTGACCTAAAATATTAAAAGGGCGTAATAGTGTAATAAGAGGTGCATTTATAACATACTTGTTTCGCACTGGAGACCGGTGAATCCTGGTGTACAGTTACATGTGAACTTGTTGACTCCATTCACACACGCACCTCCATTACTACATGGGTTGCTGGCGCATTCATCAAAATCTGTCAAACATGAAAAGGAGCTGTCAGTTATTTTTATTATATCCCAGTCCGATTGAAAGTTGCAAAGGCGATAATTCCTAACAGGGAATATTAATGGTACCCTGCTAATTAAAGAAGGCGTGGAATTCACTGCTGTCGTTAAACAAGGTAATCCAACTTTACTGTAAGCCTGAAGAATTTAAAAAGTGAACAATATTTTGGTAAATGTAGAATGGAGTTAAAACGAGTCTCGTGCATAATTTGGATTTGTTATTTGTTGGGATGCAAGAGCTGATGATGCGAAGCTGGGGAGTGTGTGTCCGCTCACAGATCGTCTTTTTGGGCAATATGTTAGTACAAAATGGCCTAATCGCCTCTCTTACCCGAGCCATCTCCACCTCCGAGTGCAGTCCTGGATAGCAAGGTCTCGGGATTGATAACCAAACGAAGCTCAGGGATAAAGCTGGAAGGGGTAACCACCCCTTCAATAGAATACTATAGTTGCCACCTTACCTCGACAACGGACAGAAAAGGAGGAGGGGGGGGGGGGGGCTCATGAGGGAGAGGCAGAATTTTCTACCAACAAAGCAAAAGGAGACAGAATTTCTCCTTCAGTTAAGATGCATTGCAAAGTAGATGGTTCATTAACAGACCAGAACTTTAAAATTTTGTCAAACGTAACTGAAATACACAGCCGGGGCCCGCATGGGCGGGTTGATTGCGTGAGCCAAGTAGTAACCGAAGCCACTGTCCGTCTTGGCGTTTATAACAAGATGTCTGCATTAGGTGTGTGTCCATGAAGCGGAGGTCGGCTGTAAAGCCAAACTATCGCCAGTTGTCATTTCACACTTAGCAATAAAAAAATCTAAAAAGATAAATACTTTGTCTTACCAAGCTCACAGTGAAGTCAAAAGTATGCTTTGTCTTACCAAGCTCACAGTGAATGCCTGTATTGCCCGGATGACAGTTGCACGTGTACTGATTTACACCATCGATGCAATCTCCATTCACACATGGATTGCTTGCACACTCATCAATGTCTGTTTACACAAAAAGAACATGAGAATGTTTCTAGACTGTTTTTGTCGTTGTGCTACATTACAAGGGCACAATAAGAGAAATCACTGATTTTTTGGTCGAGACAGTAACTAAACTATGACACTATTGGCACCTAGATGAAGGTATGGGAAGTGAATGGACCAATTTCGATATATTAAAATTCAGCCTAAAACAATAGACCTCAGGACGAGGCTCTGGGAAATAACTACAGAGTTTGTGGGGTTTATTCCCCAGAGCCTTGTGCTGAGGTCTATTGTGTTAGGCTTTATCTTAATATATGGAAATTGGTCTATTGTCGAAGGGAACGTGAAGGTTTTAGCCATTTACCAGGAAGCAAGTGCAGAATTTGGAAATGGAACTTATGGAAAAGAATAATTTTTTTGAAATTAATTATTTCCAAATTAGACTTGAACCTACTATCATCGATAAATTATGTTACACAAGGAACTGTCCAAATTTGTTTAGAAATTTGAACACTATCCAAATATATAATTAGTTTGGATAGTGTAATAACAGTGGATAGCGTAGTGCGATAATAAATTTGGATACTTTAAAAAATTAACAAATAATCGCACGCACTTTTATGGACAGGTAATATAATAATCGCAACCGAGAGTTTTGTTATAGATACGATTAGAGGATTTTAGTGTTTAGTTTCGCTGTACACTTATGCTCATCCTACATGGTCGCCAAATTGATTCTTCAAGACTATCTAATACGTCAAAAAAATCTTACTGGCGTTAAACTATGGAAAAGATAACTTACCTATGCCACACAGGGTTCCAGTAAATCCAGGGGGACAGGTGCATTTGAACCCGTTCACTTGGTCCACACACGTAGCTCCATTGATGCAGGGAATACTGGCACATTCGTCAATATCTGTAAGACGTGATTGAAAGCTGTCAGTCAAACGGCATTCTTCAGATGGTCCATGCTGTAATCCTCCGTTGGAATCATGCCGAGGGACCGGCAAAAATACTCTTTTCGTTGGGAAAGAGGACGTTTTTAGGCACGGAATAAAAACTTATGTGCTATCATCTACTGGCTTCAAAATGGAATAACTTCAACCTTTGTCATCAGAAAACTTCAAGGAAAAAAATTCTTATATACATGTGATGTAACAAGGCTATTGACCCAACAATGTTCAGGTCTACAATGCGCTGACCTTGTCTACAATTCTTTCCTGTGAATCCAGGGAAACAAATGCACTTGTAACCCCCATCGGATGTTTTTGAGCATGTACCATTTTCACAGGGCATTCCCAGGCAGCCAACCTTGATATCTATTGTAGAAAGAATGGTATGAGGTTATGGCGATTTATTTATCTCTCAGTTAGCACGCGCGCTGTGATTGGTCAATTTAGCGGGCCGTATTCTACTGTACGGGCCGTAAAATTTGAAGCTGCTTTTGTTGCCAAAATGTTTCTTGATTTATCGCCAAGCGTTCTTAACTTTTCTAACAAGTAAAAGTTTAAAACTTTCTTTCATTTCTGAAATTGTGTAAATACATCAATTCTGAAATTCTGAAATTGCTAAGTGTGAAATTTCTAAAATCTGCTAACGACTTAAGAGTCAATTAACGATTTCTTTTTAAATTGACTCGTTTTTCTTTCGAGGTGCGTCATAAATTTGAAGCCGTTCCGCGTGAATAGAAATCGTTCCCGAACCCGTCAGACACACAGTAGAGATATAATAAATACCTTGCTAACCTTGTTTTCTCGGTCCATACTCGGTCCGTACTACGGGTCCTCGTTTTATGGCCCGCACGCTTCGCGTTTGGGCCATAAATCGATGGGGAAAAAACTCGGTCCGTAACTTACAGTGCGGCCCTCGAACTCGGTTAGTAAGAGTATTTACTTGATATGGTGATGTATTAAATGTTCTAGACCAGGCCACATTATCTTAGAAGACTCGGCATGCAGTGCCCCCCATACACTATATCGGAGCTTAATTACTCTAAGCAAGATCAAATCACAAATGCTTGGGTAGACCTGTTGTCAACTACAAAAGAATTTGGCTCAGTTTGTTTTGTACCAACGAGTCGAAGCGGTGTCACAATACCGGCGTTGGAGAGACATCAGTTGCTCGATATCATATCTCATTACACTATAATTTGTATTACGTTTTCGGATTTGCGGCTGATTAATTTAAATTTGCTAAAAATAAGTACACCAGGAGAGAAAGCCTGTTCAGGAATCTTATAGGCCACATTCCATGGAAGCCTTGTTAAGGGACTGGAAGAAGATAAATATGAAGCTGCTTATTATGAATTTTTGAATTTTTCCACTGAACAGTGGTTCTTTTTATTGATACGTCTGATCAGACTGTATCTTTCAGTGATGGCTAACCGCCAGGCAACCCATCACAGAACTGCCTTTTGGGTAACCAGCGTCTCCGATTATTTTTCAGCTCCCTCAGTATGGTCAAAGCCACACCGTTGTGTCATACCGTAAGGATACTCGATCCAAGAATAAACCATCTTCCAAACACTGGCACCACTTGGTTTAAAAAGAAGTCCTTGAGGTGAAGCTGAAAAAAATAAACCCAGATAAAGATTACATTATTTAACAAATAAAGAAACCTAAGCCGTGTAATACACTGTGATAAAACACGACGGGGCATTTGAGAACTCGACGGAAATGCAGGCGAGTGTTTTCTACATTTTTCTACATTTGTTTCTAAAGAAGCCAGCCATTGTGCTGTGTCAGTGGGCAAGTGAAGCACTTAGTTAAGTTGAAAGAAGTAAATTAATCGCCGTAGCGAGTTTGTCAAGCTCAAGTTGCGAGCGTCTGCCTTTCGTGATGTCAGTCTACGTTGTAGGCGCCCTCCTTCCATCCGCGCTTTGACTATCCCTGCCCCTCCCTCGACAGTGCAAACAAAGATGGCGACTTGTACATTTACTCGTAAGTCTTGTGTAGCGCACGAAAACTTTACCAGCGTTCATAAAAACGTGCAGAAAAGTTCTAACATTTTCAAACCTAGCAAACGCTATGCAGTTAGCCCAGGACAGATATTACATAAAGTATTGTACTTTGTGGGCTGTGTAAGGTTCGCATTGGGTGCTTCCCATTCTGCCAAAAATTCAGGAGATTTTGTTCGGAAGTCAACTGAAAAGGTCCGTTTCGGTTTCTTCCTACAGGAATATACGGGACTAACTCTGGAGGTGGTTTACTTTGCCTTTCGGAACGTACCGGTCCGACTGAAATTTGGCGTTCCATTGCCCTACTTTTCTTCAGTAGATTTCACTTATGTAGGAAACGATTAAAGAATGGTAAGAGTCATTTCTCTTGGCTGGCCCAGTTTGGTCCATTTTCCTTGGGTAGTTTCATTGGCCTCTGACCCATTGTGTTGGGGCAAAATGTACAGCCGCCATCTTTTTTTTCCTACGGAGGATTCAAACGAAGTAGTAACGCTCGAAACGTCAGCTTTACCAACTCGCTATGGCGGTTAATAAATAGTTTAATACACGTTTTACAAGCACGGTTACAAATGATGAGCAGTGGTAAAGAACATGAAGATAATTACATCCCCACATATCAACAGATGCAACGGATCGTCGTCTCCGCTTTAATGAAAAACCGACACGTGGCAGGATTAAGGCTGCAAATGGTTCATGCACACTTCCTGGCAGCGCAGGGATGAACGGTACTTCAGTGGCTGTAATCAATGACGGAGACCCCTTCACTCTGTACCAAATGTTGTTTGAGACTCCAGTCCAAGCCAAAAACGGGAAAGACTTGCTTCGCAGGAACGTCTTTTTGTTGATGGAGATACCGTAGTAAACGTTATCGATTGGGTTATAAGCAAGGACAATCAGAACGTTCTGAGCCAGATCTGAGAATGAAACGAGAAAGCTTTGACAACGATTCTTTAGTTGGGCGTCCTGGTAATTATTTACACACGTAGCAAATGTCTTCGGCCCCTCCCCCCCTCAGACAGGAACTTCACAATTCCCGAGCTGAGCTGTTGGATAAATGAGATATCTGACAGACTATTAACGTTTCCTGTATACAGTGGGAGAAAACTGAGAACCAGCAGCTCTTTTACATGATATTCGTCCTGAAAGCAATCAAAGAGTTACATTTTTAATTTTTTCCCGGCTAGTTTACATAGTCTTTTCCCTTCTCACGGCCTCTTCCCTTGCTTGGAACAAGGTAGTAATTCTCTGTCACGTTACACAGAAAATTGGGCATGGCGTCATATCGAGACGAAATATCGCTTTTAATTATGTTAGTGATCACTTAATGTGTTAGACCAGAAGAGAAAAGCACTACCTTACGCTTACAGCCCACAGATTCGACAACGCGCCTTTTCCTAGAAAGAACGTTGTCATTTTCAAATCAACTGTTACACTGACTACGACAAATGAGACCTGTCAGACTCGATCCACTGTTTCTTTAGTCTGATAAATTATTGAGCCACATTTCAGTTGTTAAGATATGTATGTACATGTAGTTTTTACCTTTCCAAGTTTCACCGCCGTCGTTGCTTCCTTTGCAATGGCTTTCAGATCTGAACAAGAAATATACTTAATTCTTTTTTTATTATAAATCTCTTTGAGATTGTAGATATTGTTGTTGCATCCACCTTTTGGTAATTACAGTACAGGTGAATAAATTTGAAATAAATTAATTACAGGATTATAAATGCATCAAGATACACAATTCCAAATCATGTGATTTAGCATGAGGGTTTCCTACTTTTTAACTTCTGTTTTACAAGCAAACATCGTATTGGTAGATTCATCCAGCAGAAAACTTCGTGCGAAGATAACTGGACTTTCAGGATCTTCAAGAAATAAATTAATATAATAAATAAGTAGATATCATCAATAAATGAACAAATAAAATATCTACAACAACTAAATGTCGATAGTAATTATCACGGCAATGACGAAGTTAGATTTCAACATATCCAGTAAAAGCTACGGAACATAACGGCTTCAAGCAATGAAAACTTGCAGACAAAGCTTTAAACTGCAGAAACGCGCAGAAACATTTCTGGTGTACATCTTTCTTGCAACTGATTGGCCAAAGAAACATCACCTTTTTTACTCAATTAACTAATGTTCTTTGTGTGAGTGAGGCGAGTGATTAATATTAACCGTGTACAATGCGAATAGGCCTTTGAAGCGGTTCAGTACGTACGGTCTTTTGACTGCCATTCAGAGAAAAACAACTACTATTTATATACTTTTACATTTACCGGGATCTGGGTACCAGAAGAGTTCCACTCTCATACACGCCATGTTGGTACACTTGTCCGTCTGAGGTCGAAACCGAACAAAGTGCGCGTGAACTGGGAACAACAGTTTGTGCCGAACCGCCAGGTTTCTTACAGGACTTCCCACAAAAAGCTAAAAAGAAACCGGAAAAAAAGGAGGTCTCATCGTTTTATTTCAGGAAAATCCCTTTAACTTACCCAATGAAACAAAATTGTGACTTATCCAGAAAGAAAGGCTGTACTTGTTGGACTTTAATTCTTATCACTATCACATCATCTGCATGTATCATTATTGCACTAAACCAACCATTCGTTAGTAATTGACAAATGATATCAAAACGAGGAAGGAGATTGTAACTGACTTGTAGTCGCAAGTGTGAAATGTCACTTAGCTCAACGACTTTGGTGTAGAACGTAACTCGGAAAAAAGGTTTATACGGACTATTTCCCTAGCCAAAATGTCTGTTTCTTACCACTGACAGAAGTAAAATGTGATCTTTGATAACTTGAGGATGATACTTGTTAGTGGTCTGCTAGTTTAAAGGTGTTAATGGTCAAGAAGCTGCCACAGGAAAGGACAGATGCCTTATGGGAAATGTACAGAATACATTTTTAACTCGGTACCTTGTTTGCTCCATTAGCTGTGTAGTATTCCCATAATGCTCCATCAGCGCTGTACTCAAAGTAGAATGACAACACAGAGTTTGTGTCTCCTGAATCATCATGTTTGCTCTGTGCTTCCAACTTCATGTAGAGGATCACAAAATGTCATTGTCAATTACAGTACAAATCCGCGTATAAGAACCTACACTTTTTGAATAAAGGGGGTAAGTTTCTAAAGAAACTGTGGTGCTGCGTCGGTTGGGAGTATTACAAGATAATTTGGTTTTATCAACTGAGTTGATAATGTGAATTGGCCACCGTAAAGAGATTCGATTCGATTCGAATCTCTTTACGGTGGCCAAATCACATTATCAACTCAGTTGATAAAACCAAATTATCTTGCACACCTTTTGAAGTCTGGCAAAATAGGTTCCTGTATTTTGGAGTAGTTATTCAGGCCATTTAGGCTAAGTAGGTTGTTATTGGGTTCTTAATTTCTATGAAGGAGATACAACAACAACGACAACAACATTTTTTTTATTTACCCCATAAACTTACATACATTTACATACATACAGATAAATTATTCAAATAGATAGAGATAAATATATGGGGTCTGGCTGCTTGAAATAACAGTTGTTGATCACCAGAAAAAGAAACTTGGGGTTGGTCCTTAAATATACAGTATTTAACTGTATTATGATAAGCCTGGCACAACTGATTACATAATGTATATGTACTGTTACATTCTATAACAAGAGTTCATGATTTATCTGTAACTCACATATTAGAACCTGCTTGATCTTGTTTGGCTACACAGGTTCTTATATTTGTGGGTTTTGAAATGCAAACATTTCTGGCAGCAGGTTCCTTAACCACTAGGTTCTTTCACAAGGGTTTTTACTGTACTGGAAGGGATGTAACTTTTTCCCTAACTCAGCCACCCATTTCAAAACTCGCTAGCTTCTTTATGTTGCCTTATTACCTTTCTCTTACTGCATAGTTAGTCGAAGGATTTGCTTAGAAACACAACATGGAATCTCGTCCATACCTTTTCTCTGTCAGCTTATATCCTTACAACAACATCTGAGATTAAATACCATTTCAATATTCGTAGCAATTTACCTCATATATAAGATAGACTTGGCCAAGGTCAATCTGTAAAAACTCAGATGAGTCACATGACCCCGCGCACCATGCTCCTGCCCCTGACCTTGAGTTCAACCTGGAGTACTGGGCTCCATATTCAGGGCCTTGGCTTGAGGAAGAAGTGAGCTGGTTATCAGGTATGATACCTGATTCCATTCCGACTCCCACGGGAACTGTAACTGCGGTAAAAGCCACATACAAAATTGTACGAAAAAGCTCTAGTTGTTGTTTTTGTTCTCTTCTAGAACGGGTAGTCTACCAGCCGGGTGAAGTACTAAATAGTGAGGTAGGAATTCGATCAAAGATGTAGGAAGAATGTTTGACTCCTCAATAGCTTGAAAAGTTCCAAATCATCAGGACTACAGTCCTGGGTAGAGGAGTAAGTTACAATTCGTTTGTTCGGTTGTTGTTGCAGAGATGAGCCGTTATGTCATTCTTAGGTTGGATGCTTAGTATCAGGGACGCCAACTTTAATAACACTTCAAAGCCAATAACACTTTAAAGGAGGGTGCGTATACCGTCTGACTATCATTTTCAGAATAAAGTAACGTCTTAAGCTGTTAAGAAATTCTTTGAGAACGATGCGCCCACTAAGTCTTTACTTCTCGTCAAAACATTTCCCATGCATAGTTGTTCAACGTTCTATGTATGCCTTTTGTAAGAGAGTGTACTTCGTGTACTTACAGAACTAAGACAGTCCTGTTTATTGTCTGTACCTTTTTTGCATTTGCCATTTGTTTTCCCTTCGTCTGGGCAGCCATACAACTCTGCCTTATAAACAGGTTGTTCTCCTCCAGGTTTCTGAAAAGGAGGAAGGACGAATCGAACGAAACGGGCAGTAGCTGAGAACTTGTATATTTTCATTACTGTTAAAGTGCTTCCAGCGCTTCGATCAACCTTGACAGGGTAAGAATGCAAGAAAAAACAAAATAGATATTACCTCTGGGAAGCTTAATTTAAGACTCGGCGTTAGATAAGTTAGATTTTGCTACACTAAATTTCTTGGTCTTATACCACCTTGTAGGCAGCTTTGAGAGGGATTGGTTAAGAATAAAAGCATCATTGAAAATATATCAACGACACCTACAGTAACACTAGTCTTATCATGTCGGGCTCTTCACAGAGATTTGATGCTCATGAAGCCTTTGCATGTAATAAATAGATATCAACTGTTCTTTCACTGCTCCTGTTCCAGTTACCTACTCAAGTTTTTTCTCAAAGCCAGTGTAAAAAAAACTGCTTAGTGTCTTTAGGTTGTATTCCTTGCAATGAAATAAAGATCGGCATCAGCAATCGCAAGTTGGGGCACATTGAAACCATGCTGTTAAGACATCAGACACTGTGTGTCGGTTAATACGAGTCGAGACCATCAGCAGATCAGCTTCTGATTCAAATAAAAGATCTTCGGCAACCTCATAACTTAAGTTCCACTAGGTCAGGCTTTGATTGGTTCCCTCACAGTTTTGAAATTTAAAAACTAAATACTCTTCAGCAAGAAGTTATGATCATAATCTCTTACATTCAGTCTTAAATTATTTAGTCTCGCGTGGTAGCGATTATTTGATCCCTTTTGATTTTGTTTGTGTTAAATTCTCACGTTCTTTACCCCTGTTTCAATGCCAGCTTTCTTTTCTGTCCACTCCAATCCATCCTCACTAAGTACTAACACTAACTTGTCAGTTGGAATCTTTGGAGACAGACCTTCAACTGCAACCTACAAAAGTAAACCATGCCAGTAAATCATGTTACATCATGTTAACTCATTGTTTTACATACTGATCAAAGGTAGATAACCAACAAAGTAAAAAGAAGGAGTCATGTTTAAAGGAATACTGTTAATAATGATCTTTGGCTAGGCCTGTCCAAAGTAAAATGTAAAAATAGAACCTTTATTGAAACACCAAGAATGTTAATATTATAGTATTATCTTTGTTCACGATGTGGTCACTTGTTTCTCGGATCGACTGTTACTGGCCTTCTTCAGAAGACGACGAGCTCGACGGTTGCTTGGTTTTCAACAGCTGTGATTAACGCGTTTCGATCGTTACTGTTCTTGCGCGGACAAACGATAATACTTTTTTATTATTGTTTTCAGCACGATGAACAACTACACTCCAGTGACCTTCAGTTTACAACACTAACCAAGAACATTCTCAGATTACCATTGTTGGTTGGTGTCTTATGAGAGACAATGGTATAATTATTAAGTACATCAACGAGGGGTGGGGAGAACTCACCCAACAAAACTTTTTTGATTCTTCCCTCATCCCTCGCCGGACAAATAAACAACATCCGTGAAGCAATGAGGCGTGGATAAACAAGCCAGCAGGCGGAAAGACAGTACTCTGAGGGCGCAACAGTGTGAAGCAAGTCACCGAAGAAACGGATACGTCCGATGATGATATTAGCGTTAGTGAAGATCCACTCTTTAAAATTGAAGAAGTTTCCAGCGTGAAGACGGCAGGAAAGCAATTAAACGCCAAGATTATATTTTCAGACCCAGAAGAGTCATATGACACCGAATTGGAATTCCAGCTAGACACCTGCGCCACGTGTAACGTAATGAGTCTGCGCGACCTGGCCGTCATAAACCGAACAAGAGATCCACCACTAAGAAGTAGTAAAGTGAAGCTCAAGTTGTTTGACGGTTCTCTCATGAAGCCTTGTGGTGTAGCCACCCTGAAGACACACTAAGAAAATACAATCCAAGAGTTGGACTATCAGATTGTTGAGACTGTAAACAAGCCTCTTCTATCCGCTGAAACATGTGTGAAACTGGGAGTGTTGAAGCTTTCTTTCACAGACACAGCGCAAGTAAACAGTATGGGTACAGAGCCATTAAAGTCCAGTGTTTCACTAACCAGAGAGATAATTCTAGCTGATTACAAAGATGTGTTCGAAGGTCTTGGTCACATAGGAGAGTCCAGCACTTTTGTCATCAACCCAAACCATTCCCCGGTGCAGCACGCACCCAGACGGATTTCAAGGAGAAAATCGCAGAGTTGGAGAAGAAAGGCATCATTCAAAAGGTGACCGACCCCACCGATTGGAGTAGTATGGTCATTGTGTCAAAGCCAGGAAAGCTAAGAATTTGCCTGGACCCCGAGATCCAGAGACCCAAATACCAGATGTCAACATTAGAAGAGATTCTCCCCAAACTCAGCAAAGCGAAGGTCTTTACCACCCTTAACGCGAAAGATGGTTTTTACCAGATCGGATTAGATGAAGAGAGCAGTAAGAAAACAACTTTCTGGACTTCATTTGGCAGATACAGATATTTAAGAATGCCATTTGGTATTAGCGTAGCTCCCGAGGAGTTCGAATGTAAGCTCCAAGAGAAACTCGCCGGATTAGAAGGGGTCGAAATTCTTCGAGATGATATATTAGTGGTTGGATAAGGAGATACCAAGGAAGAAGCAGATGCCAACCACGATGAGAACCTCAGAAAACTGCTAGACAGAGGTAGAGAAGTCAAACTCAAGCTGAACAGCAAGAAGATGAATTTGAAGAAACCTCAAGTCAAGTTCATGGGCCATGTTATTAGCAAAGATGTCTGCAGTTGAGCACTGTCTGCAGGTACGCACAGATAGAAAAAGAGTGTCTTGCCATTGTGTTTGGTTGCCAAAAGTTCTCACAGTACATCACAAGACGAGACAAAGTCACTGTCGAATCAGATCATAAGCCGTTGCAGTCAATATTCAAGAAATCGCTTCTGTGTGCTCCAAGCCGTCCCCAAAGAATGATGCTTCGACTTCAGAGATACAACCTTCAAGTAGTCTACAAACCAGCAGCGCAGATGTTCGTGGCAGATCACCTGTCCAGAGCGTTCCTGAAAGATACCGGTCCAGAGGATGAAGAGTTTCAAGTCTTCGCACTTGAGCTGGAAGCGATGAACACGTTTGATACCATCAAGATAAGTAGTGAGAGACTTCCCCAGCTTCAAAAGGCCACAGACCAAGACCCTGTCATGCAAACTCTTAGAACTACCATTCTGATTGGTTGGCCGGAGAAGAGAGAAGAAGTACCAGTCCAGATTAGAGAATTTTGGAATTACAGGGAAGAACTAACACTTCACAGTGGGATTCTTTTCAAGAATCAGCGACTCATCATTCCAAAAGCTTTGAGACCAGAACTGACAGCAAGAGCTCATTCCAGTCACCAAGGAATTGAGGCCTGTATACGAAGAGCAAAAGATGTAGTCTTCGGGCCCTCCATGACCAAAGACATTAAAGAAGCTGTTGAGAAGTGTGAAATATGTGCAGCATTTCAAGCGAAGAACGGTCAAGCAGCCAATGCAGACACATGAAATACCTGATCGACCGTGGAGCAGAGTTTCGTCAGACCTGTTCACTCTGAACTGCAAGGAGTACAGTGTGCTTGCAGACAGCTACTCAGATTTCATAGAAGTTGGAGAGTTGAAAGGCACAACCGCGAACTACATCATAGAGTTTCTCAAAGAGCAGTTTAGTCGACACGGCATACCTGATGTATTGGTTACCGACAACGGACCTAGGGCCTAGAGTTCACAGAGTTTTCCAGAGAATGAGAGTTTAAACATGTGACGTCATCACCTGGACATGCCAAATCCAATGGCAAGGCCGAATCTGCAGTTAAAGTGGCAAAAAGGATTTTCAAGAAAGCTCACAGGGACAACAAGGACCCGTGACTTGCATTGGTGAATCAACGGAACACATCAACGCATGGTGTAAACTCTAGCCCAGTACAGAGATTGATGTCCCGAAGAACGCGTACACTGTTACCTGTATCAGCAAATCTTCTGTACCCCAGAGTAGAAGAAGGAGTCAAAGAGAAGTTGAAGGCCAAGAAGCAGACAGCTAAAGGCTGTTACGATAGAAGTGCCAAGGTACTACCATAGCTAGAAATAGGCCAAGAAGTTTGAGTATCTGGTCAGCGAAACAAAATCTGGGAAGCTGGTATCTGTGTCCAGAAGCTATCAGACCGCTCGTACTTAGTTGAAGTCAATGGAAACACACTACGCCGAAACAGAGAGGCGTTGAGGCCCAAGAAAGACACGCAAGTGACTGGTGACCCTACTACCGTTGAAACAAAACCATCCACACCTGTGCCTGCACAGATGGAAAGACAAACAGCATTGAAGAGTACCAATCACAGTGATGTGACCACACCAGTTAAAGTCAGCGATGCCCCGCAGCAGAATGTTAGTGCCCCACTGAAGTCAACCCGTATCAGAATAGTGAAGGCACCTGTGAGATTCAAGGATTATGTCTAAGCGTTTAAACCAGTTATGGACACTGAACATGGGACACTGTTTTTCTTTATTTCCTTTTATATATTTTTTATTTGCATGGAACTGTTGCGTTTCCAAACATATATATATTTTCTTAAGTGTGTTTTTGGACATTTGTCATAAACAGGTCATTACTTAAACTGCAGATGGGAAATGAAAACAAAACTTACATCTACTTGAGAATAATAATTGAATCCCAAAGTATTTTATGACTGTGACCAACTGAATTCAGAATAATCAAGGATATAGCTGCATCCCAGATCATCTATACTGGGATGTTTTGACTGAGATAACTAAATTGTGACAAATTTTTGAAATAAAAGCAGATACACTATATTTAACACCTGCAGTGGCTCTTAAAACTTGGGATTGCCATCTTTATAAGTAGCCAGCTGTACTATGTCCTTAAGAATTCCTTAACTTTTCTAAAGTTTCACGCAAAACAATCTACAACACAGACCCTTGTTTCTCTGCAAACGACCAAAAAAGAATATCCATGACAAGCGCGTTAGCTAAAAAAAGTTTTTAACACAGCAGGATTTCCATTCATTTTGATGCAAAAAATGCCAGAAATCGGTCGAGAAAAGACAACCTATTCTCAAATCGCAACGAAAAATATGTCACATTGCGTTCAGGCCTGAATTTTTTCAGGCTTTAATTTCGCGCAACTGCTTAAGTTGTGTGTAAAAACTGCGATGATCAATCATGTCTTCATATCTATAATCTTTCATATATTCATTTGCATTCTTCACCTTCTACGGGTATATTAAGAACTCACATTGTGACCCGCTCCCAGATGGTTTGATAGGGCTCATGCAGTTGGTAGAGCACTGCACCGGCGTCGCAGAGGTCATGGGTTCGAATCCCATTTTTTTCGTCGAATTTAAATGTTGATAGTATATAAAAGGCACATGTTACACTTCTAACGTGTTTCCTCATATTGACACTGGAATTTCGCGTAAAGATCAAAAAAGGGTTCAAATGTTATTGTTTTTGTCATAAATATACTTAGCTACGTCTACAACAGTAGCTAGTTCGCAGGCATGTCACTTAACAAATATATCAACTTAACATAATATATAGGCTTAAAAATACCAACTGGCAGGAGGTATACCAGTTGGCTATATATTTACAAACATGACCGAGGTCTACCAAGAAACAACTCCAGCTTGGTGGTCAGAGCGGACCTCTGGATTTCAAGTTCGGTGCCCTAACCACTCGGCCAGGCTGCATCTCATGAAGATACACGCAATGGCTGATCAATTGGACATCCTGTGTAATCATGAACTTAGCAGTATGGCCCAGTTTACAGTGTCCCATGCTGGTATACCTCGTGTGATCGCATCATCGTGTCATCGAGATATGTATCTACATGGCTAGGAAATCCTTCGCCTTAAAGTTCTTACTTTGCGTCATATTATGGACAATACTATTATGGAAATTTGAAACAAATCACTTAACAGCAGAAAATCCTCCAGTTAAGTCTGAGAAGGAGAATCAGACGGAGATGGAAACACCTACCAGCCATATGTCAGTATCGGCCAGGGCTTTTACTATGTTACCCAACCAAACAAAGCCGGCATGGCTTATCATTTTCTGGTCGACGTACTTTGGAGAGCACATGAATACAAAGCTGGCATGGAAGAAAGGTGAAAGCCCTGTGCCTTGTGAGGTTACGGGTAACCGATCCCGAGCGAACGACGCCAACGGCTTCGTCGTTCATGCCAGGGATTCACACACGTTACCTTCAACGGAATCTGTGCCACGGATTTTGATGACTCTAGAAAACCCGGTATGTACTCCGCAATTAACTAACGCTACGTTTATGTCCAAATTCAATTTGTTGACAAGTTATCGTTTAGACTATGATTTTCCTCAACCTTTTTGGCTGGGGAAAAAGACGGGCTAATAATGGCGGCATTCTCGAACTGTGAGCCTGTACGGACTGAATACATGAGACAACTAATGGACTTTGTCCAGGTCGATTGTTATGGAGCCTGTCTTAAGAACAAAGATGATCTAGCTGGGATTTACGACTCAGGAAAAGGAAAAAGCTTTAAACAACTCAAAACCGAACTAGCCAAAAGGTACAAGTTTACCCTGGTATTCTTTAATCAGGACTGTGACTATTTTGTTGATGATCAGCTAGCCCATGCTCTGGATGCGGGCTCGGTTCCTGTGGTAATGAGCACCGACAAACTCGACGAGTTCCTGCCTGGAAATCTGCGATATTCCGTCATCAAAGTCCGTGATTTCAAGAGCCCAAAACATTTGGTTGATTACCCGAAAGTTCTTGACATGAACGAGACTGAGTATAAAAAAAAACCTTGGAGTGGAGGTGGAAAGGAATCGGTAATATAACGGGAACCACTATTGGAGCTTGCTGGAAGCCGAAATATCCTTTACATTGCCAAATGTGTATTGCACTTTCAGAAGGAAAAATCCACAGGGATGGTCTTCAACCAATGACTTGCAAGCCAAGAAGTTTTGAAGACTGGGGGATTAAGCTTCAGGCCAGCTTCTTAGACGTAAATCGATTTTTTTTTAGGGAATGGGGCGGACGTACACAGGCTACTCTTGAGTTTCTCATTCACTATATACAATGTATAAAACTGATATCACTAAGTTTTTTTATCTAACGGTTACATAAATGAACAAAAATGATAAAATATAAATCGGCGTTACCTTACCTCATGGTGGATCTTAGCCTGCGTGGCTAAGGGATCGTTCTCCTAGTTTTCCCCTCTCCCTCCCCTTTGAACGCTTGTCACACAGGCTAGGTGGATCTCTCATGCGGTTGTTCTAAATGAGGGACCACTGGGCATGATTTTGATCCAAGCTTTAAAAGTCTTAGTGTGCTCTGACAGACAATACTCACCACAAATTTAGTTTGAATCGCATATCTCAGATCAACTTGTATAAAATGAACTGTGTGTAGTTCTTCCCCAGAGCTCCTGAGTGGCGTCCAACCACTGAGGTCGTCTTCAGATGTTGCACTGTAAGGCAGAAAGTCTTTGATGCGACTAGAGGATGCTGTTATCTGGCTGTCTTTTGTTCCTCCGGATAAGTGATTAAGTGGCAGAAAACCGTCACACTCTGCAAGAGAAAAACAGGACATTGAAATATTGTTGAAGCTCTTCTTTCCATGATCGGTCGCTAACAGGATTTCTCTTTCATGAGTGACTAGCCTGGTTAGTGTACTTAGAGCTTTTTCAGCTTTCTGACCGACCCCAAATTTGAGCAAGAGCAAAAAAAAAAAAAAAAAAACTCGAAGAAGTGGGTGGCGGGGCGAGCCTTTATCTACCACACACAGATTGTCGGTAAATACATACCAGTCAACAGTGGGGCAGCCAAGCAAGTTCACGGGAATGAATAGACTTCGGCCAGTCTCTACTAAAAATGAATTTAATCCGACAAAAGCGAGGAGCATCTTGTGTATTTGGTGCAATCAGGGAGGCATCAGGACACGATGCAGGTTGAAAAGAATTAGCCATTTGTTATAAGGTTCAATCTTTGTCACGTAAAAGTTTACCTGGACTGTAGAATGAGATTTGTGTCATGGCCACCTCAGTTTGTTCTAGAGTTACTGATCCGCATGGATTTTCATTGTAGTATCGCAGGCTCACCACACATGGCGCGTTATGGAATGAACCGTCATCAAAGCCATCGTCTTGATGCACATGAACTGCGACTTGAATGTCCACATGCTCAGAGGTCAGCAGTCTCTTGAACTGTTGAAAATGACATAGTGAACAATTTTGTTATGGGTTATTGACCAAGATGGCTGGATATTGGCCAGGTTCTTTTTTGACGAGAGACGAAGTAATTTGATTGATTTCAAATTTACTTACCTTAAACGCCACGAGGCGAAAGTCTCCATCTTGTGCCTCACTGACGTCATTAGGGGAAAGGGATCCGTTTGAACTATATTGTTCGTAAACGACGAAAGTCGGAATTTTGAAGACTAAAACCAGCTCCGTTGTGTTGGCAAGGGCTGGGTATTTATATGAGATACTGGAATGAACAAAGGTCGTTTTGCTGAAAAAAAAAAACAACAGAAAATTGGAATAATATTTAACTGAGGTATTTCATTCTTAAACTTGCCTGGTTATAGATGAGAACAAGGCTTATAGCTAACAACACGATCAGCATAATTGCAGCTCTTATTTTCCTTTAAGGCTCACAAAAACCAGCCTCACGCCTCATGTTTGCACGAGTCTCCCGCACTCTTGAAGTTCCAGTCTAAACAAAGCACCCATTGAAATGCTTACTGGTATGGGGACAAAAACAAATTTGAAATGGCCGCTCATTAGGCAGAGCGCGCTTCTTGGAAGCCGAGGATTCCTTATATGGTCTTAGATTCGACGTACTGACCGTATTAATACCCCTGGGTGGAAATCTAGTATCCTAGTGTGATACCAAATAATGTCCCTACCCTGGAAAGATGGGACCTCCAGGCACTGTTGATGCCTTAAGTCGAAGAGAGGCTGACGTCTCCCCAAATATCAAGGCAAGCATCTGTTTCAAGAAAATGAATAGCTCAGTGAAACTTAGAAATCATGAAATAATTAGAATTGAAGTGCCCAACTGAGAACATCTTTTTCAGACATCACATATTAATAAGAAATAGATTTGCCTGATAACATGCATGCGATTCCCCATGGTGATTATTGCATGTAATATAAACAGCGTAAGTTTGGAAAAGCCGACATCTTTAACGGAAAATTCCAAATGACCTTTGTAGTCATGTCGCAGGTAAGAAAGCGATTTGTAAACAAGTGAAATCAATCACAAAACATAGCATTATATACAATTAGTTCAAAAATACAAAAAAATATTTTTAGTGCTAAATCGGAAAGTACATGTAGTGACCTGACTTATGCTAGTGCAAAGGATGGTTTGATGTTAGCTCTGAGAATATGACGACAATTAACAACTTCCTGCCTGCCATCTGCCTTCTCAAAATGAGTCTAAAATGTAGGGCGCTTTCCATACAACCAAAAATTCCGAAAATTTCGAAACGGGAACAAATGGTACAGAAATTTATTGAGAAAGGTTAAAAATTAAAGTATTTGAGTGAATCGCTAGAATGTATTGGTAATGGTAATTAATGTTCAAATTATGAACTATTTCATGGACACCACTTATACGGTATTCTCAAAGTTCAAAGATACATGTGCATGTTGGGACACCAGTTGCAACTTGGTACTAAAAATTACATCAGTGATTGACTTGTTTAGCTAACAATCACTCTGAACAGGCTCAAACTTTATGGATGGCTCCTTTTTGTTTATCTATTTCTCCCCCAATATCCTTGATACATGCTCAGTAATATTTCAGCAGCAGTTCACTTCTTTAAAGTGTTTGATGTGCCTGTTATGTATCCAAATGTCATAAAGCTTTGGTAAATTGAAGAAAAAAGAAATAAGAGAAAACGTTTTAAAAGTTTATGGTGCTTACGTTTTTCGTAACCAAACGTAAATAATTTGAAGTATGACCTACCTGTAAGAGAAAAAGGTGATACATTTTTCTCCTCTGCAAAGAGGATTGTAGCAAGTTTTCCAACCAGTTCATAGTAACTCAGCCTACACGATCGCTCTTTGCTCATTTAAATCCATCAAGTGAGGCGCATGATGGCTCTTTTCTTTTAGACTTCAACATCATCGCTCGTTAAGTACGTACCGAACGTTGCGTCAACTAGTTTGAAATAAACGAGTGAAGCTGTTAAAGAGCTTTTTTCGTTTGAATCGACACTGCAGGATACGAAATTAGAGGATCGTGAATGAAAAAATGAAACAAAACAGTGATTTCAATCTTTCCGATCACGGTGTCTTTTAAAGTTGTAATTAATATCAATAGCATTCAATGATTTTCGATACATTCAAAAGTTTGACTCACTCCTGGGGAAGAAGGGGAGAAGGCTTGAGCTCTTTGACAGTCTTACCGAGTATAATTAATTGGCTAGCTTTTTTTTTCAAAATTCGCTACCTCACTTACTAAGATAGAAATTAGGAAGCCAATTTGAATTATGCAGTCATCATTCTGAAACCGTTCATAAATAATTGAAATCGGGCCGTCTTAGAGAAACTGTTTCGTATATTGCGCGCTTGGAGGTCTGAACCTGTAATTGATATAAGATAATTTGGTTTTATCAACTGGGTTGATTATGTGAATTGTCCACCGTAAAGAGATTCGGAAGCTGACGTTTCGAGCGTTAGCCCTTCGTCGGAGCGAATCAAGGAATTGTGGGTTGTGTGTGGTTTATATACAGAAATATGGAGCTACGCTATTGGTTGGTGCCTGGCAATGTGAAAAACTACAGAATGAATTAGTTGAATGAAAAGCGTTCGTTGATACCGTGAGGATTAAGAGTGCCGATTTGAAAAATAAATCTTTGTTCAAGAGTTTTGCGGCTTTCTGTGCTTCCTTGATGTAGGGAGAGGCCGCAGACTGCCATATGTTGCTTAGAATGATTCGGCAGATTAAAGTGTCTAGCAACCGGTGATGGATTTTACTGCGTGATTGTGAGGGTGAAATGTGAGGGTGAATCGAATTCTATTATTGTTCTCCTTCTGAGACGTTTGTAGTGCTGACTGCCGATCAATTTGTTGGGCGCGATGATGGCCTGCTTGAA
>OZ026596.1:32562221-32577221 GCA_964020085.1 Micromussa lordhowensis | reverse complement strand
CATAGTTCAAAGGTCGTTTTTCAGAAACATTCGACCTGATCAGATCTTTTACAGATCCTACGTCTATCAGCAGCATTTTCGCTTGCGATCTCTTGCATCTTTGTATTTACACATTATGTCACTACCCACGGTGCAAACTGTCTTCCTGGCGTAAGAAAAGAACTGTCTCTTCAACAATCAATTTTCCACGATCCTGTCTATAATTCTAGTCACAAAACGATCACTTAATGAATCTTTTACAGAATTATTTACATATATATTTCAGCTGCTTCTGGTCGCTTCTGCTTCCAATCAGCTTCCTTTCCTACATATGTCAATCATTGCAAACAGCTTGATGTAAGAAACTGTTACTGACGTTTTAGTCGATCGTTACCGCTTATCTAAAATTGCACGCAGGAATATTCTAGATCCATGGTGGTCTGTCCCTTTTTAACCACTATATAAAACTGTGGGAATATAAGAAAAGAGAAATCGAAATGTTCTCTAGTCTGCTTTCTGTTAAAACACTGAGTTAAAAGAGAATTTTTATTGAAAATTCTATCGAGAGAAATGAATGATCGATTTCAGTCGGTATGTTACCACGGCAACATTATTCCATAGTAAAGACACCCTTTAATCCCATTTTAGATACTTATATGACTCAAAAAGACTTCAGAAGATTCCATGTTATATTAAAGAATTATTAAAAAAGGGATCACAACCAATGACTGGGCATGCTTTTGGTAGGTAAATTTTAAAAAAGGTTGTATTGATCCAATGACTGAAGAATAAGTCCTGAAAAGTGCTGGAAACACGCGTTTCCCGACACCTATAGTTCGGACAAGATTGGAAGTAAATATCATTCAGCGATTTCAAGATTCCGTTGCTGAAAAGCGGCATTTTCTCTCGACCTTAGCTCAGTGTCTTCAGATGTGACTTGATTTGAGTGGCAAGTAATCACTAGGTTGAACGATCTTCGGTATCTCGGCAGTCTCCAGGCGTAGATGAACGCATCCAATGCCACCTTCACGTAAATCATCAGCTCCGTAAGAAAGATAACAGAAGGCAAGGCTGAGCAGCGTTGATGATCATCTCGCTTTGCGTAAAACCGGACATGAGCTATGATGAGATTTGGAAGAGAGCACAATATGAGAATTCCTGATAAAAGTAGAGTTACGATAGTGAACTTTCTCTCGCTCATCTCGTTCGCTCGAGACTTGGCCGTGCGTTGGCTAAAGCTTCTCCCAACACCAAGACGGCGAGATGCAATGGAATACTGACGATACGCCCTCAAAAGCATGGCGAAACCAACGATAAGGAAGACCGTTATCAGTGTCGAGTGAAGGTGGAGATCCACCTGCTCGATAGTTATTTGGGAAACTCCAACGAAGTGCAAGACATTGAATCCAGTAAAGTACATCAGCGAGAAGCCAACACAAGCGAGGACTCTACGCGTCGTCACAAAAGAGCGATAATGGTGCGGGTATGCTATGGCGATAAACTGAGCCAAAATGAGACCAAGAACAAACAGAAACGAAGAGTTAAAACCCACGAAAGACAAGTTCACTCCAATCTGTGCTAATCTGTAATACGGCTCGTCCAGGGTAAAGGACCAGTTAAGATATCTTTTCAGACGATACACTGCTGAAAACGGCGCAACAATCAGGCCTGTTGTTAAATCGACCAAGGCTAAAGCGACAATGAAATACGTAGTCGGAGCACGGAAGCATTTGAGAGGATCTTTGAAGATGGTGAACAGTAACAACGCGTTACTGGTAGCTATTAATGGCGATAGAATAGCCAAGAAGATGCCAGTAGAAAGCTGAGTGTAAAAATAGAACCTACAGTCTGCTGACGATGAATTAGACGGCAAAGTGTTGTTTTCCATGGCGTCACTCTCGAATGATCTTCAAGAAATGGTATCAAGTACATGTAGTTCTTCCACGTAATAAGCAGCTTGTCAGCTTGTTAAGGACAGGGGAGAGCTCTGAGCTGTCTATTTTTGTGCTTAAAATAAGAAAAATGTCGAATATCGACAAGTTGAAGACAAAGCGTGCAAACCTATACTTAAAAAATCCTGACAGTTCTTTCCGTTACAATCAAGAAACTTGCCAGAGAAACAATTTAATCAATTATTCATATGGAGAAGAACCTTTGGCAGCTGTGGCATAGCAAAAAAATCGTTTCTCGAATTTCCTCGACATATGTCTGTTAACGTTAAAAGAGCTACAGTTGGTTGTCATGCAAAGTAGATTTTGCATTCTACATACCGTATGAATTACAGCTCGTTGACCCTTTATGGGAGGTTGTCAGGTTGTTAAGGCCAACGAAATTATTTGATCAACGAATGACAGAGGAGACCTCTAAGCTGTCTTTTTTGTGCCTAAAATAAGAAAAATGTCGAAAATAGAAAGCGTTGCAACCTATTCTTAAAACAACATGCCAGAGAAACAATTTAACGTGGCTCAAAACAGTTTCCAGCGTTTTACCAAGAGGTAGACTTTGATGGATCATTATACTCACTCTGGATCTGTTGATGCCAAAACCATGGTATCAACAAACTGCCCAATCATTCGTTAACATGTCAAATTTGTGGGAAAGTAGGTTACCATAGCAACAATATGACCTGCTAAAAACAACCTGAATTTTAGCTTTGAGCAGTTATAACTCAAAAAGGAGCTCCGTGACCACTACTTTTTGTCATCGAATTATACTAAGCATGATAAGATGCAGCTTTTTGCAAAGTTTAAAAAAATTATTCAGAGCCACCTTAAATTTTCGAAAATTTAAGATGGCTCGGAACCCACTCCACAGACATTTTACTTTCGCGGTGCCTCACTGCGCCCAGGTGTATAAATGGCTACCAGCGAATTCAATGCTGGGAGGGAACACTGCATGGACTAGCATCCCATCCCGGGGTCGTAGAAATACTCCTAGTCGCTTCATGCTTCAGAAACCGGGATATGTTCCGGCCTGATTGGCCACTTGGCTCGTGTGTAGACTTCAAACTCACCCCTCATGTGTCGACACCTTTCCGAATGGTTTGCACCTTGCTCACTTTCAACTTTCACAGGTTGGTCCGTTAGTCAACCTCATCGAGTCAGTGGCCAGCTTTTATTTCATATTGTTACCTCATTGATTACAACTTACTTTGGAATTGCAACAGTTTCATATTGCAAAAAAAATATGGTGATCCATATTTGACTATTTATATTTGTAATCGTCCAGAAATACTGAAAATCGATCGACCTGGCAAGATTGTTCGTGTTTCGCCTGGGGATCTGAACAATAGCAAACCGGCAGGATCATCTTGAAAAAATCCTCCTGTTATGAACAGCTCATGATTAACTACTACTCTTTGCTTTGTCTTCGTCAATCACAGGCGGCACAAGCCCTCGATGCGCGGAGTTATTATTTATATATATATATATTTTTACTTAAAGCGAACCTTCAGCGAAACCTGACATGTACGGCTAACACATACAATTGCATATAAACGACCGAGGTTGGACACGCGAAACGTGACTCTCGCCTTGAAGCATGTGAAGGTTTTTTTATATAACGGTTTGAATTTATCAGTTTATAAAGGTTTGTATTTAACTATAAAAAATTGCGATAAAACATTTCTTTAAATCATTCTAAAATTAAAAATTGCTAAAAAAGCGACGACGTTTCGACGTTAGCTAAACATCATTAAAGACAATGATACATCGTGCCTATGCCTTGTCGTCTACAACAGAGGCTTTCAATGCAATGTGCCAAGTTGCGCTCTACATTTAGTCGCCTTGACTATCCAATGAGTCTTATTGATTCTGCTACCAACAATTTTCTTTTTCGAAATTCTTCAGCGAACAAAGCAGAAAGAAGCAATGTTGATAGTAGCACAGTAAGAATTAGTCTTCCTTTTAAAGATCAAGTGGCCGCTAATTCGGTTCAGAAGCAGTTACACGATCTTAGCCATAAGATTGGCCTTACTTTGCAGCCAGTTTTCGTGAGCAAGAAATTGGGGCAAGATGTTAAACCCAAGAAATCAAGCCGTCAATTGTGAATAAGCAGTGTGCTGTTTACCATTTTTCATGTGATCTGTGCGATGCAGATTATGTCGGGTATACAGCCCGACACCTTCACCAACGCATTGCTGAGCACAAAAATTCGGCAATTGGTAGACATTTCTTAGAAGCTCACGGTAACAACAACCATTTAAAAGAAAACCAATTCTCAGTTTTAAGAAAGTGCCAGAGCAAATTTGATTGTTTAGTATTTGAAATGCTCTTCATTAAGAATCTTAAGCCCAATTTAAATATCCAGACGGACTCCATAAGTGCGAAACTTTTTGTGTAATATTTTTAATCATTCCTTTTCGTCACGTTACAATTGTCTATCAGCTATTGTTTTTAAGTATTTATAGACCGAAACTCACTAACATATTTTGACTATGTAATGACGTTTAGCTAACGCCCAAACGTCGTCGCTATTTTAGCAATTCTTTTAATCTTAAAATGATTTTAAGAAATGTTTCATCGCAATTTTTTATAGTTAAATGCTTTTCTAAATCACTTCTTGTTCATAAAGGTTTGTATTGGAAAAAAACGGTAATCGACATTATAGCTGAAATTGTGATTTTTCCTCTCATGGGAAGAAGTAAAGACTAAACACTTGATTCTGGACTGCCCACCGCTCGAAGCGAGAACAAAACAAAAAAAAACATCGAGTGCATGCCAGGCGTCCCAACTGCTGCGCAGAATAATAGTTGAGGGTTAAGCGCTCTCTTTCAGATAAATTTTAAGCTAAATTCATCTCCATAGCGTACGATAAGAAGCTCTGAATCGAAGCCAGGTAGCCATCTGGACTTAGTAATGATGCTGGCAGGACCTGCCATGGACACATTCGAAGCCCGAGCGAAATGCAGGGCGAACAAATTGACTCTTACCAGGGGAGGGGAGCGAACAGTTCTTAACGCGCAATATACTATGCTCCAGTGTTTAACCGTACAGAAACCTTATTTCAACTAATGTTATAACTTCTTTGCTATCGACAGTTATAAGACCAAATTTGATATTAAAAAAAACGCGTTGAGAACTAACCTGCCCTCCATCTGCCTTCTCAAAATGATTCTAAACTGTAGGGCGCTTTCCATACAACCAAAAATTCCGAAAATTTCGAAACGGGAACAAATGGTACAGATATTTAATGAGAGAGGTTAAAAATTAAAGCATTTGAGTGGATCGCTAGAATGTATTGAGATTGATGGTGAGATGGTTTTCAATCGTGGCAATTAAAGTTCAAATGATGAACTATTTCATGGACACCACATACGGTATTCTCAAAGTTCAAAGATACATGTGCATGTTGCGATGCCAGTTGCAACTTGAGATGGTTACGCATTCCTTTTGATGTTAGCTCTAAGAATATGATTGGAAGATGACGACAACATTTTCATTAACGATTTCCTACCCCCCCCCCCCCCCCCCACCCATCTGCCTTCTTAAAATGATTCTAAAATGTAGGGAGCTTTCCAAACAACCAAATATTTCGAAAATTTCGAAACGGGGACAAATGGTGCCGAAATTTATTGCTAAAAATGCGCTTTAAAGCATTTGAGCGGATCGCTAGAATGTATTGAGATTGATGGTGAGATGGTTTTCAATTGTGGTAATTAAAGTTCAAATTATGAACTATTTCATGGACACCATTTATACGGTATTCTCAAAAATCAAAGATACATGTGCATGTTGGGATGCCAGTTGCAACTTGGTACTAAAGATTACATCAGAGATTGACTTGTTTAGCTACAATCACTCTGAACAGGCTCAAACTTTATGGATGGGTCCTTTTTTGCATTTATTTCTCTCCAATATGCTTGATACATGTTCAGTAATATTTCAGCGGCAGTTCAGTTCCCTAAAAGTAAATAACAGAAAATGTTTTAAAAGTTTATGGTGCTTACGTTTTTCGTAACCAAACACAAATAATTTCAATTATGACCTACCTGTAAGAGAAAAAGGTGATAAATTTTTCTCCTCTGCAAAGAGGATTGTAGCAAGTTTTCCAGCCAGTTCATAGTAACTCAGCTTCCACGATCGCTCTTTGCTTATTTAAAAAAAAGTTTTTTTCGTTTGAATCGACTCTGCAGGATACGAAATTAGAGGATCGCGAATGGAAAAAATGAAACAAAACAGTGATTTCAATCTTTCTTTTCTTTTTTTCTTTCAATCTCGGTGTCTTTTAAAGTTGTAATTAATATCAAAAGGATTCAACGATTTTTTAAACATTCAAAAGTTTGACTCACACCTTGGGCGAGGGGGAGGAGGCTTGAGCTCTTTGACAGTCTTACCGAGTTTAATTGGTTGGCTAGCTTTTTTCAAAATTCGCTACCTCACTGATTAAATGCAAGGTGGAAATTAGGAGGCTTATTTGAATTATGCAGTCATCATTCTGAAATCGTTCATAAATAATTAAGATCGGGCCGTCTTAGATAAACTGTTTTGTATATTGCGTGCTTGGAGATCTGAAACATTAATTGATATAGCTTACGTATACTGATTTGTTGGACGGCATCTAGGAAAGAAAGCAGCTCACAACAATGTACAAAGGTGGATAATTCAAATCAATTCAGGTTTAGCCATGAAACATAAGAATAAGTCAGAACAAAGAGAGAGCAGTATGAGAGCCTCGGACAAAAAAAGACCTGAAAAGAGGAGCGATCGATAAATTTATTTACGATAAATGTGTCAAATTTGACGAAATGTAGTATATGGTCAAACCTCTTTTTGGATAAACCTAGAGGCAGCATTTGGACTTATCATCAGGCTATGACTATGCTAATATGATTAGACCAGTCCTGCTTCAATAGATGCTGTCTCTCTGTACTGATGCTATAATAGTTCAAAGGTCGATTTTCAGACACATTCGGTCTGATCAGATCTTTTACAGATCCTAGGTATACCAGAAGCATTTTCGTTTGCGGTCTCTTGCGTCTTTGTTTTTTATATACTGTGTCACTACCCACGGTGAAAACGTCTTCCTGGCGTAAAAAAAGAACTGTCTCTTCAGCTATCCATTTTCCAGTTTTGTCACAAAACGGTCACTGAATGAATCATTTACAGAAGTATTTACATATATTTCAGCTGCATCTGGTCGCTTCCGCTTCCAATCAGCTGCCTTTACTGCATATGTCAATCATTGCAAAGAGCTTGATGTAAGAAACTGTTACTGACGTTTTAGTCCATCGTTACTGCTTATCTAAAATTGCACGCAGGAATATGCTAGATGCGTAATGGTCTGTCCCGTTTTAAGCAGTGTATATAACTGTGATAATTTAAGGAAAGAGAAATCCAAATGTTTCCTACACTACTTTCTGTTAAAACAATGAGTTAGCACGAAATGATGTTGAAAATTATATCGAGAGACACGAACGATCCATTTTGGTCGGTATGTTACCATAGCAACATTATTTCATGGTAAACACACCCTTTAGCTACTTATATGACTCAAAAACACTTCAGTAGACTCCATTTTCTATTATAGAATTATCAAAAAAGGGACCACAACCAATGACTGGGCATGCTTTTAAGAGGTAAATTTTAAAGGAGGTTGTATTGATCCAACGACTGAAGAATAAGTTCTGAAAAGTACTGGAAACCCGCGTTACCCGACACCTATAGCTCGGACAACATTGAAAATGATTATCACTCAGCGATTTCAACATTCTTTTGCTGAAAAGTGGCATTGTCTCTCGTCCTTAGCTCAGTGTCTTCAGATGTGACTTGATTTGAGTGGCAAGTAATCACTAGTTTGAACGAGCTTCGGTATCTCGGTAGTCTCCAGGCGTAGATGAACGCATCCAATGCCACCTTCACGTAAATCATTAGCTCCGCAAGAAAGCGAACAGAAGACAAGGCTGAGCAGCGTTGATGATCATCTCGCTTTGCGTAAAACCAGATGTGAGCTATGATGAGATTTGGAAGAGAGCACAATATGAGAATTCCTGATAAAAGTAGAGTTACGATAGTGAACTTTCTCTCGCTCATCTCGTTCGCTCGAGACTTGGCCGTGCGTTCGCTACACCTTCTCCCAACACCAAGACGGCGAGATGCAATGGAATACTGACGATACGCCCTCAAAAGCATGGCAAAACCAACGATAAGGAAGACCGTTATCAGTGTCGAGTGAAGGTGGAGATCCACCTGCGCAATAGTTATTTGGGAAACTCCAACGAAGTGCAAAACATTGAATCCAGTAAAGTACATCAGGGAGAAGCCAACACAAGCGAGGACTCTACGCGTCGTCACAAAAGAGCGATAATGGTGCGGGTATGCTATGGCGATAAACTGAGCCAAAATGAGACCAAGAACAAACAGAAACGAAGAGTTAAAACCCACGAAAGACAAGTTCACTCCAATCTGTGCTAATCTGTAATACGGCTCGTCCAGGGTAAAGGACCAGTTAAGATATCTTTTCAGACGATACACTGCTGAAAACGGCGCAACAATCAGGCCTGTTGTTAAATCGACCAAGGCTAAAGCGACAATGAAATACGTAGTCGGAGCACGGAAGCATTTGAGAGGATCTTTGAAGATGGTGAACAGTAACAACGCGTTACTGGTAGCTATTAATGGCGATAGAATAGCCAAGAAGATGCCAGTAGAAAGCTGAGTGTAAAAATAGAACCTACAGTCTGCTGACGATGAATTAGACGGCAAAGTGTTGTTTTCCATGGCGTCACTCTCGAATGATCTTCAAGAAATGGTATCAAGTACATGTAGTTCTTCCACGTAATAAGCAGCTTGTCAGCTTGTCAAGGACAGGGGAGAGCTCTGAGCTGTCTATTTCTGTGCTTAAAATAAGAAAAATGTCGAATATCGACAAGTTGAAGACAAAGCGTGCAAACCTATTCTTAAAAAATCCTGACAGTTCTTTCCGTTACAATCAAGAAACTTGCCAGAGAAACAATTTAATCAATTATTCATATGGAGAAGAACCTTTGGCAGCTGTGGCATAGCAAAACAATCGTTTCTCGAATTTCCTCGACATATGTCTGTTAACGTTAAAAGAGCTACAGTTGGTTGTCATGCAAAGTAGATTTTGCATTCTACATACCGTATGAATTACAGCTCGTTGACCCTTTATGGGAGATATAAAGAGTATAAAGGAAGAAAAAGCCTATATTACGAGCCAAGATGCCCTTTAAGCCGGTGATTATCCCGGTTTCTGTAGCACGAAGCCAAGTCGAATGATCTTCAAGAAATGGTATCAAGTAGTTCTTCCACGTAATAAGTAGTTTGTCAGGTTGTTAAGGCCAACGAAATTATTTGATCAACGAATGACAGAGGAGACCTCTAAGCTGTCTTTTTGTGCCTAAAATAAGAAAAATATCGAAAATAGAAAGCGTTGCAACCTATTCTTAAAACAACCTGACAGTTCTTACTGTTACAATCTTGAAACATGCCAGAGAAACAATTTAACGTGGCTCAAAACAGTTTCCAGCGTTTTACCAAGAGGTAGACTTTGATGGATCATTATACTCACTCTGTATCTGTTGATGCCAAAACCATGGTATCAACAAACTGCCCAATCATTCGTTAACATGTCAAATTTGTGGGAAAGTAGGTTACCATAGCATCAATATGACCTGCTAAAAACAACCTGAATTTTAGCTTTGAGCAGTTATAACTCAAAAAGGAGCTCCGTGACCACTACTTTTTGTCATCGAATTATACTAAGCATGATAAGATGCAGCTTTTTGCAAAGTTTAAAAAAATTATTCAGAGCCACCTTAAATTTTCGAAAATTTAAGATGGCTCGGAACCCACTCCACAGACATTTTACTTTCGCGGTGCCTCACTGCATCCAGGTGTATAAATGGCTACCAGCGAATTCAATGCTGGGAGGGAACACTGCATGGACTAGCATCCCATCCCGGGGTCGTAGAAATACTCCTAGTCGCTTCATGCTTCAGAAACCGGGATATGTTCCGGCCTGATTGGCCACTTGGCTCGTGTGTAGACTTTAGCTTTACCTTACATGTTGCAGTAGTATGTCCCTTCAAACTCACCCCTCATGTGTCGACACCTTTCCGAATGGTTTGCACCTTGCTCACTTTCAACTTTCATGGGAGATAAAGAGTATAAAGTAAGAAAAAGCCTGCTTACGAGCGAAGATGCCCTTCAAGCCGGTGCTTATCCCGGTTTCTGTAGCACGAAGCCAAGTCGAATAATCTTCAAGAACTGGTATCAAGTAGTTCTCCTACGAAATAAGTAGTTTGTCAGGTTGTTAAGGCCAACGAAATTATTTGATCAACGAATGACAGAGGAGACCTCTAAGCTGTCTTTTTTGTGCTTAAAATAAGAAAAATGTCGAAAATAGAAAGCGTTCCAACCTATTCTTAAAAAAATCCTGTCATTTCTTTCTGTTACAATCAAGAAACTTGCCAGAGAAACAATTTACGTGGCTCAAAACAGTTTCCAGCATTTTCCAAGACGTAGACTTTGATGGATCATTATACTCACTCTGTATCTGTTGATGCCAAAACCATGGTATCAACAAACTGCCCAATCATTTGTTACCATGTCAAATTTGTGGGGCAGTAGGTTACCATAGTAACAATATGACC
The DNA here is from genome assembly GCA_964020085.1 of Micromussa lordhowensis. Classification (NCBI taxonomy): domain Eukaryota; kingdom Metazoa; phylum Cnidaria; class Anthozoa; order Scleractinia; family Lobophylliidae; genus Micromussa; species Micromussa lordhowensis. The sequence continues at coordinate 32,566,630 of OZ026596.1, read as the reverse complement.
TGCTAAAAACAACCTGAATTTTAGCTTTGAGCAGTTATAACTCAAAAAGGAGCTCCGTGACCACTACTTTTTGTCATCGAATTATACTAAGCATGATAAGATGCAGCTTTTTGCAAAGTTTAAAAACATTATTCAGAGCCACCTTAAATTTTCGAAAATTTAAGATGGCTCGGAACTCACTCCACAGACATTTTACTTTCGCGGTGCCTCACTGCACCCAGGTGTATAATTGGCTACCAGCGAATTCAATGCTGGGAGGGAACACTGCATGGACTAGCATCCCATCCCGGGGTCGTAGAAATACTCCTAGTCGCTTCATGCTTGAGGGTTGTCCAATACTCCGACAAATTTATGCACACCATTGTATTGTATTATATCCACATAACAATAGATTAACAATACAATACAATTGAGAACGACGCAATACAATAGAATACAATACAATGCTATGCATAAATTTGTCGGAGTATTGGACAAGTATGTCATGCTTCAGAAACCGGGATAAGCTCCGGCCTGATTGGCCACTTGGCTCGTGTGTAGACTTAACCTTTACCTTACATGTTGCAGTAGCATGTCCCTTCAAACTCACCCCTCATGTGTCGACACCTTTCCGAATGGTTTGCACCTTGCTCACTTTCAACTTTCACAGGTTTGTCCGTTAGTCAACCTCATCGAGTCAGTGGCCAGCTTTTTTTCATATTGTTACCTGATTGATTACAAGTTACTTTGGAATTGCAACAGTTTCGTATTGCAAAAAAATATGGTGATTCATATTTGACTATTTATATTGTTTCGAAGAGAAAGGTGATAATTTCAGTTTGTAATCGTCCAGAAATACTGAAAATCGATCGACCTGGCAAGATTGTTCGTTTTTCGCCTGGAGACTATAAACAATGGTAAACACGGCTTGCTTAAAATTGTTAGTAGTTATGTGGGCTGAGGCTTATTTGTCTGTCCTTTTCAGTATTGGGGTAATATCAGTTCAAAATAATGTTTCAAAAGTTCAAATAATACTAGACCAAACCGGCAGGACCATCTTGAAAAAATTCTCCTGTTATGAACAGCTCATGATTAACTACTATTCTTTTCTTGTCTTCGTCAATCACAGGCGGCGCAAACTCTCGATCCGCGAAGTTATTATTTTTATATGTATATTTTTTTACTTTCAAGCAAACCTTCAGCGAAACCTGACATGTACGGCTAACACATACTATTGCATATGGACGACCGAGGTTGAATACGCGAAACGTGACTCTCGCCTAGCAGCATGTGAAGATATGTATTATAACAGTTTGAATTTATCAGTTTATAAAGGTTTTTATTGGGAAAAACGGTAATCGACATTATAGCTGAAATTGTGATATTTTGGTTTTCCTCTCTAAGAAGAAGTAAAGGATAAACACTCCATTCTGGACTGCCCGCCGCTCGAAGCGAAAACAAAAAAAAACCCATTGAAAACATGCCAGGCGCCCCAATTGCTACGCAGAATAATAGTAGAGGGTTAAGTGCTCCCTTTCAGATAAATTTTAAGCCAAATTTATCTCCATAGCGTACGATAAGAAGCTCTGAATCGAAGCCAGGTAGCCATCTGGACTTAGTAATGATGCTGGCAGGACCTGCCATGGACACATTCGAAACCCTAGCGAAATGCCGGGCGAACAAATTGACTCTTACCAGGGGCGGGAAGTGCACAGTTGTCAACGCGCAATGTACAATGCTCAAGTGTTTAAACATGATATGTCGGCACCCTCTTACAGAAAACGTATTTCAAGAAATGTTATAACTTCTTTGCTACCGAAGAGTGGACAGTTATAAGACCAAATTTGATATTTAAAAATAAAACGCGTTGAGAACTTCGCGCTTCCTTACCCTGCTCATGGTTAGTTTGTTTGGTAGCAAAGAAGGTAGTCTTTACTTCTTTTTGGGAGAGGAAAACAAAAAATCCATAACTCGCTTAAAAGACCTCGGATCGAGCTGAGAAGAGAGATGACAATAGAAAAGACAACAAGGCAGCGAGGTAGGACAATTTTCTCGCCAAAGAATCACAATTTCAGTTATAATGGTCGATTACCGTTTTTCCCCCGACCTGGCATGTAGTGTATCTGACTTATGCTAGCGCAAATTCATTTAACATGAGATGGTTACGCATTCCTTTTTATGTTAGCTCTAAGAATATGATTGGAAGATGACGACAACATTTTCATTAACGATTTCCAGCCCCCATCTGCCTTCTCAAAATGATTCTAAAATGTAGCGCGCTTTCCAAACAACCAAAAATTCCGAAAATTTCGAAACTGGGACAAATGGCACAGAAATTTATTGAAAAAGGTTAAAAATGCGCTTTAAAGCATTTGAGCGGATCGCTAGAATGTATTGAGATTGATGGTGGGATGGTTTTCAATTGTGGTAATTAAAGTTCAAATGATGAACTATTTCATGGACACCACTTATACGATATTCTCAAAAATAAAAGATACAGGTGCATGTTACAATGCCAGTTGCAACTTGAGCTAGCATGGGTACTAAAAATCACTCTAAACAGTTTCAAACTTTATGGATGAGTCCTTTTTTGTATTTATTTCTTCCCAATATGCTTGATACATGCTCAGTAATATTTCAGCAGCAGTTCACTTCCCTAAAGTGTTTGATATGCCTGTTACGTATCTAAATGGCGTAAAGCTTTGGTAAATTGAAGAAGAAAGAAATAAGAGAAAATGTTTTCAAAGTTTATGGTGGTTACGTTTTTAGTAACCAAACACAAATAATTTCAAGTATGACCTACCTGTAAGAGAAAAAGGTGATAAAGTTTTCTCCTCTGCAAAAAGGGTTGTAGCAAGTTTTCCAGCCAGTTTCATAGCTACACGATCGCTCTTTGCTCATTTAAATCCATCAAGTGAGGTGCATGACTTTTCTTTTCTTTTAGACTTCAACATCATCGCTCGTTAAGTACGTACCGAACGTTGCGTCAACTAGTTTGAAATAAACGAGTGAAGTTTTTTTTTCGTTTGAATAGACTCTGCAGGATACGAAATTAGAGGATCGTAAATGAAAAAAATGGAACAAAACAGTGATTTCAATCTTTCCGATCACGGTGTCTTTTAAAGTTGTAATTAATATCAATAGCATTCAATGATTTTCGATACATTCAAAAGTTTGACTTACTCCTGGGGGAGAGGGGGAGGAGGCTAGAGCTCTTTGACAGTCTTACCGAGTATAATTAATTGGTTAGCTTTTTTTCAAAATTCGCTACCTCACTGACTAAGATAGAAATTAGGAAGGCAATTTGAATTATGCAGTCATCATTCTGAAACCGTTCATAAATAATTGAAATCGGGCCGTCTTAGATAAACTGTTTCGTACATTGCGCGCTTGGAGATCTGAACCATTAATTGATATAGCTTAGGTATACTGATTTGTTGGAAGGCATCTAGGTAAGAAAGCAGCTCAAAACAATGTGCATAGGTGGATAATTCAAATCAATTCAGGTTTAGCCATGCACCATAAGAATAAGTCAGAACAAAGAGAGAGCAGTATGAGAGCCTCGGACAAAAAAAGACATGAACAGAGGAGCGATCTCTTTATTTACGATAAATGCGTCAAATTTGGCGAAATATAGTATATGGTCACAGCTCTTTTTGGATAAGCCTAGAGGCGGCATTTAAACTTATCATCACACTACAACGAGTATGCTAATATGATTAGACAAGTCCTGCTTTAATGGATGCTGTTTCTCCGTACTGATGCAATCATACTTCAAAGGTCGTTTTTCAGAAATATTCAGAAATATTCGGCCTGATATTCCGATGATTCGGTCTTTTTTGTGCTTAAAATAAGAAAAATGTCGAAAATCGACAAGTTGAAGAGAAAGCGTTCCAACCTATTCTTAAAAAAATGTTGACAGTTCTTTCTGTTAAAATCAACAAACTTGCCAGAGAAACAATTTAACGTGGCTCAAAACAGTTTGCAGCATTTTACGAAGAGGTAGACTTTGATGGATCATTCAGGTATACCCACTCCGTATCGGTTAATGTCATTGTTCCTTAACAAAACCCACCAACTGCGGCGGAATGTTTATTTAACGTGCAGGCTACTAAATAAAGACAAAGAACAACTCAAGTTGGCGTAAGTGGGGGAGCACTGCCTTGCGTTAGGTTAGCCTGTGCGACTTCCGGCTATTGCTTGACAAACCAACCTCACTTATCTCCCCAACACTACGAGCTGAATGCAAAACAGCACGTGCTGGATCGGACAAGAGTATCGGTTAGCAGGCGATATTCAAAGGCAACGAGGTCAACAAGCTTGGGGGAAGTCGCTGCGCAGACTTAACCGAAACACGTAGGAGTGACCCTTGTTTAATAGATAGCAATATTGCGACCAACCCCGTCTCCAAAGGGAGGGAGGGAGGGAGG
>OZ026596.1:32499721-32559721 GCA_964020085.1 Micromussa lordhowensis | reverse complement strand
AACGAGTATGCTAATATGATTAGACAAGTCCTGCTTTAATGGATGCTGTTTCTCCGTACTGATGCAATCATAGTTCAAAGGTCGTTTTTCAGAAACATTCGGCCTGATCAGATCTTTTACAGATCCTACGTCTATCAGCAGCATTTTCGTTTGCGGTTTCTTGCATTTTTGTATTTTACATATTATCTCACTACCCACGGTGCAAACTGTCTTCCTGGCGTAATAAAAGAACTGTCTCTTCAACAATCAATTTTCCACGATCCTGTCTATAATTCTAGTCACAAAACGATCACTTAATGAATCTTTTACAGAATTATTTACATATATTTATTTCAGCTGCTCTGGTCGCTTCTGCTTCCAATCAGCTTCCTTTACTGCATATGTCAATCATTGCAAACAGCTTGATGTAAGAAACTGTTACTGACGTTTTAGTCGATCGTTACCGCTTATCTAAAATTGCACGCAGGAATATTCAAGATCCATGGTGGTCTGTCCCGTTTTAACCACTATGTAAAACTGTGAGAATTTAAGAAAAAAAAAATTCAAATGTTTTCTAGACTGCTTTCTGTTAAAACACTGAGTTAACAGAGAATTTTTATTGAAAATTCTATCGAGAGAAATGAATGATCAATTTCAGTCGGTATGTTACCATGGCAACATTATTCCATTGTAAACACACCCTTTAATCGCATTTTAGATACTTATATGACTCAAAAAGACTTCAGTAGACTCCATTTTCTATTATAGAATTATCAAAAAAGGGACCACAACCAATGACTGGGCATGCTTTTGGTAGGTAAATTTTAAAAAAGGTTGTATTGATCCAATGACTGAAGAATAAGTCCTGAAAAGTGCTGGAAACGCGCGTTACCCGACACCTATAGTTCGGACAAGATTGGAAGTAATCATCATTCAGCGATTTCAACATTCCATTGCTGAAAAGTGGCATTTTCTCTCGACCTTAGCTCAGTGTCTTCAGATGTGACCTGATTTGAGTGGCAAGTAATCACTAGTTTGAACGAGCTTCGGTATCTCGGTAGTCTCCAGGCGTAGATGAACGCATCCAATGCCACCTTCACGTAAATCATCAGCTCCGTAAGAAAGAGAACAGAAGACAAGGCTGAGCAACGTTGATGATCATCTCGCTTTGCATAAAACCAGATATGATCTATGATGAGACTTGGAAGAGAACCTAATATGAGAATTCCTGATAAAAGTAGAGTTACGATAGTGAACTTTCTCTCGCTCATCTCGTTCGCTCGAGACTTGGCCGTGCGTTGGCTAAAGCTTCTCCCAACACCAAGACGGCGAGATGCAATGGAATACTGACGATACGCCCTCAAAAGCATGGCGAAACCAACGATAAGGAAGACCGTTATCAGTGTCGAGTGAAGGTGGAGATCCACCAGCGCAATAGTTATTTTGGAAACTCCAACGAAGTCCAAGACATTGAATCCAGTAAAGTACATCAGCGAGAAGCCAACACAAGCGAGGACTCTATGCGTCGTCACAAAAGAGCGATAATGGTGCGGGTATGCTATGGCGATATACTGAGCCAAAATGAGACCAAGAACAAACAGAAACGAAGAGTTAAAACCCACGAAAGACACTTTCACTTCAATCTCTGCTAATCTGTTATACGGCTCGTCCAGGGTAAAGGACCAGTTAAGATAACTTTTCACACGATACACTGTCGAAAAAGGCGCAACAATCAGGCCTGTTGTTAAATCGACCAAGGCTAAAGCAACAATGAAATACGTTGTCGGTGCACGGAAGCATTTGAGAGGGTCTTTAAAGATGGTGAACAGTAACAACGCGTTACTGGTAGCTATTAATGGCGATAGAATAGCCAAGAAGATGCCAGTAGAGAGCTGAGTGTAAAAATAGAATCTACAGTCTTCTGACGATGAATTAGATGGCAAAGTACTGTTTCCCATGGCATGGCGTGACTCTCGAATGATCTTCAAGAAATGGTATCAAGTAGTTCTTCCTCGTAATAACCAGTTTGTCAGCTTGTTAAGTTCAACGAAATTATTTGATCAACGAATGACAGAGGAGAGCTCTAAGCTGTCTTTTTTTGTGCTTAAAATAAGAAAATGTCGAATATCGACAAGTTGAAGACAAAGCGTGCCAACCTATTCTTAAAAAATCCTGACAGTTCTTTCTGTTACAATCAAGAAACTTGCCAGAGAAACAATTTAATCATCGATTCATATGGAGATGAAAAAAATCGTTTCTCGAGTTCCCCCGACATGTGTCTGTTGACGTTAAAACTGCGAAGCTACAGTTGATTGTCATGCAAAGTAATTTTGCATTTTACATACCGTATGAATTACTGCTTGTTCACCTTCATGGGAGATATGGAGAGTATAAAGTAAGATAAAGCCTGCTTACGAGCCAAGATGCCCTTCAAGCCGGTGCTTATTTATCCCGCTTTCTGTAGCATGAAGCCAAGTCGAATGATCTTCAAGAAATGGTATCAAGTAGTTCTTCCACGTAATAAGTAATTTGTATAAGTATTAATTATTTGATCAACGAATGACATAGGAGACCTCTAAGGTGTCTTTTTTGTGCTTAAAATAAGAAAAATGTCGAAAATCGACAAGTTGAAGAGAAAGCGTTCCAACCTATTCTTAAAAAAAATGTTGACAGTTTTTTCTGTTACAATTAAGAAACTTGCCAGAGAAACAATTTAACGTGGCTCAAAACAGTTTCCAGTATTTTCCAAGACGTAGACTTTGATGGATCATTATACCCACTCTATATCGATTGATGCCAAAACCTTGGTATCAACAAACTGCCCAATCATTCGTTAACATGTCAAATTTGTAAATTTGTGGCGCAATAGGTTACCACAGCAACATTATGACCTGCTAAAAACACCCTGAATTTTTGCTTTGAGCGCTTATAACTCAAAAACGAGCCCCGTGACCCCTATTTTTTGTTATCGAATTATAATAAGCATGATAAGATGCAGCTTTCTGTAAAGTTTAAAAACATTCTGTGGAGTGGGTTCAGAGCCACCTTAAATTTTTGAAAATTTAAGATTGCTCTGAACGCATTCCACAGACATTCTACTCTCGCGGTGGCTCTCCACATTGTTACCTGATTGATTACAACTTACTTTGGAATTGCAACAGTTTCGTATTGCAAAAAATATGGTGATTCTTATTTGACTATTCATATTGTTTCGAAGAGAAAGTTGATAATTTCAGGTTGTAATCGTTAAAAAACACTGAAAATCGAGCGACCCAAGAATATTCGTTTTGCGCATGGAGTTCTAAACAATAGTAAATACAGGTTGCTTACAATTGTTAGTGGTTATGTGGAGCTCAGGCTAATTTGTCTGTCCTTTTCTGTATTGGGATAATATCAGTTCAAAATAATATTTGAAAAGTTCAAATAATACTAGACCAAACCGGCAGGAACATCTTGAAAAAATCCGCCTGTTATAAACAGCTCATGATTAACTACTACTTTTTATTTTGTCTTCGTCAATCACAAGCGGTCCCAAGCTCACGATGCGAGGAGCTATTATTTTTTAATATATAGTTTTTTACTTTCATTCGAACGTTCAGCAAAGTACGGCCAACATATACTATTACATATAAACGACCGACTTACTAATACGCGACAGACGTGACTCTCGCCTTGCAGCATATGGAGGTGTGTATTATAACGGTTTGAATTTATCAGTCTATAAAGGTTTGTATGGGGAAAAACAGTAATCGACATTATAGCTGAAATTGTGATATTTTGGTTTTCCTCTCCTAAGAATAAGTAACTCTCAGGCCCACCATGGACACATTTGAAGATTGCTGGGGGAACAAATTGACTCTTACCAGGGGAGGGGAGCGCACAGTTCTCAGCGCGCAATATACTATGCTCCAGTGTTTAACCGTACAGAAAACGTATTTCAATAAATGTTATAACTTCTTTGCTACCGAAAAGTGGACAGTTATACGACCAAATTTGATATAAAAAAAACGCGTTGATAACTTTGCGCTTCCTTACCCGGCTCAGGGTCAGTTTGTTGGTAGCAAAGAAGGTAGTCTTTACTTCTTCTTGGGAGAGGAGAACCAAAAATCCATAAGTCGCTCAAAAGACCTCGGATCGAGCTGAGAAGAGAGATGACAACAGAAAAGACAACAAGGCCCCGAGGTAAGTCATGTTTATTGCCAAAGTGTCACAATTTCAGCTTAAGTACTATTATTACACGACTCAGGCTGCGCTCGGTCCGTACTGTCGAGACCTCGGGCCGATATTCTCCCAGTACGGCCCTTGCGCTTGGTTAGTAAGATACATGTCGGCCGTATATATCACGTGTCGCTCAACATTCGCATAAAAGTAGAAATAAAAAAGTTAAAAAGATAATAACTCCTCCCATCGTGAGCTTGGGCCGCCTGTACCTCAATGGACTCCCTTACTGTTTATATTGAAAGTTAGCTCTTTTGATTTGCTAATTCAAAAGCAGCTATCTGTGTGCTGTTGAAAAAAGAAAAACAATATTGTGCATTTTCCTTCCTTCCGTCCTCACCCTCTCTCTGCCCACTTCTATTAAGCCAACATGGCCGCGAATCTAATCGATCGGGGCCAGGTGGACTATTAGGCGATGCTCGTCCGATGAGAAAATGGTTTGGCGTTAGTGCCTCGTAATCATTGGGGTCGTCGCTCACCGGAGTAAGGGGTCGGCTATTGACAACGGCCTCTGTCTCGACAAGGACTGTGTGGAGTGTTTCCTCTGGTAAAACCTGGTCATTTATGACAGTTTTCATAGCTCTTTTGACCTGCTTGACCATCGACTCAAATATCCCACCCATGTGTGGAGACGACGGCGGGTTGAAATACCAGGTGATCCCTTCTCGGGCCAGCTCACCCGCGATTCGTTCCTGACTCAACGACCTCAAGGCTTCGCCCAGCTCTCTGTTCGCTCCGACGAAATTGGTTCCGTTGTCTGAACGGATTGTCTTAGGGTTACCTCTTCTCCCACGAAACCTTCTCAAGGCCATAATGAACGAATCAGTACTCAGGTCGCCTGTTACCTCCAAGTGGACCGCACGGGTAATAAGGCATGTGAAGATACATCCCCACCTCTTCTCAGTCACTCTTCCTCTTTTGACACTGATTGGACCAAAATAGTCTACACCTGTGTTAGTAAATGGAGGCTTGCAAAGAGCAAGTCGCTCTCTGGGTAATGAAGCCAGTAGAGGAACGGTTGGCTTTGCTCTCCTTCTTTTGCAAAGAAGACATTCATTGATGATCCTTCTAACAAACGACTTTCCTCGGAGGATCCAGAACTGTTGGCGCACAAGAGCTAGTGTGTGCTCCCTTCCCACATGGAAGTGTCTTCCATGAATGTCCTGAACTAATAATCTTGACAGAGGGTGCCCTGGGAAAAGTAGTACTTGATGTTTTGCTTCATATGGAATTGGAGCTTTAGTTAGCCGACCTCCAACTCTGATAATTCCATCAACGAGAACTGGTTGCAGAGGAAGTATTGAACTGTTCGACGACAGAGTTCGGTTCGCTTCCAGGTCCTTGTAGTCATCCTTGAATGATTCAACTTGAGCTTGTTTACATAGGGCCATCGAGGCTTCTTCTAGGTCGGCAGCGCTTAAAACCATCGTTTGACGCTCTGGAGGTGGGTCTATCTTCTTTGCTTTACACCTTAATATGCATTTATATCTCATCCACCAAGCGTACTGCCGACATAGATTCGTCCAAGACGAGTACTTCTCCCATTGCACCATATTTATAGGCGGGGAAGTGGACACTGCAAGGACTGAGCCCTTAATTTCTAGCTCAACTTCATCGATTACTGGTTCTTCCTTAGTACTCGGCCATTCTGCTTCAGGCAACATTAGAAATTCTGGACCAGTGATCCAACGACACTGCGGGGTCAACTCCTGAATTTCCTTCCCCCTCGTGCAGTCATCGGCTACGTTCATTTTGCCAGGGATGTGATGCCACTCCTTAACGTCCGAGCTCGAGACGATTTCGGATACTCTGTGAGACACGAAGGTGCTGAATCTCCTCTGGGTGTTGCTGAGGTAGTGAAGGACTACCTTGGAGTCACTCCAGAAATGCGTTTCATTGGTTTCCAAGTCGATTTCCTCAAATACCTTAGACTTCAGCCTAGAGGCCATGAGGGCAGCCTGTAGCTCCAGCCGTGGTACAGTCAAAGTTCTGATTGGGGCAAGCCTTGTCTTGCTTATAACAAAGCTCACATTGATATACCCACGAGTCACCGTGCGGAAATACGCAACTGCTCCGTAAACGATTTCTGAGGCGTCGTAGAGCACGTGTAGCTGCACACTCTGGCATTTGTTGCCATGAAAGCCATACCATCTGGGAATCATGATCGTTCGTGAGCTTTCAAACCTTCTTTCCAACTTTGCCACTTCTGAAGGATATCATTAAGCAATACGTCGTCCCACGCAATATGGCGTCTCCACAGCTCTTGGATGATCAGCTTTGCCTTAATTACATAAGGCGCGGCAATGCCCAAGGGATCAAACACGCTGCTCGTGGCGCTCAATATTCCCCGCTTAGTGGTCGGGAATTCACTCTTCACCGGTTCAAGGCTCAGCAGATCTACGCACCACTTAACACCTAAGGCTCTTTCCTGAGGCAACTCATTACGATCTAGGTGAATAATATCGCACGCCACTTCAGAAGAAGGGATCGCTGTAAGCACTTCTCTGCTGTTTGACATGCATTTTGTTAGGCGAAACCCACCAGTTGCTAGGATTCCTCTCAAATCTTTGGCTAGACCTATGGCTTCATCAGAGCTTTGCTTCGATGCTAAGAGGTCATCCATATAGAAATTACCTCTAACAGCATTGATGGCATCTTCTCTGAATTTCCCTTGCTGGTCGCGAGCAGCTCTCTGTAATGCATAGTTTGCACAACACGGTGAATCAACAGTAACAAACACATGAACAGTCATCTTACATTCACTGGGTCTCTTCGTTTCATCTAAGTCCCTCCACAAGAAGCGCAAAGAGTCTCTATCTTCTTCACAAACTCCGACTTGATGAAACATTTGTTCAATGTCCGCCATTACACCAATTTTCCCTGTGCGAAATCTCATAAGGATTCCTACTAAATTATTCAACAGGTCAGGGCCAGTGAGAAGCTTGTCATTTAAGGAAACACCATCAAATGTTGATGCGGCGTCAAAGACTACACGGACTTTTCCAGGCTTGTTAGGATTTAGTACTGCATGGTGTGGCAAGTACCATGTTTTTGAGGTTGTCACTTTGGCCTCTTCTTGTGTCATCCTTTGGGCATACCCTTTAATGACATAATCGTTGATGACGTTCTGATATTTCTCTGCTAGTTCCGGGTTTATCTTGAGTTTATTTTCAGTGGAATGAAGCCTGGAAACTGTCATAGCATGATTGTTAGGCAAGGCTGGTTCACGTTCCCATAACAATGCTGTTTTGTAATGGCCTTCCTCGTTTACTGTGCTGCTCTCAAGGATGGCCAGCGCTCTTTTGTGTTCAACAGATAAGGTGGACTCAGAGAGAACCTTCTTGGTCGCATAAGAATGGATCTCCCAAAATCGTTCAATTTGATATTGCAATGTGATTTCTTTGTCTGATGCGAGAAAGTTTGCATTGATTGCTTCGCAGTGTCCTTGGTCTACATTACCGAACAGAGTCCATCCAAGAGGGGTCTTTACCGCGATGGACTCATCTCATCGTCCCTGGCGGACTTCAAGGTGAATCAACAAGTGAGCCATGTCAGCTCCAATGAGAATCATCACGTCACCACCGTCAAGTTCGGGAAGGTCCACGTCAGATAAGTGATTCCATTGCTGGGCGACCCTTTTCTTCGAGACCTTGAAACATGGAATGTTAAGTGTGTCGATGACCCAAGCTCCATGCACCATGACTGGGTCTGGCTGATCTTTAGACGAAAGATCAAAGCTTACCCTGTCTAAGTTCTGAGCGGTAGTTTCATTGCCAACTGTATCGATGTTAAGGCGGTATGTTTCGCCAACAAGTTGTAAGCGGTCAGCCAAGTCCTTTCTAATCAGAGTCGAATCACTTCCAGAATCAAGGACAGCGTATGTAATAACCAGGTTTTCCCGACTATGAATCTGAACTGGGAGTACTTGCAACAGGACTTTCTGTTGAGGTTGAACACAGACTTTGTTGATGTTACTCTGGATGGTGGGCAATGAACTAGACTCAGATTCCGAGCTACGAATAATTTCTTGTGGAGTAGCAGATGGTTGGGTAGAGCTACTTCTGTTGCTGGCAAGACGAACATGCGAGTCTTGTTGATGATCTTCATGTAACAGGGTGTGGTGGGGAAGTCCTCACCGCTCTCTAAGACAACGTTTTACGCTCGGACAATTCCTGGCCTGGGTGTTTGTTTTCAAGCAATTAAAAGTCCAAGGTCCCATGCAATTTTTCTCCTTTCCTGCTGATGCTTAGACTTAAAGACAGGACAAAATAAAGGCAACAGGGTGCTTGTGCTTGCAAATGACACACTTCCTCTCACTTGAAGGGGTTTTCATCTCCTGCTCTTGTTCGGTGATTGGGATTTGTCTTGCTTTGAATATGACAAGTCACGGCTGTTGCTCAAAGCATCAGGAGAGGTTTCTGTTTGACTTGGGAATCCTCTGTTTCTTGTTCCATTCTTTACATATGAAATCTTCAAGGGGATTAAACAGTGTTTCTACTCGATTGCGTAGCCACTTCTCAAACTCCAACAGGGTAGATCTATCACTGCCTCCATCTATGTGTTCATACCATGTTACTCTGACGTTCATGGGTTACCTCATAGTTGCCCTACTGAGATACTCTGGGGTTTGAAGAATAGCAGACTGACCCATCTTTACACACCAAGTCGTAAAGGCCTTTACTTGGTAATATTAATCACGCAGTGCTTGCCTATCATTCGAAGGTACATAGGAACTATTGAACATATCACTCAGATAAGCTGTGGCCACACTGTTAGGATTCCCAAACTGACGTTTCAATGTTTTAAGTGCGGTTGGGTAACTATGACCTGCCACATCCAAACTCTCCACTGCTTTCTTTGCTTCCCCATCAAGATTTTGGAACAAAGATAGGTTTTCCTGTGAATTTGAAAAACTCAAGTGGTGGTAATCGCTGGTGTTCTTGAGCTCGCAGAAGAGCTACACTTGATTCTGTTTGTAAGTTTGTAAAAGTTATCTCGAAGGCAGTTTCTTGACCTTCTCTCAGTTTATCTATAAATGCATCTACAGGTTCTTCCACTTGTAGGGAGCGCCTGCTATTTCTACTAGGTCCACCAACGTAGGGGGTTGATGTACTTCGGGTAGCTGGGGCCCATTGTGTTACATGTACATAAGATGGTTGAGAGTGGTTAAATGGAGCAGTGGAGTTTGGCTTGTGGTGAGTGCTTTGGTCAGGGGAACTACCCAAAGATGTTGATCCCAGAATAACATTATCCCCTGCTAAGGATCTAACTGTTGGAGGGATTTCACCGCCAAGTCCAAGGCAAGATGACCATGTAACAGAAGTTGTTGGAAGAGCGGTGGTGTTACTGTTCTCACAAGGAAATGCCAAAGGTTTGGGCTGGGACACAGATACATAACCAGGTGAAGGCAAGTCTTTGTGCAACAGAGGCTCTGCGGGGGTAGCTGAAGCTTGAAACGAATATTTACTTTGAGGACTGTAAGGTGACTGTACGGCGGTACTGAATGTCAAAATATCTGATTCATTTGTTTTGGCAACTGGTGCCTGATTAGAGCCCAAGATGAGGCTATTGCTGTGAGCTTCATTGAAGTCTAGATTCTTTATTGGGACGGACTCGGAAATCGTACAAAATGGGGAGTATCCATACGAGACAGCTGGTCTTTCCTGAGAAGAGTCTGTGTAAACATTTTCTTTAAGATGGCTACCCTTGCTTTCAACTTCAGTAATTACTTTAGGACTGGGCACTAAATAATGTTTCAAAGATGGCGAAGATTTACTGACCTTGCTGATTTCATCATTTGAGGCCTTTCCTTCGCTTGATTCTTGACCCGGTATCTCATGCTCGAGCTGTGCCACTTCAGCTTGATTTTGAGCGGAAATCACAGCCATTTCGTCTTCTCTTTTCTTTCGCAGTAGGTCGAGTTCTCGCTTTCGACATTCCTGTTTCCACTCTAATTCCTTTTGGGCCATTTCCTCTTGAAACTCCCGTTCACGCACTTCATTGTCTCTCTTGACTCGTTCGGAGAGTTGCTTTGCTTGAAGGCTTGCGATGGCCGCCTTTATTTTAGCGTCTCCTCTTCTCTTTGATGAGGACGACGAAGTAGTAGAGCTAGAAAGCGCTCTCGAATGACCAGAATCGACCTGGCTAACTCTGCTTTATAATACCGAATCTTCAGGAGTCAGTTCAAGGCTCCCGTGGAGCGGTGAAATCACACATTCGTCAACTAAATGCCACGATTCTCGACTGTTCATCATGAGCGGCTGGTTTTCATTCGGCTCGAATAGACCAAAAATGGTTAGACCAAGTAAAACGACTTAATTTTAGCCCTTCGATAAAAACACAACATAAACATCCTTCGACATTTTGACCTCGTGCTCGCTGTCTCCCCGCAAGGTCTTCTGGTATAGTGCGACTACAATTATAATGGCCAGCGGCCGCTCCACCCATACCTCTCGAGCACACCGTGCAACGCAGGCGTGTTAGGTGTGTATGTCACTGATGTTCATACCACATTTTGACGTCTTCTGTGATCTATTACTGAATGGACTCACGACAACATGGAATCTATTTATTTTACATATAAAGAAACAGAAGAAGTTGTTCATGACGTCATCTATACGTCTGTCCTCCAGATGAACCAATCAAAATGCGAGAATCATTTGACTTATTGTATAATTTATCTTTATTTAAAAATGAAACATTGAAAACAGTTAGCAAGAATGACAGCATACACAATTTACTCCATGAAAACCTATCTTACTTGATTCAGTGAGAAACCTTGCTAACTGTACTCAATAGAGATAGCTAATGCAACTACGAAAAACGTTTTGCTGATATTTACGTCCTGAGAACTTAAGTGTAATTTTTTGCTTTTATCAGTCGTAGACAGGATGGTTCAACCATCCTGTCTAAGATAAGATAAGTTATCTTCTCTGCCATTATCTTGTCTCACCTGTAGTCGCTGAATAAACAAACTATTCTAGGCGACTTGATATGTAGTTAAACAGCCCTGTGGTTCACCTATCCATTACTGTTTGTAGAGTGTCACTCTTGTAGCTATACGACATTATTCAGTTTTCGTGTTTCATGCAAATATACATACATATTATTAATTTAAAAACGGTCACAACATCAGTTAAACTAAAAAATGCTTTTAAATTGTGCTACATGATTGCTGTCAGAAATCCGATATTTCAGAGGAGTCGTTGATTTTATTCGTGGAACAACGTCCGTTAGATGGCTCCAGTATTAATGAAACTACGCCGGTTTTTAAATAATATGTTTATATTTGCGGCTTCGGCAGGACGAGTTTACCTGTTACCTCTCTCAAATTGTATTCCTTTGTTGCGTTCGTATAATGAACCAAAAAGCTTCTTCAATCATGGTGAGCTTATTGTCAAAATGGTTGAAAGAGTAGAGCGGTCTACTTTTCTACTTTACTTTAAGATTGCCTGAAATATTTCAAAAAACTGCTTCGGATGAGAACGTTGTTACTTCTTTATTGTCTGTAATTCCAAAGCTTAAGGCTTGGAGCTTTTCCACAAACAGTCAGAAAAAAAGCTGCCTGATGCTTGGCTGGCTCCCCAATCGGAAAGAATATAGATTACTACAAAGCCTGATAAGAATCCAAAATGAATTGGAAGCTTTGGTCACTCTGGTATCTCAATATCCAGCTTACATTCAGAGATATATATTCTGTCGAACATGGTAGCTGTGCAAGGACATCTCTCTTATACAGACATCAAAGAATCAGGATAAATGTTCGTCCGTCGTTACGTCCACACTATAGAGAATTCTGGTTTCTTTGAGACCAAGTAAACTGTCTGTAACATATGGTGACACATGGTGTCATTATTTTGAGATAGAGAATAAATGAATTCTCGGTGTTCGTGTTATAGAGGTGAAGCATATATCAATTCTGCGGCTTCGCTGAGACCAACAACTCACTCGTAATATAGTGGCGTTCGTGCCATATGGGTAAGAGAATATAGGAATTCTAGTTTTTCCGCTGTGTCCGTATTATAAAGGTAGATAATATATCAATTCTGGTTTCGTTGGCACCAACTGAACTATCCTAAATATATAGGAGTGTGTATTATAGAGGCGACTAAAGAGAATATATTATGTGTGTTTCGAAGCTTTATTTCACACGGCTAACGGTAAAAGAACACACTCTCGATTCAAAATACATAATTTATACCCGCGTGAGAGAGTCCGCTGACAGGGGCATAAAGTCCGCTGACAGGTACAGGTACAGGTACAGAAATGTACATATCGTAACATCCTCCCCTCAAAAGAAAAAAAAACTAACACACAAAACGAAATAGAATCAGTTCTTCTATATGCTAACAGTTCTTAAAAAGGTCACTCGTTAGACCTAAAGAGTTACGACTAGGCGGTTTGACAAGCCTCCCACTTTTCGTACGGACTTGGCTTTCACAGCCTGTAGGTGAGACTTGTTGTCGCAAGGGCTGATCTTTAACTCGATCTTTGGCTTGATCTTGGTTCAAGGGAGTGGTCGATATGGGCTGATCTTTATTTGACTCAGTGCTGGGGGTGGTGGACTGATTAACTTTCGTCGTCGCCACTGGCTTCAGTTTTGGCTGTTCATTGGCGAGGTGATCGCTAACTTTGGAGTGATGGTGGTTTGACGGCGTTGGCCATTCCTCAGTTGGGTCACTATCAGCCTCTGCAGAACGTTTCAGGTGCCTCCGATTTCTGATGTAGAGCTGACGGTTTGACTCGTCTACATAAGATCTTCTGCCTAGTGGCTTGAGGACTTTCGCTTTCCTCCATGTCTTTTCGTTCAGTCGAAAGGGTTGCATCCGAACAACGTCATCTTTCTGAAGGTTCGGTAGGTCGTTCGCTGATCCGTCATAATAGAACTTCTGCTTCAACTTTCTCAGCTTGTCTTTCTCTAGAGTGTTTTCTGCTACGCTAGGCTTCAGCAAGTTGCTAGAAGTTGGAAGATTTGTTTTTGTTCTCCTGCTAAACAGACGCTGAGCAGGACTGGTACCGAATCCTTCCTGTGGGGTGTTACGATGTGCCAACAGCGCCAGGTAGAAGTCACTTTTAGACGCTGTAGTTTTTTTGAGGATCTTCTTTGCTTCCTTAATAGCAGACTCAGCCTTACCATTAGACTGATGGTGGTAAGGGCTCGTTGTCACATGATTGAAGCCGTACTCCTTGGCGAAGTTCTTGAATTCTCGACTTGTGTACTGAGAACCACTGTCCGACACAACCTCATCTGGAATCCCATATCGTGCCATATGTGTCTTCAGTTTCCTGATAACAGTGGAAACCTTCAGGTCATACAGCCTGTCGATCTCGAAGAAACCGGAGAAATAATCTACGGTCACCATGTAACTCTTGTGGTCTAAGTCGAACAGGTCGGTGGAAATTTTGGCCCAAGGGCGATCTGGAACGTCATGACTGACGAGCGTCTCCTTCTGCTGTCTTGTGCTGTAGGACGCACACGTTTCGCACTTGGAGGTGAAATCCTTTATATCGCTCTTCATATTGGGCCAATAAATTGTTTCTCTGGCGCGCCTCAGCGTTGATTCAATTCCTTGATGACTGGAGTGCAATGCCTGAAGCATTCGCTTTCGAAGGGCCTTAAGGACCACGAGTCTGTTTCCTCTGAAGAGTAGACCATCCTGAATTACTAATTCGTCACGGATATCATAGTATATCGCCACTGTTGGTGGTAGCTCTCTCCTTTCTGCTGGCCACCCAGACTGCACTATGGCTTTCACAGCTTGCAATACTTCATCGCTCTGAGTCTCTACGCGGAACATTTCTGCTTCGTGCTCACTCACCAGCAAATGATTTATCTCTTGGACATCTTGCTCGACTTCCAGTCCCTCTTCGAAGGCAGATCTTGCAAACAGGACATGTTCTCTCTGACCCTGAGTTGCTTTTTCCGACTTGAGGTAGTGCCGGCTCAAGGTCAGTGTCTGCGAGATGCAACTCACTTCCTCTCTTGTATCGCACGTCTAGGTCATAACGTTGCGGCCTCAAGATCATCCTCTGTAATCTCTTTGGAGCAGAGACGAGTGGCTTAGCGTGAATTATTTCTAAGGGCTTATGGTTTGACTCGACAATAACCGATCTTCCATACGTGTACTGGTGAAACCTCTCTGTGGAAAACACAATTGCGAGGAGCTCCTTTTCTATTTGGGCGTAGTTCCTCTCGGCTGCGGTCAGTGCTCTGCTTGCATATGCCAGCGGCCTTCCATCTTGAAGTAATGCGGCTCCCAGGCCCCCTTCGCTTGCATCACACTGAATGACTAGGTCTTTCTCACGCTCATAGTACTTGAGAAGTGGCGGGGCTGTGACCATCTCTTTGATCCTGCTGAATGCTCTATCATGGATCTCGTCCCATAAGAATTCTGTTCCCTTCTTGGTGAGCTGTCTGAGAGGCTGTGAGACCTCGGATAATCTCGGCAGGAATTTTGCCAGGTAGCCCACGGTGCCCATTATCCGCCTTTCCATCTTTGTCACTGCTTCAATCTTGGATGGATCTGCCTTCACTTCCTCTGAGGTTAGGAGATGACCAATGTAGGGCACTTTTGTTTGCTTAAAAGCGACTTTTTGCTTGTTTAGCTTAATGTTACGTTCTTGACATCGCCCCAACAGCTTCTTAATTTTGACGTCATGATCTGCTACCACATCCTTCATAGTGTCTCCAGCGCCTGCTACAAGGATGTCATCTGCTATTGCATATACTCCGTCAAGGCCTTCAACAGCTTCATGTAAACGGAGCTGAAATATCTCACTAGCTGGTGAAATTCCGAAGGGCATACGATTTCATTTGTATCTGCCAAAGGGCGTGGCAAAGGTCGTAAGAAGTGAACTCTCTTCTGTAAGCTTTATTTGCCAATAACCAGTCACCTTTGGTAAAGATTTTGGCCTTGCCCAACTCCGGCAGTACGTCTTCAATGACTGGCATAGGGAAATGGCATCTTTTTAACGCTTTGTTCAAGGGCTTAGGGTCCAGGCAAAGGCGAAGGTTACCGTTAGCCTTCCTTGTGATCACCACGGAATTTACCCATTCAGTCGGCCTCTCGACTTCCTCGATAACACCTCTAGATTCCAGATCATCAAGATACTCTTTAAGCGGGGTTCTTAAAGCTTCGGGTACTCTTCTTAACGGCTGCTGGACTGGTTTGACCGTTTCGTCAACTTCAAGTCGCAATGGAGTTTCAAGATTGCCAAGGCCATCAAAAACATCTACATACTGGGAACGCACTTGTTCTAAGGTAAGGCCTTCGAACTGTCGGCTACTTGTCAGGTTCACATCCACAGTTGCTGTCGAAGCACACTCTGCAGGTCCGGGACAGGGCTTGATCTTATCATTTCTGATTGTAATTAACTGCATTTGCTGGGCGGTTTTACTCCCGATCAGATTGACACAGTGTTCATCCTCCACAATCGTAAAGTTGACTTTGTACTTCCTGTTATCCCTGGAATTCGTCAGTTGAACCTTGCACTTTCCAAGTGGCCTGAGCGTAGAGGCGTTGTACATCTTGAGGACTTGATTTGTGGGCGTGATCTTATTTGCATACTTCGTTCCTTTGATTGAGCTCAGCTTGAGTACATCACACGTTGCTCCAGTGTCGATTTGGAAATTAATTTCGGGACCATCCTCTAATTTCGTAGTCGCAGTAATCTTTGATGGGATATTGCTCTGTATCGCGTGCACCGAGTCGACTTCTGGAGTTAACTGAACTGTAAACAGTGATTCACCAGAATCACTGGAAGAAACCGAGACTGTGTTGACACGTTTTTTCCTTTGTCCACGCTGCTTACAGACTCTTGCAAAGTGATTACTCTTTCCGCACTTTCCGCAAGTCTTTCCATACGCCGGACATTTTTCCCTCTTGAGCTCGTGATTTCCTCCACAGTATTTGCATCTTTTGGCATTCTTTGAATCTCTTGGGTCTTTCGGGAACTTTGGCTTTCTGTCGTCGCCATGTTTCTAAGCGTGTACTTCATTCGAATCCGTAGCAGTGGCGAGATCCTTTAAATGCTGTGCAGTTGTGTCTCCGCTTTTGCAGATGTCAATTGCTTTTTCTAGCGTAAGTTGTCTTTCTTGCAACAGTTTCTTTGTCAAGGCAGGCTCTTTGACGCCAAACACAATTCTATCACGTACAAGTGAATCATGTAAACACTGACAAAAATTACACGATTTCGCAAGTGTTCTAAGTGCTGATACATAGTGATCGATACTTTCACCCTCTTTCTGCGATCTGGAGTTAAATAAATACCGCTCGAACGTCTCATTGGTTTGGCCAATACAATATTCTTCGAATTTTTGAACAACAGAGTCGAGTACTTTCGAACTTTCGGGCGGGCTGAATGTCATACCTTCGTAAATTTCAAGAGCTTCTTCGCCGATCGCAGAAAGAAAAGTTGCAGTCCGGTATTCTTCGTCGAAACGCTGGAGCCTTACAACCACGGCGTAAGTATCCCAGGCTCTTTTGAACTTCTTCCAGTTAGCGGCAACGTTGTCAAGATTTAACGGTTTTGGCATTGGTATACCACTCTTCAAGGAAGACTGCTGCATTTGTGCACTTCCAACGGATGCTGTACTAGCCGTATTAGTCGCCGTAGTTCCCTCGTCGCCTGACATCTTGCAGTTACGCGGCAATTTTTTATCCTGACACCATGTTTCGAAGCTTTATTTCACACACGGCTAACGGTAAAAGAACACGCTCTCGATTCAAAATACATAATTTATACCCGCGGGAGAAAGTCCGCTGACAGGGGCATAAAGTCCGCTGACAGGTACAGGTACAGGTACAGAAATTTACATATCGTAACAATGTGAATTACGGTACTAAATATAGTGATGTCCGTACTGCACAGCTAGAGAATCTATGATTTATGGTTTCTCTGAGGCCAAGTAAAGGGTCGGTAATATAGTGCACTGTGTCCGTATTTTGATAGGTCACCAATACTGGATTGTATTTGCAATGTCTCTTCATCAATGTTTCGTGTCCCCTCTACCGGCCTCTACTAACTATGGTGTCAGCTTTACCCCAAATGGTAGAAGATGTCGAGAGATGAAACGCCACTAACGAGTCTTTCAAGGTTCTGTCACTTTACAGTGAAATTTTCCATCGTCCTTACTTCAGTAGTTTCAGAAGAAATTTGATTCGTGCGGCAGGTGAACACTAGTTTTAAAGACCTCTGGTATTTGGTTAGTCTCCACGCGTAGATAAACGCATCTAATGCCACCTTTACGAACATCATTTCATCTGCGATAGTGATCGCAGCAAATAGGTCAAGCCTCTCTTGTAGAGTTTCGTGCTTCGTATAATACTTCATATGAACAGTAACGAGATGAGGGAGAGAACAAACGATGAGAATTCCAGATAAAATCAAGGTTACAATCGTAAACTGTTTTGGGCAAATTCTGTTAGTTTGAGGCTTACCCGCATAATCACCTTCAACTCGATTCTCAAGATTGCGCAGGCCTCCAAGACGACGAGATTCTTTGGCGAATCGGTGAAATGACCTCAAAAGCATCGCAGAACTGAGGGTAAGCAAAACCGTTATCAGAGTCGAGTGAAGATGGAGATCTACTTGAAATAATATTGCTTGGACAACCCCAACGAACTGCAACAGAATGAATCCAGTGAAGTACGCCAACGAGAACCCAACACAAGCGAGGACCCTGCGTGTTGTCACTTCTGAGCGATAGTGGTGCGGGTATGTTATGGCGATGTACTGCGTCAAAATGAGACCAAGAACAAGCAAAAAGGACGCGTTGAGGCCCACGTAAGACAACCAAATTCCAATTTGTAAGGTGTAAGGTGTGGTACGGCTCGCCTGGTGCAGAGGACCATTTTACATACCTTGCAACACGATCCACTATAAAGAAAGGCTCAACAAGCAGGCCCGTGGCTAAGTCAACTGAGGCTAAAGCGATGATGAAATATGTAGCTGGTACACGGAAGCATTTAAGAGGATCTTTGAAGATGGTAAGCAGTAACAACACATTACTTGTTATTGTTATAGGTGATAGAATCGCCAGACAGATGCCAGTAGCTAGCTGGGTGTAAAAATATAATCTGTAGTCTGTCGAATGAGAACTAGTACTGTTATTCATGGTGTCGTAAAATCGTCGAAAACCTTTTCTTTAAATAACTAAATGCAGTTAATTCGTCAGGATGCGAACTGATAATCTTTGGTTTTAAAGTGGTCGATGTCAGTTGTGTTATGAGGTCGAATACAACGTTGAGTAATTGTGAATCAGTGTCCTCTTTACCTCAGTGCCTCTACCAAACCTTCTCAATTCCGTCGATTTGCAACTAAACTTTGCAACGAATTTACTTTGTCGCGAATTACGAAAGGGCGCAGCTGTCCGTGGCTGTGCAAATTTTAAATAAGATATCGCCTTCCACTTGAATTAGACCTTCGATAAAAATATAACTGGAAGAAGATGAATGTAACTCTGTGTAGTACGAATCCCATGATATTGTGTCCATTCCTTCTTCTAAGGGTTGCGCAACATTTTATTGAGTTTCACTTAAAAGGCAGTTAAAACAATTTCTTTTCGTACGTTGTTTTTGAATGCAAAGATTACCAAGTGTTAACACAGGAGCAACCAATATGACAACGATATGACGCTTCTATTAAAAGACGACAAGGGCTGTCATTTACTGTTGGCAGATACTACATCATTTCAAAGGATAAAATGCTACAAGTGTTGAAATTTTCAAAAGAAACTGACAAAAGGAACAAAACTTGTTTGTCTTCTAAATTACAAACGAAATTTGTGGTCAGTCTTTATTTACATTACCCCTTTTAATTTTTCTTTTTTTAAAAAAAAGTTTTAAAGCTATTCACCAATTATGTAGAGAACGATCCTTTTTATGTCCTTCTGTTGACATCGTTCCAATTTAGCGATTTGCCAGTTTCGTCAAACAAGCACACGCGTATTTGTAGTCAGTCTTGATATCGCTAGTCGTCCAAAGGTTTTGGGTTTTGTCTCCTTTTGATGCTCGTTTTTTTAAGAATTGAACCTAATTTGATGTTAACAAAACACACGAGAATCACCTAGACTGGATAAAGATAATGTTTTTCTTTATTTCAAATCGTTTTCACCAACGGAACTTGACTAGCATATAAAATGATTAAAACTAGTATGCAAATCTCTTCTCTCTTCTCACGAATACGCCGCTTGCCGCTCAATTTGTTGAGATCGACTTGCTGCTTTTTCATGTTGGACTATACACACGCTAAGGAGAGTTTTAAAATGAGAAAGCTTTGAGTCTAACAATTGTTTTGCAGTCAATTCCTCTCTGTATATTTTTCATTTATTGATATTCTCACTGGAGTCCACCTGAGTCCACTTAGATTTCCTACAAGTTTTCAACTTATTTGTGGTCTTGAAGCCCGACAACACGAGTGCCATGTCGAAATAATTAAGGCATAAGCATCAACAACAATATTTTTCGGGAGGCGCGGTAGTCTCATGGTTCCGGATCGAGCGGTCAGGGTTCGAGCTCTGGTCGGAGACGTTGTTTTGTATTTTTGGACAAGACACTTTACTCTCACAGTGCCTCTCTCCACCCAGGTATATAAATGGGTACCAGCGAACTTAATGCCGAGGGGTAACACTGCGATGGGCTAACTGCCCATCCAGGGGGAGTAGAAATACTCCTAGTCGCTTTATGCTACAGAAACCAGGATACGCATCGCACGGGCCTGATGTACCGCTTGCCTCGTATGCAGACTTTATAAGCAACATAGGATGTTGGTAATAAGCGCCTTTTGTTACCACGATAGCATGAAAATTCCCTAACAAAAGGCCACGGTACTCAAAGCGAAGTTTTAACGGATTTTTAACTCGCCAGGGACTTTGTATTTCCAAAGCGGTTTCGTTAATGTTATATAGTTTGTAATCCAAAAGGATCAGGTGCTGCGTGGCACAGTTAACAGTTAAAAAGTTGTTAGTATTAATAACGTAGTGCTAAAGTAAAAACGATGTCTGTAACAGACGCGTTTCGGGCCTAGCCCTTCTTCAGTGTTATGTTGAGTTTATGCTGTTGACGTTTCGTACCATCATCTCCTACATCTTATCGACTCTTGAATTTCGTACAGCAATAAAAATATACGCTATATAAATAAACATAGCTTATCGGTATTTGTGGCCTTTCGTTCTAACAAAGTCGAACCTGATTGAGTTAGAATAGTTCGATTCAGCTGGGTAATCGAACTCACCAAAAAGTTAAAGTTTGATTGTGTTCGATTGCCAAAGCAATGAAAAACAATCGAACGATTTTACTGATTTCTCGTTCGGTTTTGTGCGATTAATTAATCCTAGCCTGGAGAAAAGAACCAATTCTTCGATTAAGGCCAGTTGTAAAAAAGGTTACATTTCAGTAGTTTCATTGTCTAGAACGGTATCTTGCGAGCACCGTAACAGGGTAGCATCAGTTTTTGGCACGTTTCTGCCGGTAAAATTGCAGTACAACACACCGCCGGCATACATCACCACCAAACCGGCGGTGAAAAGTATTTGGAGTCTGTCTTAAATCGTTATTGTTTCTATCCAAGGACAATAAGGGACTGGAACTCTCTACCAAGTGGTATTCGTGCTAGTTCAAATTTTTTAGTATTTAAAGATCACTGTTTGTCATCTATTCGAAAAAATTGATCACTGTTTTTCTTTTGTATATATATTTTATATTTATTATGAAATAATTTTATTATTTGATTGTAATATGTTACCATATATAATAAAACACATGAAAAAATTACTCGATTCTGATTGGCTGAGAGCAGTGCAGTTCAAGTGCAACACCGGTGCAAAAGGTGTAACACCAGTGCAACTTACACATCGCCATTCTGGATAACGATTGGCAGAACGACAATGACAAATTTTGTAGGCCAATGACATCATGTAAAGCAGTGACAAAAATTTTGTACGGAAACTCTTAGAATGCGAAAAAAATGGCTTCAAGATCTGCGCGAAGTTTTTCATGTTTGTATTATTGATATGTAATCATACGGTTTTTCTCGTTCATTTTGAAATTAATTTGCACGAGTGAGTTTTTCAAAAAGCTGAAATTGCACTCGCCGAAGCGAGCTTTTTGAAAGCTTTTTTTGAAGCTTTCTGAAAAACTAACTCGTGCAAATTAATTCCAAATTGAACTCGAAACCGTATGATTACCTATACTAATTCGTAAGTTTTTCCTCTCTTTTATTTCTGGTATTATATAATTTATTTAGTTTATATTGACTTGATGCGTGAGCGTTGTCAATTAATAAATGTAGATGTTTCAGTTCAGTGGCAACACTTTAAACTTTGTGTATTGTTCGTCGCTGTGGTCATTTCAAGGGCTACAAATTCATCTTGATGTGTTTGGCAAGTAAGCTTTAGTTTCAACGACCTCCGTTATTTTTTCAGTCTCCCGGGGCGTAGATGAACGCATCTGATGCCACCTTCACGAACATCATTTCGTCCGCGACAGTGGCCCAAGCCCACAAATCTTGCAGAGTTTCCTGCTTCTTGTAAAATATGATATGGAGAGTAATGATATGAAGCAGAATGCACAATATGAGAATTCCTGATAACAGTAAGATTACCTCAGTCGTTAACTGTCTTGTTTGTTTCGATAGAGGCCCGATCACGTCTCGATCCTCTTGGCTGCATTCACCCACAAATTGACGAGACGACTTCAAAAGCATGCCACAACCGATCATATGCAAAATCGTGATCGATAGGTGTTCCGTGAAGGTGCAGGTCTACTTCCAATAAGGTAGATGTGGAAACTCCCGCGAACTGCAGCAACACAAATCCGGTGAAGTAAAAAAAACGCGAAACCAACAAACCCGAAGATCGCACGAATTGTCACGACCGAGTGATAGTGACGCAGGTACGTTATGGCGATAAACTGCGACCAATTAAGACACAGAACAAATAGAAACGACGCGTTGAGGCCACGCGGTGGAACACCAACTTGCAATTTGGTTCAAACTGTTGTATGGCTCACCTGGGGAAGGGGGCCATTGCATATAACATTACAAAGAATGGTTCAACAAGCAGGCCTGTCGCTATGTCGGCCAAGGCTAAAGCGATGATCAAATACGTAGCTGGTGCACGATAGCATTTGATACACCACATCACTGGTGATTGTTATTGCCAAGGAGATGCCAGTGGCAAGTTGGGTGCAACGAAAGAATCTGATGATAACTGATTAGACGACAAAGTGTTACTATTCATTGCTTTTTACTGTGTCTCCAAAACGTCCAACCCAATTTATGTTCTCAGGGTGTAAAATGAGAGTTTTTCAAACTGTTAATCGTCGATCTTTCTCTGATTCAGATGTTGCTAGTTTTGATTGTCTTTCCTTGAGTTGGAAGGCAGCTAATTGCAGTTGTCTTTAACCATGCTTTGCTATAGACATTACAACAGACCGAGAGGTACCAAGATTCTGTTTTGTGGGCGTGACATGAATTTTTTCGCCCCTAAGAGGTACCAATTTTAAAAAAGCACAATATCTCCAAGCAGTCAAATTTATTTTTGTTCAATACCCTAAAAGGTACGGCAAAAGCTTCCATTGTGTACCTTTTGAGGCTTAACACCCCAAGAGCTACCAAAACCGCTTTTTTAACCCCTAGAAGGTACGACAAGCACCCCCCGTCCTTTTTATACGAGAGTCCCCCCCCCCGGTTGTTGTTAAAATTGGTAGAAATGTGGTCAGTTCTACTTTCCATTGAGGTAGCTTCATTTACCAAAGATAGCTTAATTAAGTCCGTTCCGATACTGGGGAAAGGAGGATAAAGAAACCTCATCGGTACCGAGGTGCAGCTTCGGTTTCTGCATGCATATGCATAGCTATGCATGTAGCGTCTCAGCATATTGTCACTGTCTTGTTACACCCTCTGGGAGGAAAGCTAGTCCGTACATAAAAGGAGTAGAAGAAATCTATTCCTGTTTTTTAGGTTGATTGGGTATGAAATTCAGTTAACGACTCAACATTGCAAATTTATTTTATGGCATCTGAAAATTGCTAGCGTCTAAGACCTACTCTTAGCTTTATTTGTTAAGTTCGATATTCTATACATATGTACGATACAAGTCATTACGTTAATCAATCTGGAAGGGAACATTGGATTTGATCATGATTTCGAGGCAGGCAGAGACAGCAAGTTTAGTCCACGAAAGAAAACGAAAACTCAGTTCAGTTTGACTCAAACTGTGATATGTGGTATGCCTGGGATAAACAACTATTTCACACGTACTTCCTGGTCAGATACGTGCAGATAGCCCCTGAGCCACGATGCGAGCCTTCAGTTCTCTTCTGCCTATTCTTTCTCAGTATGAGTATCTTTCGATCAGTTTATATGATTTGAGACTTTTGTTCTCATGCAGCGTTCGACAGAAAGTTTGTCATCTGTCTTTATTTCAACTCAGCTGCCGGTGCTGTTCAAACACCTCTTGCTGGAAAACGTAATGGCATGGGTAAATAAATATCAAGAAAAAAAATTATATGTCGATCACTTCCACCCAACCGCAATAAGGGGCCGAAAAGTACTTTATTCCTACCGGTTCGTCCTGCATTGTTGATGCATTAGCTTTATGTCCGGGAAAACCAAGCCGCAGGCTTAGACATAATTAATCAAGTTAGAAATATTATCAGTTTGATAAGGGAATTTGTTCAGTCAAGAAAGGTTGCACAATCCAAATTTCAGTGGCATGCTTTTCAACGACATAATAAAATAGGGTCTTATTTTGCGCTATTACCCTAAAATTATTTCAGAAGAGAGCACTCCTACTTGTTGGGAGTTCATTCCGCTACCAGTAAGAATCAAAGTTTTCCATTGTTTTAAGTAGGTGAAAGAGTTTGTAACTGATTTCACGCCCGAGGTCGATCGACAAGAGCCAGGAATGAACACTTTGGTCTTCTTGTAAGTAATTTACATAGAACTTCACATTTCTGGAATTGTCATGACAACTTTGGCTTCTAAACTTCATTACCTGGAATAAATATTCTCACAATTGTCTTCCGGCTGTATATGTATTTTAATGGAGCTTCACTAAAAATATCTTGTTATAGCCAAATACGAGCTAGGTTTAAGAAGGTTGATTTTAGGACAGACTTCATCCTTAACACTGACGATTTGACTAGAATTCGGGATTATGTTGCTGAAAAGTAAAATTTTCCATTGTCCTTTCATCAGTGGTTTCGGGTAAGACTTGATTTGAGTGCAACGTAAGCACTAGTTTTAACGATCTGCGGTATTTTGCTAGTCTCCACGCGTAGATGAACGCATCCAATGCCACCTTCACGAACATCATTTCGTTCGCAACAGTAATCGCAGCAGACAGGTCAAGGATCTCCTGTAGAGTCTCTGGCTTGTTATAAAATCTGATGTGCACTGTAATGATGTGGGGAAGGGAACACACGATGAAAATTCCTGATAAAAGCAAGGTAACAATGGTAAACTGTTTCTCGCTAATTCTGTTCGTGCGAGGCTTGCCTGTGTGTCTCCCATGCACAACTCGAGTCTCAACGCCACGTCCACCTACAAGCCGACGAGATTCTGTAGCAAATTGGCGAAATGACCTCAAAAGCATCGCAGAACTGAGGATAAGCAGAAATGTTATCAGTGTGGAGTGGAGATGCAAATCTATTTGAAACAATGTTTCTTTGGGAACAACAACGAACTGCAACAGAATGAATCCAGTGAAGTACGCCAACGAGAACCCAACACAAGCGAGGACCCTGCGTGTTGTCACTTCTGAGCGATAGTGGTGCGGGTATGTTATGGCGATGTACTGCGTCAAAATGAGACCAAGAACAAGCAAGAAGGACGCGTTGAGGCCCACGTAAGACAACCAAATTCCGATTTGGTGTAAGGTGTGGTACGGCTCGCCTGGTGCAGAGGACCCTTTTACATAAGTTGCAACACGGTACATTGTAAAGAAAGGCTCAACAAGCAGGCCTGTTGTTAAATCGACCAAGGCTAAAGCGATGATAAAATACGTAGCCGGTGCACGGAAGCATTTGAGAGGATCTTTAAACAGAGTAAATAGTAACAACACATTACTTGTAATTGTTATAGGTGATAAAATCGCCAGACAGATGCCAGTGGCTAGCTGGGTGTAAAGGTACAGTCTGTAGTCTGTTGTTGGTGAATAGCAAAGTGCTGTTGTTCATGGTGTCAACGGATCGTCCAAAATGTGTTATCAAGCCATTCCTTCCCTGCCATTTGTCATGATAACCAAAAGCTCTCTAATAGCAGATTTCTAGTTTCCAGTTGTCTTATCTAGTATTCGAAAGATACCGCTATTGCAAAGGTGAGTCAGTGGCTAGTTTTGCAAAGACAAGTGGTGAAAGTCTAATTCATGAAAATTTATAATCCGCCTTTCATGATGGACAATAGACGAGAACTATCCACTCAGCTGTCGGTATAGACGTGTGCATCGAATTAGAAGAGCGTTGTTGGTCGGGTATCGACCGCTTGGACAATGTTTACCTTGAAATTAACGCTTGAAATGATCTCGATAACACAAGGTGAAGCTACGTCCTTCAGCCTCTCGATATGCTGGCTTCGAGGGAAAACGACCATTCGTCTTTCTGAAAGGGAAGCTGGAAAACTTACGTGTCCAAACACGCAGTTTAGCTTTAGAAAAGGAAGACTGGGAATTGTGAGGTCAAAAGTATAGCCAAAATCCACGCAGTAAAGGTATAAAAGCTCAGTTGCTTGCCACGAAGTTACTTCGAACGCGTCCATTTTGAACTAACGAGGTCACGTGGTGTATCACGGTTGATAATATAGTTCGAAGCGATGCATCATGGGACATATGAAATTCCCCCCCTTCGTATGAGCATTATAATATATAAGCTTAATTAGTGAATTCTATCAACAGATTCATCCAGATGAAGTCGAAGACGACGACGAAGTGATCCTTATTTGGGAATTTCAAATTCAGGAGACGACTCTGTCAGTAACTTCTGCTAGCTCTCTTGTGCGGCCGAATATCCCAAGCTTACCAGATAAAATGCCTGCAATGCCACTGCTGAACTTGTCTGAAGTCGAATGTAATTGTACATGCGTTCGTCGTGGACAAGTTCTTTTACAAAACGAAGCACAAAGTGCAACAAGAGGCCTACGAAATCTGTCACTTGCAGAAAACAGCGAACAAGAAGAGTCACAAGAGGAAGATTCGTCCTTAGAAGAGGTGGTAGATGAGTGGGATGAGGACGAGTCGGACTTTCACGTCCATGTTCCTACCAGTGCGGCCGTGGAGTTTATTCCTGACATCAGTGCCTCATCAAGAGATACCATGTTTACGGAAACTTTTACCCTGAAAGGCAGTAGTTTCCACGACCACTTTCAATGTGCTCTGAGATTATGCAGAGAGTCTTTGAGGAAAAAAGAAAGTATTCCAGTGAAACTAATTTTTGAGCCAGTAAATAGAAGAGACGAAAATGCCATAACTTTACAAGCTCAGTTCGACACGTGGCAACCGATAGGTTATATACCTGGCATCAAGGTTCCCAAAGTTACCGAAGCTATTCGTAACAAAGAAATAACAAAGATTGTGATTACCAATGTGAAGTACCAGTACATTTTCCCAATTGCAAGTTTCAAGTTTATTGCCGCAATATCAATCAGCAAAATAGGAAAATGGAGAAAAAACAAAGAGAATTACAAGTATAATGAGGACATCTGAAATGACTATTGTGATGAAAGTATGAACGGACTTTTCGAGCAAATTAATGCCATGACAATTTACAGGACGTTACATGTCGATAATTTCGATAGTCGATAAAAGTCGTGTCGATCAAATTCGATACTAATCAATCGACAAATACCGGATGTCGATAAAAATCGATCACACAATTTTTTGTGATTATTGACTTTGATCGACTTTATTGCCATACGGATTTACTTTTAAGCTGTTTACAATTTCGTGGCCGATTGAAAAAATGTGTCTGCATTTTTGTCGATAAAATCGATAATCAGTTGAAAATCTTGTGATTATCGACTTTTATCGACAAAATAAACTTGTCGATTGACAATTATTGACAGATATCGAGTATTATCGACTAATCGACTACGTATTTGATGATCGACTTTGATCGACATGTTACGTCCTGCAATTTAGTTTAGAAGTGAACTTCACTTTAATACTGTGCATGCATCTACATCTATCTACATAAGGGGGACCTGCAAAGGGGGGTACCCATCACTGAATTGTTTAAATCAGACTAGCTAGGCTCACTTTGTACTGGAAGTCATGGTACATCGATGTATTACCAAAAAATCTACAGAGCAAAATGATTCTAGAGCGGAAATAAGTGAGGTCACATGCTATATATAATGTTTGTCAACATGGATTGAGTGAATTTCAAGTATCTGTTGTTATGATGCCTTATTGTAATGAATTGTTTGGTGACCTGGTCAACAACTGGTCAAATATTGGTACCAGTTTATTGTAAGTTAAGTACATAGTCCTTCAATTTCACAGATTAATGCATTAAGCTGTTCTCCCCCCAAAAAAGAGGAGGCATTCTTTTCTTTTGTTTAGGTGGGTGAATGGGGATAAGGAAACCTTAAAAGTTGTCCCCTCTGTACCATTGTCTCAAGGCTGCGACACACGATGAAGAATTTTTCATGTAACAATTGGATCCACACAATAATGCAGAAGTGGAAAGAGATTCTACTTTTGCAATATTGCATGCAACAATTTCAGGAGTGGACACGATGCAGTTTAGGCACTGCATGCCATGTTGCCTAATTCCAGCATGTATACAGGTTATCTGTCCTGTAGTTTTAATACAAAAGTTAACTTTGTCTTTATTACCAATAACTCTACTATGTACATGACAGACTGACTGTATCACATAACAACAATCCTGATGGACTATGATGGAATTATTAAAAATTTGTTGTACATGCCAATTTAGTTTTTCTCAAATCAGCAACTGTTGACTCCATCTCTACGTGACATTTTTCATCACAACTCCTGTGATAAGTTTGCAAAATGTACCTGTCCATCACATGTTACCGGTATACCTTACGTGCGAGTGCTTGATTTTACCACAAGACTTACATAAGCTAATGCATTTTTGATTGAAAGCAATAGTCTGCAAACACTAAGAAGAGTTTCACATCATCATAACATTCACTGCCATCCCGGCTAGGTAAATAATAATAGTTCATTAGAATACAATAACTTTTAATGTAGCTACTGTATTATTCTCACTGCTATGCTGTATTTGGATACTTCTCCCTTTGGAGAAATTGGAATAAAGTTTAAACCTTCCTTCATAGTTAGGTGTAGTAGTATATTGTGGATTTATTTCACACTTGAACAACAGTAAACTATAAATTATAAATTATTGTATGGTCTCTTACGTTCCAATGCTGCAGTAGTGGTATTGTAATATGACCTGCCTACTGAAATGACAAATCAGGAATAAGCCTTTTCTAGTTACAAACTTGAATCAGAAACTCCCATTTGGACGCAATGCAACATTTCTTAACTGGTCAAGACATTGTCAATAACAATGGCTTCTCTCCATCTTTATGCGTTTTTTTCAGGTTCTTAGAGACTAATGCCCACTACAAAAAAATGTTTGGAATGTGAATAACCTTTTTTCTCTGCCAAGGAACATAAATTATTATTCAATCAAAATATTTCCCTGTTTCTGCCTGGTTAAAACCACATACATAATTCACCATAACCAGCTGCTGTTTACCAAGTATTGAACCAATGACATCAAAGGTGCAGCACACTGCAGATTATTGAAACATTGACCAAGAAAACCTGGGGACAAGGTTGTGTTATATTTGGTGAGCAGAAAAACAGAGGGAAATGGCGAAACTCCTTTAAGAATGATAAAATATTTTGAAAGATTAATAAAGCAGTTATTGAATTCGGCTTTCATTGGATATGAAGAATTCTGCAGATCTCTTTGGCCTCTGTGGATAACAAATAGTGGAACAGAGAATTAACTCTGAAGTGTAAATTAAAGTGCTGCTTAAACCCATGAATAACCTATTGGGTATTAGCCCAAGTAAATGGAATCAGGGAATCTGTGGATAACACCCTCCTTGATCTGCAGAATTCTTCATTATCTTACTCAGCCTCATTCAATAATTACTGAGTATCACAATGCATTTTCAGAAAAATACAGAAATTACTCAAGACACATCATATGTTACCAAATACAGTGATTATTTAGTTAGGTGGAGGAGCAAGATAGTTTCCAGGCCTGTGGAATGACTGGCGTATGGTCTGTCGATGACGAGCAGGAAGGTGAGCCCTTCCCACAACAAAAATGGAACTGTCTTCCCTCTGATTGATTCTTAGCCTATGGAGACGCAGAGGGTGATTACGTGCATCCTCATCCTCATCGATATCTCGATATCTGGCCTGTTATCAAAAGAGGGATATGCATCTTCTGAATAACGTTCATTGAGAGTCCAGTAATGGAAAGGCAAATCCATGTCCATTCGCTTTGAAAATTCCCTTATGAAATAAAAATTAGAAAGACCATGTGTCAGCTGGTACATACTACCCATAACTTATAGCCCTATCTCCCCCTCCCCCCCCCCCCCGAACACACACACACACACACACAAATGCAACCAAAAATGGATTAAATTAAATTAATTAAAATTACCACAATGGTTGCAATATGTGAAGTCTGAGGTGTTAAAAAAAACAGCCCCTTACATGTTGTATACTTTATTTAGTGGGTAAGCACACCTACATTTGGATGAATTTTCATGCTACTGGAAGGCAAAATTGAGGTTGATCAATAACCACTCAACATTGTTGTAATAAAATCACTATTTACAGGGATAAAACCCTCTACTTTGCATATGTAATTTTTCTCAAACAAATTAAAGATAACATGCTACCAACCTGACACTTTTTGGCCAATATGGCTTGAACTGTTTCAGTGTAAAGATGGCTCCAAGGTCACGATGGCAAACACAGAAGTATGATTCCAGGTCATCTGTTTCTGCAGCCCTGGGGTGCTCTTCATATCCAATGATGTTGTTATCTAATCTGCGAAGCTCTTGACTCTCAATGTTTGTGGTCACCTCTACCACAGTCTCTCTTGAGAAGCCACGTATGCCTCCAACAGGCCTTTTAAAAATTAACAGAACTTGGTATGAAACTTGCACCAAAGTTATGTATAACCATTATACAATTACATAACATTATTTACTGATCGAATCACCAGATTTAACTCTGTTACAATGCAAGTGTGACTTTTGTTAAATGCGTTTGTTTATCACACGGTCACAACTGTATCAAAATAGGAACTAACTAAATCAAATTTGAGGTTTATTCCCCTGAGCATTGCCAAAAAGAATTTTAAAACAGCTGAAGAGCACTCCTGCATAACCATTCATAAAATACTGCGGCCATTGCGACAGTCACAATGTCCATTGGCTGCTTTTTAAAAACAGGCAGAAATGTATCCAAAATGTCTCAGCAAATGCTGTGAATCATGCTTGTGATTGGTTAACTCCGAGGGAACATATAAATTAATATAAAAATTATAAGATAAAAAGCCACAGCATTTTTCATTAGAGTGTCCCCATTGTTAATTCAAATCGCCCCTGTAGGTGTACATGTATTGCCTTATCATTTGATGGTTTAAGTATATAGTTAAACTTTTTAGGCTAGTCATACCTGTTAACATCAATAGTCAGGCCTTCTGATAGGGTGCGATTAAAAAATCGAAATTATGCGAAATTTTCGGAGCAGATTATGCGATAAGAACGGGCTATTATGCGATAAATTGTGCGATTTTTTCCTGAGCTATTTTAAGCATATTTTACTAGGTTTCATAACAAGAAAACCATTTTTGGGCTTCTCCAAAGACAAACTGAACATAAAGGAACACAACTTAAACATCTATACATTTTTTTGATGAAAAGAGAAGAGTTTGATGTCCTTGTCCACCACGGACTTCCGACGATGATCAGTCATGACATTGCATCTTCAGCTTATCATCCACGTGGAAGGGATGTCTTCTTGCTTTATCTTTCTTAGTTAAATTTGCACAAAGTGTGAGTTAGTCTTTTCATTCGAAAAAAACAGCAGGCATTTTCACTACAAACTTATCCACGACAGAGTTTATTTGGAATTCTACGAAAAGAAGCTACATTTTGCGTCGAAATAAACATTGCTTGAACCATATGTTGTCAGTATATAACTGCAGTTCTGATTGGCCTAAGCAAAGAAAGGTATCGTTTGCGTTACACCAATAGGGAAGCCTTTGAAATTGAAAACTAGTGCCAGTTCCCGGACGTCCAAGAAACGCCTTGAGCTTCGATCATTTACGAAA
Organism: Micromussa lordhowensis; assembly: GCA_964020085.1. NCBI lineage: Eukaryota > Metazoa > Cnidaria > Anthozoa > Scleractinia > Lobophylliidae > Micromussa > Micromussa lordhowensis. Next base: position 32,528,183 of record OZ026596.1, on the reverse strand, counting down.
TAGAAGGTTGTTGAAGGTTTTCGAGGCTTTTTCAAAGGCAAATCATCTTGAAATTACGTGTAGATGCAGAATTGTTCTAGATAAAGTGTTAAATAATGGCTTCTTTTGTGAAAATTGTGTGTTTTGTTGTGAATTATGCGATTTTTCATGAATTGTGCGATCGGATGCGATTTGCGGTCGATTGTGCGAAATCGCACCATCGCGTAATATCAGAAGGCCTGAATAGTGGAAAAGTCATAACATTCCCCATACCACGGCATCCACTCCTCCAAGATGAAGTTCAACATGTTGTAGTTGAACCTACATCTTTCAAGCTGACTTAGACCCCTGCCGTCCGATGACTCGTGCCATTGTGCGATGGTGCGAACATAGTCAGCTTCTTCCACCTTGCCATGTCTCTCCAGTGAATGTACCACATGATATGACAACAGCCTCTCTGCATCCTTTACACTCTGACGCCGTTTACCCACAAGGGCCGCATGGGTGAGACCACTCAATGGGTCAGCCAAAACATCTGCAAAGGCCTCATAATCAAAGCCAGTATATCCTCCATCTCTGACATGCTGAGCGATTCTTTTCAGGAGGTGGTTATGATCACCACGATCATGCCGAACACGACCTGTAACAGGATCTACCTCAGGAACATAAAGATGATGTTTGAAATCAACTCCTTCTTGCTGAAGCTCATTTACCATGCTGCGAAACGTATATGTGGCTACCACAGACCTCAGTTTGTCAAGCAGGGATTCCTCTGTGTTTTTCCTAAACGGATGTGGTGTGTAACCAGCAGGGACAAGTTTTCCTCTTATATATGTCACTGCATCCTCCAGTGTTGATCCACTGTTGAGCATCTCATCAAGCTCAAAGATTACTTGATGAGGAATGGCACTATTGGGGCGAGCAACTATAGGGCTACCATCTGGTGCAGCTGAAATTATTAGAACATATAGAAAATAGTTAAAGTAAGATTTTCCAAAAAAGTATTGGACATGTGTCCAGTGATCTGTATTACATTCGTTGAAACACCATTTAGAGGTGAATTTCTGAAATAAATGTCAGTAAGAAATAATAATTTCTAACAAAGTATGAAGAGGTGACACCAGAGAATCAAGATGACCTCTGGCATCTCATGTTTTACAGCACAAGAAGTGGATGATGCCTCTATCAATAACACCAACATGCAGCAAAATGAAAAGTGACATATGTCTCTCTTTTGGTAGAGTGGTTTTCGATTGAGTGTCAAAAGTAATCAGGCAATTAATTTGGTTTTGGTTTTACTTTGGTTTAAGATTGACTGAGTAGTCTAATTGGTAAGTAATTGGTCTAGTTTTGGTTTTTCAACACTCAACTGAAAACCTCTATGTTACTAACTATCAATCAAAATAAGCATCTCCAGCAACGTCTTCTTGCTAAACTTCTGAGCACTTTCCCTTGCGTCATGAATTAGCTGCCACAAATGAAGAGCCCTTGTTTCTCCTCTGGACCGCAATGAACAAAACTCTCCATCCGTGACAGTGCCTGAAATACAGTTCATACAAGACAAAATGTAAATGTAAATATTCCCAAGCTGGTTATGTATATTATTACCAATGGAATTCTGGTAAAGGTAAAGAATCCGATCCCACCGACGCGTCGGCCAACACGTCGGCCAACGCGTCGGTCGACTGTCGACCGACAGTCGGTCGACAGTCGACCGACAGTCGGTCGACAGTCGACCGACAGTCGACCGACAGTCGGCCGACGCGTCGACCACTCTTTGAACTTATAACGTACAACATGCGTCGGTGGTGCGTCGGTGGTGCGTCGGTGGCGTGTCGGTGACTTATTTGGGCCTTATTGAACTTAATGCTAAACATACCTTTTCCAAACTGAATTGAAGTGTTTTCGACAGAAAATTTTCACTAGGATATCTAACTAAGAAATATACTTTTGACTGCCATCTTGTTTTTCGTCCCATCAGAACCCAGTTCCCATTGCGACAAGTGTTATTAGAACCCAGTTCTCACGTTGGCAATCACGTCGGCCGGCTATCGGCCAACGCGTCGGCCGACTGTCGACCAACGCGTCGGCCGACTGTCAATAAATACTTATTATTGACTATTTTATTAGGTAAACTTTATTGAGTTGGTCATTGACTTTTTAATACTTGGTGGCTCCTAAAGGAGCCGTTTGTTTTTTGTTGACAGAGCCCTCTAGGAATAGAAGGCATCCTCCAACGCCAGTGGTAATAGCCTCTTCGCGGAGCGAAGTCGTTTCACTAACGGCAGCAGATCACCCAGCTGTCTTCGGCACTCCCGCTCGATCATTTTCACCGAAAGTTTTGGGTCTCCCAGCCGTTCCAGGGTGCTTTGATAAGTGACTTCGTTGACGATTTTTAGTTCCGCTATGCCGATGAAGTCCCTTATCGTGCTGCGTGCTGTGCCCGCGAGTCGGTAGGCGTTATTGAGGCTGCACTTCTTCTCATTTAGGGTTGAGAGCACAGCAGCATAGCGTCGATGGATTTCGGCAAGGTCATTCCGGTCGACCTTCGCAGCAGCTTCATGGCTATCTGCAGCTGACGGTGCCGTACTAGAGGTCTGCAAGGCTCGTAGCTGCTGCTCCAGGGCCTTAATGCGCTCATCCTTTTCCCTCAACTGCTCTCTGTAGGCCTGGAGATGCTGTTCGTTCTGTCGGACTAAGTCTGCCATCTCGTCGGCGTCCTGTTGAGCCTGAGCAAGCTGTTCCTCCCCCTCCTGGCAATTGGCTTCTAGCTCGTCGAACTTGGCCTTAAGATGCTGGTAGGCTTTGCCAAGTTGCTGGTTTTTTTGTTGTAGCTGCCGACAAACAGATTTATAATTTGGCTCAACCTCTGGAGACCCTGGGGCTGCGGCTTCCTGCGGCTGCTCCTTTTCTGCTGCTCTCTTTGCCTTCCCCTTCTTCTGTTTTTTTGCTGGTGGCTGTTGACAATCACATTTGCGACTGTCGCCACTACAAGAACCGCACATGACTAGACAGTGGATTCTTGTGTGACCAGTTTGTCCGCAGACAGTACACTTAGTTAGACGTTGAGACATTGTCGAGTATTATAGAGAGCGTAGTTGCAAATAGATGCTAATGGTGTCAAGTTAATTGAGTTGTTACATTTAATACCATGTTCCTTTCATATCATTGGTTTAATAAGAAGCGTACTGATTTGCTACTTTTTCGCAACGGTGATTGGTTTAATTCGATCCTAACTTGTTTCACATTAATTACCATTGTTATGCCTTGTATTCGATTGGTTTAGTAATAAGCGTTCTGATTCGCTGCTTTTTCGCAACTGTGATTGGTTTAATTCGATCCTAAATTAATTAAAGTTTGATCCTAACTAAATCCACACTTGATCCTAATTTCATTATCCTCTAGCATTAGATCACGACTTTCTAGAACATGGAGTTCAGTGATCTTTTTGTAATATTGGGAAGTTTCCAGAATGTTTTTAATTTCTTCGTAAGTCAGAAGCTTTTAGCGAGCTGTCGGCAGTGTTCTCGATGTGGTTCTAATATGGAACTAACAGAGACAACACGGGTGAACGACGGATACATGTGGCGCTGTACGAATAAGCGGTGTAGAACATGGCTTTCAATAAGATCGGGCTCCTTCTTCGAGGGATCTAATATCCTGTTAAGTACCTGGCTGCATCTAATGTTCCTCTGGGCTATGCAGATTTCAGGAAGCAAAATCGCGCGACTTACCAGCCTTTCAAAGCCTACTGTGATCCATGCGCTAAGTGAGCTGAGAACAATCTGTTCCAACAAAGTCCTGAATGCTGGAATTAAGCTTGGAGGCTTAGGAAAGACCGTGGAAATTGACGAGTCCAAGTTTGGTGCAAAGAGAAAGTATAAGAGAGGGAGAGTCTCGGAAGGTCCGTGGGTGTTTGGAGTAGTGGAGCGAGGATCACAGAAAGTGCTGCTCTTCCGTGTTCCAGACCGAACTAGAGAGACACTTGTTCATCGTCTTATCACAACGCATATCCGACCTGGAACTGTCATCTATTCAGATCAATTCACTCCGTACATACCACTCAACCAGCTAGGATACATCCATCTATCGGTGAATCACTCTAAGAACTTTGTTGACCCCGACAGTGGTGCACACACCAATACCATCGAAGGCGTGTGGGCTTTGGTGAAGAAGAAGTTGAAGTGGATGTGCGGTACCCTGTATGAATACATACCCAGCTACCTAGACGAGTTCACCTGGTTCCGGAACTTTGGGAAAGACCGAGCATTCGAACAGTTGCTGGAAGACATCGCTGAACAGTTTCCACAGCAGTAAAACTGCAAAAAAAAACAAAAAAACGGCTCCTTTAGGAGCCACCACATATAAAAAAGTCAATGAAGCAATAAAGAGTTTTAACATAAATAAACATGTGATCAATCATAAATAAACATGTGATAAATTGTCGGCCGACTCCCTTTGTTAACAGACCCTTGAAAAAAACATCGAGAAGACCTAGGTACTAGTGTTTCATTTTCAAAATGGCGGCTGTTTAACTTTCATGTTTTCGTCCTTTCTTATGACGTTGTTCTTGCTTCCAACTGAAAGACGTAACAAAATAAGCGTTAAGACAGGTACGTTTTTTGATGAATGCGTCGGTAGTGTGTCGGCCGACGCGTCGGTAGTGTGTCGGCCGACGTGTCGGTAGTGTGTTGGCCGACGTGTCGGTAGTGTGTCGGTGGTGTGTCGGTGGTGTGTCGACCGACGCGTTGGCCGACGTGTTGGCCGACGCGTCGGTGGGATCGGATTCTTTACCTTTACCGGAATTCTTTAAACTTTGTTGCCAATCTGAATGTGGTAACCTGAACTCTTTGCAGCTGTCTAACTATAAAAAGGCTAAAATCGAGGAAATTCCGGAAGCTGTATTATATGTTTGAGGTGTTCCTTCAGCTGTTGTGGAGGACAATGCATATTGAAGGTACATGTACATAGTGTCAACTATTAATACCATTCAGTAAGCTATGCTGTATCACAAAATTTGTTGTTAATTTCTTAATTTGGTATTTAAAACTGTATAAGAGGATATTATAACCAACAGTTTGTGAATGAGCAGTGCAAAAACTATCCAGGTACATGCATGTCCATATCATACTGACCTACAAGATTAAGCCCTTTCTCTTGCATTGCAACTTTGACATCTCTAGTAAGATCTCGGACATACTGGTCTCTAAGACTCCTGTAGGGCACATATCTAATGGGTAAGGCATATGGTTTCCTCTTCCTCCTTTCATCAGAGAGCATGAGCACCAACACATGGGTTGCTGCTTTCCTCTTCTTTTTGAACAGGTTGCGGAGATAATTCTTGGCCTGAGCTACCAACCCACGTAGTGATGTCCTGATTGCTTGGATGTCTAGTGGAACAGCTGGATTAAGATACCCAAGCTGCACCTCGTATGTACCTTTTAGCTCCTGCGCCTGTTGGAGTAGAGTTTGATATTCTACAACATTCCAATTGGCACTCTTCAGATTTTCTTCTGGCGTTGATCTGTTGTCAAACTTTTTCTGGTAATCCTGAACAGCCAACTTAAACCCCTCATCAAGAAATGGAATGTCAGCACTTAAGCTGTCAATGCACTTTCTTAGTTCCATCTCCAGACTGTGTCGGTCTCTGATATCAGGTAGCGCAGTCACCGATGTCACTCTCCCTTCATACACCATCCGTAACTCCTGCAGCTTCCCATCACCCAAGTCCACATCTCCGTTCCACACTCCTTTAAAAGACTCCATCAAACCCTCCTTGAGATCAGTTGCATCCAGCTTTAACCAGAATCTACCATCTGAATTGGACTCCCTCAGCTGTTCAAATGCTGTCACCTATCAATGATAGGAAAATGATTGACTGTGTTAGTATTTTGTCTTTGTAAACTTGAAAAAATAGAATATTTATCAAGTTCTATCTTTTTTTAACCTTGTTATGCAAGTAATGCCTCCAAGATAGTGCACCACATGAAAAGCACCTTGACATTCTTTCCAATATTGTAACAATGACATCACATGATGATACAACAGTTGTTAAATCATTGTATTACACACATCAAAAGAGTAACTGACATTGAACCACCCCATTAAAATCACTAAATGTAGTACAAGAAGGTAACAAAGACCTGCACATCAGTTGTGGAATTAAACAATGACTTCTTGTCCTTCCTGTACTGTGTGGATTTACTTGAGCAGGGAACATTGACGCGTGCCTACAGGGAGAAAAGAAGGATTTTAAGCAGTTTCATATAATCATCAGAAAATGTACCTTTATTTTTATTAAATCGACAAGAAAAATAGTATATGTGATAAACACTTTTGGCAATTCAGTTAACCTGATGATTTGACAATAATTTTCCAGAGGCTTTTCCTGAGGCTAATAGGCGCATGCAAAGCTCCCCGGGCTAACCACCCGTCGAGTGGATGGAGACGGTTACAGAAACTAACAATACAGCTAGACCTGCCCCGGACGGTCCCCCAGGACTGGAAGGGGGAGTAACTTTAACCCACCCAAACACCAACACAGGGGGGCAAACTATGACGCCCTCAAGGCCGAAGCTATTGTATGGATCGGCCACAATTTGAGGAAGCCTGCCACCAACATCACCCGCCTGTCCCTTGAGTGGAACCCTCAAGGGGTCAGGCGGAAGGGCAGACCGAAGAAGTCTTGGAGAAGAACAGTCCAGCAGGAATACGAGAACTTGAGGATGTAGTGGGAGGAAGTGAAACGGACTACAAAAAATCGGGTCCGATGGAAGGCTGTGGTGGAAGCCCTATGCTCTGGTCGGAGCGAACAGGATTAAGTCAGTTTAGCTTCAGCGCCAGGCAAAAATGAAATAGAGCAGTTTACTTTGCAGATTATGCATTTCTTTTACTGAAATATGTAATAGCCTTGGTAAACAGTTTGCTAACCAAGCATCTAATCATATCTTTTAAGCTCAATTGATCTAATAATTAATTTTCAAGGATAGGAAATCTATAAATAATTAGGCATCCACTATTAGTAGCCACATCGAACTGATACACCAACATAGTTTTCATCAGTATGATAGTATTATTTGTCATGTCATTGTTGCCAATTCAGTTGTTTCTGTGGTAAACTGAAAGTGACCCCCTCTTACCTTAAGTGGGTTTCTGATATCTTGAGGGTCACATCCACTCCACATGGGTCCAGCTAAAAGTCTCTGCATCCTTTCAGGGAATTCAGTGACCATTGTCTCGTGCCACAACCTGAAGTCTTCTGGTTCCCTGATCTGTTGGAGAACAAATGAAAACAAACAATCCAATTATTGATGTAAACTCCCAAATGATAACAGAACTGCCTTCAATATATGGCAATTACATTGATGAAATTTAACATACATGTAGACGGAAGAATTTTGTAATAATTTATATTCAGTCAGTTTGATTGCAGATATGATTTATAAAAATCATTACAACATTTTGTGAAACTTATGATAGACTATTCAACTCATTGGGAAGGTTATTATACCAAAAGTTCTTAAGTTGCTATGTACATAAAACAACAACCACATAACATGTAACACTAATAAAAATTGTAAAGGATACAAAAGGAATCTTTTGATCACCCTTGGTAATAGAAATATGCCTGTCATAATACTGATATGTACACTGTGTACACGGAAGATCTTTAAATTGTGTATTATCTGATGAAACAAAGTTACCTGCATAACATTGGTACAGGTGAAGAACTCGATGCAATACTGCAGCAGTCCAAACAGCATTCGATGCAGAGGAATAAGTGGACCAGATTTGTCTGGACGTTCATTAGCAAATCCTTGGCAAAACTTGATAACAAGGTTAACTTTGTCATTCAGTTCCAGCCTTCTCATAGCTTCCAAGGACAGCCTGACAAAGCCCAGAACAGTGGATGTAAGTCCCATCTTTTCAGCGACCAATGCATATAGTTGATCAGTTATGGCCAACACATCTAAATCAGGTTTTTCACCGAGCAATAATTTAATCAGCTGAACTATCACATCAACATCACAGCCCAACAATCTTAAACTTTCAATGATCAAGTCTTTGAGTTGTGATTTTGACAAACAACTCAATTTTCCAGCGAGGGAAGGTGACAGATTCAGGTCTTGGTCTATATGGTCAGTTGCTGTAGGCTGGCAAGGACTGCCATCAATGTAAGATTCCACGGTAATTCCCAGGGCAGCTTCAGCACTATCTATCGTCTTAAATTTTCTCTTAAGATCAACTAGCACATGTCGACGAACACTAGCTTCTGAAAGTAAAATATTGAAAGTAAATCAATATTAACATGATAGTCAGATATCATATGAAGGTGGTGTGAAAGGCACCAGTAAATGTAAAACCCTCTTTGTCAACCAAACCAGGAATGGAGTGGTATATGCAGGGCATCTACCTGGGGAAAATACAGCTTTTGATCAACCAGAATTAATTCCTTGGTGTCTACATTGACTGGTGACTTAAATAATTTCATGTCTGAATCATGACATTCTTGACATTTTTCCTTCTGCTGCTACCCGAGGTTGTTGGCCTTTTCAGTGCAAAAAAAAATCCTTACAGCTGTTGTACAAAAGACAAAAATAAATTTTAAATTTACAAAGGACATATTACAAGCCGCAAATGAAGGCTTCAAAGCTAAAAGCTTGCATAATTTTGAAGTGAATTTATGTGAAAAATGTGGCTAAACTTCAGAACACCCGGCCACGATTGCGTGACACTAAATGCCTGCTCCCGCAGTCCCGCAGTCAATAAATATTTGCGTATGGAAACAAAAGGGAAATACTTAAGAAGTGTGCTCCCGCAGTCCCGCAGTCCCGCTGTCGTCCGCAAATCAAAAACTTCTCACATATTTTAATTTCAGTTATTTATTTATAATATACAACTTCAACACAATAAATATTTGCGTATGGAAACAAAAGGGAAATACTTAAGAAGTGTGCTCCCGCAGTCCCGCAGTCCCGCTGTCGTCCGCAAATCAAAAACTTCTCACATATTTTAATTTCAGTTATTTATTTATACTATACAACTTCAACAACAGTTCAGAAAGATTTCCACTCATCTTTTGCTCTAAAGCGTTAATCAGCATGTGCCTTTGTTTTGAGTCCCTAATTGGTTACGTAGATTTTTTTTACATCATTCAAAAATACAGCAAACAAATCCTCGTTTCTATGCATATATCTCCACATAAATTCTGCCAAATATGTAGAAAAAAGATGTTTTCTAACTCCAAATTTCGGTAGTTTGGATTTCGCTTGTCCCCAGTGACCTTCGATTTTGTTGGTGTTGTCGCCATTTTCGTTAACAAATTCTTTGGAGTGGTTAACAGTTCTGTGGACATAACCGTGTTTCTCCAGATTGCAATACGCCTTCCAGCAGTCTGATACTATAATTGTTCCTGGTGCAATCCATTTCTGTATAATAGGCAACAGTGTTGCTTCATCTCTTTTCTCAACTGCCACTAGGAAACATTTCCTGCTGTCTTCCTCAATGCCGCCGAATACCCATTGTCCTTCCACATGATGTCCTCGATGATACTTCCTTTTCCCAAATTTGCTTTCATCAATCTGCACAATCTTTCCCTCTCCCCCTAGTCTCTCACTGTTTTCAAGCAGAGTGATTTCACATACTTCACGACAAAAGCTATCCCAGTCGACACCGGTACTTTCAGCCAGTCCTAGCTCGTGTTTTATCTGTGCCTGATCAAGGTCTTGACACCACCAATACGTCAGTTTCAGAATTTCTTCTAATGTCATCTTGCTTTTTTCAAACCAGCCTCCTTTCCTGATCGAAATCTCCACCTTATGTCTTTTGCCCTTTTCTTGCCTTCTACATTCCCACTTGAACAAATCGGATCGATCCTCGCATCTTGCCAAGCCCATTCCACCATCGCACATGGGACACAAACGTTCCTTTGCCATTAGACCTTCCTCAATCAACCAGTCAATCAACATCTCTTTATCCACCATTAACCTCACCAGGTCATCGTACCGCCACTTCTTGTGTTGGTTGTTTCGGCCATAGCTTCCTGTTTGCGAAATTCCGCACTGCGTTGCCCGCTCCTCCTTACCTTTCGGAACTTCTGGAATGATTTCGCAAATTACAGTCGCTTGGCGAGGCCGTTTTGATCCTATCGCAACTTGAACTGCCTTGTCAACCATACTTTTTAAATTTCACTCAAAATATTCACCTCAGCAATTCACTAAATTAAAATTGCTACCTCGGAATTTAAATATTACGTTGCACTAGAGCAAAGTCCCTTTCAATTGTGAGTTATTAATCTCGCATCTACAAGTTCCCGCTTAACTGTTATTTACATGTTCATTGTCCTAAAGCGAACTTTAACATCCCGCCTCAAAGCCGCTACTAATCAAAGCACACGCTTATTACAATGCCAATTCTTGTTAGTTATTAATCTCGCATCTACAAGTTCTCGCTTAACTGTTATTTACATTTTCATTGTCCTAAAGCAAACTTTAACATCCCGCCTCAAAGCCGCTACTAATCAAAGCACACGCTTATTCCCATGCCAATTCTCACTATTTATTTCTATGTAATCAGCACGCAGCCCATATGCTAAAGCAACACCTTTTCTTTACATTTCAATAAACCGCCGCACTTTATGATTCATATGATCGCAAGCACTTTTTCAAGCGTCCTGGGTAATCTACTAGAGCGCTACACATGAACATACCTCGTTTTAAAATCCATCAGCCAAAACAAGCGTGTTACACGTAAAAAGACCACGATCTCTAATAATCAGCACGCAGCCCATATGCTAAATCAACACCTTTTCTTTACATTTCAATAAACCACCGCACTTTATGAATCATATGATCGCAAGCACTTTTTCAAGCGTCCTGGGTAATCTACTAGAGCGCTACGCATGAATATACCTAGTTTTAAAATCCATCAGCCAAAACAAGCGCGTTACACGTAAAAAGACCACGATCTCTAATAATCAGCACGCAGCCCATATGCTAAATCAACACCTTTTCTTTACATTTCAATAAACCACCGCACTTTATGAATCATATGATCGCAAGCACTTTTTCAAGCGTCCTGGGTAATCTACTAGAGCGCTACGCATGAATATACCTCGTTCTAAAATCCATCAGTCAAAACAAGCGCGTTACACAGAAAAACACCACGATCTCTAATAATTCATGAGCCGAAACCTGGAGTTTATAGCAACTTGCGTTCCCTTTCCATTCATTTTCTTGCTCCAACTACAGATATTCCTGACAGAATATAGAAGACCCAAAATGTTGTACCATTACACGGTTATTGTTTCAATGCAAATTGATCAAAACTTCACACTCGGTAATTTTAACAAGCCGCAAAATAAAGCGACTAATGCAAAGCCGTTTTTATTTGCCGCTTGTCACATTTCTTTGTTTATGTTTACGCCGGCATATTTATAAAACAACCATTGTAAATATGTAAATATTTTTTTTTTGATGAAACTTCTTAACAAAAGATTGTAAACACTCGAGATTTTCCTATTTTAATTTTACCTTGTAGCCCGAATGTTATTTTAGTGTCCACAATTAGTTTACATTGAGCTAAATACTCAGACACTTAAATAAAGTTCATTCATTCATTCATTCATTGTAAACAAGTTTAATTTTCATTCTCATTAATCTCCGTTGACAAAAGCAAACCGCCCCAGCATGAAATAAATCAAAAAGTTTTTGAAATCGGATATCAATTCACACAATTTATTGAAACACTATATGCATCCTCCTTTGTTCGTTTCAAATTTACCAGTTAGTTACGCCCTGAAAATTTATTTTAATGGAAGTCTTACACCCACAATTAATTTTCTCGCATTATTTGACCCATTATCCAATACATGGATTAAATGAAAGTTCCCAAAGGACATTGACTCCTTAGCACAGACTTGCGCGCGTGAACTACCATTGGTCATACTGTTATGCGACACAATGCCACAATTACTTTCAATTGCAAGCCTGCCTTTCCATTGGTCCATTTTTAATTTGCGCAAACTTTAAACTACAGCTTTCCACTAACCACGCTTCACTCAACATCACCCGCTCGATCGTGATCAGAAGTGTTTATTATCATTCCATCCAACGAGTTTGAAATGTATGCCCTTTCAAAACTAAACAAACAGAACGAACAGACGTGGGTGAATATGCAAAAGAGACTAAACGAGGTGCAATTTCCTTATGCCAGACTTTTTGAAAGTTCAGATGTGCGCAACTTCGTGAAAAACAAAGCACTTTCAGTTGGTAGCTGCGAAGGCTATTTCATTCCATCGCTATTAACAACTACGGCCTACGTTCTGGCGTCTAATCAAGCAACAGTGAAAACATTAACCCACAGTCAGCCATTGAATGTCTATACAATTTTTGTCGGATATCCAGGAACAGGTAAATTCCTTGCATTCTCGTTCCCTACAATTGCCAGTAATCTTTTCACGTATTAGTGGATTGGTCATTTCAATTTTATTTTCACAACCAGCACTATTACACTCTGTAGTTAGAACTTTCTAATTATTGTGCTCTTATCAATCATTACAGGAAAATCTTCTGCAATCCAGTATGCCGCCCAGGATCCCCTAGAACATTTAGATTTGACTGCATCCATCATCAACAAAACGACGTCCTCGGGACTTACGAAACTACTAGCAACGCAAAGGAAAGGGTTTATTCTATCACCTGAAGTGTTTGATGTTCTTAACAAACTGATGAAATCTGATGAGGATAACGCGACCGGCGATGTTCAGTTGCTATGTAAGCTGTTTTCAGGAGAACGATCCTCCTACAATTACTCAACAGAGGAGAGCCGGATAATCCAAGCGAACACGCCATTCAGCATTCTGGGATCCACACAACTGCTTAACGCCGCTAAATTGATCGCCAAAATGGATCAAGGCCACGGTCTTATTGATAGGATGCTGATCGCTACCCCACTGGCATTGAGACCAACGCTAACAGAAATGGAAAGTGCTAAACAACAGCTTGAAACTGAAGTAGTTGAAGACTTCGCTGAGTACTTCAAAAATATCACCGAGACCTCTCTGCAACAACGATTCCACTTCAGCGACGAAGCGCAACAACACCTAAGAGATAACACTGACCAATTTGTCACTGAAGTAAATGATGCCATCAGAGAAGGGAAAGTTCCTCCGAAGTCAAAACTCCCAGAGCTGGTGCCGAGAGTTGCGACTGCCCTACACGTGTTCAACCATGCAATGAATGAATTGTTAGCGGGTGTGCCAGCAACATCACCATCAGCAGAAATTCAGAAGTCCACCTTAGAAAGAGCAACGGACTTTGTAAACCACCTAGAGAGCCAGAAGAGCATTCTATGCCACGTAAGTTACACTTCACACATTTAATGCACAATTCGTATTACGTTTATAGCAAATGTAACAGTAATTACCAAAATCTAAATTGTGCAAATTCGTACTCTCGCCTGATTTTCAGTTTACACATAAACTTAACTGTACCACTGTACTCTCCGAACTCCAATTCCATGATATTCCACACAGATGCCCAGCATGAAACATCTTAAGTAGAATAACTGTAAAAAACTTACACAATTTATTCTTTAATTTTCAGTTCTTAAAGGAATTAACGAACGCCGCTTGCGATAAGACAGTTGAACAGCCTACAATGCAAACCATCCGTGACGAGATTCTCCTATCTCAAGGGCCAGCTGTATCCTTCAGAAGCTTCAAGCACGGAAAGAGATCCCACAAGCATATATCGGAAGCAGAATACACCACAGCCACAGAATCCCTGCAACAGGACGGATTTGGCCGACTAATAGAATTCAGCGTCGCAAGAGCCCGAGCAAAATGCAAAGTCTTCATCAAGTCAAAACCGAACCCATGGCCAGCCACCACTGCAGTTAAGGACACTGATTTCGATAATGCTTTCTCTAAAGCCGTACACAGTGACATTTCTGCTCCCATGAGGGCTTATTTACAAAGTAATAATTACCTTCCATCATAAGTTGCCCAGAGATTTGTAATACCAGTGATCGAAAGTACAACCAGTTTGATTGCCTATATTTAGAAACCAATTCTCTTAAATTTGTTACATCCTCATAATATTGCATTTACCATTTGTGCACGCGTTTTACAACATTGAATTTAAAAAGTTGCTGTTATTTACTTGGACTTTATAATACTAGATGATGTATGTCTGCTCTCAGGAAATAAACCACTTATGGATTCTATAAATGTCTTGTATTAATTTTATTGAACTTCGGGAAAGCGGGACTGCGGGTGCAACATTTTAACTAGTATAACTTTCAATATTATTCGACTTCGGAACTGCGGGAGCAATAGTTTTCAACCCATTTAATATTCATTTAAATCCACTGCGGGAGTGCGGGACTGCGGGAGCAGCACTTTTGACAGCCATTACGACTGCGGGACTGCGGGACTGCGGGAGCAAGAGTTTTAAACCCATTTGATATTCATTTTATTCGACTGCGGGAGTGCGGGACTGCGGGAGCAATAGTTTTTAAACCCATTTGATATTCATCTTATTCCACTGCGGGACTGCGGGACTGCGGGAGCAAGAGTTTTTAAACCCATTTGATATTCATTTTATTCCACTGCGGGACTGCGGGACTGCGGGAGCAAGAGTTTTTAAACCCATTTGATATTCATTTTATTCCACTGCGGGACTGCGGGACTGCGGGAGCAAGAGTTTTAAACCCATTTGATATTCATTTTATTCGACTGCGGGACTGCGGGACTGCGGGAGCAAGAGTTTTTAAACCCATTTGATATTCATTTTATTCCACTGCGGGACTGCGGGACTGCGGGAGCAAGAGTTTTTAAACCCATTTGATATTCATTTTATTCCACTGCGGGACTGCGGGACTGCGGGAGCAAGAGTTTTTAAACCCATTTGATATTCATTTTATTCCACTGCGGGACTGCGGGACTGCGGGAGCAAGAGTTTTAAACCCATTTGATATTCATTTTATTCGACTGCGGGAGTGCGGGACTGCGGGAGCAAGAGTTTTTAAACCCATTTGATATTCATTTTATTCCACTGCGGGAGCAATAGCTTTAAAACCATGCGATATTTATTTTATTCCATTAGTTTCACTCGTTTCACTTTCATCATTATTCGACTTCGTGACTGCGGGAGCAAGCGTTTAATGTCACGCAATCGTGGCCGGGTGTTCTGAAGTCGCTCCAAAAATGTAAAGCTGAAAAATTATTAAAGAAAATGAAACGGCAATAAAATTTCTGTCTTACTTGATCTCTTGTGTGTTGTTCCAACAGTTTGCTGAATGAAATCTGCTGCCTTCTCCCAATATTCGTGTTGACTTCCAAATGTAGGCCATTCTCCTTTTTTCATCTCCCCAAACAAGGCTATGAATTGGACCAAAGCAATCTCTTCATTTTTCCCCCACGTAACTGCAACTCTCTTTACGGGCGAAATCAACTGCTTTGGGCTTTTTGGGGATCGAACTAACCTGGCCTTCTGAAGAAGTCGATGACTGGTCTACGAAAAAAAAAACGTAAGCGAACTTATTTCACCACAAGAAAAATAAAACAATATCAAGAATAACTAAAAAAGACACCATTACTTTCTGTACAGGGCTTCCTTTTCCCTGAAAGGCCAACGTTCGTCGCGCTGGTCTCTCTCCTGGTTCAACTTCAAGCTCACGATGCCTTTTCTCGCTCGGTTTATTTGGCGTATTGCCGGTTACAGTATGTGGACGCTTTTCTCGGCTATCCATCAGAATCTGGAAAAAAGGAAAAAGAACCAAGAATAATTTCAGGAGACACATGCATAAACCATCGCTATAAAAGCTAAACCGTGCAAACGTTAACATGGCGAAGGGTCCGCGTTCGCTGCCTTATTTCCCGCAAATTCACACCTTGAGAGCACATGTTGTTGGCGAGAAATGGCGAAAATAGGCAAACTTTGCAGCGCTATAACACATCAAAAACGCGAGGTTCTTCGAGGTTCGAAAATCAGATCGACTTCGAAATTGACTTATTATTCCATCTGCACTTTCCATTTCAAACCAGATGCCTACAATAATGCTCACTCACCACGATTGTTCGAGGTCATCCAGCCATCACGCCATTTGCAATTAAAATGAAGTTCAAAATATTGACCTGGAAGGAGGTCAGGCAGCTATTGTTAGCACAATAAACAAATCATACAAAGTAAATGGACGGTAAAGATCAGAAAACGACAAAGAAACCAATCTGTAACGAGTGTGATCACGGTTGAATCGGAGATTATAAAACAGCTTCCGAACGCTTCGATGTTGTCTGAAGTGATGAAATCGATCAGGTTTTTTTAGCGCAAAGCATCATGGGTCACCTGAAACTCCCCCCCTTTGCCGGCCCGTATATTTTAACTGGAATATGACTCGAACAGAAATTTTATATCCCAGGCAGTATCTTCACACGACTGTTTTATGTTTCCTTCTCACCATAGCTGACATCCAATTTTCCCGATTCCTTTGCCAGTACATTGAACTTTAATTGAGGAGTACAAGATTACAGAGTAAAAGGCCACTTATTAAATATCTTTTGTTAAGCTTTTGAGTATAATGTCCGAACGATTGTATATAATTCAACATAAAACGCATGGCCTTCCGTTTGGCACACTGTTTCTATATGCAAAGTTTGTACAAGAACAACGACACCTGACACTGAAACCATAAAGGATCACAAGATATGTCCAAGGCTGTTGTTTACTGTTCGCAGATGCTAGATCCGTTTAAAGAATACTCTGATTGAACTTTTGAAATTTAAGACGGAAACTGACAAATGAAATAAATTTGTTGATTTTCTTAATTACATTCGTAGTTGAAGGCAAATGTTCTTTGCACTATCCCCTTTTGATATTTATTTAAGGCATTCTAAATTTAAAAATCGTAAGTGCTAGACTAGTTAAATGTCAGCTTCCGTGAAATGAAGATGTTCGTTTGTTTTGTCAGTTTCAGTGGATATTAAAAAGCAAGGTTTGGATGAGAGAAATCTTGACAATTTTTTCCGGCTTTCATTGTCATTAGTTAATGCAATTTTTACGGTAGGTTGCAAAGCAAAAATCTTATCAGAAATAAATTGTAAGGACATCCTTTAAGACGCTGAAGGCTAAATTGTTCTCAGACAGTGTGAACGAATTGGGTTTCGTTGATGTGACAATGCGCAGAAGGCAACGCTGTTCTAGTATTTCCCAGTGTAAGCTTCGTAAATTGTACATTTTTCATGGCATTTTTTTTTCGTTTTTCAGTGTCGTTTTGTGCTGACGTGGCCTGCATAATGATCAGAGGGTGAAGAAAGATAAACGGAACAATTCAGTTGTGTGGAGGCTGAAGAAAACATTCTTGTACGGCCTTTTCCATAAAACACGCTTGCCCCTTTATTATTAATATCCAACCTCAAATGCATTATTTATGACTGACGAGATGCTTCGTCATCTAAATTAGATATAATTTTCAACTGAATTGCTGCATGTACATGGTAAAACCTTTAAACAGGAGAATATCATTTATGCTATATCTACTTTGCTATTACCCACTTAAGTCAATGATATACCTCAATCAGCAAAAAAAAAACAAACAAAAAAACAATAAAATGAAATATAAGGAATAAGAATCTGCATACAATATTTGTAATGGTCAGTGTGACCTGCCTTGTTGCACAAAGAATCAACTTTTGTTGCATAAAGTCTTGAGGACATTTGATTCTTATGACAGTATAAATTCTGTCACAGTATGACCCGGCTTAATTACAATTTAGGCCGATTTACAATGTAGTAATACGTTTAAAGTTTGCCAGGTGAGTGAAAATACTCTATAACACTGAATAAACTTCACGAGAACCGGCGAATCTAAGCTATCATTCACTATCTAAGTTACACTATATATATAAGATAAAATCTTGATACATTGTTTAAAACGCCGACTAGACCGGGCTACGTTGTGTGATACAATGCCACACAATTAATCAGAGTAAAACATACATTCTTGTTGTAAGAACATCTAACCGTTAGACAGAGACTGAACGTCAGTTAGATTTGAGCCATTTGAGCCTGGTTGATAAGTTATTATTTCCATTATCTAGCACGTTTTCAGGTGTTGTGTTGTAGCTTCCATTAGTTCTCAATGTATACAGACAACCATACAACCGAAAGATATTGTACAATGAACTATGCAATAAGACAAGCTCATCGTTTCGGTTCAACTGATATCTCTAAAAGCATTTGGATCCTGGACTGTGCTAGACTCAAGTTTAACATTTTACAAGAGTTCACCTATACTGTTCATTCAAAAACGTGTAAAAATAAACTTCCTCTGGTGACTATCAGCCTGAGCTATGTCCTCAATATGTTCTTGAAATCTTGATTTCAACCTCAACGTTCTTATAATAAGGTTCTTACTCAGGAAAATGTACATTTTTTTGCGCAACGCCTTTTTAATTTGAAGAATTTCAAGCTGTTTTGATTCTGGTTCATTGCTGATTGTATAACCTGATTAGAGCCCATGACTGAACTACTTTACCAAAGAACACTTCACTGATTTTTTTTAGAATGAATCAGAAACCTGTTAATTACGTCTAGGTTTCATGCAAGCTTGCTGCTGATTTGTTTCGAAACCGTGAAGGGCTTTACGACAAAGTCTGTTTCGTTTTTCTGTTCGATCTGAGAGAACGTAAATAAAACCACTATCAGACAGATATGAACACAAACTGTAATCGGATAAAATTATATAATATCTGAAAAGCAAAACAAACTACTTCTCATAGTTGCTGGTTTATACTTTTTGTCAAGCTTGTCAGGTTTTTAACAAATCTGGCAACAAGAAAAAATTACTTAATTTAATGGTTTCGAATATCTTGATGATTTTCAAGGCAACTTGTTGACGAAACAAAAATAATCAAGATCGGGCCTCTTGTCACTCGATTACAAGCCGCTGTTCGAGAAGGGAGCCTGCGCTCCTCCCCACGAGCTCTCGGTCCGAAGACCGGACTCGAGTGGCAGAAATCGAGCCTAACAAAAAGGTTGCGTTGCGTGATTGACCTCTTCACTGAAAATATTATTTAGTGAACCATTGAATGATATGAGAAATGTCTGTCACGAAAACATATAACAGGACTCACTTTTCTCCCAGTCCCTCCAACAAAGATTCCTGTGGCTTAGTGAGCTTGCGAACGATGTGCATGGAGGAACTGAAACTGAGGCTCAGAGTGAGACCAATAGCTACTGTGCGAAGGGCAGTAAGCTTTAGGTTGGCGAGCGAACCTTTAGAATTCATCATAAAATAAAACACGGCTACTATGTCGCTCTCAATATAAGCACCGATCATACATACACTGATGTAGAAAACATACCTTGTGACAAATTTGTGTTTGTCTAGGACGATAATAAAAAGTAGATTGCAGATTGTGCAGACCATGTTGTAGGCTGCAAAATAGACGACTACATCTTCAAAAATGCTTGAGGAACAATATGGCACAACAACACCCAAAACGAACAAATACATGTTTGATGCAAACCAATCACTTCGAATCAGTTTTGAAAAGTTGGTTGCGATAGTCCACGTGGTTTTACAGGTAAACCTACTGTAGAGAAAAAAACAAAATACTTGAAGAGGTGGCCAACACATAGGAAGAAAGAAGTCAAAAAATGTTGCTGCCTCATCCATGTCAACGATATTATAAACATAATGTGATATAATAAGGTCATCCCAAAAAGACTTTTGCTGAATTTCGTTTTGATCAAATCGAAAAAATGACCATCCTCCACTTGATATACCTACCGGGAGAGCTACTACAACGAGAATCACATAACCACAACCAAGTTTGCTTACTCTAAGGTAACTTAAGACACGTCTTATAGCTATGGGTCTCGAGTGTCCGTTTCTCGGCACATTAGAGTAAGGAAGTAGCGGTTTTGTTTCGCCTTGAGTCGCCTCATGGTCAGCTGCTCTGTTTAGCCCCGATTCGACGCGAGTTTCCTTGGATACGAGGCCAGATGTGCAATAAAGGTTCTTTCTCCGTCTGAGCCATTCCAGAGTGATGATTGGACCCAAAAGAAACCAAAAGTAGAGTCTCCGTAGGTATTGCTGCATCTTCTTTAGGTCGTCTGTGGGTTGCATAATCGATACTGTGATCTCAATATCAGTTCGGTCTCGATCTTTTAGATCTGAAACATCAATGGTCTCCGCAGATCGGTTGTTAGTTAAATGACAGCCATCTCCAGATAATACCGGAATCAGTAAATTGTCCTGAAGCTGCGTTACTTTTTCAACACGGCCTGGTAAAAAGTAATCAAGAAATATCACCATAGAATATCCTGCGTTCTGTGCATGTTCCACCAGTCCCTGAAATGGGCAGCCGAGACCATCGGGCCTTATCTCAAGTGTGATGACCGCGATTTTGTTGACTTGAATTTTTGCCTTGCTTACATCGGCTAGCGGTTGACACGCATTGGCGAGTTCTGGGAATACAGCCAGACCACTTAAACGGAGTTCTTGGTCTTCCATCGCTGTTGATGCTCGAATAAATGATTTCAGTGAAGGTGCTTTCAATTTTAGTGTGTAGTCAGAGATCTCCTGTAAATCGCACTGGACTTCCTTGTTCGAAAAATATAAAGTTATAGTTTCGAGTTCCTTTTGATGGCCAAAATAATAACTTTTCGGCATGCCCTCTCCTAGCATAGCCAAGAAGAATAGGACAGCAGTGGAAAAAAGGATTAAGCAGGCGCAGCTACTTATCTTGATGCATTTAGGCGACATTATTGTGACAAAACAAGATGAACAGCTGAATACGTATGTGGGTAGCTCGAGTTTAAATCTAGCATGATCATCAGGTGACGTGTGACATTTAAAGGCCCATTTTCAACCGAGATTCTTTGCGCGCCCGGATCATTTTTCATATCATTGTAGTTGTGAAATCGTATTTGTATCTTGTTCCATCTTGCTAGTTAGTGCTTTCAAACTTCCATCTTGAATTGTGTGAGAACAACAAAATATCGCAGTATCCATACCAGTAAATAGTTTTTAATTCTTACATGTAAGACGGTGAAAAACGTTATTTGAAAAGTTGATGCCGCCGAAGAAGCGGTCAAGAGGAAGGCCGCGTCTGCCCGGCTCGGCAAAGGTTATTCGACTTCGAGAGTCCGTGTATGACTTATGGAGGGCAAGGAAAACAACCATGGGTTTCGGCAACACTACAGACAGTGCTTTTGCAGAAATATTATTGCATTGTTCCTACAATGGTACTAGAGACTCCGGGGAGATGGTTTCGAGGTGAGAACATTTGACTGATTTTTACTTGAGATCGTGAGATATGTAAGCTTATGTAAGCGGTTTCATTTGTATAAGTCATTATTCTATAATTGAAATGCGTAAAGTAAATCAGTTTTGGCCAATATTGATCATTTGTTTATATTTTATTTAGTGTGGAAGCCGAACAACTTCCTTCAACATCAGGTACATGTAAGCTTTGTACAAGTTTTATACACAGACTCGATTTATGATTTTTCAGTCTCAAATATTTACAGTGTTCTTCACCAAATCTATGTTTTTCTTTTTAATAGTGTTTGTGAATGACTATAGCAGTGGCCTTCCAGCTATGTCCACTCCAATTCGTGCAGACGGCCCTGTTCCCAGATTGCTTCTCCTTCAAAACAGTTTTGGAACGTCAAGTGCAGTCTCTGACAGGTACTATTTTTGATGGAAAAAATGTCAGTTATTAAAAGCATTTGGCACAGGGTTTTTAAAATTTGTATATATATTTTTAGTATTTCTTACTGCATATTTATGCTGAATAGCTTTTGCTACTGTAATATTATTATTGAAGATAATGTGATAGGTGATTCAAAAAAACCTAATTTGTGTTCAGTCATGGACCTTTTTGGTGGTTGATTCCAGAAATTAGTGCATACAAAAAATGGTGCAAACATGTAGGATAATTATTTCTTATATGGCTGCAGCCTGCAGGTATTTACACTTGATTGTTTTATTGTATTCAAGTTTTGTTGATATCACTGGAGATCCAGAGAAATCAAGGTTGGAGGTGTTTGCACAAGCCAATAACAGTTTGGCAGGGAATCCATTTTCTGTTCTTAGTCCTGATGAAAATGACAGTGCAGACAGCGACAATGCAAGTGAAGCAGCTGAAAGTGTCCTTGCCATCTCAGCTTTGGACAACCACCAATTTCCAGAGCTGGAACAAAGGTATGCTCACATGTAGCTATACTGTATCCCCTCAGTGTATATACCTGTTTATCTCTGGGAAATGTTGACTTCCCATGAGCATGCTCTACTAAGTGTTGTATGGTGATGAAAGAACCTAAAAATATGTTAACACTGTTTGTATGTGGCTAGACAGGGGAGGGGAGGGGGGGGTGAGGGGTGAGCTCGAACAAATGCTCCTTGAGCAAAACCATGTGCAAATAATAGTCCCGATCCTCATGGGGACACTCCCAAAATACTCAAACTTATGAATTTTAACATCTGTACGTGTAGCATGAGTGTCAATCTTGAAGAACTCCATGAGAGTGACATGTCCAGTGAAGAGGATGTGGAAGAACACAGTGACCTTGACGAGTGGAATTTAGGTGAAAAGGAAGCTTATAAGACTACTGATGGCACTCAACATTTTAATGAAGCTAGGTATGTGATGTTTGGTTATGTCATATGTATAAACTGGAACAAATACCTCTTGTGTACAGACTATACGCAACTGTACAGACAGTTATAAAATTCATTAATAATTCATGAGGGTGCAAACCAATCCCAGCACAGTATTCAGATCACATGTACACAACTGTATACCCCAATACAAATCAATCAATTATTAAACAGTAGAATTAACTTTTGATACAAACCCCTGCTCAGCTTATTAGTATTCATTAACTTTTGACACAGATCTCTACTCAATACTTTGCATTCAATTTAATGTATTCATTTCACAAGCAGGATAAAATATTCGTGTGAGATCTGTATGAACGTTTACAATGGCTCGCCTATCGGCTCGCCATTGTAAACGCCCATCCCCATCCCCGCTCATATTTTATCTACTACTATCTACTATCTATTTTGTCATAATTATTACACATAAATTTCTTATAGGCACTTCATGTTAAAATGAACCACTATCATTGTCATATATTATATTGTTTATTTCAGTGAATTTATTTTCATGAATGAAATATTTATTTGTTGCTTATTTACAGCATGGACATCAGCTCTGAGGAAGATGAGAGGACACTGACAATGATTGTTTCTTTTATGATGTACATTTCTGGTGCCAAGTCTAAAGACCACTGCTCTAATATTTCTAGAGATATGCTTGGTTGAATGTTGAACTGTTTTAGTGGAACCACCTATGACGTCATCACTCGTAATACAAAAACGTGAATATCACTAAAATGAAAAAAGATATTCCAAGAAGGAAAACGCCATTCTACTTTATGCTGAAAATCCTTTCAAATCAGCAGCAATTATTTTTTTTACTTCGTAGGCACTTAAATACCAGTGATCATAATTTCACCTTGGAACAGTTATTCTTTGTATAGACAGACTTTTTCCAGCTTATGGTTGCATGAAATACAATTGGTTTAAATTTTTTGTATCATGAAGTGGGGAGAAAATAACGTCCATGTTATTTTAAACACTTAGCATGCAGTAGTTCTATTGCAAAGAGCTTTGTAGATTTTTTTCCTCTTCCACCTTCCCCACCACATCCCCCTTCCTGTAGTTTGTCACTCTTTCTGGAAATCTCATAAAATGATTTCATTGCAGGCATTCTCCCTCTCGTGGACTCTACCCTTAAATTTAAATTAAAAGTCTTTTGAGGCTTGTGTGTACCAAGTTGTGGTCAAAGTTATTTAGGCTAAGGCAAGACATGAACTTTTCGATACTATTAATTATTTCTTACCCAGTAGTTTAGGAGGTTCTGGTAGCATCTCAATAAATACCCTTGTAAGACCCTCACCCCCTCGAAAATGCTCTTCTCCTTAAATATAATATGTTACCTGTTTCAGTGTTGGCCAAAAGAGGAAAGGACATTACGAGATGCGTTTTCAGCATCTTATTTGCTTTTATAATATAGATAGGACTTTATAATACTTTATAATATAGCTAGGACCCTGCACGCGCTCTCAACTGTAGAAAACCCATGCTTTATCAGAGTAGAAAACATAGGAAAAGCGTGTTTTATTGGTTTTCGCCACATAACTTCTATATTTTAAAGCAAATGAAGAAGCCTAAGCCGTGTATTATACTGTGATAAAACACCTCGGTCATTTAGGAACAGTCGAAAAAATGTAGAAAACACTCGCCTGCGGCTCGTGTTTCCTACATTTCCCTCGTGTTCTCAAATGCCCGTCGTGTTTTATCACAGTTTAATACACGGCTTAGGCTTTATTTGTTAAAACAAATGCATATATTGGTAATCTAGTTTGTCACTTAACTCAAAGATTTCTTGCTTTTTATCAAGCATAGAATATACTGTTCACAATACAAAATACAAATGTCAATGAAAGTCATGAAAGTGAAAAACAAATATGGGAGTACTTATTTTCATAGAACTATTTAGCTGTTTCTGTATCCCATGTATTGACCATCTGCTGAGGGATACATTCTTCTTACTGACAATACTACACACGAGGGCACTACCCTCCTATTGCCCCGGCCGAGTTTGCCAAACCTCCACAGAACAAACTGTCTATAGGCAGCTTTCCTGAAACTCTCCATGGAGAAATTGAATTCATCAGCCCGGATGTCGCATCGAGCCTTGATGCAAACCTCGAGGATGTCCCTGTCTAGGCAAATATTGTTGAACGCCTGAAATCTTGTAATACAGGCCACCCTCTTACAGCAAACATTTTCGATTTCATTCGGCATTGGCCGACACACATTGCATTTGCACCACTCGGGAGAAGTGTCACCGGGACTTGGAGGGGGAGGTGGAGGAGCATTCTTTTCTTGAAGAAGATTCTTGGCAAAGTCTAAGCTTCCTCTCCCCATAGCCAAAACATTTCTCAGAAGGTAAGCCATGTCTTCTCTTTGAAGAGGGGCAAGAAATTCCTGTCAGTAAAAAAAGAAATTATAAAACGTCAATCTGTTTTCTTGTTTCCAGCAATTGTACCAAAATACCTTTCCATGTACACGTCATATATTTTATAGTTTTCAGAACTGTTCAGTACATCGGAACAGTTTGTGACTGAAATACTATTTCGTTATTGAGGTGTCCAGCTGGCGAGAGTACATAGTGTGTCCTTAGATAAATGGAAATTTCTCCCAGCCTGGCTTTTAGTAATAAACCTTGTGGTATGTATGGCAAACTGTGTTGTCAATTATTGTGCATGGATAGCATGTCAAAA
This sequence comes from Micromussa lordhowensis, assembly GCA_964020085.1. Lineage (NCBI taxonomy): Eukaryota > Metazoa > Cnidaria > Anthozoa > Scleractinia > Lobophylliidae > Micromussa > Micromussa lordhowensis. Next base: position 32,502,837 of record OZ026596.1, on the reverse strand, counting down.
GTTAGAAGACGTTTCATTAATATGAGTTACCACTTTCTTTGGGTAAGTTATTCCATGTAGACTCATTGCAACATGTTTCTTATGCAATTTGTAAAATGGATTTTATACGCTTGTACACACCTCGATTTGAGTCCCAGGTGATTGAACTTCTCTTGCAAGCTGTACTTCTCCATCGGGATCAATGGCTTCTTGTCCGTTTTCTTGGGTATTCTCACGTGCCTAGGGAAAACACATCGCAATGTTGATCTTGATAAGGCTTTGAATTTCTCTAAGATAAATGAACTTAACAAAGACTGTGAGCAATGATTCTCACTTACCTTGTTTTAGCATTTCGAATGAGGACATCTGCACCGAGTCGAGCAATTCTTGTTCGCCGCTTTACACATACAGAAACCCGGACCTTTCTTTCGGGCACAGGCACCTTTACAGTTACATATCACCTGCAACAACAAGCGAAAAGAAAATTTTTACACCAAGGGAATAAATTTGAATCACAATTTGAAGCACAATTTGAATCAACATCAAATGGTTGCATGTGGCTTTTTAAAATACCGATCTGTCACCTACCTCTTCATGTTCCGCAATCTCCTCTTCTTCTTCTTCTTCTTCTTCTTCTTCTTCTTCTTCAATTCTTCTTCTTCTTCTTCTTCTTCGCTCCCCGCATAGATTCTTGATCCGTAGGCGTTGAATTCCACATGTACTTGCAAATCAATAGATTCGTCTGTTTCCATAATTACTAAAAAGAAAGAACTCCGTACTTTCCTCGCACGTCGTGATGAATCTTGTTTGGAAAAGACCGGGCGACGGGATTCTAATAGTCCGCCAATCAGAGTTCGCCATTTAACAATGGCGCGATTCCAAAACAAAAACAAACGACTGCAAAGGATCTCGGATGAAAATGGGCCTTTAATCTTTGTTGTTATGTGGACTCGGGATCGAGGTTGACTCGTGCTAATCACAAGACTGGGCTTCTGAGAAAGTAGTTTGAGCCGTTCCCAATGGGAATTCGAGTTTCTCATTGTTATGTTTTCACCGGTTCTAAGCCTCCCGGCTTATCCGTACAACCCCGCCAAACTTCGCGCCTCAACCAACATGGCCGATTTTTCCGGGTAATTTCAAATCGAACACTTTTTCCCCAGAAGGAAACTCTGAACCGAATTCGAAATTCAGTTGGTCAACACATACAAAACTTTGTTTATTTCCACGAGAGGTGCTGAATAAAATTTCACAAGCTGTTACAGTTTCGAAGAAATTCAGTTGCAAAAAGCATTTGAACGCAAAAACTTATTACGATATTTTGCCTGTCTAAATGACCGGCAGGCGGTCAAGGTTTTAAAAAGGTTTTAAACAGACTAAACAACGTGGCAGGGAGACACTTTCATTCTGTTGAAGCATAATAGCATGTTTTAAATTACGTTTTAGATTCTAATTGAGCAACATAAACAAGCTACTTTCGGTCTCGAAAATAGCAGGGATTAACATGGAAGATTTTCAGTGAACCAAACGGGGACGTGTCGATAAATATATCGTCCTAGAGAAAAAGGAGGGCCGGGAGAAGTTTAGGACAAGTCGAAGAACTTCAAACTGGGGTCAGTGATAGAGTTAACGTGTGAATTCCGATTGAGTGTCCCATTTTCTAAGACAAGAAGATCTTTTAGATCTTATAACCGCGCTTTTAAAATTTAACTATTCTCTTAGCACTACAGTGGCAGCGCAGTGCATATTCCAAAGCAGTCTTTGATTATGCATTGATTACTGTATTCCTCTGCCCATGTGAGGTCGCTGTATTAACGCGATGGTGATTTTTCGCTCCGCAGTCAAGGTTTCTGATATGATTACATTCTTTGCATAGCGTAACTTTAGCCTAATTTGTAATGGGAGATTTTGTTTACCTCGAAGGAAAATAATACACGAAAAAGGTCATTTCATTGACCTTTCAAACAAATATAAATTTACATATGTTCCAAAATAGCGTTGCAGTGAAAAAAAAAAGAGTTTCTGGCAAGCACTGGGGTGTCGTTTTTTTTCGCGAAAACTTCTGAGACTAAATTAATGACCGTAGCTTCTGACGAAGTAAACAAGATCTTATTAGTCATGTAGCAATAGTGAAACCTAATAGAGCATAACTTAAACTACTCCGCGATATTGCCATAAAAATTTCAAACGTCTTAGCTCTGAGAATTGTAGCAAACTTGGATCATGTGTACTTAAGAGTTAGTAGTTCGTCTACGGTTTGGTAAACGTAGACGATCTACCTACACCGTAGACGTTTTACCAGAAACAAAAATTAATCCCTTGGGTTTTGTTTTAAATTTAATTAACCGAGCTCGGTTTTGGACCGTGTCTGGTCTGCGTTTTTGTCTGTTCTGCATTTTTAAAACCCTGTTCGGTATATAGCCTAGTGCTGCTGGGTGGTGTTTTACTCCCCCCCACCCTCCCCCCCCCCCAAACGGGAATATATTAGCAAAGGCATGTCTAATATCGATATGCAGAACTCTAAAGAGACCTGGCGACAAATAGGAAAAATATTTAACCTAGGAAAAAGAAAAACACATGGAGCTGAAACAGTGAGTACGGAAAAGTTTTATAAATACTTCAAGCAACAGAATGCGACCTCTCCCAATAATATACTAGATCCAGAGACGAATATGGAAACCCACAGTAACGAAAGAGCGGAAGGCCCACTTGATTATCCAATAATTGACGAAGAGTTCGAAGCTGCAGTTAACAAACTGAAGGCAAACAAATCCCCAGGTATCGATAATATATTAAATGAAGTAATAAAAATCGGAAAGGACGCCATCAAAGGGCATTTAGTAAATTTATTTAATCGAATCTTAGATACTGGCAAATACCCTACTCTTTGGAGTTTTGGCCTCATTGTGCCTATTCACAAAAAAGATGATCGATCCAAAGCCGAAAATTACCGAGGTATCACTTTGCTCTCTGCGTGAGGCAAGCTCTTTACATCAATCCTCAACAATCGACTGTACGACTACATGGTTCAAAAAGGAATTTTGAAAGCTGAACAAGGTGGTTTCAGAAAAATGCACGGCAAGCATCAAGAGTTTCCCGCTTCCGGTGTTTAGGCAATGCATTATGGGATAGGCGCTCCA